>CM042179.1:24970274-25060310 GCA_023376005.1 Doryteuthis pealeii | reverse complement strand
ACGAGTCTGCTTACAACTGAATTCCTTAAATTGCACAAAAATGTAATTAGGTTTTGAAAATTAAACCTTTTATATAGGGGTAAAAAATGTTAATATAAGTGAGTAAAGAATCCATTTACAAAAACACAATCCAAAGTGAAGAATAAATCAGAATTATATTAGATGGGCACATAAATTTATAGATGTTCATTAAGCATTTCTAAAGTAAAGTACATTGAATGAAGATTTTTTGGATTTGTTAAAAAAACAAATTTAATTTTTAAATGAAAAATATGAGGTCAAGTAAAAAAAAAAAAAAAAAAAAAAAAAAAAAATCATATACAAATGGTTTAAATGTGATATTGTTTATTTATTATAACACATTGAACAATCAAAAAAGTATTATCTTGCGCTAAACGGGTGGTCGGAGGGCCCCCTCCGATCAATCGGCTGATTGCCTTATAGCAAGCCCCAACCCCCTTTTATCATATGGGTGCTAGAAGGCGTGACTGAGGGTCTACATGTCCCGGGGATGATGTTAAACTCTATCTGATGGTGAGGTTCCAGTTTTGGAGGTTTGGGGGAATGTGGAGCACCCCTTCATCACCATTGCTCCCTGGTCCACACTGACCTGGAGTGGTAGTACCTGTTAGGGTCCCATCTATGGGTTAAATAGAAAAACATGAGTTTATAAACACAATTGTATTATGCATTAAGGATGAATTTATTTCACAACTTTGTCGGCATTAAATGACCCACTGAGGTTGATATGCCGTAAAACAAACCAAATCAAAAAAGTATTGCATTATTTCCATGAAAACCTAGTGCGCAAGTATTGATGGAAACAATATGAACAATATTTTTTATTTTTTATTTTTATTTATTTATTTTTTAAATTATTTTTTTAGTGGTAATAAACATTCAGTAATGAAAAATAATAGATTAATAAGTATTGTTGACATCTCCCAATCCGCATAATACAACAAAGAGGGGAAAAAAAACCAAAAAACCCATTTGCATAAAGACTCCAAATATAGGGTCTCAACTTCTAATTACTTATATAAGGATATAATCTCATAAGTTTGGACATGTTAGCAATTAACCAGATATTCAAGGCCGTCATGTTTTTTTTTCTATCAAGTGAGAAAAAGAAGGGGAGGGATATATATGTATATATAAGTAAAAATCAGATTTATTTCTGTAGCTTTTTATACTGGGACATGCCTCCATGCCCATCATATGAATATTTCCAATATTTCTTAAGGTCAAATTATTATACATTTCTAACATTAAGAGATCAATATACTAAAAGTTAAAATAAAAAGTCCGCCCTGTCGGCTGGGGCGTTAGAATGCACTGACTGCACCTCTGCAGAGGGGTAAGACGCCCCCAATGGGACCACCTGTTGGCCGTAGGTGGCGACCCGTGATGTTTATGGATAGAGCCCAGGTGGATGAGCAATTCATGACATGCAATACTCCACTTTGGCCCTATCTTGGGCTAGACGGTCGGATGGAGAGGCCCCCTCCGATCGATCGGCTGGTCACGTCAAGCCCTAGCACCTATATGATTTTCCCAACCCTATTGCCCTTATGGCAAGCCCCAACCCCTTATCATATGGGTGCTAGAAGGCGGTGGCTGCGGGTCTACATGTCCGGGGAATGACGTTAAACTCTATCTGATGGTGAGGTCCCAGTTTTGGAGGTTTGGGGAATGTGGAGCACCCCTTCATCACCATTGCTTCCTGGTCCACACTGACCCGGAGTGGTAGTACCTGTTATGGTCCCATCTATGGGTTAAATAGAAATGTATTTATAAAAAATTGTATTATCCATTAAGAATTGATTTATTTCAAAACTTGATTGGCATTAAATGACCCACTGAGGTTGATATGCCGTAAAACAAAAACTCATGATGGTGAATTTCCATATCTGGAGCTCGGAATGGATTCATACGTCATAAAACCTAACAAATCAACCGTTTGCTGTACCTTTTTTATTCTGATATAAACGTTATCCAGTGCCGTGTTCGGTTGCAGGAGATGTCTCTGTCTTTGATGCAGATAGCGGGCGGTTATTTTGAGGTTCTCCAAATGAGTTCCCTCTAAAGGGATGTTAATTATATATCAATCCTTTTCACCAAAGGATTATCACTACTTTGAGTCCGTTAACTGAACTTAAACTGTTCTACAATGGTGAAAAACTTTTTTTAAATAACCTGACATTACCATGACAATACTTGCTATGAAGCAGCTATCAAAGGAAAATACTCCATCCTAAAATGATCCTTAGGATACAAATGGTAGCTGACAAAGGGATCTCAGGATACGAATAGCAGATATCAAAGGAAAATACTCCATCCTAAATTGATCCTTAGGATACAAATAGCAGCTGTTAAAGGAACATACACCATCCAAAAAATGATCTTTAGGATACAAATACCTTGTTTTCTAAAGATTGTTCAGTCCTGTTGGTTAGGGCTTTAGAATACACATAAAAAAATTGTATTATCCATTATGAATTGATTCATTTCAAAACTTTATCGGCATTAAATGACCCACTGAGGTTGATATGCCAAACAAACCAAACCAAAATAAAAAGTAGCTTTTTATTTCTTTTTCTTGATAATATCAGACAGAAAAAGAAGTGGTAATAAACATTCAGTAACAATCAGTAATCATACCGTTTAAAAATGTCTTTAAAATTAAGTATCCATCAAGAATGAATAAAACAAAACGTCTTCAGCATAAAGTAACCCAACAGGAGTTGACATGTAAAATCCCGCTATTTCGGCTGGGGGCATTAGAATGCACCTCTGCAAAGGGGGTAAACTCCCCAAATGGGTCCACCTATTGGCCGTGGGTGGCGACCCGTGATACTTAAGGATAGAACCCGGGTGGTTGAGACATGCAATATTCCACTTTGGCCCGTTCTTGGGCTAGACGGTCGGATGGAGAGGCCCCCTCCGATCAATCGGCTGGTCACGTCAAACCCTAGCACCTATATGATTGCCCAAACCCTATTGCCCATATGGCAACCCCAGACCTCTTTATTATATGGGTGCTAGAAGGTAGCTGAGGGAAGTACGTTAAACTCTATCTGGTGGTGAGGTTCCAGTTTTGGAGGTTTGGGGAATGTGGAGTACCCCTTCATTACCATTGCTCCCAGGCCCACTCTGACCCGGAGTGATAGTACCTGTTAGAGTTCCATCTATGGGCTAAATAGAAAAAAAATGAGTTTATAAAAAAAATTGAGTATCCATTAAGAATGAATTTTATTTCAATATTTTGTCGGCATTAAATGACCCACTGAAGTTGATATGCCGTAAAATCAACCTACCAACCAACCGCGATTCGTTCGGGAAATGCAGCCTACTTGTGTAATTTCACAGCTTTTTCTCTAAGAGTTTTCTAACTGAAAGTGGTGTAGTCATACAGTAGCACTGCAACAGCCATAGCAGTTGATTCCCTTCAAACATTTCATGTAAAACTTGATTTCTTGTTCAAATCCCGGACGAGGCTTTTTGTATTTCCCATAGCTGTAATATCAAATAGATAATATCAAAATATTTCATTCTTCTTCCTTACTGATACCCAAATTGACTTGTTTAGCATAAATCAAGTATGGTATTTTTGTTTTGGGTTTTTTCTTTGCTACACAGGTTCAAATCTCGGACGAGACTGTTTGCATTTTGCATTGCGCTAATACCCTGGAGGAAATGTATGTATTAAACTCCTTTTCATCCAGTTACAGGTAAATAGTAGAGCAGACTTGGCTCTTAAACCTTAAGCAACCCGTCTAGAAGGGAAACTGAATTTTGCGGATAGGTTGGTAAATGTCTATTTTCTTGTCTCCACTCACTACCTAAATGGTTCTTTTGTCCCTGTCTTGTTTAAACCAGGTTTTCTCAATAGGTAGAATTTAGTTAGAATCTCATATAATTCTTTCATTCTTATCTGTATTATTCCACACTCTTAGAATTATAATCCAAAAGGTTCAAGAAAAATCAATTAAGAATTCAAGATGAAATTAAATACCTAATAAAACTTGGCTTAAATTCAATGCATGTCCAATTATCTTCAAACAATGGAAAAGATATTCAACCTTACATATGTGCTAGAAGGCGTTGTCTGAGTGTATTATTGTCCTGGTTATGACGTTAAACTCATGATGGTGAATTTCCATATCTGGAGCTCGGAATGGATTCATACGTCATAAAACCTAACAAATCAACCGTTTGCTGTACCTTTTTTTTATTCTGATATAAAGGTTATCCAGTGCCGTGTTCGGTTGCAGGAGATGTCTCAGTCTTTGATGCAGATAGCGGGCGGTTATTTTGAGGTTCTCCAAATGAGTTCCCTCTAAAGGGAAGTTACTTATATATCAATCCTTTTCACCAAAGGAGTATCACTACTTTGAGTCCGTTAACTGAACTTAAACTGTTCTACAATGGTGAAAAACTTTTTTTAAATAACCTGACATTACCATGAGACAATACCTGCTATGAAGCAGCTATCAAAGGAAAATACTCCATCCTAAAATGATCCTTAGGATACAAATGGCAGCTGACAAAGGGATCTCAGGATACGAATAGCAGATATCAAAGGAAAATACTCCATCCTAAATTGATCCTTAGGATACAAATAGCAACTGTTAAAGGAACATACAACATCAAAAATATCTTTAGGATACAAATACCTTGTTTTCTAAAGATTGTTCAGCCCTGTTGGTTAGGGCTGTAGAATACCTCTGCAGAGGTGTAACACCCACAACCAATGGGGCCATCTGTTAACCGTGGTTGGTGACCCGTGATGCTTGAGGACGGAATCTTGGTGGATGATCATAGCCCCCCCCCTCTGATCAATCAGCTGGTCATGTCAAGCCCTAGCACCTATATGATTGTCCCGACCCTATTGCTCTTATGGAAAGCCCCAACCCTTTCTATCATATGGGTGCTAGAAGGCGGTAGCTGAGGATCGACATGTCCTGGGAATTGCGTTAAACTGAAAAATGTGTTTATAAAAAAAACTTTTTATCCATTAAGAATATATGTATCCATTAAGAATTGATTTATTTCAAAACTTTATCAGCATTAAATGACCCACTGAGGTTGACATGCCACAAAACAAACCATATGATTGTCTCAATCCCAACATTTTAGATCATAATTTAATGGTGTCTGCTGAGTTTAAGGTATTTGCCTCTCATCCCACTTATAATTTATAAATTGCGTCGATTCTGTCGGCATTCCCCCTTAAGGAGGGCACCTCAGGCAGTGGGCAATAAACCCACCCCTGTCCCTTTAAATCAAGGGGACAAGTATTGCCTGGGGGGATAGAACCCTGAGATCAACGGTGTTAATTTACATTACAATCTCTGCCCTGTTGGCTGGGGCGTTAGAATGCACCTCTGCAGAGGTAAGACTCCCCCAATGGAGCTACCTGTTGGTCGTGGGTGGCGACCCGTGATGCTTAAGGATAGAACCGAGGTGGCTGAGCAGTCCATGACTTGCAATATTCCACTTTAGGCTTTTCTTGGGCTAGACGGGCGGTCGGAGAGGCCCCTTTCGATCAATCGGTTGGTCATGTCAAGCCCTATTGCCCTTATGGCAAGCCCCAATCCTTTTTACTAGTATTCTTCAGTAATTACTCAAACAGTTTTAATGGAACTTGTTTTTCGGCCCTCCAAAAAAAAAAAAAACTCTGCAGACTGATATTCATCATACTCAGCCCTGTAGGCTGGGGTTTTAGAATACAGACTGCATATCTACTGAGGAATAAGACCCACTCCCAATGGGGCTAACTGTAGGTGGTGACCTGTGATGCTTAAGGACGGAATCCTGTTGTATGAGCAGTCCATGACGTGCAACACTCCACTTAGACCCTTACTAAGGCTAGACGGGCGGCCGGAGAAGCCACCTCTGATCAATCAACTGTCCATGTCAATCTATAGCACCTATGTGATTGTCACATCTCTATTGCCCTTATGGCAAGCCCCAATCCTTTTTACCATGTATGTGCTAGAAGGTGGTGGCTGAGGGTCTTCATGTCCTGGGAATGACGTTAAACTAGGTTGTATGGGGAATGTGGAGCACCCATCATTGCTCCCTGGTCCACTCTGACCCAGTGGCAGTACATGTTATGGTCCCATCTATGGGTTAAATAGAAAAATGTATTTATAAAAAAATTGAGAACTTTATCGGCATTAAATGACCCACTGAAATTGATATGCCGTAAAATAAACCAAACCAAACCAGTTCTGGGGAACGTGGAGCACCCTTCATTAACATTGCTCCCTGGTCCACTTTGACCCGGAGTGGTAGTACCTGTGAGGTTCCCATGTATGGGTTAAATTATAAAATGTTATTAAAAAAATGAGTGATTTTATTTCCAAACTTTGTCTCCATTAAATGACCCACTGGGGTTATGTCGTAAAACAAAACAAATCAACTCAGAACTTTACCTGATTGAGAGGAACTGATGTCATTTTTAGATTCAGTGCTACAAAATTATCCTAAATCATTTGAAAAAAACAACAAAAACCTTAAACAATTTACGAAAAACAATATTTCTATCCCAGTGTAGTAGAACACACTTGATTAGTGAAGGAAGCGAATAAACTTCAGATAAAGCAACAGCATCGACAATCCAAAACTCTTGGATGTTCAAACCCCAAGCAGAAATGTCGACTTCAGCAGGTACCCTTACAATTATACCAAATACCTAACAGAAGATAATCTGAAGTAGACGAATACCTAAGCGAATTATATTCCACTAGAAATGACTAAAACAAAAACGTCTTCTGACTGAGGTTGTTTATGCTACAAAACAAATCAAACCAAACCCCGCCCTGTCGCCTAGGGTGTTAGAATGCACTGACTGCACCTCTGCATAGGGGTAAGACTCCACCAATGGGGCCACCTGTTTGCTGTGGGTGGTGACCTGTGATGTTTAAGGACGGAGTCTTGGTGGATGAGCAGTCCATACCATGCAACACTCCACTTAGAACCTTACTTAGGCTAGATGGGCAGTCGGAGAGGCCCCCTCTGATCAATCGGCTGTTCATGTCAAGCCCTAGCACCTATATGATTTTCTCAACCCTATTGCCCTTATGGCAAGTCCCAACCCCTTTTATCATATGGGTGCTAAAAGGTGGTGACTGAGGGTCTACATGTCCTGGGAATGACGTTAAACTCTATCTGATGGTGAGGTTACAGTTTTGGAGGTTTGGGGAATGTGGAGCACCCTTCATCACCATTGCTCCCCGGTCCACTCTGACCTGGAGTGGTAGTACCTGTTAGGGTCCCATCTATGGTTTAAATAGAAAAATGTATTTATAAAAAAAATTGTATTATCCATTAAGAATTGATTTATTTCAAAACTTTATTGGCATTAAATGACCTGAGGTTGATATGCCGTAAAACAAACCAAACCAAACCAATGGGTTGACATGCTGTAAAATCCAACCAACCAATTTGTGGTGGATGACTTTGTTTTCAGGTCGGAATAAAGAGCAGACAACCATCACCATTGCTCCCAGGTCCACTTTGGCCCAGAGTGGTAGCACATGTTAAGATGTCGTCTATGGGTTAAATAGAAAATCTGTTTACAAAAAAAGAATTTTATTAAATTCTTCTCAACTATCGCAACAAATCTTTCAAAACTTTGCTGGCATTAAATGACCCACCGAGGTTGATATGCCATAAAACAAAACAACTTTCAGATATAAAGAAACTGTAACATAGAAACTTTTATCCAAATTACTTGAATCAGTGTTAAATGACACAATAACGGTTGATGCATCAAGCAAAACAACCAATTAACCCAACCCACATTTAAGTTCAATGTTGTGTCAAAACATTGGTATTGAGTTCGATCCTCACTGAGTGAACCATATTTGGCTGCTCTGCATATTACAAAGTGTTTTTTATTTTTTTTTATTTTTAATTTTTTGTAAGATTAATACTTGGTATGTGCTAGATGGCGGTTACTGAGGGTCTCTGTGTCCTGATGTTAAACTCTGATGGAGATGTTCCAGTTTAGCGCTCAGTGGAATGTAGTGTACCCCTTAATTACTCCCTGGTCCACTGACCCAGAGTGGTAGTATATGTTGGATCCCATCTATGGGTTAAATAGAAGAAAACATGAGAAAAATATTTTTTAAAGTTTCAAAAATTTGAGTACCCATTCAATAATGAACAAAACGTATTTGGCATAAAATAACCCAATGGGTTGACATGCCGTAAAATCCAACCAACCAATTTGTGGTGGATGACTTTGTTTTCAGGTCTGGGGAATTCCTCACTATTGCTCCAAGTCCCAGAGTGGTAGTACCTGTTAGGGTCCCATCAATGGGTTAAATAGAATATTTCTTTACCCAAAAAATGGAGTATTATAAAATACTTCCAAACAATTGCTGACAAATGACACAATGAGGGTTGATGTGTAAAGCAAAACAACCAACTCAACCCTATTGCTCTTATGCCAATCACCAATCGTTTTATAATGTATTTGCTAGATGGCCGTTGCTGAGGGTCTCTGTGTCCTGATGTTAAACTCTGATGGTGAGGTTCCAGTTTAGCAGTCTGTGGAATACTGTGTACCCCTTAATTACTCCCTGGTCCACTGACCCAGAGTGGTAGTATATGTTGGATACCATCTATGGGTAAAATAGAAAACATGAAAAAATACTTTTAAAAAATGAGTTTCAAAAATTTGAGTACCCATTCAAGTATGAACAAAACAAAAACGTATTGTGCATAAAATAACCCAATGGGTTAACATGCCGTAAAATCCAACCAACCCTGATAGTCAAAATTCTGTACTTATATTAAAGATAACGTTACAGATAAGTTTAATTTTCTCTCAAACCATTGGTACTGAGTTCGATCCATACTGAGTGAGCCATACTTGGCTGCACTGCGTATTAAAAAGTATTTTGCTTTTGTAAGATTAATACTTGGTAGTATAAAAAAATTGTATTATCCATTAAGAATTGATTTATTTCAAAACTTTATCGGCATTAAATGACCCACTGAGGTTGATATGCCACAAAACAAACCAGACCATAATACTTGGTAGGTAAAATATCTGCTTTATTTTTTCCTTTACATTTTTTTTTGTGCAATTCTTCTTTACAGATGAGTCTATTCCAATATAAACACAAAAAGAACTACCGGATTTATAAAAATGCTTGTACAAATAACCCAACCCCTTATCATATGGGTGCTAGGTCGTGGCTGCGGTTCTACATGTCCTGGGAATGACGTTAAACTCTATCTGATGGTGAGGTTCCAGTTTTGGAGGTTTGGGGAATGTGGAGCACCCCTTCATCACCATTGCTCCCTGGTCCACTCTGACCCGGAGTGGTAGTACCTGTTAGGGTCAAATCTATGGGTTAAATAGAAAAATGTATTTATAAACAAATTGTATTATCCATTAAGAATTGATTTATTTCAAAACTTTATCGGCATTAAATGACCCACCGAGGTTGATATGCCGTAAAACAAACCAAACCTCATTTAGATCCCTGAACTGAACCCCAACCCTTTTTATCATATGTACAAGAACCTGGTGTCTGAGGGTCTTCATGTCATGAGAATGACGTTAAACCCTATTTATCATATGGGTACTAGAAGTTTGTAGCGGAGGGTCTATAATGCATTGTTTAAGTGTATTATTGTCCTAGGTATGATGTTAAACTCATGATGGTGAATTTCCATATCTGGAGCTCGGAATGGATTCATACGTCATAAAATGGATTCATACGTCATAAACCTAACAAATCAACCGTTTGCTGTACCTTTTTTATTCTGATATAAAGGTTATCCAGTGCCATGTCTGTTGCAGGAGATGTCTCAGTCTTTGATGCAGATAGCGGGCGGTTATTTTGAGGTTCTCCAAATGAGTTCCCTCTAAAGGGAAGTTACTTATATATCAATTATTTTCACCAAAGTATCACTACTTTGAGTCCCTTAACTGAACTTAAACTGTTCTACAATGGTGAAAAACTTTTTTAAATACCCTGACATTACCATGAGACAATACCTGCTATGAAGCAGCTATCAAAGGAAAATACTCTATCCTAAAATGATCCTTAGGATACAAATGGTAGCTGACAAAGGGATCTCTGGATACGAATAGCAGATGTCAAAGGAAAATACTCCATCCTAAATTGATCCTTAGGATACAAATAGCAGCTGTTAAAGGAACATACACCATCCAAAAAAATGATCTTTAGGATACAAATACCTTGTTTTCTAAAGATTGTTCAGCCCTGTTGGTTAGGGCTGTAGAATACCTCTGCAGAGGTGTAACACCCACAACCAATGGGGCCATCTGTTAACCGTGGTTGGTGACCCGTGATGCTTGAGGACGGAATCTTGGTGGATGATCATAGGCCCCCTCTGATCAATCAGCTGGTCATGTCAAGCCCTAGCACCTATATGATTGTCCCGACCCTATTGCCCTTTTCCCAACCCTATTGCTCTCATGGCAATCCCCAACCCCTTTTTATCATATGGGTGCTAGAAGGCGGTGACTGCGGGTCTACATGTCCTGGGAATGACGTTAAACTCTATCTGATGGTGAGGTTCCAGTTTTGGAGGTTTGGGGAATGTGGAGCACCCCTTCATCACCATTGCTCCCTGGTCCACTCTGACCCGGAGTGGTAGTACCTGTTAGGGTCCCATCTATGGGTTAAATAGAAAAATGTATTTATAAAAAAAATTGTATTATCCATTAAGGATTGATTTATTTCAAAACTTTATTGGCATTAAATGACCCACCGAGGTTGATATGCCGTAAAACAAAACAAACCAAAAAACCCCCCCAAAAACCTATTGGCCTTATAGAAAACCCCAACCTTTTTAAATTTTATCCAACAATAATCTCTGCCCTGTTGGCGGAGGCGTTAGAATGCATCGACTGCACCTCTGCAAAGAGGTAAGACTCTCCCAATTTTCACCAAAGGAGTATCACTACTTTGAGTCCGTTAACTGAACTTAAACTGTTCTACAATGGTGAAAAACTTTTTTTAAATAACCTGACATTACCAGAGGTAAGACTCTCCCAACTTGTTGGCCGCGACCCGTGATGCTTAAGGATAGAACCCAGGTGGCTGAGCAGTCCATGACTTGCAATATTCCACTTTAGGCTTTTCTTGGGCTAGACGGGCGGTCGGAGGGGCCCCCCTTCGATCAATCGGCTGGTCATGTCAAGCTCTATTGCCCCAATCCTTTTTACCAGTATTCTTCAGTAATTACTCAAACAGTTTTAATGGAACTTGTTTTTCGGCCCTCCAAAAAAATAAAAAAAACTCTGCAGACTGATATTCATCATGCTCAGCCCTGTAGGCTGGAGTTTCAGAATAGACTGTATATCTGCAGAGGGATAAGACCCACTCCCAATGGGGCTAACTGTGGGTGGTGACCTGTGATGCTTAAGGACGGAATCCTGTTGGATGAGCAGTCCATGACGTGCAACACTTAGACCCTTACTAAGGCTAGACGGGTGGGGGGCACCTCTGATCAATCAACTGGCCATGTCAATCTATAGCACCTATGTGATTGTCACATCTCCATTGCCCTTATGGCAAACCCAATCCTTTTTACCATGTATGTGCTAGAAGGTGGTGGCTGAGGGTCTTCATGTCCTGGGAATGACGTTAAACTCGGTTCTAGAGGTATGGGGAATGTGGAGCACCCATCATTGCTCCCTGGTCCATTCTGACCCAGAGTGGCAGTACCTGTTATGGTCCCATCTATGGGTTAAATAGAAAAATGTATTTATAAAAAAATTGAGAATCCAGTAAGAACGAATTCATTTCAAAACTTTATCGGCAATAAATGACCCACTGAAATTGATATGCCGTAAAATAAACCAAACCAAACCAAACCAGTTCCGGGGAACGTGGAGCACCCCTTCATTAACATTGCTCCCTGGTCCACTTTGACCCGGAGTGGTAGTACCTGTAAGGTTCCCATGTATGGGTTAAATTATAAAATGTTTATTAAAAAAAATGAGTGACTTTATTTCCAAACTTTGTCTCCATTAAATGACCCACTGGGGTTATGTCGTAAAACAAATCAACTCAGAACTTTACCTGATTGAGAGGAACTGATGTCATTTTTAGATTCAGTGCTACAAAATTATCCTAAATCATTTGAAAAAACAAAACCTTAAACAATTTACGAAAAACAATATTTCTATCCCAGTGTAGTAGAACCCACTTGATTAGGGAAGGAAGCGAATAAACTTCAGATAAAGCAACAGCATCGACAATCCAAAACTCTTGGATGTTCAAACCCCAAGCAGAAATGTCGACTTCAGCAAGTACCCTTACAATTATACCAAATACCTAACAGAAGCAAAATCTGAAGTAGACAAATACCTAAGCGAATTATATTCCACTAGAAATGACTAAAACATCTTCTGACTGGGGTTGTTATGCCACAAAACAAATCAAACCAAACCCCTCCCTGTCGCCTGGGGCGTTAGAATGCACTGACTGCACCTCTGCAGAGGGGTAAGACTCCCCCCAGTGGGGCCACCTGTTTTCTGTGGGTGGGGACCTGTGATGCTTAAGGACAGTCTTGGTGGATGAGTAGCCCATGCCATGCCACACTCAACTTAGAACCTTACTTGGGCTAGATGGGCAGTCAGACCCCTCTGATCAACCGGCTGGTCATGTCAAGCCTAGCACCTATTATATAAAACCTCACCATCAGAGTTTAACATCAGGACACAGAGACCCTCAGCAACGGCCATCTAGCAAATACATTATAAAACGATGGTGATTGGCATAAGAGCAATAGGGGTGAGTTGGTTGTTGTTGCTTTACACATCAACCCTCATTGTGTCATTTGTCAGCGATTGTTTGGAAGTATTTTATAATACTCCATTTTTTGGGGTAAAGAAATATTCTATTTAACCCATTGATGGGACCCTAACAGGTACTACCACTCTGGGCCAAAGTGGACCAGGGAGCAATAGTGAGGAATTCCCCAGACCTGAAACAGACCTCTACCACATATTGGTTGGTTGGATTTTACGGCATGTCAACCCATTGGGTTATTTTATGCTGAATATGTTTTCTTCATTATTGAACGGGTACTCAAATTTTTAAAACTTTGAAAAATATTTTTTCATGTTTTCTTCTATTTACCCATATATGGGATCCAACATATACTACACACTCTGGGTCAGTGGACCAGGGAGTAATTAAGGGGTACACTGCATTCCACTGAGCGCTAAACTGGAAAAATCACCATCAGAGTTTAACATCAGGACACAGAGACCCTCAGTAACCGCCATCTAGCACATACCAAGCATTAATCTTACAAAAAAAAAAAAAATAAAATAAAATAAAAAAAAAAAAAAAAATAAAAAAACACTTTGTAATATGCAGAGCAGCCAAATATGGTTCACTCAGTGAGGATCGAACTCAATACCAATGTTTTGACACAACATTGAACTTAAATGTGGGGTTGGTTAATTGGTTGTTTTTGCTTGATGCATCAACCGTTATTGTGTCATTTAACACTGATTCAAGTAATTTGGATAAAGTTTCTATGTTACGTTTTTTAATCTGAAAGTTGTTTTGTTTTATGGCATATCAACCTTGGTGGGTCATTTAATGCCAGCAAAGTTTTGAAGATTTGTAGCGATAGTTGGAAGATTTTTATAAAAACTCATTTTTTTTGTAAACAGATTTTCTATTTAACCCATAGACGACATCTTAACAGGTACTACCACTCTGGGCCAAAGTGGACCTGGGAGCAATGGTTTGGTTGAAAGGGTTGGGGGTTGCCATAAGGGCAAAAGGTTGGGAAAATCATGTAGGTGCTAGGGCTTGATGTGACCAGCGATTGATCGGAGGGGGCCTCTCCGACCGCCCGTCTAGCCTTGGGAGCAATGGTGATGATCGTCTGCTCTTTATTCCGACCTGAAAACAAAGTCATCCACCACATATTGGTGGTTGGATTTTACGGCATGTGTCAACCCATTGGGTTATTTTATGCCAAATACATTGTTCATTATTGAATGCATACTCACATTTTTAAACTTATTTTTTATAAAATAAGTTTCACATTTTCTTCTATTTAATCCATAGATGGGATCCAACAGGGTACTACCACTCCGAGTCAGAGTAGACATGGAAGCAATGTGATGAACAGGCGCTCTACATTCACAGACCTGGAACTCACCATCAGATAGAGTAACATCATATTCAGGACAAAGACCCTCAGCTACAACCTTCTAGCACCCATATGATAAATAGGGTTGGGGCAATCATAGGTGCTATGGCTTGACAAGGCCAGCCGATTGATCAGAGAGGATCTCTCAGATCACCCGTCTAACCAAAGTAAAGACTGAAGTGGAGTGTTGCATGTCATGGACTGCTCATCTCCCAGAATTCCATTCTTAAGCATCATGGTCGACACCCATGCCAACAGGTGGCCAATTTGGGTGGTCTTATCCCTCTGCAGAGTACAGTCAGTGTATTCTAACACCACAGCCGAAATTGAGGAAACTAGAAATCCCAGCAAGAATTTAGACTGTCCTCATCAGCATAGTCATAGAGTACGCACATGAAACAAAGCCAACCAAAACATGGTGGTTGGTTGGATTTTATGGAATGTTAACACTTAGGTTTTATTTGTTTTACTCTTTCTTTTAAGATTATTCTTATTTGTATAAGTATTTTTTATATCAGGTATTTCTTTTGGTGTTTATATTGGAATAGGCGTCGTAAAGAAGAATTGCACAAAAAAAATGTGAAGGAAAAAATAAGCAGATATTTTACTATACAAGCATTAATTTTACAAAATCAAATACTTTGTATACGCTGTGCAGTCAAGTATGGCTCACTCAGTATGGATCGAACTCATACCAATGGTTTGACATTTTACCTACCAAGTATTTGTTTGGTTTGGTGGGGTTATTTTATACTGAATACTTCTATTGGTAATAAAAGTTTAATGCTAACAAAGTTTTGAAATGATTTCATTTTTAATGGATAATACAATTTTCTTCATAAACTCATGTTTTCTATTCAACCTATAGATGGGACCCTAACAGGTACTACCACTCCGGGTCAGAGTGGACCAGGGAGCAATGGTGATGAATGGGGTGCTCCACATTCACCAAACCTCCAAACTGGAACCTCACATCAGATAGTTTACCGTCATTCCCAGGACATGTAGACCCGCAGTCACCTTCTAGCACCAATATGATAAAAAAGGGTTGGGCTTGCCATAAGGGCATAGGGTTGCGAAAATCATATAGGTGCTAGGGCTTGACGTAACCAGCCGACGATCGGATGGGGCCTCTCGACCGCCCGTCTAGCCCAAGATAGGGCCAAAGCGGAGTCATGAACTGCTCATCCACCTGGGTTCTATCCTTAAGCATCATGGGTCCGCACCCACTGCCCAACAGGTGGCTCCATTGGGGGAGTCTTCCCCTCTGCCGAGGTACAGCCGATGCATTCTAATGCCTCAGACGACAGAGTGGTTTGCTTTGGTTTTGTTTTACGCATATCAACCTCAGTGGGTCATTTAATGCTGATAAAGTTTTGAAATAAACTCATGTTTTCTATTTAACCCATAGATGGGACCCTAATAGTACTACCACTTCCCGGTCAGAGTGAACCGGGGAGCACTGGTGATGAAGGGGTGCTCCACATTGCCCAAACCTCCAAAACTGGAATCTCAGTTTTACGTCATTCCCAGGACATGTAGACCTCAGTCACCACATTCTAGCACCCATATGATGGAAAGGGTTGGGGATTGCCATAAGGGCATAGGGTTGCGGGTGGGGGTATCATNTTAAAATGTAGCTGGATATTCCTGGTGCATTGGTTTAGAGGTTTTCACTCTAATAAGAATGTTCTCTGGGGCACAGTTAAGTCCGATGCTTTTACTCTCCCAGCAATGCTGCACTCTTCTCAAACACTATCAAAATATCTTGCTCTCTCGTCCACTCATCGCCACAGCAAAAATGCTACTTGCAAGCTTCCTCCCGTTTGTGAGGTGGTAATAAATTACACACATTAACAGTGTTCATCCGGGCTCCTTACTCTGGACCTGCCCGTGCAGCACTAAATCAGCACACGTCAATCCTTCACATCCGGGCCACTCGGGATAGTTTAGCAATTCCCCAGGATCAGGCCAGGACTCCGATCAGGAGAATGCAAGTTCAATCTCCCCACTCGCTCTAATCTCATTCTGCAGACCAAACAGTTCGTGCACGCTTCGAACTACACATTCATTTTGGTTCTCTCGCCACACTTTAACCCCCATCTCAATTGGTAGTTGCCACTGAAAAATAAGGAATTCAAGAACAAAAAAGAAAAGACCAAATACAGAAGGTGGTTTATGACTTCGTTTTTATTCACCCTGGCCACTAGTAGCTCTAGACACAGCTTTAAGCCCCTTACAATTCGCAATGACCAAGAGATTTTCTTGGGCGGTAGAAGTGAGTCCTTTTTCTCACATATGTGCAGAGGGTTCTTTCAGTTGAAGGCTCATGGAATTTTTTTTTTTTTTTAAATTTTATTCTAATTTTATTTGCTAGAAATTTATTAGGGAATGTAATCCTGTTTTCACCGGCACTTAGCAGCAGTCCCTTAGGGTCACATGATGTCAAACTATAAAATAGGGGCACAAAGAATTCAGTCTCTTTTGCCCTTAGCATGGCTAGCTACACTTGTTCTGGTCATTAGAAGCCCCCAGACCGCAACGAATCGGAACTCCTCACCTCGTTAGAAGCTGGAGAGGCAAACACACCACCTAAAATCAGTTTTTCTACAGGGCAACAAGTTACGAGGAACAGAACTCTCAAGGATCAGTAAATTACGCAGGCATTTTTTATCTGCAACCCTTTAACAACATTTATTCTCCACAAACTACATTTTACCTAGCCAAAACAATTGACTCTTTGGACTATGAACATTCTTATTAAAACTCGATTTGGTTTGTTTCATTTTATGTATATTGTATACTCCTGTTTGATATTGTTTATATGTTCAGTAAACATTTTGTCTATAAAATGTCCGTTTGTCTTTCTCTCAAAAAGCCAATCACCATTTCACTGCTGGTCGAAGTACAGTTATCTCTTACAAAACGTAGGGTATAAACAGGAATTTTGTGGTAGTACCTGTTAGGGTCCCATGTAGAGATTAATTTAAATTGAAAAAATGAGTTTTTTAAAAAAATGTAAAAAACTCGAGTTAAAAAGAAATGTAAGAATAACCCAAGTGTTGACATGACATAAATCCATTCACCAACCTCTAGCTTGGTTTATGACAATCTTTTTGCCTTTGGACAAATAAAACAAACTGTTCACAATACAAAAATCTTTTTGTTCTAGTGATATAATTTAACAACTTCAATTTAGAGTATTTTTAAGTAAATTTGATGGAACTACATAGAAATCCTAATACTTTACTGATTGTAACTACTTTATATGAAGATGTAGAGGAAAATAGTGAAAGTGAAAAAAAAAAAAAAAAATTAGAAAAGCAAGGAAATCCGAGCACTACTTAACTTTCACGTAGATTTACTGAAATTATTCTAATATAGTGCAACTGGTGTTTTAGTGGCAGAGGATGCTTGCTTGATTTAGAAACAGCTCAAAAAGTGTAAATACTGTGAAGGCAGTTCTGAAGGCTATTTAGCAGGCTGAGAGACAGGGATTGTTACAGTGCTGAAGAAAGAAAAAAAAAACTTAAGGAAGTTGACAACCATTGGCTTTCACTTCATTCAAATTGCAAACTTCTAATTTAGAGCTATTTTTTAAGTCATTGATGAACTACAAAGAAGCCCTACTATTTCACTGGTAAAGTGAACCTGAAAATAAATTAAAATAGATCACTAAGTAGGCCTAAGCCTATTCTATTAGTGACTAGGGTTGGATTCAGAGTTTCTTCTAGACCGATTGCCCAACCAAGGTTAAAAGAGCTCAGGTCTGCAACTATTTAACCATAGCTGGAGGAGAATAGTTGATCATACCTTCCCAAGGGTATAGCCATTTTGCTTTGATTAAAGATCCAATTCTCCATGAAGCAAATCCATGGTTCACATAGCTGCTAACTTTAGGTTAATAGCATATAGACGAGGTGCCCATTCTACCAAAACTGTTTAAATGCACAGCCTTTGTAAAATTCATAGGTTGAAGTATTTGCCAGTTAGTTTTTGGTGGAAATTTAAAAGGATAAGAAGTTCTATAACCAACAATGTTAAATATTAATTATTTTCTAGTATGCAGTTAGGAAATTTCCAAAAGGAAAGTGAAACCCTAAATTTGTTGCTGGAAAATTTGGGTCCACCTGAATCAGTAAAATGGCCTACCTTAATTATTCTATGTTTACTGTCACCCTTGAATCAGGGTTGAACTGCAGCCTGAGATAACTGTCATCAACTCCAATGCCTATATCTACTATGCCAATGGTGCCATAGAATTTTATAAATAGATTTTTTAAATTTTTTTAAAAAAGAGTGAATTTTTCTTTGTTAAGATTTTGATTTAATTTTTTGTCCTTTACCAATTCTAAAGTTCAAAGCTAATCACCATCAGTTTTAATTTCTCCCACCCAAAAAAATTTCAACAATACTACTAAATATGATGTTAAAATTATTAGCGGTGAAATTAAAACTGATGGTGATTAGCTTTGAACATTTAGAATTGTGATAAGGACAAAAAATTAAAATCAAAATCTTAAACAAAGAAAAATTCACCCTTTTTAAAAAAATTTAAAAAAATCTTATTTATAAAATATCTATGGACACATGGCATAGTAGATATAGGCATTGAGTTGTGACAGTTATCTCTAGGCTGCAGGTTCAACCCTGATCAAGGGTGACAGTAACATAGAATAATTAAGGTTAGCCATTTTACTTGATTCAGTGGACCAATTTTCCATGCAACAAATTTAGGGTTCACTTTCCTTTTGAGAAATTCCTACTGCATACTAGAAAATAATTAATATTTAACATTGTTGGTGTGAAATTAAAATAATAAATTCTATAACCAACTAACTGCAAATACTTCAACTATGAATTTTACAAGGCTGTGCAATTTAAGTTTTGGTAGATGGGCACCTCGTCTATATGCTTATTAACCTAAAGTTAACCATTTTGCTTGACTTAAAGATTTCTCCATGAAGCAAATCCAATCACAGTGCTAATACCCTTGGGAAATGTATGAATCCAACTATTCTCCCTCCAGCTATGGGTAAATAGTGCAGACTGAGCTCTTTAACCTTGGTTGGGCAATCGGTCTAGAAGAAAAACTCTGAATCCAAACCTAGTCACTAATACAATAGGCTTAGGCCTACTTAGTGATCTATTTTAATTTATTTTCAGGTTCACTTTACCAGTGAAAATAGTAGGGCTTCTTGTAGTTCTATCAATGAACTTAAAAAATAGCTCTAAATTGAAGTTCAATTTGATGGTGTGCAACTTCCTTAAGTTTTTTTTTTCTTTCTTCAGCTGTAACAATCCCTGTCTCTCAGCCTGCTATAGCCTTCAAGAACTGCCTTCACAGTATTTACACTTTTGAGCTGTTCTAAATCAGCAACATCCTCTGCTAAAACACCAGTTGCACTAATATTAAGAATAATTTCAGTATCTACGTGAAAGTTAAGTAGCGCTCGGATTTCTTGCTTTTCATAATTTTTTTTTTTTTTTTTTTTTTTTTTCACTTTCACTATTTTCCTCTAATCTTCAATATAAAGCAGTTACAATCAGTAAAAGTAGTAGGATTTCTTGTAGTTCCATCAATTTACTTAAAAATAGCTCTAAATTGAAGTTGTTAAATATTCACTAGACAAAAAGATTTTTGTATTGTGAACAGTTGTTTTATATTGTCCAAAGCAAAAGATTGTCATAACCAAAGCCTAGAGGGTTGGTTGGTTGGATTTATGTCATGTCAACACTTGGGTTATTTTATGCAATTTCTATTTTAACTCAAGTTTTTAAACATTTTTTTAAAACTCATTTTTTCATTTAATTAACCATACATGGGACCCTAACAGGTACTACCACACAATTCCCTGTTTATACCCTACGTTTTGTAAGAGGATAGACTGTACTTTGACCACAGTGAGATGGGTGCTGCTTTTGAGAAGACAAACGACATTTTAAGAACAAAATGTTTACTGAACATATAAAACAAATATCAAACGGGAGTATACAATATACATAAAATGAAACAACCAAACGAGTTTTAAAGAATGTTCCTAGTCCAAAGAGTTCAATGTGTTTGTAGGTAAAATGTAGTTTGTGGAGAATTAAATGTTTTAAAGGGGTTGCAGATAAAAATGCCTGCGAACTTAGCTGAAATCCTTGAGAGTTCTGTTCCTCGTAACTTGTTGAGCCCTGTAGAATTGGTTTTAGGTGTGTGTTTGCTGCTCCAGCTTCTAACAAGGTGAGGGTTCCGATTCGTCGTCTGGGGGCTTCTAATGATCCGGAACAAGTGTAGCTAGCCAATGCTAGAGGCAAAAAGAGACTGAATTCTTTGGTGCCCCCTATTTTATAGTTGACATCATGTGACCCTAAGGGACTGCTGCTAGTGACCGGTGAAACAGGGTCACCATTCCCTTAATAAATTTCTACAAATAAAATTAGAATAAAATTAAAAAAAAAAAAAAAAATTCCCATGAGCCTTCACTGAAAGAACCCTCTGCACATGAGAAAAGGACCACTTCCTACCTCTAAGAAAATCTCTTGGTCATTCGAGTTTAGGCCTTAACTGTGTCTAGGTGCTTCTAGTGGCCAGGGTGAATAAAACCGAAGTCATAAAACCACCTTCTCTATTTGTCTTTCTTTTTTGTTCCTTGAATTCCTTATTTTTCAGTGCAACCACCAAATGAGATGGGGTTAAAAGTGTGGCGAGAGAAACCACGAATGTAGTTTGAAGCGTGCACGACTGTTTGGCATGCAGAATGAGATCAGAGGCGAGTGGGGAGATTGAACTCGCATTCTCCTGATCGTGAGTCATGGCCTGACGCATGGGAATTGCTAAACTATCCAGAGTGGCCCGGATGTGAAGATTGACGCGTGCTGCACGGGCAGGTCAGAGTAAGGAGCCCGGATGAACACTGTAATTGTGTATTTATTGACCAGCCCTCACAAACCGGGAGGAAGCTTGCAGTAGCATTTTTGCTGTGGCGATGGTGGACGAGAGACAAGATATTTTGATAGTGTTGGTGAGAAGAGTGCAGCATTGCTGGGAGAGTAAAAGCATCGGACTTAACTGTGCCCCCAGAGAACATTCTTATTAGAAAGTGAAAACCCTAAGACCATGCACCAGGAATATCCAGCTACATTTAAACCTTAAAACATCAAAAACTTCTTGCTACACCATAAGTAAAAAAATATTTTTTTTAGTTATTTGAAAATTTAAGTTATATTTATATTTACCCCAAAAATGTTTTAAGAAAATATTTCTTTTTCTATTTGTTTGATCTTTCTAGAAATGTGAAAATATTTTTATTCAAATGACCAAATGTTACACCACACACTTTTCAATTTTTTTAAAATAATAAAATAAGGTATTTATCATAAAATTAAGTCATTAATGATAGTGATGAAAATTTCATTAGAATTGGATAATTCCTCAATTTTCAAAACCCTAGCACCTATATGATTGCCCCAACCCTATTGCTCTTATGGCAAGCCCCAATCCTTCTTATCATATGGGTGCTAGAAGGTGGTGACTGAGGGTCTACATGTCCTAGGAATGACGTTAAACTCTATCTGATGGTGAGGTTCCAGGTTTGGGGAATGTGGAGCACCCCATTGCTCCCTGGTCCACTCTGACCCGGAGTGGTAGTACCTGTTAGGGTCCCATCTATGGGTTGAATAGAAAAACATGAGTTTATAAACAAAATTGTATTATGCATTAAGAATGAATTTATTTCACAACTTTGTCGGCATTAAATGATCCACCGAGTTTGATATGTCATAAAACAAACCAAACCAAACCAGTGGTTCAAAAGTTATGAGAATTTAAAGGCCCGAAATTTGGGGTTCAAAATTGACATCATTTAACCCAAAGATTATTTGAAATGGACAAATTCCAAAATCACAACAAAAAGTTCAGCAATTTCTTCAGTTTCTTTATTTCGAAGTCAGTTTTAATAAAACATGACATTCCTTTGTAAAATTGTAATGCTTTTTCTGATTCTGCACTGAAATTGTATGTATCTCTTTAACTCATTATTTAGAGAATATGAGTTAGGAATATCAAGGTTTTTTAAAAAAGTTTATAAGATTATTCAACATTTTTTATGTTAATACTGCATATATACACTTATATAGAATATATGTTTATATTTCTATATATGTAGAAAAACTCAATAAATCCCTTATGTCTTGAATTATAAACACTTAAGTTTAAGATTTGTTTTTTTTTCTAGTGACATTTTTTCCTAGATTCAGTGAGCAAGAATCTTTTGATTCATTCCTGTGATTTTAATTATTTCTTTATTTAAAATTATTTCTTGGTTTATTATTAATTTTCAGTTTGTGTTATTAGAGCAGCATTAAGTCACATACAAAATATGAGACCGAGTTGACAAGAAAAGTAAAAAAAATAGGTTACTATGACCTATTTAAAAAAAAATCTTCAGGTTATTTTTCATGACTTTTTCTTCATGATAAAAATGTACATAGGTTGATTTTATTCAAATCAAACAAGTAATATCTTAAATATTGACCATAATATTTAGTTTATTAAAATAGATATCATTTAATTAAATCAAATATGACTCTTTATCAATATAAAATAAATTAGAATATTTAGATTTTATTACAATAAAATAAACATCTTATAACTATAGTCTAAAATATTATTGAAAAATGAAAATTTTATTACTATGAATAAAAATATTACTGAAAAATTGAAGTATTTTATTGGTATGAATAGATTTATGATAAAATTATAAATAGACAATTTATCAAAAACATTCAAGTAAATAGGTTAGAATATTGCATTCTATTTTTGAAAAAAAAAAAATCATGTTAAATTAATTCAGTACTTATATATTTCAATTCTGTCAAAATAATTTTTTCTTTTTTCTTTGGACTCAATTGAATATTCATAACACTTTTATGTTTATCATCTCCTCTCAAACTGTTAAACCAATCAAATATTTTTTTAAGTCTTAAATAATTTTAAAATATCAGACAATTCCAATTTAGAAGAAAAAAGTTTGTCCAATTTATTTTTATTTTCTGTTATTAGATGCCTATTTATCATAAAAATAACTGCTATACAAACAAATTGACACAAAAGAACAGTGGTGGTGGCAGTTAGATCATCTAGCAGCAGCAAGAAAAGAAAGTTCAATGTTAGATGGGAAGACAACTCTAACATTTTATTCTGACTTTAAACGAAAATTGAACGAGAAAAAAAAACAAACAAAACAGCAGAGATTGATATACATTGCATTAGAATCATATTTATTTCATTTTAAATTACATTCTCATAATTTTAGTAAAGAAAAAACAAAAACTTTAGAACCTTTTTGCACATAGCATTTTCTCTAGAATTGTTTCTCTTGCCACTGCATTTTTATATTCACTCCACTCCACTGAGATATTTGTTTTGTTTTACTACAGTAAGGACCTCCAAAATGTTTCTAAAAATTTCTGATTTATTCGGACTCTTTTCTTTAGAGAAAAATTTAAAAAAACGTAAGAGTTAAATATATTTTTTCAGATTTCATAAAATGAAATGGGAGTTGACCTAGTAAAAAAAAAAATATTTCCCCTAATATATTTCAGGGAAAAACTATTTTAAAACATAAATTCATCTGAAGGTGAATAAGTATAAAAATTTTCATGAAAATTTGACTCTTAATAGATTTTTCATATAATTTAAAAATTACTGTGACGTAGTTTTGGTTACAAATAAAAAGAGACCAAATCTCCATTATTAATAGAGATATATCTATATGTTAGAATTATTTTTAAAAAATTCTATTTGAATAATACTTTTTTAGTCTTTGTTTTTGTTTTTGTTTTTGTCTTCTGTGTGTGGTTTTTCATTGGATGATTTTTTTCTAAGGAGTCACAATTTTGTCAAGGAAAAAAAAGTCACAATTAATTTATGGTGGCTAGTTAGGGTTAAATTTTGTAGACAAATACTCAATAAATGGTGGCCGGTTAGGGTTAAATTTGTTCACTTGTGATCCTCCATAGAAAACATATCATCCAATGAAAAACCAAACATGAAAACGTTTGTGTTTAAAATTAAAAAAAAAATATCATTTAATTTTTAATAACCACATCCTTGGAAGATTAACTATGGAAACAAATAAAGTAATAAAAAAAATTCCTTTGAATACCTAAAATTTTATTCAAATCCAATTGTGTGCCAATTTTGTTGGAATTTAAAAAAAAAAAAGAAAAGAAAATTAAAAAATTTGCACCCTCTAACATGCTGTTTTTATTTTTTACCTACCTAGTAATATTTTTATAAATGCTGATGATAATATTAAAATAAAAATATCATTTAGTTAAATTAATGTGTCACATCCTACTTGTGTGGAGGTATATATATATATATATATATATATATATATGGAAACCGAAATAAAAATACCCTACACAAACATAACAATCCATCCGCCACACTTAACATGCAATAGCGCAAACATCATATACTATATATACTGCACACAATGTAGAAATAGTGGATATGTGGGAGAAACCTCAACACCCTTTAGACTAAGACAAAATGAAGTGCTATTGTACTATGCAGGGATTTGAGATAGTGGATTTGTGGTTATTTAAACACTTTATCACACAACCTTACACACCTCAAATGCATCTTATTAGAACACGCATTATCAACAACGCAATCTAGAAAACAATCAGAAACTAAATGGATTCTAAAATTACAAACGCACGTGAAGGGATTAAACGCAGATATCGGAATTCTTCGTTATTATAAATATTTCACAGACGCTGCCACTGTCGATAAGAACAGAGACAAAGAAGCCGTTAAACAGTAATAACATTTGACAAAGGGTATCTAACGAACCTGAAAATTTATGACAAAAAATAAGTGAATCCAATACTCCATAATATTGAGTTCATTCATTTATACATTTTTAATGCTTCATAATAACGCCCAATTAAAAAAAACAACATTTATTTATATATATATATATATATATATATATATATATATATATATATATATATATATATATAAACTTCCACACAAGGATGTGACATATGGTCAATTTTTTAAGTGGGGTTTAACAGGTTTTATTATATGCTCCCCAAATCTGGTAAAGCTCTCTAGGAGCCACTTTAATTGACTTTCACAGCCAGCGTAATAAAGCACTGATCATCTGTTGTTTACAGATTTGAACTCTCTGGTGATCATAAAATATATACACTGATGTATTTATCAGTTAAAACATTGCTCCTTAATGGCAGCTGTCAATGGGCAAGAGGTTAAACCAGGCTGATGAAAAGTCACTTGGGTTTTGCTCCTGGTCAGAAGTAGTTGCTGTGTCTAGCCACACTGATGAAACATGGTGTCTGTGGATGACTTATATATATAAGAAATTTGAAAAACAAAGTGTTCCAAAAATAAGATGAATTTATTTATCAACGCTTAAACGTTTCAGTTTATTTAAACCTTCATCAGGATAGATTATGGGGTGAAGGTTTAAATAAACCGAAACGTTTAAGCGTCGATAAATAAATTCATCTTATTTTTGGAACATTTCGTTTTTCAAATTTCTTAATATTGTCGGATTTATTTCCATATTTACTCATATGGTGCTGGAAAAGAAATAGAGTATCAGGAACAACAACTCCATCAAATTAGACATTACTGTGGAATCTCATGAGAATAGTTGCCTGAAAGATAGATAAAAAATAAAACAGTTATTGTGTTATTATTTATCTGAAGTTTTGAGATGAGGTTTGATAACACATGTATGATGTTCAAATAAAGACTGAAGAAGCCATGCTCAAAGCAGAGTGAAATATATCTACTACATCTACTTGTCTGAGTTTATTCTTTTGTCCACATTTTTTCCTCTATTTCTTTTCCAGCATTATATATAATATATATGTGGTAAAGAATAGAGTATTAAGAAGAAAGACTCAATCAAATCAGACATTACTGCTGAATAAGAATGAGAATAGTTGCCTGAAAGGTAGTAACACAATAGCTGTTTTATTTTGTATTTATTTCTCTGAATTTTTAAAATCGTGTTTGATAACACTGGTTTACTAAGAAATTGAGGCAAGCACAAAAATAGCTGTTTTAACCTAATTTGGGGGTGCAGCTGAATTCAGATTTGAAATCCGTTTGTACTCATCACCTCTAATTTTTTAGATATGTGTACTGTACATTTTGTACACATACTGTACATAAAGGCATATATGCATTCAGGGTTAATTTCTAATATTGTGTGACTTATGTCTTCTTTTTTAGTTATTATGTAATAAATGTAAGTGATGGCATTATATTATATATATATATATAGCTATATATCAAGACGGATTTTGGCAGTTAAGCGTAGCCAACACGTCTCAATCAACAGCCAGTAGTGCACTGGCAGTCAGCAGATCATCTAAGAAAACACATTTCTAACTGTCTGCGGTACTATGAATTGTGTACATTGTGTCATCCAAGTATATTTATTCCATTAATGTTCTTTATCTATCCTGTTTTATCTGTAATAAGCTGCTGCAACTGTTGAAATAAGCACGTATATACTCTGTATATACTAAAATGAGACTATTTAAAAGACAGAAAACTAGAGGTGATAGAGCAAAACTGTTTATAAATTTGAATTAAGCATACCCAAATTAGTAAAAAAACACCTATTCACATTCTTGCCTCAGACAAAAAATATTTTTTTGTAAACCAGTGTAATTTGTATTATTCAAACTGTCCTCATTTTTATTGTTATATACACAATGTTTCAGCCGATGTGACCTGCCTTCTTCAGGTATTTTTTGTCGAACTCAGGGACCTTCTCTTTGAACTAGGGAGCCTTCATGTCATAATTGGGAGCCTTCACAGAATTTCAAACCAAACCCTTATAGGCGTTATTTTCGGATTTGCCGGGGGAGTTGTCTGCCTGTTTAGTTTTGCTGGCTCCCGCTAGGGGCCCTTGATATTTAAGCGGCTGATTTGAAGTCTCTCTCTCTCTCTTTCCCTGCTGCTCGACCTACGAGACACAATGAGGTAGTCTTATGACCATCCTCTTCTCGTTGGGGCTTCGGCCCTTAACACTGGCCACTCACTGCTAGTAAGTCTCTTGTATGATAGATGACTATTCTTTAGTCATGTATCCGTAACTACGTTTTTATGTACATTTAGGTATCTCCTTGATACCTAAATATCTTGTATTTTACCATTCATGAATGTGTCATTATCTCTATTCTTGTATATGTATCTATACTACTTTTGTATGTATGTTTATGTACACCTATGTATTATGTACCCTGTTTATTCTGTGCTGTATATTAAATATTTTGTCTATCAACCTTTGTCGGAGTTTTATCTTCAAGTATTATCACTTTGAATCTTACAACTGGTGACCCCGACATGAAGAAAACATTTTGTTAAGGCTTTGTTTTGCATTTGGAACTTTAATCCTTACACCCTTTATTCAATCCATGGGGGTAGACTGTTTTCATTCAGTTAACCCTGACCAGGTGCAAGTCTTAAACTATGTTAAGTATTCTATGTAGATTGAATAAAGAGTTTGACAAGAGGGTTCCTGAGTTCAACAAGAAACACCTGAAGAAGGTTCGGAGAGCACATCGGCTGAAACATTGTGTATATAATAATGAGAACAATAGTCTGAATAATCCAAATTATCATGTTAATCTAGGAGTTATTCCATGACTAACAACAACAAATAAAAGAATGAAAACTTAGTTTAATTGTAAAGGTTTATTAATAGCAAAAAACAAATAAAAATATATATGTCCTTTCTATATATAGAGTCAAGTTTGAGAGACCTACCAATCTGATGGAGAGGGAACAAGGATATTTGGTCTTTTCTATTATCTATCTTCTTTGAGATGAATTCTTTCAACCTTTATTGTGGAGCTGGTTTGTAGGTGCCTGTTAAATAGGAATTCAAAAAAACTACTGGGCATGACATCTAATTGCTAAATCCAATCACAGAAAGATTTTATCTTTCTCTTAACTCCATATATAGAAGTGGACATATTTCACAGACCCAATTCTGATTTCACAAAGTTATAATAGCTGAATGATTAAATTCAGTCAATGAATTTACAATACCAGTATGTTCATACAGTTTTATAATGACTTGTGTTGGTTCATATCGGCTACATTAGGGACAATTTAAAGACACGTGTGTATCATTAAAAAGGTTGGTACTCTTCGCAGAGTTCAGTCCTGGCCTCCTGCCTCAAAAACCACTAACTGGTGACTGCTGAAAAAAAAACACCAGCTACGATTGAAGTCGGTAGCTGAAGCGGTGTCACTTGAACCCCCCCCCCAAAAAAAAAAACCCCAAACAGAATTCCACAAATTTACCCAAAAACTGTGTCTCTAAGCAAGGCTGTATATAACAAAAGGGACATAACTCTGTGATACTCTAATCAGTAATCATCATGTATTACTGTTTATGACACACATACTGATATTGTAGATAATAAATGCTTACAAAATAATGACATTATCATGAAAGGATCAAGAATTTTGATACCCAATCACACAGCATAAGATATATAGGATCAATTTCACCAGACTCACTAAAGAATTGAAAAGACATCTTTGAACTAGAGATATATTTTTTTATTGGAATAAATAAACAAATCAATAAGCAAATAAATTAATAACATGATCAAGGAATCTTCTGTATGATAACCTTTCTACACAATTAAAAGAAATCCCAGGGAGTTGTTGTCTTTTCTCCCTCTTTCTGGTGTCGAGGCTACTCTCCTCTCTGCCTCACCCCCTCGAATTATGAATTAATTATAAAATATAATATTTGATTTCATTTTCAGTGGTTTATTTCCTGTAATTATAATTGATTGATTAGGAGTTATATTTTGTTAGTGGGTGACAAGAATTTCAGACCACCCTGTAGATTGGCAAGTAACTTTATACTTGTAAAATATGTGGATCAGCATTTTTTAAAAAATCATTTATTTACATACAACAAATGTAAAATGCCACATGCAAAAAAAAAAAAAAAAAAAAAAAAACAACAGAGTGGAAAGGAAATATATTCTTGCAAAGTTTGCAGATCAGAATTTTCATAGAGTTCACATTTAAAAACACACATGCGAATCCGTATTGGAGAGAATCCCTTTTCTAGTAAAGTATGTGAATCAGCATTGACCAGTTAGTCGTTTATTGTGTAAAGTTTTTTTCTTGCGATAAAACCAGAGTTTTCTTAAAGACTCGTATGGCTCTCAGCGTTTCCAGCGACGAAGAGAAGCCCTTTTCTAGTAAAGTATGTGGATCAGTATTGATCTGTCAATCATTTATTATGTAAAGTTTTTCTTGTGATAAAACAGAGTTTTCTTTAAAAAAAAAAAAACCTCCCCCAAAAAACTGTCTTGAGAGCCACATGTGGCTATCAACAGTGTTTCCTGTGAAGGAGAGAAGCCCTTTTCTAGTAAAGTATGTGGATCAGCATTGATTCAGTTATTTCTCTCTAATCCATTACAGATTCGCATGCCTTTTTTACTGTTCACCATCAATAACACCCAGGCAACGCCACCTGAGGAATTTACCATTGTGACCTGGGTGTAAAGATTTTCTCTTGTGATAAAACTTAGTTTTCTTAAAAACCTTTCACTGTTTTGAAAGCCACATGTGGCTATCAGTAATTCCTGTGATACGCTTGAGTGCTATATGTGGCTCTCAAACCGTATTTAAAGTAAACGATAAAATCTTGTGAAAATGTGAGTTGACACCGAAATTGTCTCTTCTTTATGAAAGAGTATAAACTTTTTTTTGGGTACACAATGTCTATAAAAAAAAAAAATGGTTATTTCCTATAAATCTAACATAAACAAAGGGGAACCACTCTTGACGGATAAATTTATTTATTTTCCCATTAAACTAACCCTAACCCATCTTCTTTTTTCCTAGTAGATCAATAAATAAATAATTTATCAGTCAAGAGTGGTTCCCCTTTGTTTATATTAGACTTATAGGAAATAACCAAAATGACTTTTGAAAAATCAGAATATTTATCTAATACAGGATATGACAGAAAATAAAATCCACTTAGTAGTGACCAGGTTTGAATTCAGAGTTTTTCTTCTCCTAGACTGGTTGCCTAACCAAGGTTAAAGAGCCCAGTCTGCCCCTACTATTTACCCATAGTTGGAGGGGGAATAGTTTGATTCATACCTTTCCCAAGGGTATTAGCACTATGTGAACTGCTGGACGAAGTCACAGTTCACAAACCTGGTCACTATAGCTGGTATTGGCCAGACAGCACTAGTGCTAGACCAAGATTGTTTTGGTGTCTGAAACAGAGTGCCACACCTACCATCAGCTCTTCACTTTACCACACAGATCCCTGTGCTACTTATATGCTGAGTTGGCGAGGGTTGGTATCGAACCAGGAACCTTCTTGCTTCCTAGTTGGATGCTCTACCAACTGAGCTAAACCAGCCCATTAGGTTAATTTTATAATGTATTAATTTTATGCTAATGTTGGAGTTAAATCAAATTAAATGGAATTTTGTTTTAATTTTAAGATTTTTAATAGCCTCCTTTTCTAGCAAAATTAACTAATTGAATCTGCTACCTTTTACCATTTTTTCACTGTAGATGACAGAACCATTAAGAGAAAAAGGTTACAAAATTGTATCTGATAGAACAAGCTGCTTTATATCTTAATATTAAAAAAAAAAAATAAATAAATAAAAAAAAAAAAAAATCAGATGGTCCTGTTAGTAAACAAAAAAAAAAATTATGCTTAGAAGGCGAGCCAAATCTGGAATGATAATCAAAAACTGAACAGGCTCACATGCATAAGCACACCATAACCCCCCCCCACACACACACAGAGAGTTTGGAAGACATGAGACAGAACAAATGGACAGTCACTTGCAATAACTTCAGTTCTGGAGATCTTCTGTGGAAGAGATTTTTATCTCAAAATATTAAGAATAAATCACAGGTTGATAAACATCATTGTTACCTTATTTTTCTTTACACTTGCATTGTGATAGCCTTCAAAACCAACCAACATTTTATTACATTAAAAATATATACTTGTGTCCAGGGGATGCATACTTTTGCTAGTATAGATAATATTACAGGGGGACCCAGAAAAAAAAACAACCTAAATTATTCATTTATTTTCCCATTAAACTAACCCTACCCACCACCCCAGTTAAAATTAACATTTTTATTACATTTGTGAGTTCTGTTTTTTTTCTGGGTCTCCCTGTAATATCATGTTACTCAACTAGAGGGGGTTGGGGTTTAGGGTTAGTTTAATAGGAAAATAAATAATTTGGGTTCTGTTTTTTCTAGGTCTCCCTGCAATATATTACTCAACTAGGAAATAACCTAATATTTTCTTAATTTCTTCCTTTTCTTAATTCAACTTACTTTTTATTACAACTGATTAAATTCATCACTTCTATGAAAGTGATGAAGAGCATGTAATGGGGACAAGCACCAGATAAGATTCAAACTCTTGCTTTGGTGAAACATACTAGTCTAAATTATATCAAGATTATGTGCGCTTGTTTGTAACCAAAACTACATCACCACCAACATTGAGAATATAACTAAGGGAATTGCAAAGATTATTAAATAATCATAACTTAATCTTAATTAGCATCCTATTTATTAACAATGTCTCTATTGAAGTCTATCTAAGTTTGATTTGACTCAGAACAGTCCATGTAATTAATGTTTAAAATCCTGCAATGCGTGTTATATATCATTAAGAAAATAAAGGTTTACCTAAAATATGGTGTAGATAATTTGCATACTGGTTTTAACAAAACCAGGTTTAGTAAATGATCTAATTTATTCCTAACATCATTTTTTATTTTCAAAACATCAAAAGTAATCCTATGCATGATTTTTATATAATAATTAAAATAAAATGTAATATTTTTTATATGCATTCTTATTTAGTTTTGTTGGTCTAATTTAATATATTGCATAAATACTTGCACCCTACAGAGAGCACATAATTGATAATTAGCATTAGCAAAACTAATACTAATTATTATGAATAAGTTAATGAATGGTGAAAAATAAATGTTAACATTACTAGTTGTATCTATTCTATTAATAATAGAGATTCGGTTCCCATTTGTCTGTAACCAAAACTATGTCACTGATTACGTAACAATACCGAAAATCGTCAATACATAGAATAAAGAACAATCATGTAATCAGTTTTAAAAATTATTATTTTTTGTTTTAACTCTTACCCTTTTTTCAGCAACAGGGGGTTAACTAAAAAGTGTACAAATAAACAAATACCCACGATTTTGTGTAAAATTTATGTGTAAAATATTAAAAATAATTATTTTATTAATAATTAATAGATACATACAACTTTTTTTTTTTTTACTCCTTTAATAAATTTGATTATTTTACTTATTTATGATACAAATCATCCAACATTGAATTTTTACCCCCACCCCAGAAATATCTTTCAAAAATATATATATTTTTTTTTTTTATTACACCATCTGGAAGTTTTTTTTTCTTTTTGCTAGTGATAATGTTTTGCAAATATTCTTGAGAAGCATAAACCTTAAAAGGTTTAATCAAACTTAACAGACCTAAATGCCACCATTGTAAGTTACTCCGCCTAAGGAAAAAAAAAAAAAAAAAAAAAAAAAAAAAAAACAAACTTTGAACCACGTATATCTGAGAATCTGTTCACCTTAAAGATATGTGGTTCAAAGTTAACCGACCTGAAAAAATATAAAAGTTTTTAAATAAAAAAACTGGTGCATTATATCTTTTATTTATTAATATATAAACACTGAAAATTTTATTAAATTCTGTTAATTCCCTGATTTTTGGTATTTTTTCTTTCGGCGAGGTGACATACAATGATGAAATTTATGCCTGTTAAGTTTGATTTAACCCCTTAAGATTATGATTTGGGAAGCTTCATCTAATATTTCTTCTTTCTAAATACAGTAGTACCTTGACTTATTAGTGCCCCAACACATGATATTCCAGAGTTATAAGCTGTCACTCAATCAATTTTTTGCTTTGTGCTGAGAGCTAGAATTTTAGATACAACCGAGCTTCAGATATGCTTATGTTAATAAGTTCCGTAAAAACATTTAAATTTCCTAATTTATCATGTCAAAAGGAAAATATTATTTACAAAAAAGAAAATAAACATTCCAACAAATAATTCATCAAATTCTATTTATTATGTTTTTATACAATACAATGCTATTTTATTATTTAAAAAAAAAAAAAAAAAAAAAAAAAAAAAAAAAAAAGTGTAGGATGGGTAAAAATTCAAAGAGGATTTGTATCATAAATAAGTAAAATAAAAAATTATTAAAGGAGTAAAAAAAAAAAAAAAAAAGAAAATTTGCATGTATCTATTAAATAATTATTTTGAATATTTTACACAAAATCGTGGTTATTTGTTTATTTGTGGGGGAGGGGATGGAATAGATTAATTGTATTTCAAATATTTCAATATGGAAAATGATTTGATTCTGAGGAAATTGAGTTATGAACTAAAACTTGTAAGTTAAGGTACCACTGTATACACAGATTTTACAAACTTAGACATTGACTATTATTGTAATTATTTAGCCATTTAATTGGTATTACTTTGATTAGATTAGTTAAATTTAAAACAAAAAGGTAGGCATTTGTGCACAGATAGGATGTGACACAAACTCACAAGTATGGGGCATTTAAAAATACGGTTATAAAATAAAAGGACAAGTGGGACGCTACCATCGTCCCCTTATACAAGAACAAAGGAGATCGGAGCGATTTCAGCATAGCTTGACAATGTTACACTGGCGCGTCTGCAGACTTTGCATCTTGCACCTATACAGGAACACAGTGTGACTTCCGAGCAACCAACTGCAGGAGAGGTGTCAGGAGAGGATGCCACTCTGCACCGCATTGATGGACCTAACGAAGGCATCCAACCTGGCCACCCGAAGTGTTCGCAGTCACAGCACCAGAGATTCCAGATATTGCCATTCAAAATTGTGCCGTCCAACCACTCACACAGTTGCAAGAAAAAAAAAAAAAAAAAAAAAAAAAAAAAAGAAAAAGAAAAAAGGTGGACTCTACGCCATTGTCTTTAGTAGACGGAAGGATGCCAACAACAACATAAAATGTTCATTGATAAAAGCCACACAAAAGTTAGTATTTCCATAAATCAATGGTAACCACCACAATATAGCCAAAGTCATATTTTCTTAGTCACAAACATTTTTCACAACAAATTATTATTGGCATTTAAGTCTCGGAAGACTATAATAAAGTTTTTGTGCCCCTGAAGTTACAGCACCTCCTGTGACTGAAGTCCGATGTTTGAAAAACATTCTCGACCACAGATGTCGGATTTGAAGGCTTTCCCTAAAGATGTTTATCTGCCGGTGCTTTGTTGCTGCTGCTTTCTTCTGGACCTCTTAGCTTTGTGGTGTTGCATCAGGGTGACTTCTGACACGAGCAATCCTCTACGGAGAGTCTGCCGCCATCGAGGGCGGTCCTGAACCAAATTTTCCCAGATCAGCAGCATCAGTCTGACCACCTTCCCTATTAGTCATTCATTGCTCCTGGTAGGTCTTCCACCCCACATCCATTACCTGCACAAAGCTGATTGGTTCATGTATTTGCTGGTCGGCCCATACAGGTGTGTCCATATGTAGGTGTCAAGAGAAGAACACCACTTGAGTTTGTCCTTGCTTCTCCAGCATGACTTTGTTCATTTTATTTGGATAGTTTGTGTGATAGGAGGTAAGTGGCTGTACAGCTACTGGCAGGTCTTCTGCACAGCATCTAATATCTGCACAGGGCTGATATTGTCTTTGCTGGTCAGTCCACACTGGTGTGTCCATGAATTTGTTTCCACTTATGAGTTTGTTCTTACTTCTCAACAAGTTTTCAGAATGTCTTGTTCATTTTACTTGTGTGATAGGCGGTAAGTGGCTTTACAGCTGTTCAAGACAGTATGCAATATCTTAAATAAAATCAAGATAAAAATTTCCTTTGGTTTGTATGTGGGGTGAATGGAAAAGTAGATAGCAAACAATTTTTTTTTGAATGATAACAAAGTAGCACTGATTCATGGTGGATAAAAAAAAGTTTATATAACCAAAAATTTACAAATGTAGAAATGAAATTTAAAATGAATTTGTTTCAACAAAATTCTTTCTTTCTTGGAAAAAAAAAAAAAAAAAAAAAAAATTAGGGTTAAATTGAACTTAAAGTTCCACCATCGTATGTCACCCTGCTGAAAGAAAAAAAAAAACAACAACCCTCCCCCCCCCAAAAAAAAACCCCAGAGAATTACCCAAATTTAATTAAATTTTCAGTGTTGATATCTTTGAGGCATAACAGATTCTCAAAGATACGTGGTTCAAAGTTAATTGACCTGAAAAAATGTATAAGTTTTTAAATAAAATAACTGGTTCATTATATCTTTTATTCATCAATATATCACTGAAAATTTCATTAAATTCGGTTAATTTCCTGATTTTTGGTATTTTTTTTCTTCCGGCGAGGTGACATAAGATGGTAGAATTTAGGTCTGCTAAGTTTGATTTAACCAAAATTAGATTTCTGTGAAAACATGGAAAGTCTTTCACAAGATAAAAGATTATGAAAAGACTTAAATTAAACTTGTCCTCTCAACAGAGGATTCATCAATTTCTCTCACAGACACATAAGTTTCTCTGCTTTGTCAACCAAGGTTGAGTTTTATTAAAAAAAAAAAAAAAAAAAATCATCATGACTTGCTTTCTGATTAGAAAAATTAAGGGGTTGGTCCACATTAAGTGCAGGCATGTTTGTGGCTGATAAGACCTATATGGGACAGTCAAGCACAGTCTGGTCAGGATTTGATGTGTTGTAGTTCTTCCTCCTGAGCCTTTTGTCCATGAGAGTGGCTCTACAGATGTTTTCAAAGGAGGACACAGTGGTAAGATGCCAGGCATCAGAGTTCATAGCTAGAGTGGACTAATGGTGATGGTTGACATGACAGGCACCAAGGTTTTTTTTTTCTTTTTTTCCAAGCAATCTTTATATTGCATATTTTATATTTAAATCTTTTTTTTTTTTAAATTAAATATTCAATTGAACTGTTGTGAGGGATGGACTGAACAAAAATAAACACCAATTGTTTTCTCAAATGAACCTCAAAAATGTTTTCTTGTATGAAAACATTTATTAAACATTATTATTAAGCATTTTCTTTAATTAATTTTTAATTATTTAATTTAATTAATTTTGATGTTTTTTTTTTATAACTGATGAAATTATTTATTAAACTTTTATTATTGTTAAATTATTGTATGAAAACATTTTTCTTTGCAAAGTTTATTCAGCTCACTTTGAAAGATCTTCACGTGGAAACAGGGAAAGATAATATAAAAAAAAAATAAATAAATAAAATAAAAAAAAAAAAAAAAAAAAAAAAATAAAAAAATAATCATGGATTCCTGATAATGATGATTTACTAAAAATTCAAACTGAATTAAAAAAAAAAAAAAAAAAAAAAAAAAAAAAATTTGACAATAAAATAAAATAATTAAGGTTTCATGCTGTGTGGTGAATTCAGATAAAAAGGGAAACATCTGGTTTGATTTTTATCTAAGACTTATTTCTTTGTTGAAAACTACTTGGGGTGACCGATTGATTCTAGTGAGGTTGGAGAGAAAAAGGGGGTGGTACTTAGAAGATGGAGTCAATTGGCAGATTAGCACTAGGAAGGCTGGTTTGGTTTGGTTTTACAGCATATCAACCTCAGTGGGTCATTTAATGCCGATAATGTTTTGAAATAAATCAATTCTTAATGCATAATACAATTTTTTTTTATAAATACATTTTTCTATTTAACCCATAGATGGGACCCTAACAGGTACTACCACTCCGGGTCACAGTGGACCAGGGAGCAATGGTGAAGGGGTGCTCCACATTCCCCAAATCTCCAAAACTGGAACCTCATCATCAGAGAGTTTAACATCATTCCCAGAACATGTAGACCCTCAGTCACCGCCTTCTAGCACCCATATGATAAAAAGGGTTGGGGCTTGCCATAGGGATGGGAAAAAATAGGTGCTAGGGCTCGACGTGACCAGCCGATTGATTGGAGGGGGCCTCTCCGACCGCCCGTCTAGCCCAAAATAGAGCCAAAGTGGAGTATTGCATGTCATGAATTGCTTATCCACCCGGGTTCTATCCTTAAGCATCATGGGTCGCCACCCATGGCCAACAGGTGGCCCGTTGGGGGAGTCTTACTCCTCTGCAGAGGTGCATTTTAATGTCTCAGCCGACAGGGTGGTAGGAAGGCTAGAAAAATCTTTTCTAGTATACAGACCAATAAAAGAAACAATTTCATTTCGGTAAGCCGATTCTTGTGATAGCGCGCAAGCGCAGGAATGGGGGGAGGGGACATGACGCGAGTTATCAGTCAGAAAGTAAACAAAAGAGAAAAAAACGAGTGAAGAGAAGGAAAAGACGACGAGAGAGAGAGACACACAAGGTTATAAAAATCTTTCTTTTTATTTTGTATGATAAAAAGTGACTCTTAAATGAACAGTTGCTGTTTGAGTTATTTAACATACTAACTCAAATAATATGCTGCTGCTGCTGATGATTCACTAAACATTCAAATCAAATTTTTTTTTTAAATTATGATTTTTTTTTTTTTGCTTTTGAATTTAATTTTTTTTCAAACAGAAAGAAAAATCAAACAGATTTCTCTATGCCAAGTCTTAAGGAATAATAAAAAATCTTTAAAGATATTTGTTTTGTTTGTGTAGGGATATCAACCAATCACATACTGTCTTGTGTAGACAAGATGGTATAAGTAAGATGGTTGTCAAGAGAGCAAAACTCAAAGCAGGCTTGTGTATTGACAAGTGCTTAACTAATAAAAGAAACGACAATTTCATTTCGGTAAGCAGATTCTGGGATTTTGCATAGACCTTGTGATAGTGCGCAAGCGCAGGAATGGGGAGGGGGGACATGACGCGAGTTATCAGTCAGAAAGTAAACAAGAGAGAAAAAACAGTTTGTTATACTAATAACTGACTCAGAATAAGCTTAAAATAATATTTTGGATAATTGTGGAATTGGTTTTAGAGATTGAAGGAAGGAATGGTATTTTCTTAAACAGTGTACCCGAAGGGAACACCCTGTACTAACTCAAATAATAAGCTATTTCAGCTATCAATCATGGAAGAAAGAAGTAGAATACGAGCCTGCAGTGAGTGAAAGTAAAGTTGGTTGCTGAATTACAGTGTGTAATTGATACCACTACCTTGAGGGTGATGCATTGGCTCTCTACTTGGAAATGAGTGAGACGACAGAAAGGACCATTATTGAGGGCATTCACAGAAGGTTTGGTTTACAGCATATCAACCTCAGTGGGTCATTTAATGCCGATAAAGTATTGAAATAAATTCATTCTTAATGGATACTCAATTATTTTTATAAATACATTTTTCTATTTAACCCATAGATGGGACCCTAACAGGTACTACAGGTTAGATGGATTGGCAAATCCGTTGACTCTTCCTTTATTATTTGGGGACTTGATGCTGTATTGTATGCTAACAACATTAAGTGATTGGCAGGGTTAGCAGAATTTGTGGGAGTGGGTGCTGAGAAAATTGTGAAGCTGGCCTTTGTGCATGGATTTCTGGAACAAATACCAATTCTACCTTCAGCTGCCCCAGGTAGAAACCAAAGAAATGAGCGAGTTGATAACTTGCTGCCAGAAAAATGAAAAATAAGAAAAGTGGAAAATTCATCAGACAATGTTTGTGGTGCTGTGGGCAGCACGTGTTGAAACAGTGCAAAGAGCAACCAAGTAAAGCAAAGACAGAGGCTGGGAGAGTAGCAAAGACAGAGTCTGACATAGCCAGTGAATGGTCAGTGAACAATGAGCCAACAGAAAAACTGACTTCAGCCAAGACTATCAAAGGATTTAGGAAAAAAAAAAAAAAAAAAAAAAAAAAAAAAAGAAAAAATGATTCCTCCCTTAAATTTGATCAGAGGGGAGAACTTGTCTAACAAAATACTTTAAGAACTGCCTGAGAAATATTTTTTAGAACCCATGGTTGTGTTCTGACCAAAACCCATTGACTAGACGTCCATCACTCCCCCAGCTTTGAGTAAGATTGACTTCTGTATTTTTCTTGTATATGAATGATTTTTGTTGAATTTGAAAGAAAAAGAGTTGTTGTTTTGTTATATAACCATTAAGCTGCCATTAACCGTGGGGTATCAGCTTCTGCAGCAGATTTCTGCTCATTTGAGATCAGAGCACAATGTGGGCATTCGACCAGATTTTTAACAAGTGAAGAAAATGCTGCCACTCATGGTTGACGGAGAGAATCCGATCTTCACGGCCATTTAGCTTATTGGGCCAATGGGTTATACAATAGCTACTCTGGCATGACATCGGAAATATGCCAATTATAGATTTGATAGTAAAAAGGAACAAAAGCAAGAGCCCTGGTTAATAAAGGATATACCACAATCCTGGTAACTCCCTTGTTGGTGAGAAGTTGGAGTGGAAGAACACTCATAAAAGCTGTTGATGTGAGAGAAGTTACTTGCAAGGGATCTAGCACCATGACATTATCAGTGGATGAGCTGCAGTTCAATATAACATTGATGTGACCAGCTGATTGATCGAAGGGTGCCTCTCCGACCACCCGTCTAGCCTAAGTAAAGGTCTAAGTGGAGTGTTGCATGTCATGGACTGCTCAACCACCAGTGTTCCATCCTTAAGCATCATGGGTTGCCACCCACAGCCAAGAGGTGGCCCAATTGGGGGAGTCTTACTCCTCTGCAGAGGTGCAGTCAGTGTATGACATTATCAGGGTGCTCGTGTTTGAACACATCATTTACGTCGTTATTGGCATAGACGCTATTGACCAAAATGGGAGGTGTCACAGTTAGTAGGAACAAAATTCGATTCAGTAGGAGCACAGTGTTCAGTGACCCTAGAAACACAATTTTTGGTTTGAAGGGGTTGAAGGTTAAAGACAAAGACCTTTGTGCTGAATTTGATGGGGAAAATGGACGGTGGAATGATGCTGGATAAACAGGCCACCCATATCGAAGAACAGAGTAAACCTTTATAAGAGTTCTATACAGGATTAGAAGAGAGTGGTATTTGAGAAGGAGATAGATGGATTGAGGAAGGCATCTTGGAAGGAGAAGGTTCAAAGTGGAGTACTGCCACTGATGGCGGTAACCCAACACACAAAACAAAGTCAGACCAATACTGAACTTTAGGGAACTAAATGCATATGTAGCATGTTACATGGGAGAAGATGCTATCGATGTATGTGGCGAAACCATTCGAGAGTGAAGATAGATGATGGGTGCTGCTGCAATAATAGATTTACACTCAGCATACCTGCAGTTACATGTAGCGGAGAGGCTGTGGCAGTACCTGCTTGTGGCATACAAAGTAAAAACCTATTGCCTTACCAGGTTGGGATTTGGATTGAATGTCGCACCAAATATAATAGCAACAGTGCTCAATACTGTATTAAATCAGGAAAAGACAATAGGGAAGGCCACAAATTACTTTATTGATGACATCCAGGTAGATTAGTCAATTGTTTTGTTTGTTTTGTTTTGTGGCATATCAACCTCAGTGGGTTATTATATGCCAACAAAGTTTTGAAATAAATGAATTCCTAATGGATACACAATTTTGTTATAAACTCATTTTTTTCTATTTAACCCATAGATGGGACCCTAACAGGTACTACCACTCCGGGTCACAGTGGACCAGGGAGCAATGGTGATGAAGGGGTGCTCCACATTCCTCAGACCTCCAGAACTGGAACCTCACCATCAGATAGAGTTTAACATCATTTCCAGGATATGAAGACCCTCAGCCACTGCCTTCTAACTCATATGATGAAGAGGGTTGGGGCTTGCCATAAGGGCAATAGGGTTGGGAAAATCATATAGGTGCTAGGACTTGACGTGATCAGCTGATTGATTGGAGGGGGCCTCTCTGACCACCCGTCTAGCCCAAGATAGGGCCAAAGTGGAGTATTGCAAGTCATGAACTGCTCATCCACCTGGGTTCTATCCTTAAGCATCAAGGGTCACCACCCACGGCCAACAGGTGGCCCCATTGGGGGAGTCTTACCCCTCTGCAGAGGTGCAGTCGGTGAATTCTAATGCCCCACCGACAGGGCGGAGAGTTTATTTGGGTCTGCATGGTAGACCCATGTTGCTTTTAGTAACTTTGCTGATCTCCTTTAGATCATTTATGATAATTTCAGAAAAAGGAGGGAAGAGGAGCGAACAGAGGAGGAGGTAGACCCATGAAACTTGGAAAAAAAAAAAAAAAAAAAAAAAAAAAAAAAAAAACTAAATTATCATGAGGTTTGTGGTGTTTACGTGTAAGAGACAAAGCAATCCCGATTTTTAGACCCAAAAGATCAATACCTATTGCTTGATTTCCTTTTTTATTTTTCAAATTGAAATTCAAACTAAAAACACCTTGCGATAAACTTAGCAATGGGATGCTGAAAAGTATTATCTGTCTGTCAAAGTGGACCTGGGAGTAATGACAATTCTTTGGTTTGCAATACCAGCAGCAGAGCAACTAATGGTGCACTTAGAAGGAACCTTATCTATTTGAAGGAAAGAAAATCTTTCTTTTTAAAACCTTTCCATAACACTTTTATCAACTATATTGCATTATCATAGGATATATATGGACTGCTTAGCACAGGGATTGAACCTACAACCTCTAGTCAAAAAATAATGCTTATTTGTAATTGCCTTTCACATCTGCTGATTGGAATGGCTTTAAAATATATTACCCCCGGCCCCAATATCACAAAAATTGTCTGTTTTGGATATTATTTATACCTTAATACAATTAAACAAATGACGTGACTAGCCGATTGACCAGATCGGTCCTCCTCCGACCACCCGTCTAGCCAAAGTAGCCAAAGTGAAACGTTTCAACCACCAAGATCCCGTCCTCAGGCATCATGGGTTGCCACCCAAGGCCAACAGGTGGCCACGTTGGGGGGTCTTACCCCTCTAAAGAGGTGCAGTCAGTATATTCTACAGCCCCAGCCGACAAGTTGGGGGCGTTAGGTAGGAACCCTAACATTCCTACACAACTAAATAATAAGGAAGGGATATCCACAAGTGAGATAGTTGCCAACAATCTAAATGCAGTGCATGCTGCTAGAAAATCATTTGTTGAGAAGGAGTCTTCTGAAAGAAATTAGAAGAGCCCTGCGACATGAAATACAATCAGCATTTCCACAGAAATATACGAATGGTGATCTGGTGTATTTCAAAAGAAATGAACCAGAAATATGGATTGGCCCAGTACCAGTTATTGGATGGGAGGCTAAGCAGGTCTAAATAAAATATGGACGAACATATGGGAGAGTACACCCCCGTCGTCTGATTCACCACTCCAATCAGATTGATTATTGTACATAATATCAGTTAGCTTACTTATGTGATTTCAGATTGTCTTGTTAGGTATAGAAGTGGCCTACTTTTGAAGTTATTCAAATGTTCTAGAAAAGAAACTGTAGGTACTGCCAAAGTTGCCACAAAATCCATATTTTACAAAATAAATTGGCAGCCATGTTTAGTATATATATTTGAGCAAAACTGACCGAAAAAGTAGCTAACAGTGATTCAGATACAGGCGGAAATCCAGAGGTTGTACATGGAAATGTTACAGGCATTCCAACTCGGGATGACACAGAGGAAGAATATCTAATGCCAGAAGAGTCTGGTAACAATCCAGTGACAAATGAATCATTACTTGAAAAAGTTGTGAAAGAGTCAATCCACCTGGATATGGTGGTAGATACTCTAAACATGGACCAACTGTGGATCATTTAGACATCATTTGCCAACACTCTGAAGAAGAGATAGCCCGTGCTGTATATGAGGTTCTTGGGTGGGACATTAGTGCTAAGAATGCATTGCACAATGTGAATGGATACAGCCCAAATCAATTGGTGTTAGGTAGGAACCCAAACATTCCTACGCAACTAAATAATAAACCTCCTGCTCTATGTCAACGAAGATATAGTGCCCGCAACCTGCATCAGAGAACATTTGGGTTGAAGTGCAAGGACCCAGAATGGTTGGAGGATGGCGCATGGGTGCTGGGATTGGCGGTCGGGATGGAACCCGGTAAATTGTGGTGGGAGCGAGGAAGCATAGTTTCCATAAGCTCCCAGTGTCGTTACACAATGGACAGTGTTCTCCTTGTCTGGAAGGCTTGTTGGGCAACTCCAGGTGTGCGGTTGGCTTCGTTTGGCTTGTGGAATACTTCAAGAGGGATGATGAAGCAGAAGACACCGTGGAATCTGTGTAGTGGGATGATCCAGCCCATGGGGATTGGTGCATGGACAACAAGGAGCTGAATGTGTGGGTCAAGGTCAGTTCTTTAGCAAACGGAGTAGCCTTGGAGAGGCACGAGACAGTGCTGAAGGATGTTTGTTGGCTGCAACCTGAAAATCGACACCCAACACATCAACTTAGCCGAACTGGACCTCGTATTAAAAAGCATCAATTTGGCTCTCCAGTGGCAGGGCAAGGTGCTACATGTGAAGACAGATTCTGTGTGAATGTATCACTGGGTATCGGACACGCTGACTGGAAAAGTGCACGTCCATACCAAGGAAGCAAGCGAGATGCTTATCAGGAGGCAGCTGAGCACACTCAAGGAGTGTGTGAAGGAGTATAATGCGACGTTGATTCCATTGACTTGGAATATCGCAGACTGACTTACACGGATACCGCAGCGGTGGTTTGAGGCGATGAAGGAAAACAGGTTTGAACCACTGATTAGCAGTCCACATGGACGAGCTGGATGCAAATCAAATCATGGCTATCCAGAGAAGCAGTGGACACCCAGGAGTGCGGCGCACCTCCTATTTTGTCAGGAGAATTTGTCCAACAAAAACAAAGGCAGCCGCTAAGTCAACCATACGGATGTGCGAGGAATGCCAGTCTATAGACCCAGCACCGATCCACTGGGAAAAAAGGGAAACTGGAGGTGAACAGGAACTGGCAGAGGTTAGGAATGGACATCACACATTATGGTGCTTGCCATTTCTTAATGCTCACAGACTGTGGCCCGTCGTGTTTCTCCATTTGGAAGCAGTTGGCAAGGCAAGACTCGGCAAATGAGATTCACCAGCTGGAGGTTGTGTTCTATGAGCATTGCCCACTGCACGAGATCCTTACAGACAACAACACAACCTTCTGCAGCAAAGAGTTTCAAGCTTTCGAAACATGAGTGGGGAATTCAATTATGATTCTGTTGCGCATATGCCCCAGCTGAGAATAGCATTGGGGGAGCGATGTCACTGCACGGTGAAACGAATTGCGGCCAGGAATGTGAGTGTTGTGTTTTGAGATTTCATACTTATGAATATAGCAAACCATTACAAATGACCAGCCAGAAGAACCTCACAACAAGCAACATCAAGGCTAAAATAAATGCTAATGAAAATACAGAGATATAATCTGGGAACCTCTTGTTTAGCAAGCTCTATTAGATAACCATTGTTAGTGTGTTTGATTGATGTAATAACATAAGGGCACCTTTACCCCCAGACTGATAAGTGATTCATTCACAAATGTAACATACCAAAGACTCCATACTTATATATACAAGAAACTCACAATAGAAACTGACTGCAAATTATTAGATGATCAGACAAAAGAACCTAACAACAGTAGCACTAAGATTACAATAAATACTAATGGTTTGTTTGGTTTTTTTAAAAATTTTTTTTACGGCATATCAACCCCAGTGAGTAATTTAATGCCTATAAAGTTATGAAATAAATTCATTCTTAATGAACACAATTTTTTTTTTTATAAATACATTTTTCTATTTAACCAATAGATGGGACCCTAACAGGTACTACCACTCTGGGTCAGAGTAGACCAGGGAGCAATGGTGATGAAGGGGTGCTCCACATTCCCCAAACCTCCAGAACTGGAACCTCACTATCAAATAGAGTTTAATGTCAGTCCCAGGACATATAGACCCTCAGTCACCACCTCCTAGCACCCATATGATAAAAAAGGTTGGGGTAATCATATAGGCATTAGGGCTTGACGTGACCAGCCGATTGATCGGAGGGGGCCTCTCTGACCACCCATCTAGCTGAAGAAAGGGTCTAAGTGGAGTGTTGCAGGTCATTGACTGCTCCTCCACCAAGACTCCATCCTTAAGCATCACGGGTCGCCACCCATGGCCAACAGGTGGCCCCATTTGGGGGGAAGTCTTACCCCTCTACAGAGGTGCAGTCAGTGCATTTTAACGCCCCAGTCGACAGGGCAGGAATACTAATGGGAATAAAGTGATACAATATCATCATATACTGGGAATGAGATGTTGTTGGACTGTAAAGACTACTAAACAAAAGAAAATAATTGCAATCCAGTAAATCTGGACATAAGAATTGTGTGTGGAATTCAGCAGAAACAAAGATGAAAAATTGATAGCAAAATCCAGTAATGACCAGGTGATATCGGCTAATAAAAAAAAGAAACTAGAGGAACTGGAATAGAAGAATTGGGACAATTTGGACCACTCAAAAAGATTTTTTTAAAATCCTGGATAAAATCTCTAAGAATCTAAGGATCATTCTATGGAAAGTCCTAGAGAAACCTTGGAACAATTCCAAAGGATATGGAAAAGAAACTCAAGGAACTGTTGGTCTTTAGAAGAATCGAGACAATTCAGACCACAAACTATTCTGATTTCTTTTTAAAAAATCCTGAATAAAATCTCCAAGATTTCCAAAGATTATACTGAGAAGAGTTCCTAGAGAACCCTTGGAACAATCCCAAATAACCCGGAAAAGAAACTAGAAGCCATTAGATGAATGAAGATAATTCAGATCACAGCACTAGTAAAATATTATACCAAAAAAAGTCCTAGAGAGCTGAAGAGATTTATTGTCACTTGGACTGGTGTGAAAACTTGCAAAGAAAATATGCAGAAGAAAAGCAAGTGATGAAACAATTATAAGCAAATGCAGCAAACTTGCACAAAAGGACTACAAGACTATCCATGACAGAATGAGAAAGGTGATCTACTGATATTAAAATCTGACCATACTGACAAATAGCATATGCACAAACCAGAATCTGTCCTAGAATCTGAGATACATAAAATCATCTGGGACTTTGAGATACAAATGGATCACCTAATGCCAGCCTAGTTACTAATTAAGAAAAAACAAAAAAAAAAAAAAAAACAACATTTTTCATATAGTGGATTTTGCCGTTATATCAGAACACAGAGTGAAAATAAAAAGAGACTAAGACTTATTTTCAACTGACTTAGAAATAGTCTAAAACTAAACAAATAGAAATAGTCTAAAAAACTAAACAAAAACAAAAACACCTTTACTAAGTCACAAATAGCATATCTGAAAGGGGCACCTAATAATCAGCAAAGGATTAAAACTTTCTCTTTTGTCTCTGGTTTTCAAGGAGACAAGACTTGTTTTTTTTTTGTCCTTGCTTGGGAGTGAAAAGGACATATGAACAGATCTGTTCATAGAACCAAATATGCTATCCATTAGCATTTACAGCACCTTACCAAAAAAAAACAATGAAGACGCAGTAAATTTTTTCTAACCATTCTTTGATATTTCTTCATTACACTGTTTGTTCATGGAACATATTGTACAACTAATATATATATTTACCAACCCCTCTGCATGAGCAGGATGCGACACAAATCAAATTCTGGAAAAGTTAACTACAAAATAAAAAATTGGCTAAATCCAAACCAATAAATTAACACGTCAATGTTGGAAAATACGTTTATGTCAGTTCAACTGAGTAATGACTTCAACTCGGTCAAATATATATATTTACCAACCCCTCTGCACGAGCAGGATGCGACACAAAATCAATTTCTTAAGTGGAATTTAACAGGTTTGAATTCAGAGTTTTCCTTCTAGACTGGTTATCTAGTCATGGTTAAAGAGTCCAGTCTGCCCTGCTATTTACACATAGCTGAAGGGAGAATTGGATTCATACCTTTCCCAAGGGTATTAGCGCTATGTGAAATGCCAACAGCTTCGTCCAGAAATTGAACTCGCGTTGACGAGTCCATTTCCTACGACTAACCATTAGACCATGCACCTCCTTTTTGGTGATATATGTTATCACAAGTTCTGCATATTAAACATTCATATGTGCATCGTTCATGCAAGTTAGTTGTTTGTCTTTCCTTACCGAATATTCAATGTTAGTGTATCTATAGAGGAACTAATGCATTATAAGGACTAAGTGTTATAAACTATTACCCACTATTCTTATAGTGGTAATGATATTTTGGCTGGGAAAGCATGCCTGAACCTAGAGTCATCATCTGATGAAAATTATGTTGGCTACACAGCTGTTTTTTAGCAGATGTATTATTATTAACACTATTATAATTATTATGTATTATTCATGGAACACATTGTACAATTAACCTTTTTGGGGACATATGTTATTTTGTTATTACATGTTATGCATATTAAACATTCATATGTGCATTGTATATACATTTTTGTTGTTTGTCTTTCCTTACCAAATATTCAATGTTAGTGCATCTATAGATGCACTAATGCATTATAAGGACAGTGTTAGTTATAAACTAATACCCACTATTCTTATAGTGGTAATGATATTTTGGCTTTGAAAACATGCCTGAACCTAGAATCATCATCTGATAAAATTTTGTTGGCTACACAGCTGTTTTTTTAGCAGATTTATTACATTATAAAGAACAGTGTTTGTTATATATATTTACCAACCCCTCCGCACGAGTAGGACGTGACACAAGGTCAATTTATTAAGCGGAGTTCAGCAGGTTTGAATTCAGAGTTTTCCTTCTAGACCGGTTGCCTAACCAAGGTTAAAGAGCCCAGTCTGCCCTACTATTTACCCATAGCTGGAGGGAGAGTAGGATTCATACCTTTCCCAAGGGTATTAGCGCTAAGTGAAATGCAATTACCACGTCCAGGATTTGAACTCTTCTTATATTCTTATACTGCCATAGTGGAACCATTACCATTACAGATGATGTTCAAATTTCAGATTAACCCCATTAAACTATGTTGGGTCAGTAAAAATGGTAATTCTGGCTGGACATAAGTCCACATAAGGTTATCTTCCCTTGTGGCAGGTTCACCAATAGGTGGCGTTAGTATTTGGCCAGAAGCCGTGAATTCTGAATTCTCTTGGGCCAGCAATGAGTTCACATGGTTTAGGCGCCTGACGCCTCTGCCCCTTAGGTGGGAGGCTTTGCCCCCCCCCAACTAGCTACCAGTAAGTGAATGAACCCTAACCGGAAAAGGGTAAGGGGAAATCAGAGTTAGAGTTTTCTGTCAATGGTCGGATGAGGCAAAAACAGTAAGAGTTTTTATTTCTTTGAGGATTTTCTATTTCTTTAAAAATATTCGCTGTATTCATCATTAAATGTTATTTGTTTTTCCTTGTACAGTTTCACGGTGTTTAATAAATAAACTTAATGACATCAGTAAATGAGCGTCATGCCATTCCCTTTGTTAGAGACGAGGAGGCTGTTAAACTTCCGACTGAACAAATTTTGTTGAACATGCTGCTCAGAGGTTGGATATTTTCAGATAGTCTTAGTAATTTACAAAGCAGCAAAAACAATAGAATCCAAATTAAAACATTAAAGAACTATAGACAGAGATGAAATCTAAAAGGACACAGTAAAATCATATTCATGCATCCCAGTGTTTTTCTTTTTTTCTTCCCTCACCATTTCAAGCTAGCTGTAAATAAATTTCAATAGTTTCTTTGAAATAAATTACACAAAATAGGTTACAAGTTAAAAGTTAGACGGCTTTAGTTGGGACCCATAAATTTTCCTAGAGACTCATTAAAAGCAAATATGTGCGTCCCAGGATGCACTAAATCAAAAAGCTATCAGAATTAGTGCTATAGTAAAATTATGTTCATTAAACTTCAATATTAGATATAGTTTTAATTGTTTGAATTGATATCTTTTTAGATTATGTGAATACTTGGAGAAAAAAAAAAAAAGGTGAATCAATATTAAAATATGTAATGTATAATGAAGGTTCAAAAAAAATATTGAATAATTTTGTCTGAATATTGAACAATATATTCTTGTGTTAACAAATATTTATGATAGGTATGGCCAAAATTTTACGTTTTTTAAATTTTTTTTATTATCTCACACCATGAATTTAACAAAACTTAGAGAAATGAATGAAACTTAGCATTTTTTTGCTATGTTATGGAGAGGAGGGATTAAAAATAAAAAAAATAACACTTTATAAAATAGCACATTTTATAAATTAAAATCTGATGTTGCCAAAATGGTGCATTTTTACCTTTTTCTTTCTTCCTTGAAGATGTGCTCTTTTTAATGTGATTTATTTTGTTATATTTAAAAAACATTCTTATAAAAATGTTTTTATATGTAAGTTATGGGTCTTTTCTTAAAAAAAAAAAAAAAAAAAAAAAAAAAAAAAAAAAAAAAAAAATTAAAGAAAGGGGGGGGACTGTCATACCAAGGTTTTGGCCATACCTAACTTAGGATAACATACATATATATATGGAATTTGAAAAATTCCAGAGAATCGACAATTATGTTGAATGAGATATATATATATATATATATATATATATATATATATATATATATATATATATATATATATATAATGCAATTCTAATTCATTGTTTGTTCTATCTGTAGTAAAATGTTTTGGTTTGTTTAATGGCATATCAACCCTATGGGTTATTTAATGCCAAAACTGTTAGAGTGCGAGATAAAAGTTGGCACTCAAGTTTCCTTTACAGGTTTATTTTTATAGATAGTTTTGTGGATATATTTTATATCTGATCCATGATTTAAAATGGGGCCAGGAGTCTGAAATACTCGATATGAAGAGACCGCAAGGTCTCGCCTGGAGCCGCCATTTGCAATTCACTATACGTGTCAGGTGTGGCTTTAACTCTTAAAACCATTGGCAATCTTCATGCATGATTATAAGGTTGAATAAAGAGCAAGCTGCACAAATGAGCAGTAAAAAAAAAAAAAAAAAAAAAAAAAAAATTCTGGGTGGTTATCTTCCCTTGTAGCAGGTTCACCAATAGGTGGCGTTAGTATTTGGTCAGAAGCCGGGAATTCTGCATTCTTTCTCTTGAGCCAGCAATGAGTTAGTGTGATACCATGACTGACTCCTTTAGGAGAATGGTTTCTTTGCGTTGGTTTTCTACAATATCATTAGTTTCTGTAGAAAGTATTATTACCTTCTGTAGAGGATTCTGGCCCAACAGCTTCACCATCAAGATCCGCATCATCATTTTCCAATTCATACTGATGATAATGATGTCTAACTAGGAAGTTGGTAATATGATTCTGATTTTTTGGCAAATTCTTCTGGCAATTTGACACTTTCTCTTTGCCGTGCCATTTTCATATTTTTTCATTGTCCAACAAAATTGACCTAGAAGAAAAAAAAAAAAAAAAAAAAAAAAAAAAAAAATAAGTAGGTATAACCAGAGATGCTGATAGGTACGTGTCCTGCATCACTGACACACAAAAATCTAATTTCAATATTTTCTTGGAAACGAATTACACTGTATGGGTACAAGGTAGGGGTTAGACGGATTTTGTTGTTCATAGATAAAAACTCTGCAATATATTAAAAAAAACTTTAGTTGGAACCAATCAAATTTCCCGGGGACTCATTCAAATCAAATCCATGTGTTCCAGTATGTATTAAATCAATAAGCTATTAGTATCACTGGTCTAACTTTGTTATTCATTGCAGTTAAAACTAAAATTACAATTTCAAAACATTTAGATTGCACTTTTTTGCAATTTCTTTTAACATTTCTGTATATAAAAAAAAAAAAGAAAAAAAAAAAGGGGGGGGGGTGTCACATTTCCTATTTTACTCTTGAAAATCTCTAATGTAAAAGTTAGAGGAACAATTGATCTTTCAGACATTTCGAAAAACTGGAGACAGTGAAAATGGAAAAAAATTATGGGAGCAAAAAAGCATAAAATTTCAAATGAAAAATGAAAAAAAAAAAAAAAAAAAAAAAAAAAAAAAAAAAAAAAAGAAAATGTGTACAGTCGGTTGTTACTGTCCCCAGAGTGAAAATCCGAGTATTTTTTTTAAGTAAAAAGAGGAATAAACCATTTTTAAATTTAACACTAATTCTTCCATAAATGAAAAAGAACAATTGTTAGTAATGATTTTTAAAATTGTACATTTTCAGATAGATTAAATAAATCTTTATTCATGACAAAAATATTGCTAACAACATGCCACCTTACAGACATTTCAAATTCACTATTAAATTTAAGTGAATGAATATAGTTCAATTAAACCAGAGAAAATACTTTCTTTGCATCAATTAAAAAAAAAATGTTTTTAAAGCTACAAAATGAAAAACACTACAAAAATTATTTTTTGGGTTTTAAGAAAATAACTTAAATTTTCTGATAACTTTTTATTAAGTGTTGAATTCTTTTTTTTTTTAATGTTTATTCTTCAATGTAGTCTTTTGGATTGGATCTTTCTAGAGATGTAAAATTAGGTAGTGGATTTTTAAAATTTTTTGTTCAAATGACCAAAAGGTTGACCCCACTCTAATCTTGATTGATAAAAAAAAAATTGGATCAAGTAACCAATAGGCTGTGGGCTAGATTCAATAGGACAGGTTTTGTTTTTCACCGTCAACTTCCAGTTGTTTGTTAACCAACGATTTTTTTAGAAACGTTTTTTTTTTAGTTATTTCATGTTGTTACTTCAGAAGCATTTTTTTAAATTATAAAACTAAATGAAAGACACGTTTTTATACTAAAAACAAGTTAATTTTTTTAGCATTTTTAAAAATTATAAAACTTTAAACAAAAGACACGTTTTTTAGTTATTTCATGTTACTTCATTAAAAAAAAAAAAAAAAAAAAAATACTATAAACGAAAGACGTTTAATTCAATAGAATTTTAAAAAAATTATAAAACTTTAAACGGAAGACACTTTTAACACGGGAATGGTTAACACTAGTTAGTCCCAAAATTTATGTAAAATCCGTTTTTGACAAAATGAATTTAGCCCCCGCTACAGAAAATAATTTACCAAAAATCAGGGAATTATTGGATTTTAATGAAATTTTTAGTGCTGATTTATCAAGGAATGAACTTTATAATGCATTATTTTATTTCAAAACTTTCTGATTTTTTTCAGGTCACTTAATTTTGACCTCCCTCCTTATTTTTGAGGCTTAAAATCTCGGCAAAGTTGGTCAGTGTTCGATACTAATTACAGTTTAAATAAAAAGAAAAGACTGAAGTTGTGAATGAAATTTTAAGGGGGATATTCTATGAGAAAATAAGTACCAAAAATCTGAATGTAAAAAAAAAAAAAAAAAAAAAAAAAACAAAAAAAACAAACAAAAAAAGACATTAGCAGGCGATTTTGGGTATCCCTAGTTTTATGGGAAAGCGCTCAATCACTCCAGAGCATTACTTTAATAAATCAGAAGTTTTGCTTATTAATCAGTTGATGAATATTTTTCAACACTAACAATTTTTTTTTAAATAGTAAAAAATATTAATTTTCTGGTGCCAGAACGATTGAGCGTGATTTAGATTTTCCGATAAAACTTAACTATTCCCGTGTTAAACGTGTCTTTCATTTAAAGTTTTATAATTAAAAGAAAAATGCTATCCCTTCTGAAGTAACAACATAAAATAACTAAAAAAAATATTTTTTAAGTGTCTAAAAATTGTCTGTTAACAAACAACCGGAAGTTGACGGTGAAAAGCAAAACCTGTCCGTTTGAATCTAGCACGCAGCCTATTGCTTATTTGATCCAAAAATTCCAGTTAAAGAAAAAAAAGTTCATTATAAAATTACGTCCTTAATGAATAAAGTACTGAAAATTTCATCAAAATTGGACTATTCCATGATTTTTGGTAATTGTTATAAAAAATTTTTTTTTAAATCATTACCTTCTTTGAAAAAAATTGAACATAGTTATTTAAATAATTGGTAATAAAGGACTATTTGCTCGTAAATTCCTACCATAAAATAAACTGAACCCCCAATGTATTCTAAAAGCTTTTATTTTGTGAGAATGTTTAGTTTTAAAGTGGGGGTTCGTTTTTACACTTCAACTTTTTACTCGTAAATTCCTACCATAAAATGCCCAATACTTATTTTATGGCAGGAATTTACGAGTAAAAAGTTGAATATTACTTTTTGTTGTGGTTATTTCTTTTCTTTTTGGCACTCTAAAATAAAAAGGTAAGATTTTAATCATCGTCGACGAAAAAACAAAATTACGGTCATAAAAGGAGGATCCAATTTATGCCTAAATTGTAAAACGAGCCCCACTTTAAAACTAAACATTCTCACAAAATAAAAACTTTTAGAATATGCACATTGAAATGAATATTAAAATAAAGAAAATATATTTTGTATTGTAACATAACAGGTGCAAGAAAAAAAACATTTAATACAAAAACACGGACATAAAATGGGGGTTCAGTTTATTTTATGGTAGGAATTTACGAGCAAATAGTCCTTTATTACCAAATAATTCACATTATGATGTAAAATAATTAAAATCACAACATTAAAATACATTTTAAATGTTAAAGAAAATTCAAAATGTTAAATGCATTTATCCAGAACAATTCAACATTGTCAAATATTTAGAAAAGTATTTGTTGCAGGAGGAACTAAATAAGGGCACCACCGCTTACGGTAGGGGCCGATTTGGGCTAGCAGCAGGAGCAGCCAGGTGAAAATAAAGTAGGATGTTTGGGGCACCCAGTGAAACTAGAACTCACTCGTAATGGTTTGTAAGTCTATCTTGTTATTATATCAAACGAGGTAAATAAAGTATGCTTTCACCAACTTAATTTATTTTGGTACATATGAAACAGTATTGATGTAGTTAAGTCTACGCCACGGAGTGGTCTAACGTTGGCATCAACCGGACGACGAGGGAGTCTATCCCATTTTCACTAGCGATAGACTAGGGATATAGTTTTTGCATCTGAGGTGAAACCATCAGCTTCCCACTTTACTGTACAGATCCAAGCTTGGATCTTTGCGATAAAGTGAGAAGCGAAGTTGGCGAGTATCAGTATCGAACACAGAACCTTGTGGTTCCGAGGCGTCAACTAATATTTAACAAGAGTAGTAGTATGCAATATTAAATAAAAATAAAAATAGACACCCAATTGTAAAAAAAAAAAAAAAAAAAAAAAAAATCGGCTGACTTCTGAAGACGGTCGGAAAATTAAAACGGAAAGTTTTTTGGTGGTCCCCAATGACAGTTTAACTGCAGTCTATGAATTAACATTTTGCGAATTAGGTTACGGTTTTAGGGGATTAAGGTTGTTTTTAATTACGTATTGCTAGAAAAAACAACAAAAAAAAAAACAACAAAAAAAAACAAAATTACTATACATTTAATGTTGAAAAATATTTTTTAAACTAATTTTAATTGAAATTATACATTGCAACTGTCTCAATAGATTCAATGGTTAATTAAATGTATAGTAATAGTTTTTTTTTAAGCAATACGTAATTAAAAACAACCTTAATCCCCTAAAACCGTAACACAATTCGCAAAATGTTAATTCATAGACTGTAGTTAAACAGTCATTGGGACCACCAAAAACCTTTCCGTTTTAATTTTCCGACCGTCTTCAGAAGTCAGCCAAAAAATTATAGTTTTTAATAAAAAGGTGGAAATTTTTTTTTATTTTTATGTGGAATGCAGGGATTACTTTATTTTAGTACAAGTGAGATAGTGTGGTCCCGTTCGTTAAAAACAAAATCACCGTGAATACTTTAACTTGTTTTGCATTTAGAAAGAACATTACTCAAGAAATTTGTCTAAGTTGAAAATCCCATCTTTTAATAATGGAATTATATGTGGGTGTCCTGTAATGGACATTTATTTATGGTGTCGGACTTTGTGTTTGATACATGTACGAGTTGTACACACAATTATCTTTAGGAATTTTACTGAAATTTAACTACTTTATTTACTTATTTATTTTTGACTGGAAACGTGGCATTCAATGGTGAATACCAGGAATATATAATAAAGTCGATATTTTCGATAAACACCTGTCAGGTGTAGTGGGTGCATTTTACAAGACAGCGAATTTAATTAGGAATTAAATACTCCTCGTAAGTACTCGGAAAAAAAAAAAAAAAAAAAAAAAAAAAAAAAAAAAAAAAAAAAAGTACCCCCCCCCCCCCCCAAAAAAAAAATTCATTCAGATTATTTGGTGCTTTATCGATAGAAATTTTGGTAAAGTTCAAGTTTAGCGTCGGAAAAAATAAAATTCACGTATAATGTTAATTTAATACATTTAAGTCTCCAATTACGCCAAAGAAATTCACTTAACTATGAGGGGAAAGTATTAATATTACATGTGTCTTTTTTAAGTTTACGTTTTGCGTGCAGCGATGTGATTTTTTCCGATGATACTTTAATTTTACCATTAAAAAAAAAAAATTACTAAAAACAAAAATTGTAGAGGCATTATTCGTTGACATTTGCATTTTTATTTTATTTTATAGATGTAAAATTACCAAGTTAATTTTTTAAACAGTAAAAAAGTCATGTACATTGTAACGTGGTTTTTGTTTTGGTTTTTGAATCCCCCCTCCCCCTATACAAATAAAACATTGACTTTTTAATAAGTCACAATTCTACGTTGAATTTCTTTGGAGTAAAAAAAATTGGTCATTCTTCTTTTAAAGCAAAAAAATAAATTGAACGAATTAAAAAAAAAAATTATATTTAAAAATAGAATATTGTTGGCTGTCATTATTTAGCCCTAATGCACGCACGTTTATAGAGGAAATTTCAAAAGTGCTTATTTGAATTTCCGATAAAATTTATAATCTAAAAACCTTTAAAAAAAACAACACGCAGCCTTCATAAACGGCGGTATTCAACAAAGATAATTAATTCAATAAACAATTTAATGGATATTAAAAAAAAAAATTACTTACCTGAGATATTGATTTGTCGTCTCTAAGTCAATAGCGCCTGACTTCTGTCCGTCACTTCTTAAAATACGCCAACATATAGACCCGAACGACGTCACATGGAACTATGGAAGAACCAAATGACAAAATAAAATGGAATTTTTTGCATACAAGGTTTGATAATTGTATGGTTAACTGTTAAACTATACAATTATTGTTAGACTTTAACATATAAGCATAAAGAAATTAATTAAAAAAAAAAAAGAAGTTATTAGATCGCTTTCATGTGAAAAAAAAAAAAAAAGCATTCGTGTTTTTTGGCTAATTTTCGGATTTTAATAAAATGTTCGATATTCAAAGCAATAAAATATGGTTTCTTTTAAAAGAGTTTTGTTCCTCAAAATTTTGAACACCTGCTTGTTTTTAATTAAAAAAAATTCTTTTGTTGTCATGCACCAACCTCTCACAATCCTTTTGTTAATTTGATTCCCTTAATGAAGTTACAGGTGAATGATTTAAATGAAGGTACAGTGAATGATTGACATATTTCAAAGATAATTCCATGAAGAATTAGATTTTGTTCACACACACACACACACACACACACACACACACACACACACACATATTATCATAAAAGTACACGGTAATAACCTACTCGAGTTTCACCATAAGGATCTTCAGGGTTAAATCCACTGGATTAATCAAGATATTGATTGATTGCAGTCGATTGCATGTGTGTATTTTTTTTTGCGTGCAATCAACTGCAATCAATCAATATCTTGATTGATCCAGTGGATTTAACTCTGAAGATCCTTATGGTGAAACTCGAGTAGGTTATTACCGTGTACCATTATCATTTGCTCTACCAATGTATTGAATACTTTATGTTTGTTATATCGCTGCCTTATCATTGTGAATCTTGCATCAACTAACCATTGTGACCTGTTTCACAGGTAAGTCACCTTTTCCACAAATACCATATATATATATATATATATATATATATATATATATATATAAATTTTTGGTACAACTTTCTATATAAAAACTTAAACAGTATCATACTTTATTCAGCTTGATCAACTAATTAAACAATAAGACTGAGGATTAAAGTCGAAAAAAAAAAAGAAAAGAAAAAAAAAGCAACAACAAAAAACAAAGAAAAAGGAGACTTAAGGGCCCTTTCGACAGGTGCATTGTCAAAAATTTACAGTTTATATGTATTTTTTATATAAGGAAGGTCCGCAAAATGGATTATGTTAAAAAAAAAATTATCTTACATTTGCGACACATGTTTCAGTTCTTCTGATATCTTCTCCAGGTTGTCTACTTCTTCACACGGATGTCTTATTTTTGAAGTTCAAAAAACGGTAAGCTACAATACTGCTTTTCTTGGCATTTGTTTTACTTTATTCGTTTTCGTACCTCAACCTTCTAAATATATGGTTAATAAAAGAGAGAAAAGTAATTAAGGTTAAACATTGTTTTTTAGAGGTTTAAAATTGACATCCATAGATTAAATTCTTCCATTCACTGCACATGACTGGAATTTTATTAATTGATGTAAAAATACAGAATAAATAAATTTGACTCATGAGATAAACAAAAAAAGTATTTTATCTCAATTATACATTTTTAGTGTTTGTTTTTGTTTTTAGTGTGGAGTTTCATTGGGCAATATTTTTTTCTACAGAGACCCGCAAGAAAACAATTACAAAAGTAACGAGAATTTATTAATATTAAAAACCACGGGTTATTACACTTTTGATCACATATACTTTAAAAGAAAAGCACACATTACTTACCAATAGAACGTGCATGTTTTTGTACATACCTATGAACATGTCATCTGACTTTGAAAGTTGCTGAAAGACAGTCTTGTAAAACACCGTCGAGATGCATAAAAGGAGGACAATTGGTGATTTTACACCAGTATTCTTACAGATTTCGGGTTTCACAACATTATATCTGTTCCACCGGTTATTAGGCCATCTCCTTTCTAGATTCGCGCTGTGTATATTTTACGAATAGATAATAAATTCTTATATATTTGCCCAGGGATATGTAACAGCCATGCAGAGACTTATTCGGTACTTGTATACAATAGGAGACTTGAAGGAAATACTTAACTAAAAATTAATTATTAAATATATGCATCAGATTCCCCTCACTGAACATAAAGAGTTGTTACAAAGAAAAATAGTTAATTCAAAGATCAAATTATCAGACTGGAGGAAAATTATTCAATGTTATCTTGAAAAATAAGTAAAACAGTCCGTTTTTTTACGACATGGTCAGTTTCTTTATTGATATTTTTTAGCTGAATTCTGTATTCATGGTTCTTTTACTAAAAAAACTCTGGCATTGAAACTTATAAAAATATTCTGATATAATTATTCAGACTCTTATCTTTATAGAAAAATAGTAAAAATCGTTTTTTGTCAGTTCATTCTTTTCATATTTCATAAAATAAAATAGGGAGGGGGGGGGAGACCTAGTAAAAATATATATATTTCCTCTAATATATTTTAGGAAAAAACTATTTCAGACATATTTTCATTAAAAGGTAAGTAATTATGGAAATTTTCGTGAAAATCTGACTATTAATTGATTTTTCATAGAATTAAAAAAAAAACAAAAAACAAAAAAAAAACGGTAGTCATAACTTGTTTTTGGCTACGTTAAATTTCAATAGATTTAATGGTGCAAAAAAAAAAAAACAACAACAAAAAAAAAACATTGTTTTTTGTTTATAATTTTCATTATTTCCGTAAGCTGAAAGATTTTTTAAAAGTCATCATGTGTTTTTTTTTAATGTTTCTTCTTTCGAATGGACAAAAAATTTTCAAGATATTAACATTTATGCAAATTTCATAGTGTTAAATATAGCCCCCCCCCCCCTAAATTTAATTGGGAAAATTGGTGGTACCTAAATACATACATACGTACACACAAAGATAAATATACAATAAAATAAAATAAAAATAAAATGACAATAAAGATTGTCCGATTATATATATATATATATATATACCACTTATTATTGCTCTGAAGGTAGAACGCAGTGAGAGAAAAACATAAAAATAAATAAATAAAAAACAAAATAAATATTTTACATGAGGGGGTGACATTCGCCTATCTTACCCTCATTTTCCTGCTTTGGACCAAGATTTGTTTCTTTTTGTCCATATCCACTGGGATGCTCGTTCTGCTACTTCTGATATTTGTTTTAGGGATTTCTTTTTTTTTTTCCGAACCTGCAATTCCGATCCTTCCCAGGGCCCTACTTAGCGATTGAGCCACAAACCCCCTGCATCCCACCTCGACTGGATCGTAGTATGTCTTCCATCCGTTCTTCTGCTGGCATTCTTCGACTAGTTCTTGATATTTTTAACATTTCCTCTCATTTGTTAGAGTAATATTATCTTCCCAAGAAACTTACTATTCCCAGATTATCAATCTCTTGGTTTTATCAGAATGTATAATCATGTCCGGTCAAAGTGTTGTATTTAATATATGAATTGGGAATTTCAATCTAATTCCCAGGTTTGTAGTTAATTGCCCGTCTGTTTCAGTTGATAACATATTTAGGGTGTTTTCCTTTCCTGGTTTAATTCTTTATCCGGCCTTTATAAACTTTATAAACCTTTCTCTGTGTTATTTCTCTGAATGTTTGAGATGAGGCTTGAAGATTAGTATTATTAGCGTTGTTCGGACTATTGTCCCCATCTTCATTGTTATTTGTACAACGTTTTGGCCGATATGGCTGACCATATATGAAATGAAAAGGGAAACCATCTGCCCTTATGGGATGAAATTAGAATAATAGATAGAGAAGAACATTGGAAGAGAAGACGCCTCAAAGAATCAGCACATATGATAGGCTGTACTGGGCTGTTAAGTAGACCTAGCATAGAAATGAATACAATATGGGAACCCATAATTAAGAAGGCCAGATCAGATTGAGGAAAAAAAAAAAAAAAAAAAAAAAAAAAAAAACAATATGAGTCTAGGTAAAAAATCATACATAAGTAAAATAGGTAGATATTCTAGCCAAATCAAGACATTAGGTTTATAAGTTCCCAAAATTCACAATTGGACACATGGCCGAGTGGATTAGGCAGTTTGGTTAAAAGACAGTTCTAAGTGACAGTTATCTCTGGTTCCCTAGTTCAATCTGAGTGAAAGCAGTTAGAAAAATAATTAATTAGCACAACTTCTACCCCCCAGCTATGGTTAGCGGAATGAGAACAGGATACCCCCATGGAATAAATAAAAGGTCAGGTTCAAAGTTCCATGATGGCTCCCGAATACGACAAGAAAATTCCCGAGTTCGAAAAGAAGGTTCCTAGTCCGAGAAGGTTCCCGAGAAATACCTGAAGAAGGCCGGAGGGTATATCGGCCGAAACGTTGTACAAATAACAATGAAGATGGGGACAATAGTTCGAGCAATGCTAATAATACTTTCTCTGTGTTCTTCTCTACCTTTGTACAAACGGATTGTACACATTACTCTGTCAGTTATCGCACCAAGGACCTGGTCATGTCACCACCGATATCGTGCATCTCCCAAAGCCTTGGTACAGCTACTCAGAATGTGTTGTAAGGTGGTGTGGGAATTAAGATAGAACAAAAATAAAATTAAAAAAAACCCAACAAACTCCCATGGGGTCTTGACCGGAAGAACCCCTTTGCGCATGTTCGACAAAAAGGACTGACTACCTACCCCAAAAAGGATACCTCAGCCATTTGAATCTAGGCCGCAACTGAGTGTGGTCATTATTTCTTGACCAGGGGGATTGTCCCCTTGCCACTATGCCCATTCAATAAAGCCTAAGTTATAAAACTACCTCTTGCCTTTGTCTCTTTCCTTTCTTGTTCCTTTTCTTCCTTAACTTTCATTTCAGCTTACCAGCCCACAAGAAGAAAGAACCAGCTTTATTGGGAAAAGATACAGTACAAACGAACAAAACTTGTCCCCATAGTGTCTCAGAGTGTGCAGCTGGGAGACTCATTTATGCCCCATGTGTAAAGATTTGATGGACTTGGGAGAACGTTGTAAACAGCTTTTATCAAAAATTTAACTCTGTTAAAGTCAGCCTGCCAGCAGTCTGACCACTTAACCCTTCTCTGCTCAATTCCCTCCCATTTTGTCCACGGCCCCTGTTGACCTAAACTGACCACCTTGCAGTACAGGTCTTCCTCAGCGCCTGCTCGCACCTCTTTCTGTAGTAATTGTCGAGAGATAATCCGGAATTGCTCGAACTCTTTTGAAACTTCCTCCTTAGGAATCCAGATCCTGTCGCCTTGCGTCCATTGATCACCAATTTTGCCCTCCCCCTCGCTCTCAATAATTTCCATAAAATTTGAGAATCCCGGTGCAGCGCTTATATACAATGTAGGAGACTTCACTCGGTCCTGGAGATGATTCAGATCTTGATGCCCTGACCATTTCTTGTAGTCCTTTTCATGTCGGTGCCCCTCTGTTGAACTCTTCCTTCAGGGCCGCTTGTTCAATCAGCATTTCGTTTGGGCCTAATTCCTGATCTTTTGCAAGGTCGCCGAATGACTTTCTCAGATAGTTGTTAATCTCTTCCTCTGGTGTGTCTAAATTTCCACTCCTCTTTCCTCCAAGGAGAGATCTTGCAAAGCCAAAAGGATTTGACATGAATGTGGCTCGTTTCCTTGCCCTTTCTTTTCTCCTCCTTCTATGCCATTCTGCTCTGTGAATATTCTTTTAATTTTAATTTTCGGACCATATGACCTTAAGTCACCCCTTCTATGATCTCGACTCGTGGGGACACTTTTCTCATTTACACCATAAAAATCCGGTTGTTTGTTAGAGGTTAGTTTTATAATTAAAAAAAAAACTCTAAAAATCGTCTGTAAACAATTAACCGGATTTTGACGGTGTAAATGAAAAAAATATCCCCACGAATTGAGCTTGCAAAGGGGATGCTTTAAGGTCATAAGGTCCAAATTTTCTCTCAGAATGTTCCGTAACTCCGTAAGAGTTTCTTTTCCTTCAGCACTCGCCAATTTGAATTGTTTTTTGAGTGATCTTATTTCTCTTTTGAGTTCTCTTATCTTTTATTCTCTTCGATTCAAATTGTAATCTTTCCTATGATGTTTAGATTCAATAAAACCAAATGTCTCTGTAGCCATACTTACAATTATCGTTGTCATAAACTTCAGTCGAGTGTCCAAATCTCCCTTAGTAGCCGTGTGCAATATCTCTACGATGTTACTGTTGAACTCTGGCCATTCACTTCTGTTGTTAGCAGGGGGCCATTTGCAATATCTAAACAAGGAGTAATGTTTGCTTGGAGATTTTGGACTCTGTGGGTTGCCTCCTGGCCCTGCTCCTCCTCGATTTTACCAGGGCTATACCCTATACATTGCATTATCTCCCTCCTTTCCAGACATTTCATCTTGCCTTGGTGTATTTTGAGGCCTCATGATTTCTTACAAATTTTTCCGCATATGCATCCGCTCGTAATCCTTTTACCATTGTCGGTCGTTAACATTGTGTCCATCTTGGTGAGAATCTCATCCTCCCCCCCTCTCGGGATTCCCTGGGGGTATGATCTTTTGTAACTACTCGTAGCTGGTTAAGATGGGTACACGTAGAGCATCCAGAATGCCGTCTTTCCGAAATGGCAACTGTCTTTCCAGAAGTCAACCGGTCTCTTCCCTGGTAGTCAACTGATCTGTTCTCATTAGTCACTGTAAAATCCAGATGAAATAGTCTTGTAAATCATCACCAAGATGTATCAAAGGAGGACAATTGGTGATGTTACACCAGTATCCTTACAGATTTCAGGTTTCGTAACATTATATGTTCCACCGGTAGGCCTGGCATGTTATTAGGCCCCTCATTTCCAGCAGTCTAGAGATAACTGTCACTTAGAACTGTTTAACCTAACTCCTTTATCCACTAGGCCATGTGTCCAATTGGACAATCCAGTGTGAATTTTGGGAACTTATAAACCTAATGTCTTGTTTTTTTTTTTTGCTAGAATATCTACTTATTCCCTTGTGTATGATTTTTTACCTAGACTCATATTGTTTTTTTTCCTAATCTAATCTAGCCTTTTTAATTATAGGTTCCCATATTGTGTTCATTTTTATGCTCGGTCTACTTATTATTCTCAAAAATGAAACTGGTCACTTCCTTATTATTCTCAAAAATGAAACTGGTCACGTCTTTATTATTATAAGAAATGAAATTGGTCACTTCCTTATTATTCTCAAAAATGAAACTGGTCACGTCTTTATTATTATAAGAAATGAAACTGGTCACTTCCTTATTATTCTTAGAAATGAAACTGGTCACTTCCTTATTATTATAAGAAATGAAACTGGTCACTTCCTTATTATTCTTAGAAATGAAACTTCCTTATTATTATAAGAAATGAAATAGAAATGAAACTGGTCACTTCCTTATTATTATAGAAATGAAACTAGTCACTTCCTTATTATTATAAGAAATGAACTGGTCACTTCCTTATTATTCTTAGAAATGAAACTAGTCACTTCCTTATTATTATAAGAAATGAAACTAGTCACTTCCTTATTATTATAAGAAATGAAACTGGTCACTTCCTTATTATTATAAGAAATGAACTAGTCACTTCCTTATTATTATAAGAAATGAAACTGGTCACTTCCTTATTATTATAAGAAATGAAACTGGTCACTCCCTTATTCTTCTCAGAAATGAAACACTTCCATATTATTCTCAGTTGCCCTATTTAGAATTGAGGATGCCAGAATTATATTGTTACATCATAAAGATTGGATTGAGAAATAAAGTGGAAAATACCCATAGAAGTAAATTAAAGATAGAAAGTAAATGGAAAGAAATATAATCTACAAGTAGTTGATAGCATGGATCATCATCATCTCGGAGGTAGGTACTAATATGTATAATTGAAGACCATGGGATGCAGCATTGTGGATGTAAAGCTGTGCAGATGAATCTAAAAACGGGTCAATGTCACCCGTCACTTGATACTGGATGGATGAATCTCATAGATCAATGGCTAGGATCAAATAGTTCAGTCAGGAAACTTTTGCTACTCATCTATATTGATGACATCTATCGATAAGAAAAATTGTCATCAAAAGATTAATGATTAGCATGGGTAGGGAATGTAAAAAAAAGAAAAGAAATAGTATGAACTAAAAAATTATGGTTATATCCTATAAGTCTAACATGATCAAAGGGGAACCACTCTTGACTGATAAATTATTTATTTTCCCATTAAACTAACCCTAAACCCTAAATCTAACCCTAAACCTAACCCAGTCTTCTTTTTTCCTAGTAGATCAATAAATAAATAAATTATGGTTATATCCTATAAGTCTAACATGATCAAAGGGGAACCACTCTTGACTGATAAATTATTTATTTATTTTCCCATCAAACTAACCCTAAACCCTAAACCCTAACCCCGTCTTCTTTTTTCCTAGTAGATCAATAAATAATTTATCAGTCAAGAGTGGTTCCCCTTTGATCATGTTAGAATTTTAGGAAATAACCGAAATTATTTTTAAAATATTTAGAAATATAAAATATCTGTTCATGAAAAAAAATGTCGTCAAATTATTAATGATTAGCATGTAAAAAAAATTACAAATATTCAACGATAAAAATGTGTACGGTAAATTCATCGTTGATAAATTTATTGCCAGTAAATTCATCATACAGTAAATTATTCAAAATTCAGAAATTTAATTGCTTTTAAGAATTTGTTAACAGGAGTTAAAGGGCTAGGATTAGGTTTAGGGAAAGCCTACATTATAAGAGCAATTAATCTGATCTGATGAATACCTGCAATAAATTTACTACATTATGAATTTACCGTTGATGAATATATTGGGATAAATTTACTGACAATAAATTTAGCGGGAATGAATTTACTACAATAAATCTGATAAAAATATCAAAATAGAAATTAAACTTAAAATATAATGATTAAAGGGAAATAACTAATTTTTTTGGCTTACCTCCCTTGGATTACTTTTAGAGTTTATTTTTGCAAAATTGAATGTTCTTTTTCTTTCTTTTTTCTTTCTTGCTATGTCAGTCTTTTCATATGTATGTATGTATGTATGTATGTACGTATGTATGAAGGAAGGAAGGAGTGGCAGTCGCCTGACGACAAGACGTTGCGATCAATAATATGTATGTATGATAAAGAAGACTATAAATCAAATCTAAGGGAAATAAACAAAACATTTTATGAGAGTTATTTCCCTTGGACTATCTCATGTCAATCCACATTTCTAGTTTCGTATTTTCATCAGATTCATTGCTGTTAATTCATCCCAGGCAAATTTATTGTATCAAACTAATTGCTCCTAGAGTTTCCCTAGACCTAAACTAATGCTTAACTATTTTTTCAAATTCTTAGAAGCAATGATTAAATTCTGAATTTAGCCAGAAATAATTTACCATTAGTAATTTTACCATATGATGAATTTACTGGAGATAAATTTACCAAATGTTGAAATTACCAACGACGAATTTACCTTGCGATGAATTCATCGTACATATTTTAAAATTATTTTTAGCTATTTTTCAAATTCTAAGAGGTAATGATTAAATTCTGAATTAAGCCACAAATAATTTACCATTGATAATTTTACCATATGATGAATTTACTGAAGATAAATTTAGCAAATGTTGAAATTACCAACGATGAATTTACCTTGCGATGAATTCATCGTACATATTTTAATCATTATATATTTCCTAATTTTTGAAATTATTTCTGAGCTCATATTATTTTTTTTTTACATGTTAATTATTAATTGTTAATCTTTCGATGACATTTTTTCTCATCAATAGATGTTAACCTTATAGATTAGTAGCAGTAGATTACTTACTATTTGATCCTATCCAAAAATAATGCTTATAACAAGCACTAGAACAGCGCCCTTGTCTAAACAACCAACATCCTTTTTGTTAAAGATAACTTTATCATAAAATAAGCTCAAAAATACAAGTTAAATTCATTAATCTTTTGATAAACAAATTCTGGCATTACTGCAAATTTGTTGCTTTTACAGATGCAAATTGGTCTATGAGGTCAAGATGCTGTTTTTTTCTTTTTAAGTTTCTTCTCTTTCTACACTCAGAAGAGCAAGATCACAAAGTCTGGCTTGACCCAGGGAGGTTCTCAAATAGGAAATACTTTATCGTTAATTGGCTTTAATTGTTTTATTTTTGTAATTTCAGCTGGACATACATACCTACCTACCTACAGATAACTGCCCTTATATATATATATATATATATATATATATATATATATATATATATACCAACAAAAGTTTTACCAGGAGAATATTCTATGGAAGCACTGATACCCATCTCATTTAAGGAGTAGATAATTTTGTCTTGTATTTCCCTTTCAAAAAAAGATTAGAGCAGTAGATAATGTTGTCTTGTATTTCCCTTTCAAAAAAAGATTAGAGCATGTTTTTGTTTTAAATCATTTAGTTTTCATTGATATTAAATTAGTTAAGATGGGATCAAAAGTTTCTTTTGTTTCAATTAAACATTTTTCTTTTTCTTTTCTTTAGATTTCATGGGATGTTATGCAGACAAAACGGATAGAGCAATAAGTTTTGAGACTATATACATTAAAACTGTCAGACTTTCTTTTTGTAGACAAAGATAACCTCTTTAAGGCCTGGGACTTTTATGGGTTATTTCCTATAAGTCTAACATAAACAAAGGGGAACCACTCTTGATTGATAAATTATTTATTTGTTTATTGATCTACTAGGAAAAAAAAGAAGTTAGGGTTAGGGTTAGGGTTAGGACTAGGATTTAGGGTTAGTTTAATGGGAAAATAGATAAATAATTTATCAGTCAAAAGTTGTTCCCATTTGTTTATCTCAAACTTATAGGAAATAACCGTTTTGTGTATATATGAACCTTTCAATGTTTTTAAAATTTAAACTATTTCTTTAAAAAATCATTCTCCGATCCATTCTTTACTACGTGACTCTTATTCCACACTTTTTTTTTATTATTCTTCAATTCGACTCTGATGAGAGAGGAATAAAAGTACAAAGTCGATCCCACTTTTATCTTCTCAAATCTATGGATTTTATTTTCCTAATTATGTCGTTTAAGGCATTCTATAAATTCTGTACCCCTACATGAATATTCACACACATATTTATCTCTCATCCTTTGGCAGCCAGCAAGAATAGTGTATTCTTCCTCGTAGGCAGCAGCCAGCTAAACACACCAATGGTCAGTCCCATCACACACAGCCATATCCACTCTTTCCACGTAATGACGCGCAGCGCAAGAGATATTACGTCATTATCCACTATACCAGTTCCGTATATCTACCTCTCCTAACAGTTTAATCCCGTCCTACACAGCCATATCCTTTCTTCCCACGTAACCATGTGCAGATCAATACAGGTTACGTTGTTATCAATCACACCAGTGTCGTATTTCGACGGTTTAATCCCATCACCGGCTCCTCTCTACAGCTAGCCCAAGAAGATAACACTCGTCCACACAGATAGGAAATATACAAGCCACAGCAACTACTTACCATCCACTACACATGAAGCCGAAGCCATGAGTGCCAAAAGCCTCTTCCTGTCTCTTACTCTTGTTCATACATGCACAACTTTAAACACAAACAAAACCCAGTTATTTCCTATAAGTCTAACATGATCAATGGGGAACCACTCTTGACTGATAAATTATTTATTTATTTTCCCATTAAACTAACACTAAACCTAACCCTAAACCCTTACCCTAACCCTAAACCCTAACCCCGTCTTCTTTTTTCCCAGTAGATCAATAAATAAATAATTAAATAATTCATCAGTCAAGAGTGGTTCCCCTATAGACTTATAGTAAATAACCCAAAACCCTTAGTCGAACGGACAGTCCTAGTATCAGTATTACCTTTTATATTACAGTCATGAATACACCTTTCATTTTTTAAACCCATGTTGTTTGTCATTCTTGTATTAACCCTTTATCACCGTCTCTTTGTCTTCTCCTCTGCAGTAAGATGCACGTATTATAACAGGTGGGAAATCGGGTTGTTAAGCAAATTCATTGCTTTATTGTTAATTGTATATTTCTTTCTTTTGCTTTTCGTGTGTATTTACTAAATGTATCATCAAATCTTTTGTAGTGCTGAAGTATTTCTTTAATCCTATAGTGGTTATTTTGTATGTCAATTTTAGTGGGATTGACTTTCTTCCTCCATTTTTTCTCTTGGTGTAGAGACGATCTATATCTGCTCTTGGGTGATATATTCCGTGGCAGCTTATGAATTTCTATCCATCTTCTTTTATTTCTGTTAACGTCCAGTTTATTACATTAAAACTGTAGGTCACTACTAGTTTGTATTATCTGGATTATTCGGACTATTGTCCTCATTTTCATTGTTATCTAAACGTTTCAGTCGATGTGCCCTCCGGCCTTCTTCCGGTATTTCTTTCCGGTATTTACTGGACTCAAGAATCTTCTCGATCTATGGAACATTCTTAGTGGAATGATAACCATATACCCCCGTTGATTGAATAAAGGGTTAGGTTCAAAGTTATCTGAAGGCTGCTGATTACGACAAGAAGTTTCTTGAGTTCGAAAAGAAAGTTCCCGAGTTCGAAGAGAAGGTTATTATTATAGTTGGGGCTATCTTTAAGGCCTATGATTATTTTCATTAATTATCGAATTTTATACGATATACGCATTGTAACTGCCTTCAAGCAAAAAAATATAAATAATGATATACTTTACTCAACAATGCTTCTAAAGCAAATTATCTTAATCTCATTTCCTCACGCCGGAACATAGGCCTAAAATTTGCGATCTTAACGTCCACTCTCTGCTTTGTATAGTAGTAGTAATAGTGACGTATTTACCCTTGACAAGCTAATTTCGCATACATCGTTTGCTGCGTATCGGTGGCCTAGTGGTAAAGTCTCTGACTCTGCGTTCCCGGTTTCGATTTCTGTCGAAGGGAGATCGTAAGTATACATCGCTGATGAGAATTAATAAAGTTGAAACGCCTGCTGTACGATGTTCTACGTAGGTGGCAATATTTGCCGAGTTCGCTTGTCATGATTATTTTCATTAATTATCGAATTTTATACAATATACGCATTGTAACTGCCCTCAAGCAAATATATATATATATATATATATATATATATATATATATATATATATATATATATATATATATAATATAATAATAATATATATATATATATATATATATATATATATATATGTATGTATGTGCCGACAGGAGATCGGGTAAGGGGGTCTCGATTTGTGCCGACAGGAGATGGTGTGGGGATAGTTTTTGTTTTATTAGAAATGAACATTGTATTTTTTTCATACAGCAGAGGTGTATCCATATCAAATAGTAAGAGACCGACCCTACTGTCTGGTAAGTTCTAAACTCATGCCGGCGTGAGTTGGGTGGGGGGTGGTGGAGGGGTGAGTATAAGGTATTTCTTATTTTTTTTCTTAATTATTGAATTATATCGCTTAATTATTAAAAATCAAAAAACAAACTTGGTGTGTTTCTTTGAAAGATATTAATGTTTATGCAAGATTTCGAATCAGAGTGACCTCCCGTTTTGGACTTATACGTCGACACGTACATACCACACTTCCTTTTATATATATAATATATATATATATATATATATATATATATATATATATATACAAAGTTTTCACAGATCAATGTTCATTATAAACAGCGACCCAGGTTTCATGCCAAGGGGCAATCATCAGGTTGTTGAGCAAGATCCCATGGTGTTAGTTGAAGATCTTTACTTTTTACATATACCTATATATATATATATATATATATATATATATATATATATACTCACACACTCTCATATTCACACCGTAAAATAGAATATTTAATGTCATATTTCAAACCGTCCACCTTTCAGCGTCCTTTCTTCAGATTTCAAATTTTGAACAGACTGATAAACAAGGACTATCGCTTGCTTTTCTCGTTATTCTGTGATGAAATTTTTATCACCTTCCTTATATCAACAAATGCCCTGAAGATGATCCAATTAATAGATCTAAACATTGCAGCGTCGGCTAATAAACTTACCACTCAACTTATTTAAACCTGTTTTTTCAATTTTCTTAATATACTACATACCGTCGGATTCATTTCCATCTCTTCACACAGATATATATTTATATATAGGGTTTCGCGTATGCTTAGGTATGGCCAAAATTTTATGAGTTTTTTTTTTATTAACCCACGATGAATTAAAATTCAACAAAACCCTGAAAAAGATAAACGAAACTTAGTCATTTTTACTGAAGTTTGAAGAAGAAAGATTAAAAAATCTTTCCTCTTCAAACTTCAGTAAAAACTACTGATGACTACATATATATATATATATATATATATATATATATATATATATATATATATATATATATCTTTGCATGTGTACACATGTAGACATTTACCCAAGCTGTTCGGCATAAGTAGGATGTGACACAAGGTTGCAAGTATAAGCCATCCAGCAATAATTGAACTCTCTAGTATTGGATCTACGGAATTAGCTTGCTAACCATTACACCACAATGGGATGCTCTTATGTGTACACATGTCAGATGTTATTTACTTATACATGTAAGTAATAATGTAGAGTATTTATTGAAATTCTGAAATGAAACAATATTCTATTTTGGGGAGATAATTAAACTAATATCCCTATCATTTTTGTTTTGATTGTTATATTTCAGTCGTTGAGTTTTTTTAATTTTTATTTTTCCCTTTTTCTTTATTTTTCGGGCTTAATCTAAGTTTTTTTTAAAAATTTTATTTAAAAAAATTTTATTTTAAAAAATTGAAATAGATCACTAAGTAGGCCTGAGCCTATTCTAGTAGTGATCACGTTTGAATTCAGAGTGGTTAAAGAGCCCAGTCTGCTCTACTATTTACCCATAGCTGGAGGGAGAATAGTTGGATTCATACCTTTCTCAAGGGTATTAGCGCTATGTGAACTGTGGCTTCGCCCAGGAATTGAATTCGGGTCACAGGGTCCATTTCCTATGACTCTAACCAGTATACCACAACATCTCCTATTTATTTATTTATTTGTTTGTTTGTTTATTTATTTATTTATTTATCTATTTATTTGTTTATTTATTTGTTTGTTTGTTTGTTTGCTTGTTTATTTATTTATTTATTCTTGCATGGCTTTTTCTATATTCTATTTCAGTTCATCACTTTCTGCCGGAATCCTCGATGCTCATATTTAAACCAGTGACAAAGTTTGAAAAAAAAAAAAAAAAAAAAGAAAAAAAAAAAAAAAAAAAAAAGAAAAGAAAATAGATAAACAAATAAATAAATAAATATATAAATACTAGTAGAAGTATATGATTGAGAACGGATCCTTTGAAAAAAAAAAATGTCGGAAAAACAGTAATCAGAACAAACAAAGATAGGGATATTAGTTTGATTAACTCGTGTCGTAATATTTTATTAAAAAAATCTTGACTTTTATCTTTGTATTGAAGAAAATTTCAAAGGATATATATATATATATATATATATATATATATATATATATATATATATATATATATATGTATATATATATATATATATATATAACAAAAAAACATTTTATATTAGATAAAAGACAATAACATACCTGAAGGAGTCGTCAGCATTTTTTTTAATCCCATCAATTTTTTTGTACTAACATAACAAACAATGAATTTTTGTACCTTTATTAGTGGCAGTGGTCCAATAACCTTTAACAATATAACATACAACTAACTGTCATCATCTTTTTAAGCATCTAGAAACACATCTGCTCACTTACATCGTGTCCGGTAAATTCACTGTCCGTAAATCCATCGCCAATAAATCCATCGCATGATAAATTTATCGCTAGATAATTTTTTTTTTCGTGGTTAAATTCAGAATTTTATAATTGCTGTTAAGATTTTGATAGAAAAAAGAGCGAAAGGGTTTTGGGGGAAACACTATGCATTATAAGAGCAATTAATCCGATATGATGAATTTACCGGTGATAAATTTACCACGTGATGAATTTACTGCAATTAATTTACTTACATGGTACAGCTAATATGATACACTTTTCTTACTTACCTACATAGTTTAGGAAATATGATAAATCTTACTTACCTATATTGTACGGGTAATAATTACCTCGCCCTCTTATGGCAAACACCCGGCCCTTTTTATGATATGGGTGCTAGAAAGCGGTGGCTGAGAGTCAGCCACCAATTTATTAATACATATGAAATAGTATCTTCTAATTTATTGATACACATGAAAAGTTAATGAAAATTATTCTACCAATTTGTTGATACGCATGCAGTCAATAAAAAATCTAAGATAAAAATTATTTCTACCAATTTAGTGTCATGGGTATGACGCTAAACTGCATCTAATGGTGAGGTTCCAATTCTGGAGCTCTGGGGAGTGTGGAGTACCCCTTCATTGCCATTACTACCGGGTCTAATCTGACTCGGATTGGTAGTACCTGTTAGGGTCCCATCTATGGATCTAATAGATCTGTTTTGCAAGTTAATGAAAATTATTTCTACCAGTTGATTCATACACATGAAGTTAATGAAAATTATTTCTAACAGTTGATTCATACACATGAAGTTAATGAAAAAATCTAAAATAACAACCAGTTTATCAATACACATGAAGTTAATTCTTCTAATTTATTGATACACGTGACGTTGATGAGAAATCTAATATAAAATAGTTTCTACCAATATATGGATGCACATTAAGGTAATGAAAATTATTTCTACCAGTTTATAAAACCAAACCAAACAAGAATATTTGCCAATAAGCAGTTCGCTTACAAATCATATATACAAAGGGATAGGGTTTGGCATTGGGTGGCCCACGAGGGTTGATATGCCGTTTAACAAAGTGACCAATCAACCTATTTACCTACATATTGCAGGTAATAAAACCTGCTTATCTGCATAATACAGATAATATGATAGGGCCTGCTTACTTACGTAGTATATGTGATAAACCTTACTTACTTGTCTATGTAATAAAGGTAATATTATAAACCCTATGTACCTTCATATTAAAGGTAATAAACAATAATTACTTACCTAAACAGGTAAAAATAGAAAACATTGGTTTCTGTTTTCTTGTAAATTAATATTGGACTGCAGGATTTTTTTTTTTCAAGCTTTGTTTTTGTTTTATGTTTTTTTTTCTTCTTTTTTTTGATTTTAAATATTTTTCGGGTCAGGAAATAACGTAAAATTTGGATTTTGGGGGGGATCTGGATTCGTATAGACAAAAACAGGTAAAGCGGAAATTATTTCTTTTTTTTTTTTTTTTTTAATGGTGCGCATCGGAGCATATTTTAGGTTTCAGGGATGAGGGCTAAGGTGAGGAAGATCCAAAACCGGATTAAAGATTGGATTAAAGGATTACATTATGGGGAAAGTTTGCCAGTAAACTTCATCCCTAGCTTACAAGAATTATTTGGGCAAATGCGAAGCGTTTGGATAAAACAACTTTTTTTTTCAATACTTACTGAAAGCAACCAACATTTCTTATACATAAACGTTCTTAGACATGAACGTTCATTGAATATATATATATATATATATATATATATATATATATATATATATATATATATATATATATTGAATATGTGTGTATCTATTTAGGCAGCAGCTTTTCTTGTAGGCATATTCTATGAAAGACGACAAGACTAGGATTTGGTGTTGAATTTATTTATTTATTTATTTTTTTTTGTTTCTAAATTATTTTTTTATTGGTCTTTCTATATTGGCAAGCGAGATGTCATAACTGCCGGACGAAGCCAGTGCACAAACGATTGTGTCGAAGACTTTAGATGATTTTTGAACTGCCTTCGACGTCATTTACGACACCCCACTCGCTTACAGGTGCGATTTGACATTGGGCCTCTTCTCTGCTGTGATTTCCGCTCGTGACCGAGTCAATCATTCTTGGCCAGCCTGGTCACCTACCCCCAACCAACCATATTGATGCCAGTCTTAGTACGGACATCCGGTCGACATAATAGAGCTCAGAACAGGGATCCCACTGTCAAATCGTCTACTCGAATCAAGCCTCCATGTCGCTGGATTACAGGAGCATGCCAACACTTCCGGTATTACCAATAAAATTGTGCCAAAAATATAACAATAGAATAATAAACTTTATCGTATAAACTTATCCCTCAAAGCGATTCCCAATCCAACAAACAACAGTAAAAAAAACTTATTGTCAAAATCCTTGGGAAAAACAACAATGAATCTGACCATTCTTGACAATTTACTCATTGGTATAAAATAATCCCAGAGGGATTGACGTGCCATAAAATAACTCAATCACCAACATAGAAAGGCCAATAAAAACTTCAACACCAAATCCGTGTCTGTATCATATTTAATATATATATATATATATATATATATATATATATATATATATAATATATATATATATATATATATAAGTTTTAATAATATTTGCATCTCTATGGGTATGAATTCTTTATATATATATATATATATATATATATATATATAAATAGTTTGCTATATTTATGAGTAAAGGGTGCTCAATTTCATTGATAGAGCATATATATATCTCAAAGTTAGGGTAGCGAATAAATAAAGTCCACGGAACTTGGTGACTGTCAGTTTCTCACTTCTGCGATTTTCAAACTAAGTCTTCGTTTGAAAATCGCATAGGTGAGAAACTGGCCAAGCGCCGTTGACTTTTTGCCTTCGTTACCCTAATATATATATATATATATATATATATATATATATATATATATATATATATATATATATATATATATATATATATAAACTTAGAATAGTCTAAAACAAGGCCAAACAATCGTGAAAGGTGGGCAGGAAAACGTTTCAAAATTTAAAAGGGTATTGCATTGATTATATTAGTTATTAAAAGCAGTTACCATCCAGGATAATCAAGATTTTGTGTGTTTCTCTGTGTGTGTAATGTGTATGTGTGTGCACGTGTGCATGTCTTCATTTAAAATATGAAGGGTATTGCTATATTGGTCTTTCAATATCAAAAGCAGACCCCTTCAATTACAAAAGTGTACAATTCGTTACGGAATAGAAATATTGTAACATCTAAGGAAAATTGATCATGAGAAAAAGAAAGTTTTTTTTTTGTTCTTGTATACACAGGCAGAAATGTTTTTTCAGTTTCTTTTTTTTTTGTTGATCTTTTTGTCTTTTTTTTGTTTCTTTTCTTTTTTTTTTTGTAAATAAATCCTCTTTCTCATCGTATTATGTTTTTTTTGTTTTAATGATTTTTAAAAAATTCTTTCTCGACGTATTATTTGATTCTTTATATTTTTTGTATTATTCTCGGATTGAACTTTTTTTTTTTCTTTTAAATTTAACAATTATTTTTGAATGTATGTTTTTTTTTTTCGGGATACGAGATGAACGTCAACAGCAGAAGAAAAAAAGAACGCATAAAATGTTTTCAAAAAAAAAAAAAAAAAAAAGAAAAAAAATGACGAAAAATTAAAATAAAAGGAAAAAAAATGATTAAAAACATAAATAAGAAAAAAGAAAAAGAAAAGAAATGATTAAAATAGATAAAAATAATAAATAAAAAGGAAAGGAAAGGAAAGGAAAGGAAAAACGAAAATGAATTAAAAAAATAAAAGAAAGAATAAAAATAAAAGGGAAAGAAAAAATGACTACAAAATAGATAAAAATAAATAAATACAAATTAAAAAGCAAAAATGAAAGGAAAAAAATGATTAAAAAAAGAATAGATAAAAAAGAAAAAGAAAAAAATGACTAGTGAAAAAAATGAATATAGAATAAAAAATAAAAATAAAACAATGACTAAAACAACTAGAAAATAAAAAAATGAAATAAAAATAAAAATAAGAATAAAGAAAAAATACAAAATAAAAATAAAAGCGAAAGGAAAAATGGATTGTAAAAATGAATAAATAAATAAATTAAAAAGGAAACAAAAAAGGAAATAAATGTTTGACGATAAAAAAATAACAAAAACAAAAAGAAAAAAATGAAAAAGAAAGGAAAAACTAGCAAAAAATCAAAAAAAAAAAATCACTAGAAGCCCAAGTAAATGAATAGAAAAAGAAAAGAAAAAGAAATGTTTGACAATAAACAAAAAAAACAAACAAAAAAGAAAAAACAAAAAAGAAAAAAGAAAAAGAAAATGATAAATAACCTATCAGCAACAGCAATAAAATATTAAAAAAAAAAAGAAAAAAAAAGAAGAAAAAATGGCGGGCGTTTTAGATATTTGCGTACTGGACATTTACATCCCTAGACAAATGCGTCCCTGGATAATTACGTACCTCTGGTAAAATTTCGATCCTTTTAAAGGAATACACTTAATTTTGTTTAAAATGCGATAACGGTTCTTCAATTTTTGAAGAAATCATTTCAAGAATTAAAAATTATTGTAGCTTCTTTTTTTTTAAGTATACATCTTGTGGGCTATACCGTTTGAGATTTTTGTTTGTTTTCAGGAGTGTACTTTCTAATAGTTGCTTGTAGCTGTCCTATTTAACCCATAGATGGGGGATGAAGGCGTTCATACCTTTCCCAAAGGGTATTAGTCCGAAAGTAAACGTAATAGCGCGACCGGAGTTCGAACTCGCTTGCAATTATGTCCCTGAACATTTGCGTACCTCTGGTAATATTTTGAGCTTTTTAAAGGAATACACTTAATTAATTTTCAGAATAGCTGTTTATCATAGCTAATTTGTCGTAAATAAAAATTAAAAAAAAAAAAGAAGAAAAGAGATAAAAAAATAGTATAAAATATTTCAAGTTTATTTTTGTAGTGTATTCCTTTAAAAAGTTTAGTATATTACTAAAGGTATGTAATTATCCAGAGACGCATTTGTCTAGGGACACAGGTGTCCAGGGACTCAATTGTCCTAGAACATGCTAAAAGTAAACTCTGTTCGTCCCAAAACAAAGATTTGGAAATAAAAGGTCGAAACAGAAAAAGTCGAAACCAAACCCACATTAGGGTATTGGTGAACCACATTGGGAGATTTGCCTAGGAACACAATTATCCAGGGACACAAATGTCCATGGACTGAATTGTCCTAGAACCTGATAAAAGTACAGTCTGTGCGACCTAAAAGGAAGATTTGGAAATAAGAAATTTGAAACGAAAAAATCAAGACCCAACCCATATTAGAGTTGTGGTGAACCACACTGGAATATTTGTTTAGGGACACAATTGTCCAGGCACACAATTGTCCGGTACCTAAATGTCCAATACGCAATTGTCCTCGAACGACACCAACCCACCCTAAAAGACATACAATGTATTTGAATTATAATTGTGTGTACAAATGTGTGTGGTAGAGTTCCGCATTCATGGATGGGAGGACCAGGTTGTTGTTTAAGCTAACAGAAGACTGTTGAATAGCCTCTGAGATGGCCTCTCGGATCTCATGTTTAATGCTGTTCACAATGCCACGTTTTAAATGCTCAAGATCTTGAGAGCTAAACAGAGACAGGGCATTGGTATGGGCTTGGTGGGATTGTTGTTGTTGTTGTGATGGTGGTGGTGGTGGTGGTGGTGGAGGTGGTGGTGGTGGCTGTTGTTGTTGTTGCTGATGATGATGATAAAGCTGATGCTGTTGTAGATGTTGCTGTTGCTGCTGCTGTTGTAGTTGTGGTGGCGGAGGAGGCTGTTGGCCTTTCTCCAGAGTAGAACTAAGCAAAGGGCTTGAATTTGGGGAGGAACCACGAAGAGTGTGAATGATGTCTCGCTTCAAACTGTCAATATGTCCACTTGCCCTTGCTGTTTCTCGTTTTCTATCTTCTCTCAGCTCGTAGCTAAAATAAAAAAATAAAAAAATATATATACATTTACTTAGTCATAAAAAATACTTAAAAATATCAAATATGTTTCTCTATATAAGTATTACATCGATAGTTGTATATATAAAAGCACATAATTCTATTTATGAGCATATATCTATGTTTGTGTGTCTGCTGACAGAGAGCAACAATCTATATATGCATATATATATATATATATATATATATATATGTGTGTGTGTGTGTGTGTGTGTGTGTGTGTGTGTGTGTGTTTGTGTGTGTGTTATTTTGGAAAAGGTGACTTACCGGTTAGTTGATGCAAAATTCAGAAAGGTAAGACAGCGACATAACAAATAAAAAGTGCTCAATACGTTAATCAATATCTTGATTAATCCAGTCGATTTAACCTTGAAGATCCTTATGGTGAAACTCGAGTAGGTTATTGTACCTGTATTACTATATATATATATATATATAATATATATATATATATTCTCGGTAATGAGGATTATTCCAGGTGTAGTTTAACCGTAGGGATACAGATAAACCGCAGTGAGAGCTCGATGTGCCTAATGCCAATGAGTGTACGGACAAAGCAATATATTGAATAAATGAAGGAAAAAAACTTTAAATTTGCTTCATTGTAATAATCTATTTCAACCGCATTACTGCAGTAGCATAAGACATGAACAAATACATGGTTATTACGGAAGAAATTACCAAGAATACAGTGGTTTAAATTTCTAACTTAAGACTCCCGCCCCCAAAAAATTTAGAAAAAAATTAATTAGAAATGGAAACTTAGTTCTGTTCCCCTCAAATAAAATGTTGCGCGCATCAATTAATTATTTTGAATGTTTTGCGCATAAATTTTACACAAAATTGTAGGTATTTATTCATTTGTAAACTTTTTAGTCAACCCCTTGTTACTGAAAAAAAGGACGAGAGTAAAATATAATTTTAAAAACTGATTACTGGGTTGTTCTTTATTCTATGTATTGACGATTTTCGGTTGTGACGTAAGCAGTGACGTAGTTTCAGTTACAGACGAATGGAGACCGAATCTCCATTATTAATAGATAGATATAACCCTTAATAAATATTAATATTTGCTTTCTTTCCTGTAACAAAATCATTGATTAAACTCTTTCTTTCTTTCTTTCTTTCTTTCTTTCTTTCTTTCTTTCTTTCTAGATTCCTGACATATTGTCTTTGAACTTGAATGTATTGTTTGATGACTGTGACTTTGCTCGAGGGTGAAGAACAGAGACAGAAGTCTACTCACCGTAAACTGGAGATATCTTGCTTAATTTCTAATAAGTCATCTTCATTGACACCATCTTGGCGTAACTGCTTTTTAGTCTGATGGATATAGCGACTGACCAAGCGTCTCATTACGTCCTGAAATGAAAAATAAAATGGAATGAAAACAATACAAAGATAAATAGATAGATAGATAGATAGATAGATAGATAGATATGGCAAGGTTTAGATAGATAGATGGTCTGATGGATATAGCGACTGACCAAGCGTCTCATAAATGTCCTGTGGATTAAGATGAAAAATAAGATGTGAAATGAAGACAAGAGATAGATATGACAAGGTTTAAATAGATAGATAGATAAATAGATAAATAGATAGATAGATATGAAAAGGTTTAGATTGATAGATAGATAAATAGATAGATAAGTAGATATATAGATATGAAAAGGTTTAGATAGATAGATAGATAAATAAGTAGATAGATATGAAAAGGTTTAGATAGATAGATAAATAGATAAATAGATAGATATGAAAAGCTTTAGATAGATAGATAAATAGATAGATAGATATGAAAAGGTTTAGATAGATAGATAGACATCAAATTATGTGAACATAAGTCTGAAAAAAAAAGAAAGAATAATTTATAGAAAATTGCAAATTATGATCATCATTTTCATGATGATGATGATGATGATCATCATCATCATCAAGTCGTGTGGTAAGCACAGATTCCCATTCTATCTTGCCACCAGTCCCCATTAGTCATCGCTAATGGCAAGTCCTCCATGCATCATCCACAATCCGCACACAGCTGATCAATGTATTTTTTTTTGCTGGTCGGACGTCACTGGTTTGTCCATGTGTAGGTGTCCACAGGAGAACTTCACTTCCGGCAGTGCCCAGTCTTATTCGTCTTACATGGATAAATTGTAGGATAAGTGGTAAGTGACTGTATAGTTTTTTGGATGGGGTGCTGATTCCAGAATCTGTTCAAGACAGCACATAGCATCATTATGCAGTTCCCATCTAGCCTTTTCTCCAAGCGTTTTATTAAAGTCAAAGTGGTGTAACAAAAAAGGTATCACCGATACGGCTTGGGCGAATTCCTATTTTATCTTAAACGAGGGATCATGATCGATAATCTGTCGATAGCAGTCCATAACTTTCCTATGCGTATATTGACAAAACTTTCTGTAGGTGAGATATAGCTACATAGGTATATGATCGCCTAATTTTAGAGGCTTGTCATCCAATGTGGGGATAGTTCCATCCAGTTTAAAACATATTAGAAAAAATAAAATATTTTCCTCTCTATATATGCAAATATTGATATGTATATATGTATATATATACATACATATATTTACACACACACACACACACACACACACACACACACACACACACACACACACACACACACATATATATATATATATATATATATATATATATATTATATATATAATACGTCATGCTTATACATTTGGATACATATCTGTGTTTGTGTGCGTGCTGACTATGAGCAAAAATGTATATATACATGTGTAAAAATGGACGAAATTCTGCATCATCAATTACTGAAGAAAGGAGGCCTCGGAATCACTAAGAACTACAGAAGAATAAACCAGTATTTGCTATAACTGTTAAGCTTTGTTATGATTTTCTTCTCAATCGCATCCGACCTGAAGTAGATAAAACTCTCGGAAAAAATCAAAACGGATTTCGGAGAATCAATCGACAATTTCTAAAATCCTGACTATTCGTTGAATCGTAGAAGGGGTTCAAACAAAAAGATGTTGTTTGTAACTTTCTCCAAGGCATTAGACACCATACACAGAGGAAAGATGGAGCAAATGCTACTATCATTTGGTCTCCTCAAAGAAACTGTTACTGCTATAATGATGCTCTACAAAGACATGAAAGTAATGATTCATTCAACTGATTGTGACATAGATTTCTTTGACATTATCGCTGGAGTCCTACAAGAAGATGCATATGCACCATTTTTATTTATAATATAATCTAAACTATATTCTAAGAACTTTATTAGGCCTAATGAAGCAACTTCTCAGATTCCAACTATTCGTCATATTGTCAAGCAAAAAATCTCAAGTCAACATTTTCGTTTGTAGATTTTTTCATGGCATTTGACTCCATATACAGAGTAAAGATGGAACAAACACTACTAGCATCTAATATCCTCAAAGAAACTGTCACTGCTATAATGATGCTCTACAAAAACATGAAAGCAATGGTTCATTCACCTGATTATGACTCAGATTTTTGTCAAATCATAGAAGGGGTTCGAGCAAAAGATCTTGAGGCAACACTTTTGTATGTAACTTTCTCCAAGGCATTAGACTCCATACACAGAGGAAAGATGGAACAAATGCTACTATCATTTGGTCTCCTCAAATAAACTTTTATCGTTATAATGATGCTCTACACAGACACGAAAGCAAAAGTGTGCTCAACCGATATTGAGATTGTTGCTGGAGTCCTACAAGGAGATGCATTACCACCACATATATTTATAACACGCCTAGACTAAGTACTCAGAACGTCATTAGACCTAATTAAAGAAAAAGGATCCACGATAAAACGGCAAAAAGCAGACAATATAGGCACATATGTACATGCAAATGTTTGTTTTAAATAATTAAAAAAAACAACCCAAATATGTTTCTCTCTCTCTATATATATATATTACATCGATATTTGAATATGTAAGAGCAAATGCGTCTATTCATGAACAGAGAGCAACAATGTATATATATATATATATATATATATATATATATATATATATATATATATATATATACCTGGTGAGTCTAGTGTGAATATATTATATTTAAATATATGTATTTTATATATATCTAATATCTATTTTTGGGGATTATGTGTGAAGCATGGGCTGTGAAATGAATTAGAAACTCAGTTGGAGTTTAAGTGTTAAGTTTCATTTTCTTTTTTTTCTTTCGATATTTTGAAAATGCGACCATCCTTTGTCAAGATAATCTAGACAGACTGTTTTTTGTATATTTTGGGCGCTTTTATAGCTAGGGATGCTAGGTCATCCAAAAATCAAGGACCCACTGACAGAGGGACTGACCTCTCTGTCAGTGGGTCCTTGATTTTTGGATGACATCATTTCTCGTAATGCTGGCCTGGCTGGAATGTGGGTGGTTTTCGCCACTCTCTTGATTTTTGGATGACCTTTTTTCTCGTGATGCTGATCTGGCTGGAAAGTGGGTGGTTTTCGTCGCTCTCCCTTGGTGGCTTTGGGGTAGAAATATTTGTATGAGTTTAGGGCAACTAAATCTATGTTTAAACCGTGTGTGTGTGCGCGTAGACATATTATCCACTTAATTTCTGTGCATGTGCGTATTTGTGAGGATGGGAAGCTGTGATATGTACTTTAAATTTTCGATTGTGTGCAGTGGTTTATTAAAATGTTTTGCTATAGTGCTGTATTTAGATTGCTGTATAATTGTTAATTTGTGGTTATTTTATCTAAACCTGAAATAACTACAAATTAACAATTATACAGCTAAATAAATACAGAACTATAGCAAAACATCCCCCTTGGGATCAACGCCGTTAATTTAACACTAACAGTCTAGTGACCGAAGCCACCAGCAGCCCGCACCAAAGAGCGAGAAAGAATGGTATTTACTGCGTATCACACGTATACGGATGTGACACATTTTAATGTGGAACCACCCACGCGCCGAGACTCATGGGATGGTAGGTGCAAAATGCGTTGATCCCGTCGGCATTCCACCCTCAAGAGGGTCGCCTCAGGCACTGGGCAATAAACCCAGCCATGCCCCTTTAAATCAAGGGGGCAGATGTTGTCTGGGGGAGGGGGGGCTTGTATGGACTGTGTACAAGGCCTCGGTTTAACGTGAGCCCACCCACAAGCCGAAGCTAATGGGCGGAAAAGAACAAAAATTGCGTCGATCTCTTCGGCATCCCTCTCAAGGGGGGCGCATCAGGCGCTGGGCAATAAACCCAGCCCCTCCCCCAAGGGGGCAGATGTTGTCTGGGGGGATAGCCCCCTGGGATCAACGCCGTTAATTTAACACTAATAGTCCAGTGACTGAAGCTACCAGGCCCCAGGCCCCGCCCTGAAGTCTTTTTATGTTTGCATTATGAGTTTATATACAATGGTTAATTGCACATATTAGATGGGATGGCTAATTTGCATATTGGTTTTAACATGGGGGATTTAAGACAGGGAGAGAGAGGAGATAGAAGAGAGAGAGAGAGAGAGAGAGAGAGAGAGAGAGAGAGAGAGAGAGTGAGAGAGAGAGAGAGAGGGGAGAAGAAAGAGGGGGATAGAAAGGGGGCTGGGATGAGAGAGGAGGAGGGAAAGATAGGGGAGATATAGGGGAAGAGAGAGTGTGTGAGAGAGGGGGAGTAATTTTTCAGCTTTCTGATTATATATATATATATATATATATATATATATATATATATATATATATATATATAAGTTAAGAGAAAGGAAATGAATCTGACGGTATAAGTATAGTATATATGCTAGTATATTTATGAAAATCATCTTCAGAGCTTTTTTTAATTTTTTTTATTCCGGACTCATCGAGAGAGAAACTAAAAATATTTGAATTCAAAACGAAATCATTGATGTTCCCGTTTTGAATTCAAATTATTTTCAGCTTCTCTCTCGATGAGTCCGAAATAGAAAAAAAAAACAAAAAACAACAAGCTCTGAAGATGATTTTTATAAATCGAAATATTGTTCAATATGAATATGATATAAAATATTTTCATTTTAACAGCATTGTGTGTTTTCATATCCTTTTATCTATATATATGCATATATAGATTATGAATATATATATATATATATATATATATATATTATATATATATATATATATATATATATATACTTGTTTCATATATTCGTAGAAAATATTATGAAATTAGTTACTTTACAATCTTGGAACTCATGTTTGTCTATTTAATACATAGATGGGACCCTAACAGGTAATACCACTTCAGGGCAGAGTGGACCTGGGAGTAATGGTGATGAAGGGGTGCTCCACATTTCCCAGAGCTTCAGAATTGGAATTTCACCATCAGATAGAGTTTAACGTCATACCAATGATATTTGTACTATACGAATTCTTGGCGATTTAAAAAAATAATTAATTGAATAATTTTCCTCTTATTCTCTTTCTTACACCTGTTTTATCTTTCTCACTTACTCTATGGTGTTCCTATTTTCTTTGCTAGTATATATATATATATATATATATATATACATATATATATATATATATATATATATATATATACTAGCAAAGTTATAATATATATATATATATATATATATATATATATATATATATATATATATATATATATATATATATATATATATATATATATATATATATATATATATATATATAAATGTTGTTACGAAGTGTTTCAGCTTGAACTTCAATTTTTAAAAACATCAAGCCTTTTCTTCATACAGTCTTCATGCAGAAAAACGGATAATTGTGTTGAAAAAAAAAAAAATGAATATCCAGGAACATACTAAATACATTTGGAAATATATAATTAAAAAAAAAAAAAAATCAATTTCAAAAGATATAAAACTTGGGAAAATTGAGCTGACTTCATTAGATGAAATAATCATTTCATTCAACAATTTATTCCAATTCCCGAGGAAACGTTAAAATAAACAACAACACATAAGTTTGAACAATGTTTTCAAAAATACTATTTTTCCTTCTCAAGGGAGGAAAATCTTTGCCCCCAATTTCTTTACGGCAGTCGACTGTTTTTTTTAACACACACAAAGCACAACAAAATAAGCGTTTTTTTTTTCATTCCGGAGAAAGAAAACATAAATTCTTATTTCTTCTACAAAATAACTCCCGCTTCAAAAAATCTTATTGTCTCGGCATTTTCCGCTACCAAACAATCTAAAATTTGATTCTTTCTCCCTCAGAATCTCCTCTGTTATATAAAATCTTCTAGAATTAATAGTTCTATATGTTGCTGAAAACTGACCTCATGCTGAATCATCACAGAAAATTAAACAAACAAACACCCTAAAAAAATGTAAAAAATAACGAACAAAAAAAAAAAAAAAAACCCAAAAACAAAAACAAAAACAAAACATAGAAAAAGCTCATCTAATACCAAGGTGTTTTGAAAAGGATTCTTCAAAGTTTTAGAAAGGGTATTACCTATAGCAAGGAGTGTTTGAAACTATTGAGTAAATACATATTTTCCAGGCCCATATGAGAAGTTCCTTGGTTTAATAACAAATTTGATTAACAAACTGAATGCCAATATTGTTTAAATAAAGTTTATTCAAAATGTATAATTTAAAGTTAATTAAACATTTTTCTCTTAAAATTTAGGGCTAACTGATAAATTTTTATTTTTTTTTTTTTTTCTTAACGGTATTTGAAAACAAATGCTGAATTTTAGTTTTAAGTTTACCATCAAAGAACGTAAAATAGAAGCGAATTTAATATTATTTTGACTACGTAGTACGAACGTAATTACATCTAATGTTTTTAAAAGCAGACAATATACCACAGAGACTATTACAGATGCAGACTACGAAGATGATTCTGCGCTTCTCGCAAATACACATGCACAAGCAGATTCACTGTTGCATAGGCACCAAGAGACATTGGCATCTATGTGAACTCAGATGAAACGGAGTTCCTGTTTTAAACAAGATTGAGACATCTCCACGCTGGATGGCAAAGTCTCTGAAATTAGTAGACCAGTTCGCATACATAGGTAGTAATATCTCATCTATAGAAAGCGATGTCAGTATACTCATAGATAAGACTTGGACTGCTTTAGACAGACTATTGATCAAATGGAAACCTGACCTCCCAGGTAAGATAAAGCGAGAGTTCTTCAAAGCCGTAGCCTTGTCAGTATGGTTGTACCCTTGGACTTTAATCGCTTGGAGAAAGATCTAGATGGGAACTGTGCAAGGATGCTGCCTTCTGTCAAGAACAAATCCTGGAAATAGCAATCTACAAAAAACAAAAAAACAAAACAGCTATACAGCCACTTACCTCCAATCACACAAACCATCAAAGTAAGACGAGCAAGACATGCTGGACACTGCTGGTGAAAGTAAGAATGAAGTAATGTTCACGTACATATGGACATATAAGTGTAAACTAACCAGCAAAAATACATTGATCAACTCCGTGCGGATATTGGATACCGTGCGGAGGACTTGTCAAAAGCGATGACAGAGAGAGAGAGAGAGAGAGAGAGAGAGAGAGAGAGAGAGAGAGAGAGAGAGAGAGAGAGAGAGAGTCATGCGAATCCGTTCTGTCAGCTCGACTTGATGATGATGATGATGATGATGATGATATTACAAAATTAATGCAAAGGTCAAAAGATATTCTAAATTTTTAGATATCGAAAATGCCCATCGTTTCTTATACTACTTATTCTCTCAGTTTGAAAATGTCTAGATCAGCCATTCCAAACTGAGTAACCCCCTAGGGTTTCATGGATTACATATGTATGCCATGAGGGTCGCAAATGACAACTAAGTATTTAAACCCTTCTTCTGCATTAACAGAATTAAGTGATGATTGCTATCATTAATTTTTTATTATTATCAACTAAAAGCCAATGAATTCATATCTAAAACAAAACAAAAAAATAAAAAAAAAAAAAAACAAAAAAAACAAAAAAAACAAACAAAAAAAAAAACGTTTTTGTTAAAAAGAAATGAAAAAAGCCTATTACTGACCGTTGATAACATGCTCTGTTTCTTAACAACACATTACCCCAATTAAAATAAAATACCGTATTCACCCAAGAATTTTTGTAAAAAAACTTTAAAATAACTGGGGCACTGTAAAAGCACCGTACGATAGCACAGTCTGCGTGCGGGCCGCACCTGTGTATTCTGAGGGACGCATGCAACCCGTGGACCGCATGTTTGACTTGCTTGATCTAGATATTTTCTTCATTATACTTTCATTCTCTCTGGCGCGTGGTGTAATGGTTATCGGCGTAGGAAACGGACACGGCGATCCGAGTTCAGATACTGGACGATGCTGTTTGCATTTCACATAGCACTAATACCTTAGGAAAGGTATGCATCCGGCTATTCCCTCTGTAATGGGTTGTAGCGATTGTCGAACCCTGTTTGGTCTGGAAGAGTTATCTTCCCTATTTTTCATGTTTTGACCGCTAGGCGTCCCTGACTATTTAATCAGGGAAGCGCCAAGTTTGAACCCTCTCTTCTCTCCGAGACTGCAAACCACACTTACATGGGTTAGACGTTTGCGTCTACAACTTTTAGGTGGGTGGCTTCGCCACCCAGCCAGCCTAAGTAAGTGACTTTTCTTAATGGACTCTCCCTCACTTCTGTAGGACGAAATCCTACCTTCTTTTACTTATGTATCTTCTGTATACTTCTATATTGTAACCTATCTCTTACATGTGTTACTTATGTATCTACTTTGTCATTTGTATACGTATTCCTGTATAAATGTTTCTCCACGTGCTCATGTAATAATGTCCATGTTTGTTACACTTCTCAACTCCTTTGTCGGAATGTCTATAATAGCACCTAATCCAATAAGGTAAATAGTAGGGCAGTCTGGGCTCTTTAGGCAACCAGTCAAAGGAAAAAAAAAATCCACTTAATTCAAACCTTTAAAACTCAACTTAAGAAATTGACTTTGTGGCAAATACTGATAGTATGGAGGGATTAGGAAATATATATACTTATATTCTCTCTATTTGAAAATGTCTATAACTCTTTTTTTTTTTCATTCTACTTATATTCTCTCTGTTTGAAAATGTCAAAATCTTTTCTTCATTATATAGATCTTTAGTGTCCTGGGCACGACACAAAATAGCATCTACTGGTGAGGTTCCAGTTATGGAGCTCTGGGAAGAGTTGAGTACTTCTTCATTGTCATTACTCCCAGGTCCACTCTGACCTGGAGTGGTCGTACCTATAAGGGTCCCATCTATGAGTAAAATAGATCTTTAGTGTCCTGGCGCAATACCATAAAGCCAAGAACCCCAGAAGAAAGCGGCGGCAACAAAGCACCGGCACATCAACATCTTCAGGGACAGACTTCACATTCGACATCTGTGGTCGAGAATGTTTTTCATACATCGGACTTTACAGTCACAGGAGGCGCTGTAACTTCAGGGGCACAAAAACTATATTATAGTCTTCCGAGACTGCCAATGCCAATCAATGTGTCCTGGGTATGATGCTAAACTGCTTCTCATGTTGACGTTCTATGTAGCTCTGCCATTACTCCCAAGTCCCATTAAACAAATTGTCGGGTCGTCGAGACGGCCTAATCAGCGAGGGAGTCTATCCCCTTTTCACTAGCGCTAGACCAAGGAGATTGTTTTTGCGTCTGAGGCGGAGCGCCACACCTACCATCAGCTCCTTACTTTACCGCACATATCCCTGTGCTACTCATAACGCTGAGTTGGCGAGGACCGGTATCGAACTAGGAACCTTTTTATTTCTAGCTGAACGCTATACCGACTGAGCTAAAATAAAACAATCAATCTATCTACTTATCTCAGTCTGTTTATCTATCTATCTATCTATCTATCTATCTATCTATCTATCTGCGCTATGACGTTCACAAATAGATAAAACAAACAAAAATAAAAATAAAAATAAAATAAATAAAAATAAATAAAACAAACCAAATAAATCTTATCTTTCTATTTCATTCTGTTTCTATCTATCTATCTATCTATCTATCTATCTCAGTCTATCTATCTATCTATCTATCTATCTATCTCATCATATCTATCTATCTATCTATCTATCTATCTATCTATCTATCTATCTAAGGGCGCTATGACGTTCACTTTCGGACTATAACCCTAAGGAAAAGCATGAATTCATTCCTTCTGACCAGTTATGGAATAAACAGTACCACTATTATTCTTCTACAAGTATATATTTGGCATTAAATAACCCACAAAGGTTGATATGCCATTAAACAAAAAGCCAAACCAAACTATACACACATATATCAAAACATACACATACACACACACCTTTATATATATATATATATATATATATATATATATTATATATATATATATCGCGGTATGGGGTGGCCCGAAGTCCGAACATTTTTTAGACATTATTTTTCCGATGTAGGTATCATTGGGGAACGAGAAAGGTTTTGATAAACGAGCCAAGGCATGGAACGTTTACCAAAATTGTTTTTATTCCCCAATGATACATGCATCGGAAAAATAACGTATTTTAAGTTGGACTGACACATCAAAGGCTAATTCCCATACAGATAAACACAAAACGGTACTGAAAAGTTCTCAGCCTGACCAAAAACGTACACGACTATTTTCAAATATTTAGCACACTTGGCACATAAAGTTTATTCGGATTATCTCTTCACCCCACCCCTGAAAATATGTGCTATTATATTAAAGTCGTCCGGATCCCTGCCCTTAATAACGCTATGTCGCTTCCTTTTTTTCCCACTACCTTCTTAGAAATATACGTGCGCGCTTTTTCTTTGGATATGCTTTTTATATTATTTTAAATATAAACATGCAACTG
>CM042179.1:24937774-24965274 GCA_023376005.1 Doryteuthis pealeii | reverse complement strand
TATATGTTACTTTTCTCCGGGAGAATAGAGAGAGAGAGAGAGAGAGAGAGAGAGAGAGAGAGAGAGAGAGAGAGAGAGAGAGAGAGAGAGAGAGAGAGAGAGATGGGAGGAAATGTATTTGTAAGTTAAATTTCATAAGCAGCAACCGTAGGTTAAATTAGGTTAAATCTTCCCTTTTTTAGAAATTTTACAAAATGATTTCAATGTTTTGTCCGGTCGTATTTAATAAAAAAAATAATTAGCTTAGCAATGTATATATATATATATATATATATATATATATATATATATATATATATATATATATATATCGAAACGCTCGAACGAAGCCAGACCTATTTATTCATTCATATAATAAACACATCCTCTGAATATACTGCTTTTTCTATTTTTTTTACTTTCATACTGTCGGACATATTTACATTTTTATATATATATATATATATATATATATATATATATATATATATATATATATATATATATATATATATATCATATTTAAATATAAAATATATTAATGTTTAATTACTCATCTGGTATATATATATATATATATATATATATATATATATATATATATATATATATATATACCAGATGAGTTGGGAATGTTTTTATTTGGGATATTCTTTATCCTCCATATATTCACAATGTATATCCATAAATACATATAAATATACATATATAAACACATTCTTCAGGTATTTATTGTCGTAATCGGGAACCTTCTTGTCGTAATTCGGAGGGCAAAAAATACCTGAAGAAGGCCGGAGACCACATCAACCGAAACGTTGTACAGATAACAATGAAGATGAGGACAATAGCCCGAATGATACAAATAATACTAGATATAATAAATTCATTTTTTTTGTAACAATTTGTTTTTCCTATTTCTATATATTGTCGGATTCATATCATATTTTACCCATCTATCTATCTATCTATCTATCTATCTATCTATCTATCTATCACATTCTACTCATATCTATCTATCTATCTATCTATCTATCTATCTATCTATGTTCAAGTCCTCGTAGCGTAGATGATAAAGTGTTGGGATGTGAGACCCTAGCAAGCGAGTTCGAACTCCAGTCACGCTATGACGTTTACTTTCGGACTAATAACCTTGGGGGAAAGGTATGAAAAACCCTGACCCCCAGTTACGGGTTAAATAGTACCACTACTGTTCTTCCACAAGGATGAGAGTTGGCACTAAATAAGTCATGAAGGTTTATTGCCCTTTAAAACAAATAAACCGCTGACTGTGAACTAATAGATTGGCAACATCTTTTACATGAACAAGTAGTGACCAAGGGCTCTTTAGCCCCACCCCTCACACTGAGGGCTCTTTAGCCCAGTGAAATAGATCACTAATTAGGACTGAGCGTATTTTTGTAGTGACCAAGGGCTCTTTAGCCCAGTGAAATAGATCACTAATTAGGACAGAGCCTATTCTAGTAGTGACCAAGGGCTCTTTAGCCCAGTGAAATAGATCACTAATTAGGACTGAGCCTATTCTAGTAGTGACCAAGGGCTCTTTAGCCCAGTGAAATAGATCACTAATTAGGACTGAGCTATTTTTGTAGTGACCAAGGCTCTTTAGCCCAGTGAAATAGATCACTAATTAGGACTGAGCCTATTCTAGTAGTGACCAAGGGCTCTTTAGCCCAGTGAAATAGATCACTAATTAGGACTGAGCCTATTCTAGTAGTGACCCTCTTTAGCCCAGTGAAATAGATCACTAATTAGGACTGAGCCTATTCTAGTAGTGACCAAGGGCTCTTTAGCCCTAGTTCCCAGTGAAATAGATCACTAATTAGGACTGGGCCTATTCTATTAGTCACCATCCCAAACGAAGTTTAAAAGGTTTGAATTTAGAGTTTTCCTTCTTCTAGACTGCTTGCCTAACCAAGGCTAAAAAGCCCAGTCTGCCCTACTATACCCATAGCAGGAGGGAGAGTAGTTAGATTCATACCTTTCTCAAGGGTATTATGTATTTGGTTTTGGGATCATCAGGAGAGAATTTGCACCGTTTTCGGACCTTCCTCTCAGGAAAGCCCCGAAACGGTGCACATTCTCTCCTGTTGACCCCAAAACCAAATACATAACATATAAAAAAACAAACAAAACAAAACAATCATGGAATTGAACTTCTCGTCGGTTTTGCTATTGGAATGATTAGCATTCTACAGCCCGCTCGCTTTATGGTGAGTTTCCGTTACTTATCAAGTAACTTTCTTCTCCTTTCCTATACTGACATCACTTTCGGTAGATGAGATGTTGCTACCTTGGTATGTGAATTGATTTACTAATTTTAGGAGCTTACATTCTAGTGTGGAAATGTTTCCATCTTGATTGTATCATATGAATGTTGTATTTAAGAGAAGTTCTAGATCATCTATGTAGTCTGCATCTGTTACATTTAAAAAATAATATTTCAAATGTAAGGAAAAAATTGATAACATAAATGAATATTATAATACACACATTCTTAGCTTTTAAAAATTGATATGGAATTTGCTAAATTACTTTCCTCTCATTCCCTCTCCTAGTACTCACTCCCCCCTTTCTTTCTCCATCCCTGGTGTTCCTAAAATCCGTTTAGTGTGGTCATGAACCATATACTTCTGGTGATATATATATATATATATATATATATATATATATATATATATATATATAAAGTGTTGTTATGGGTCCAAGGGGAATCCTTTTATGAAAAAGAAGGTCTGCAAAATGGATTATGTTTTTAAAAATATTTTTTTTATCTTACATTAAGTAGAAAGTGTTTCAGATCTTCTGATATCATCTTCAGGCTTCGCTTAACCACATTCTGTGTCCGTATATAAATATATCTATGTATTTGTCCATATATATATATATATATATATATATATATATAATATATATATATATATATATATTATATAGTGTGTGTGTGCGTGTGCGTGTGCGTGTGTGTGTGTGTGTGTGTGTGTATAGTAATAAATAATACCTAATGATATCCATTGTGACTGTATAATGTTCGACTAGAAATAATAACTTACTTGTTTAATGCAATAGATATTTTATTCCTGTGTGTTTATTTGTTTATTTTTTGTCGTAAAAAATAAAGGAAATGATACTATACTTTTAAGGTTAGTTATATTGTTTAATGTCATATCAAATCTTGTGGGCTATTTAATGCCAAACTTTTTTTTATATATGATTTGCAAGAGAATATTGTAGGTAAATATTGGTTTGGTTTTATAAATTAGGAGAAATAATTTTCATAAATTTCATGAATATTGATAAATTGGTAGAATTAATAAACCGGTGGCTGACCCTCAGTCATCCTCTTCAAGTACCCATATGATAAAAAAGGGTTGTGTGTTGGCCATAAGATCAATTTGAAGAATACTGTTAAGACAATCATAGGGTTTGACACAATCTTGTTCTCAGCCATTATGGGTCACCAAAAAGCCACAGGGGGTGCAGTCAGGATATTCTACAGTCCCCGCCGACAGGGTGCTATACATTTATGGACACTGATATCCAGCTTAATCAGGTTACCAGAAACATTCAAAACTTGAGGTGTGTTCAGAAATATCGAGACTGAAGCTGTATTTACCAAGACAGCAATAATCAACGAATAAAACGTTTTCTTCAAAATAGTCCCCTTGGTATACAAATGTTGTGGATTAGCCTAGCTTACCTTTTGTAGAGAGTGAATGTGCTGGTCCAGGACTATTTATACATTGCTTCGGCTTCTGGAGTGGCTAAGTAAAATTTAACAGCGTTGATCCCAGGGGGCTATCCCCCCAGGCAATACCTGCCCCCTTGATTTAAAGAGGCAGGGCTTGGTTTATTGTCCAGCGCCTTAGGCGCCCCCTCGAGAGGAATAGCGATGGGATCAACGCATTTTTGTGCCTACCACCCACGAGCTTCGGCTTGTGAGTGGGCCCACTTAAAAATGTCCTTGTGTCATGCTCTCATAAGTGGGATGAGAGGCAAATATCCTGAGACTGTGAAGATTACGGAATCATTACGCAAATCATCTACCTCGATGTTTTAGCACTGTGTTGCAAGTTACTGTATGTCTGGCGCACATGTAGTTTGAATGTACTAGTGTTCTGAATACTGTAGGATCCAGTAAACACCAATAACGCACTTGTCCCAGCGATTCTTTCATTGGTCAAACACCACTAAGAATTCTCTTTTTATTTACTGCCCCTTGCGTCCTTAAATCTCACTGTTGAAATGAATTTTACGTTTAGGTATTGGGTAAAAGTTGCACAAAGTTCGGTCCGGTGACTATGGAGGGTGTTTCACCCACACAATCTAGTATTTCGCTCAAAACCGCCGTTCGAAAAGTATCAGGAATTGACAGTGACTCAGGGTTGGTATATTTGGTTTCTTTGTCCGTGTCGAGAAAGTACATACCAAGACATAATTGAGACATGCAAGAATACTGAGTAAAGTGCAAGAGTTTTAAGGAGACTTGTGATTGTTACACCAATCGCAAGCTATAACCCTCAAACATCTGATGTGAACATGCAAAGGCATGAAATAGTAATAATAATAATAATAATAATAATAATAAGAAGAAGAAGAAGAAGAAGAAGAAGAAGAAGAAGAAAAAGAAAAAGAAAGAAAAAGCTGTGGAACATGAGAGTGAAAGTAACACCAATTGTAGTTTGTATACTTGGAACGGTCCCAATAAACTTGGAAAAGAGACTGGAGGAACTGGAAATCGGTGGAAGAATTGAGACCACTCAGACTACTGCATTGCTGCAATCGGCTAGAATACTCAGAAGAGTCCTGGAAACCTGAGGAGACTTGTTGTCACTCAGCCTCCAGTGAAATACCATCAGCTAACACTGATGTGAAAAACTCAAAAGGAATAATAATAATAATAATAATAATAATAATAAAATAAGAAGAAGAAGGAAGAAGAAGAAGAAGTTGAAGAAGAAGAAGAAAAAAAAAGAAAAAGAAAAAGCTGTGGAACATGAGAGTGAAAGTAACACCAATTGTAGTTTGTATACTTGGAACGGTCCCAATAAACTTGGAAAACAGACTGGAGGAACTGGAAATCAGTGGAAGAATTGAGACCACCCAGACAACTGCATTGCTGCAATCGGCTAGAATACTCAGAAGAGTCCTGGAAACCTGAGGAGACTTGTTGTCACTCAGCCTCCAGTGAAATACCATCAGCTAACGCTGATGTGAAAACTCAATAATAATAATAATAATAATAATAATAATTGCCAACATAGAGGAATGCGTAGAAACCACAATCCAACAACTTGAAGATTACACAAGAAAAAGCAAAGACAAACTACTTATGGCGGCCAACAATAGTAGAAGCGACAGATGGACAATCAGAAAAACAACAAAGACTAGAAAACAAAAATGGGAAGAAAAACAATTATATGGACGCTTCAAACGACAAATTGAAGAGGTTGCACATGAAAAGACTTGGACATGGTTAAGAAAAGGAAACCTCGAAAGAGAAACTGAATCACTTATAATTGCTGCACAAAATAATGCCATAAGGACAAACTACATCAAAGCGAAAATTGATAGGACCCCAAAAAATAGTAAATGTAGACTTTGCGGAAATAGAGATGAGACTGTTAACCATATATTCTGCGAATGTAGCAAACTAGCACAACGAGAATATAAAACTAGACACGACTGGGTTGGGAAGGTGATCCACTGGGAATTATGCAAAAAACTGAATTTTGACCATACAACAAAATGGTATATGCATAAACCAGAACGAAACGCATAAAATTCTCTGGGACTTTGAAATAAAAACGGATCACCTTATCCCAGCAAGAAGACCAGACTTAGTGTTGATTAACAAAAAAGAAAGAACTTGTCAACTGTTGGATTTTGCAGTGCCAGCAGATCACAGAGTGAAGCTAAAGGCAAATGAAAAAATGGACAAATATTTGGACCTTGCCAGAGAACTGAAAAAGTAATGGAATATGAAAGTCAAAGTGATACCAATTGTAGTTGGTGCACTTGGAACAGTCCCAAAAGGATTAGAAAAGGGTTTGGAAAGTTTGGATATCAGAGGAAGAATTGAAACCATTCAGAACACTGCACTGCTGCAATCTGCCAGAATACTCAGAAGAGTCCTGGAGACCTGAGGAGACTTGCTGTCACTCAGACTCCAGTGAAAGACCACCAGCTAATGCTGATGTGAAAACTCAAAAGGAGTAAAATAATAATAATAATAATCTTTTGAATTTGGGGTTTTGTTTCTTTTCCCAAATGCGAAAGAAACAAAACTCTTTTGGAACAAAATATGAGAAAAAAGAATAGAACAGAAAAATAAATTGGAAGTACTCGAAGAAGGCCTAGACGCAAAAATACGCATTAACTCGTTCAGGGCAAAAGTCAAGAAGGCATCAAAGTGGAAAACAAAATGATGGTATACATGGATTCTTGTTTAAAAAAAATCACATCCACCCACAAGAGATTGGCCCAACAACTGAATTTAGAAGAAGCAAACATACCCGGATGGATGACAAAAGGAATAATTACCCTCATCCAGAAAGATCGACAAAAAGGAACCATCCCTGGCAATTATAGATCGAAGACTTGTTTACCTATAATGTGGAAAATTCTGACTACACTAATTAAAGAAGAAATATATTACTCACTTAATTGGCGCAAAATATTTCCGGAAGAACAGAAATGAAGCCACAGGGAAAAAAGAGAAACAGGTGACCTACTTTATATTGATCAGCATATCGTTAAAGAGGTTAAAACTGGGTGCAAAAAAATCGCAATGGCATGGATCGACTATAAAAAGGCCTATGACATGGTCCCACAAACTTGGATTATAGAATGTTTAAAAATGTTTAAAATATCTGACATGGTCATATAAAACAGCTATGGAAAACTGAAAAGTACAATTAAAACAGGAGGACAATCCCTAGTAGAAGTAAAAATCCATAGAGGCATTTTCCAACCATGTATTAAGCGAACGTAGCAAACTAGCACAACGAGAATACAAGGCTAGACATGGCTGGGTGATCCATTGGGATTTGTGCGAAAAACTAAATTTTAACCGTACGACAAAATAGCATATACACAAACCAGAATCTGTTTTTGAGAATGAAACGCATAAAATTCTCTGGGAACTTGAGATAAAGACGGAACACCTTATCCCAGCCAGAAGACCAGACATAGTATTAGTTAGCAAGAAAAAGAAAACTCGTCAAGGGGTAGATTTTGCAGTTCCAGCAGATTACAGGGTGAAGAAAAAAAAAAAAGAAGAAAAAAAAGAAGATAGACAAATACCTGAACCTGGCCTGAGAAATGAAACCATCCCCACCAAAAAAAAAGAAAACCCTGTGCAATATGAGGTGAAAGTGATACCAATTGTAATTGGTGCACTTCGAACGGTCTCCAACCGTTTAGAAAACAAACTAGAGGAAGTGGAAATCAGAGGAAGAATTCGGTTATTTCCTATAACTCCAGCATAAAAAGGGGAACCACTGATAAACTATTTATTTATTCATTGATCTACTAGGAAAAAAGAAGACGGGGTTAGGGTTAGGGTTAGGGTTAAGGGTTAGGGTTAAGGGTTAGAGTTAGGGTTAGGGTTTAGGGTTTAGGGTTAGTTTAATGGGAAAATAAATAAATAATTTATCAGTTTAACAGAGTGGTTCCCCTTTTTATGTTGAAGTTATAGGAAAAAAACAAGTATTTTTACACGGCTCCCGCCACAGACCCAACACAACAAAAGGGTTTTAATTTACTAATAAAAATCTTTTAAAAATCTAAATGTCTCATTTTGAAATATTATTTAAAGTATATGAGTTAATTAAAACATCAACTGATAAGATCCCGATGATAAAAAAAAATTGAAGAAAAAATCCAACTGAATACACAGTGTGTATGAAGATATAAAAACGAACAAAATTCTTTAGACACAACAAAATATTTCAAAATCACCTCAAAGAATTCTGACGAAACACTTGGAGAAAAATCTAGATAGAAACTATATAAGGATGCCGCATGTGATGGGCTTGCCCTTTAAAATGCACGAGAAACATTAAAATAATAAATGTCTGAAGGAGTTTTTTGGGGCAAAACTTTTTACAGCTATCAACAGAATAACATTTCTTAAGAGTTTGTTTGGTTGGCTGGTTGGTTGGCTGGTTGGTTGGTTTTAAAGAATGTCAACACTTGTTGGTTTATTTGAGGCTCAAGTCAACCCCTTTTGCAAGCAATTACGTGGTTTCAAGTATTCCTATCTAATACCAATAATTTTTAAGCAATTATATGGTTTCAAGTATTCTATCTAATACCAATAATTTTCAAGCAATTATATGGTTTCAAGTATTCCTATCTAATACCAATAATTTTCAAGCAATTATATGGTTTCAAGTATTCCTATCTAGTACCAATAATTTTCAAGCAATTATATGGTTTCAAGTATTCCCATCTAATACCAATTTTCAAGAAATTATATGGTTCAGGAATTCCTATCAAATACAATAATTTTCAAGCAATTATATGGTTTTAAGTATTCCCATCTAATACAAATAATTTTGAAGCAATTGTGTGGTTTCAAGTAAAAACTAATAAACAATTACAAACGATTATAGTTTCAAGCAATTATTCTTAATACAGATAATTAATATACAGTTATATGGTTTTAAGTATTTGTATCAATACATTTAGCAACACCTCTGTCACAAGCACGATGTGACACACAGTCAATTTTTAATTGGTGTTTAACAGATTTGAAGTCAGAGTTTTCCTTCTCCTAGACCGGTTGCCATACCATAGCTCAGTCTGCCTATTATTTGTCATAAGAGAGAGAGAGAGAGAGAGAGGAGAGAGAGAGAGAGAGAGAGAGAGAGAGAGAGAGAGAATATCTAGATGCATACTTTTCCCAATCTATTTACCAGGGGTAGGATGTAACATAATGTCTCAAGTGAAGGACATCCAGCGAGGATCAAGTTTGCTATTCAGTAGTAAAGGATCTGTGAGACGAGCTTGCTAACCATTACACCACAATAGAATGCCCTATATTTCACAATGGTATCACCGTTATTTCGAATGCAAACTGCTAACACCAGAGACTGACAAGCAATTATAGGTTAAATCCTACTTAACGGACCTAAATTCCACCATCGTATGTCACCACGCCGAAAGAAAAAAAATACTAAAAATCAGGGAATTAACCGAATTTAATGAAATTTTCAGTGTTGATATATTGATTAATAAAAGATATAATGCACCAGTTATTTTATTTTAAAACTTTTACTTTTTTTCAGGTCAATTAACTTTGAACCATGTATGTTTGTGAATCTGTGTTACGCCTCTAAGATACGTGGTTCAAAGTTAACTGAGCTGAAAAATGTAAAGTTTTCAAATAAAATAACTGGTGCATTATATCTTTTATTCATTAATATATCAACACTGAAAATGCCATTAAATTCAGTTAATTCCTTGATTTTTAATATTTTCTTTCTTTCGTCGGGGTTAGATACGATGGTGGAATTTAGGTCCATTAAGTAGGATTTAACCCAATTATACGCTTTCAAGTAACTGATAATAATAATAGATATTTATAAACAATTATAGCTTCAAGTAACTATCTATAAATTAATGCTGGTGTTCCTAAATCTTCCATCCGTTATCATCTGTTTAAAAATGAGACCGTCCAAATCATCCAAGATGAAATGCAAAAATGTAAATCTTGATTATCTGGTGTCGCTTATCCACTGAAATCTTATTTCTTATGAGTGTCATTCATCACCACAGCTAAATAATGAACCATTCCGTTTTATTATAAAGAAAGAAAGGACAGGCTACACAGAAAAAATATGATAAAAATGACAGACAGAAAGAAAGAAAGAAAGAAAGAAGAAGAAAGAAAGAAAGAGTGTAGGGGAAAGATAGGGAGTGGTGGTGATAACGCAAAAACAATAACGCTAATCTTTTTCAATCGAACATAATAAAAAGGTGAAAAGAATGAACGAAAGAAAAATGAGAGAGAGAGAGAGAGAGAGAGAGAGAGAGAGAGAGAGAGAGAGAGAGAGAGAGAGAGAGAGAGAGAGAGAGAGAGATTATTATCTTTTTACATATGAAACTATTTCAGAATATCCTTTAAGTAAACATATCAAACATTGTTATGATTAGATTATTATAAGTGGTATATCCAGAGATCCTGAGAGTTCTTATATTCCCGCCACAGAGCCATTGTCACAAGGTTTGATAAAATAACTCCTTAATTCTTCCGAGCTCCAGAACTGGTTGTAGTTTAGTGTTATACCCGGGTCAGCATATTGGGAGTGGGGAGTGAGGGTGTCTTATGACTGTACAGCGGATGTAGTTGGTGTATTTTCACCTCATCGAAAGGGCAACCAAGTGCTTTGATTATCATCATCATCATCATCAAGTCGTGTGGATGGCAAAAATAAAGACAAAAGGGTGCTATTCACAGAATTGCGTCCCACATCATGTGTTAAAAACGCTAGGCGGAGATAGTTGAAAAAACAACCCTCCCTATATAAAATAAACATAGTGAAAAAAATGTTTTTATTTATTTTTTATTTATTTGTAATTGATTGTCGAAAAAAAATGAAAAAAAACGAAAAAAAAGAAAGATATTTTTTTAGCGGATTGAAGGCGTTTTCATCGACAAATTATATTTTTTAGTGGTTTGAAGGCGTTAAAAGTAAGCCATATTTTTATCGACAAGTAAATGTAAATATATAGCCCCCCTCCCTCGAAATATTTTAAAGTGGGGGAGGGTTAAAATATTTACATTTGCTTGTCGAAAAAAGACTGGAGGGGGTAAAATATCGCATTAACTTTTCGGGTAAAAAAGCCTTAAGCACTGGTAGTTTTTTTTTCAGCTAGGGACTTCATTTGTAGGGAGGGTTGTTTTTATCAGCTATCACCGCCTAGTGTTTTTTTAAGGCAGGAGGCTGGGACGCAATTATGCGAATAGCGCCAACAAATGAAGGAATAGATGAGAAAGAATGGAATACTAAACTGGAAGCAGATGTGAACAGACTATTTGATAGATTGATAGATTGATTGATTGATAGAGAAGGATAGAGACATAAATAATTAAAGAACAAAATAAGGAAGAAGGAAAGATAGAAGGGAATGGGTGTAAACAGATTGTTTGATAGATAGATACATATATAAATAGAAACTGAATGATATAGACATGAATAAATAATAAAAAATATATAGATAGATAGAAACAGAAGAATATAGATATAGATAAAGAAGAAAGAAAGAAAGAAACACAGATAGATGAATAGATAGATAGATAGATAGATAGATAGATAGATGGATATAAACAGAAGAATATAGATATAGATAAAGAAAAAAGAAAGAAAAAAAGAAACAGATAGATAAATAGAATGATAGATAGATAGATAGAAACAGAATGTTATTGTCATAAATAAAGAAATAAGAAAGAAAGAAAAAGAAAGATAGATAGGTAGATAGAAACATAAAAACAGTCATAGAGAAAGAAAGAAGAAAGAAAAAAAGAAAGATAGATAGATAGATAGATAGAAACAGAAGAATATGATCATAGAGAAAGAAATAAAAAAGAAAAAAAAAAGAAAGAAAGAAAGAAAGATAGATAAATAGATAGATAGATAGACAGAAACAGAAGGATATAGTCATAAAGAAAAAATAAGAAAGAAAGAAAGAAAAATAGAAGGATAGGTAGATAGAAACAGGACATAGTCATAGAGAAAGAAAGATGAATGAAAGAAAGATAGATAGAAACAGAAGGATATAGAAATAAAGAAAAAAAATAAGAAAGAAAGAAACATAGATAGATAGATAGATAGAAACAGAAGATAAGTCATAGAGAAAGAAAGAAGAAAGAACGAAAGAAAGAAAGAAAGAAAGAAGAAAGATAGATAGATAGATAGATAGATAGAAACAGAAAGATAAGTCATAGAGAAAGAAAGAAGAAAGAACGAAAGAAAGAAAGAAACAAGAAAGAAAGATAGATAGATAGATAGATAGAAACAGAAAGATAATCATAGAGAAAGAAAAAAAAAAAAGAAAAAAAGAAAGAAAGAAAGATAGATAGATAGATAGATAGAAAAGAAAAAAATAGAGAAAGAAAGAAGAAAGAAAAAAGAAAAAAGAGAAAGATAGATAGAAAATAGATAAGAAGAAAGAAAAGAAAGAAAGAAAGAAAGAAGAAAAAAGAAAAAAAAGAAAAAAAAGAAAAAATAGATAGACAGATAGATAGAAACAGAAGGATATAGTAATAAAGAAAAAAATAAGAAAGAAATATAGAAAGAAAGAAAAAAAGAAAAAGAAAGAAAGAAAAATAGATAAATAGATAGATAGAAACAGAAGGATATAGTCATAACGAAAAAATAATAAATAAATAAAAAAAGAAAGAAAAATAGATGAATAGGTAGATAGAAACAGAAGGACATAGTAATAGAGAAAGAAAGAAGAAAGAAAGAAAGAAAGATAGAAAGAAAGAAAGATAGAGACAGAAGAATATAATCATAGAGAAAGAAATTAAAAAAGAAGAAAAGAAAGATAGAAACAGAAGGATATAGTCATAAAGAAAAAAAATAAGAAAGAAAGAAACATAGATAGATAGGTAGATAGAAACAGAAGGATAAGTCATAGAAAAAGAAAGAAGAAAGAAAGAAAGAAACATAGATAGACAGATAGATAGAAACAGAAGGATATAGAAATAAAGAAAAAATAAGAAAGAAAGAAACATAGGTAGATAGGTAGATACAAACAGAAGGATAAATCATAAAGAAAGAAAGAAAGAAAGAAAGAAAGAAAAGATAGATAGATAGGTAGATAGGTAGATAGAGATAGATAAAACAGAAGGACATAGTCATAAATAAAAAATAAGAAAGAAAGAAACATAGATGGATAAATATGAACAGACTGAGACAGATATGAACTGACATAGCCAAATAAAGATATATTGAACGGATAAAAGAAAAACATTTTTGGCAATGCACAAAGCTCTACATTCTAATACTGAGAGATTTTTTTTTTGCAGTTGGTGTATTCTCGCCCGCTGAAAGGGCAACCCAGTGCTCTAATCATCACCAACATCACCAAGTCGTGCTGACGGTAATAAACAAGACAAAATGAAGGAATAATTGAGGTAGGAGTATCTCAGGAGAATAAGAAAGACATTTTGAAAGTAAAGTGATGAGTGAAGTAAATTTAGTAAAAGAAACAAAAAAAGAAGAAGAAATATGAGCGTCGTCAGCAGTCAGGCACTCACAACCCTTCCTAGGCTGGACAAGAGAGAAACTTTGGTAATCTGAACATTAGTTATATAAACGTGAGTAACCTCCAATTGTTTGTTTCACTTTGAGGAAGCCATATGTTTTGGTCGGCCATTTTCATTTCACCGTAAATCTACACTGAAAATACGAATTTGTTTGAATCAATACAACTGCATGTTTTAACACGAAAATATCATAAAATATGTTCTTAATTGTGCTTGCGCATTATTTGAAATGAACTTGATTTTTATTAAGAACACATTTTATGATATTTTCGTGTTAAAACATGCAGTTGCATTGATTCAAACAAATTCGTATTTTCAGTGTAGATTTACGGTGAAATGAAAATGGCCGACCAAAACGTACGGTTTCGTCAAAGTGAAATAAACAAGGGAGGTTACTCTCATTTATGTAGCTAATATTTAGATTACCGAAACTTTAAGGCAGCAATAGATCAATGGATAAAATGATTATTGTCAATGCACAAAGCTCTACACTAATAATAATATTGACAGAATTTTTTTATAAAGAGAAAAGAAAATGAAAAAAAAAAGAAGAAGCATTCCCATTACAAGTTATAAAGACTTGCTCAAGCTGCAATTATCGTGACCATGAATGGAAAGGGTTAAATGCTCTTTTAGGTTCATGCGGCACTTACATTAGCAAGAAAGTTGTGCAGATACTACAGCTATCTCATCTATTTAACCATTGAGTACTACTACCCTTGAGAAATCTATGAAACCAATCATCCCCCCTCCACACTTATGGCTTAAACAGTACCACTACTGTTCTTCTACAAGGATAGCTTTTGCATTAAATAACCCACAAAGGTTGATATGTTATTAAACAAAGAAACCAAAGAAACAAAACTATCTATCTACCTCTCTGTTCATATCTATCTATCTATCTATCTATCTATCTATCTATCTCAGTCTGTTCATATCTATCTATCTATCTATATATCTTTGTTCATATCTATCTATGTATCTATCTATGTATCTATGCATTTATGTATCTATCTATCTATTTGTCAACTAATCTCAATCTGTTCATATCTATCTATATATCTCAATCTGTTCATATCTATCTATATATCTATCTATCTATCTCAGTCTGTTCATATCTATCTATCTATCTATCTATCTATTATCTATCTATCTGTCTGTCTGTCTGTCTGTCTGTCTGTCTGTTGATATCTAGCTAGTCACTCTGGTGTAGTGGCTAATGTGCTGGATTGCGACATCGTTGTACATGAGTTTGAACTCCAGTTGAGCTATTACATTCACTTTTCAGACTAATACCCTTGGGAAAGGTAGGAACACCATCCTCTTCCCCAGAACCACTACTGTTCTTCTACAAGGATGGCTTTGGCATTAAAGTTGATATGCTATCAAAAAAAAAAAAAAAGAAAAGATATTGGAATATGTAAACTTTTTCTCTATGTACACAACTTTATCTCCCTCCCAACCCCAAATATCTTTTCACCTGCTTCATTGTCCGCTCGCATGGAGGTGGGTGGGGTAGAGATAGAAAGCACATTCTCGGCATTCTCAATTTAACTCAACTCGATTCTAACTACTTTCCTGACCTGGTCACGTGATCCTCTAAGCTAACGCGCACCCCCACCATTTGGACATCACGGACCACTAAAATTCATAATTTTTAAATCCAGCCAAAAGGTAAAAAAAAAAAAACAACTTCTACATTAATAATTAGAGAACTTCCATCTTATCAATATGAAATGCACCTTTTAAATAAGTTTACAGAGATGCAGAAGCAATGGTTCGCTCACCTGACACATATTTATTCAACATTGTCACTGGAGTCCTTATTTCTGTTTATAGTATGCCTAGGCCTAGACCTAATGAAGGAAAAAGTTTTCACACAGAATAGGTATATTCCACAGAAGATGAAGACTACAAAGATGATCTAGCACTTCTCATCCACCTGCCCAAGCGAATCTTACAGAAAGCCTAGGGAAGGCCTATGAAATTAGTAGACCAGTTCACATATCTAGGTAGAATATCTCATTTACAGAAAGAAAGGCAACCCTATGAAATTAGTAGACCAGTTCACATACCTAGGTAGTAATATCTCATCTTACAGAAAGCTTGGAAGGCAACCCTATGAAATTAGTAGACCAGTTCACATACCTAGGTAGTAATATCTCATCTTACAGAAAGCTAGGGAAGGCAACCCTATGAAATTAGTAGACAGTTACATACCTAGGTAGTAATATCTCATCTTACAGAAAGCCTATCCTATGAAATTAGTAGACCAGTTCACATACCTAGGTAGTAATATCTCATTACAGAAAGCTAGGGAAGGCAACCCTATGAAATTAGTAGACCAGTTACATACCTAGGTAGTAATATCTCATCTTACAGAAAGCCTATGAAGGCAACCCTATGAATTAGTAGACCAGTTCACATACCTAGGTAGTAATATCTCATCTTACAGAAACTTCCAGCACAGTAGGTACAGAAAGCCTATCAGTTCACATACCTAGGTAGTAATATCTCATCTTACAGAAAGCTAGGGAAGGCAACCCTATGAAATTAGTAGACCAGTTTACATACCTAGGTAATATCTCATCTTACAGAAAGCCTATGAAGGCAACCCTATGAAATTAGTAGACCCTAGGTAGTAATATCTCATCTTCTAGGTAGTAATATCTCATCTTACAGAAAGCCTAGGGAAGGCAACCCTATGAAATTAGTAGACCAGTTACATACCTAGGTAGTAATATCTCATCTTACAGAAGCCTACCCTATGAAATTAGTAGACAGTTCACATCTAGGTAGTAATATCTCATCTTACAGAAAGCTTAGGAAGGCAACCCTATGAATTAGTAGACCAGTTTACATACCTAGGTAGTAATATCTCATCTTACAGAAAGCCTATGAAGGCAACCCTATGAAATTAGTAGACCAGTTCACATACCTAGGTAGTAATATCTCATCTTACAGAAAGCCTAGGGAAGGCAACCCTATGAAATTAGTAGACCAGTTCACATACCTAGGTAGTAATATCTCATCTTACAGAAAGCCTAGGGAAGGCAACCCTATGAAATTAGTAGACCAGTTACATACCTAGGTAGTATATCTCATCTTTCTCATCTTACAGAAAGCCTAGGAAGGCAACCCTATGAAATTAGTAGACCAGTTCACATACCTAGGTAGTAATATCTCATCTTACAGAAAGCCTAGGGAAGGCAACCCTATGAAATTAGTAGACCAGTTCACATACCTAGGTAGTAATATCTCATCTTACAGAAAGCCTAGGGAAGGCAACCCTATGAAATTAGTAGACCAGTTCACATACCTAGGTAGTAATATCTCATCTTACAGAAAGCCTATGAAGGCAACCCTATGAATTAGTAGACCAGTTCACATACTAGGTAGTAATATCTCATCTTACAGAAAGCCTAGGGAAGGCAACCCTATGAAATTAGTAGACCAGTTCACATACCTAGGTAGTAATATCTCATCTTACAGAAAGCCTAGGGAAGGCAACCCTATGAAATTAGTAGACCAGTTCACATATCTAGGTAGTAATATCTCATCTTACAGAAAGCCTAGGGAAGGCAACCCTATGAAATTAGTAGACCAGTTCACATACCTAGGTAGTAATATCTCATCTTACAGAAAGCCTAGGGAAGGCAACCCTATGAAATTAGTAGACCAGTTCACCTAGGTAGTAATATCTCATCTTACAGAAAGCCTAGGGAAGGCAACCCTATGAAATTAGTAGACCAGTTCACATACCTAGGTAGTAATATCTCATCTTACAGAAAGCCTAGGAAGGCAACCCTATGAATTAGTAGACCAGTTCACATACCTAGGTAGTAATATCTCATCTTACAGAAAGCCTAGGAAGGCAACCCTATGAAATTAGTAGACCAGTTCACATACCTAGGTAGTAATATCTCATCTTACAGAGCCTAAAGGCTAGGGAAGGCACCCTATGAAATTAGTAGACCAGTTCACATACCTAGGTAGTAATATCTCATCTTACAGAAAGCTAGGGAAGGCAACCCTATGAAATTAGTAGACCAGTTCACATACCTAGGTAGTAATATCTCATCTTACAGAAAGCCTATGAAGGCAACCCTATGAAATTAGTAGACCAGTTCACATACCTAGGTAGTAATATCTCATCTTACAGAAAGCCTAGGGAAGGCAACCCTATGAAATTAGTAGACCAGTTCACATACCTAGGTAGTAATATCTCATCTTACAGAAAGCCTAGAAGGCAACCCTATGAAATTAGTAGACCAGTTCACATACTAGGTAGTAATATCTCATCTTACAGAAAGCCTAGGAAGGCAACCTATGAAATTAGTAGACCAGTTCACATACCTAGGTAGTAATATCTCATCTTACAGAAAGCCTAGGGAAGGCAACCCTATGAAATTAGTAGACCAGTTCACATACCTAGTAGTAATATCTCATCTTACAGAAAGCCTATGAAGGCAACCCTTGAAATTAGTAGACCAGTTCACATACCTAGGTAGTAATATCTCATCTTACAGAAAAGAGGCAACCCTATGAAATTAGTAGACCAGTTCACATACTAGGTAAATATCTCTACAGAAAGCCTTAGGGAAGGCAACCCTATGAAATTAGTAGACCAGTTCACATATAGGTAGTAATATCTCATCTTACAGAAAGCTACCAGACCCTCATCCTATGAAAGGCAACCCTATGAAATTAGTAGACCAGACCTAGGTAGTAATATCTCATCTTACAGAAAGCCTCTAGGGTAGTTTCTGTCACCAGCCTAAGGGGAAGGCAACCCTATGAAATTAGTAGACCAGACATACCTAGGTAGAATATCTCATCTTACAGAAAGCCTAGGGAAGGCAACCCTATGAAATTAGTAGACCTGTTCACATACCTAGGTAGTAATATCTCATCTTACAGAAAGCGATTTCAATATGCATAAGAAAGGCATGGACTACTATAGATGGATTATTGATCATATGGCAATCTGATCTTTCTGATTAGATAAAGTTAGAATTCTTTTCAGCTGCAGCTGTGTCAGTGCTATTGTATAGTGAAACCACTTTGACTTTAACGAAACGCCCGAAGAAAAATCTAGATGGTAACTGCACAAAGATGCTGCGTGCTTTCTTGAACAAATTCTTGAAACAGCAACCCTCAAAACGCTGTACGGTCACTTATCTTCTATTACACAAATCATCCAAGTGAGATGAACAAGACGTTGCTGGACACTGCTAGGTAGAGTAATCACATACTGTTAGAGTCTAGCCTAAAAAGATTTAAACCCACACTGGGATATCTGCCTTAGATTGTTTATTAGGAGATGGGGTCTGTCCTTGCATATCTACACCACCAAAGCCTCTGCAAAAAGGGGGTCCTGTGTATGACACTAAAATTCATCTGGATCTTATTCTCCCAGATACCACTCTACAAAGGAGACATCTGTAGCACTTGTATTGTTATGGTTATCATCATAGGAAATAGACTCGACGACTAGGCAACAGTTCTAGTCCTGGATGAGGTTGTTTGCATTTCCTTAGTGTAGAATAATCATACTAGTTCCAATTACCGTTGAATTGGTAAGACAAGGCAGCAAGCAGTCGTAACTTAATATGAATCTGTTTTGCTGCAAAGACTACTGCAAAATGCCAGGTTATTTATGAAGCCTCCTAACATTCTAGAAACCAATCAGCCAATCAGGACTCTAGGAATGGAGTCACCCAAATGCATGAGTGGACTATTCTGAATTCCCATAAGTACCAGTTGTCTTGGCACTGGTTCAGTTGTGTTTGGCTAGTTGCTGTTGTTCAAGCCAATAGTAGATTGACTGACTGACTGACTTCAATACCAATCAGGACTCTAGGAATGGAATCATCCAAATGCACGAGTGGACTATTCTGGATTCCTATAAGTACCAATTGTCTTGGCACTGGTTCAGTTGTGCTTAGCTTGTTGCTCAAACCAATAGTACGCTAACTCACTTCAGCGCTTAGAATATTAGTTCCAATCCTTTTGGGACCGTTCCAAGTGCACCAACTACAATTGGTATCACTTTGACTTTCATATTCCATAGCTTTTTCAGTTCTCTGGCACGGTCCAGATATTTGTCCATTTTTTCCTTTTCTTTTAGTTTCACCATGCGATCTGCTGGAACTATAAAATCCACCAGTTGACAAGTTCTTTCTTTTTCGTTAATCAACACTAAGTCTGGTCTTCTTGCTGGGATAAGGTGATCCGTTTTTATTTCAAAGTCCCAGAGAATGTTATGCGTCTTGTTCTCAAGAACAGATTCTGGTTTATGCATATACCATTTTGTTGTATGGTCAAAATTAAATTTTTCGCATAATTCCCAGTGGATCACCTTCCCAACCCAGTCGTGTCTACGCATTCTTAAGAATTTTTATTATTATCATTATTATTCCTTTTGAGTTTTTCACATCAGCGTTAGCTGATGGTATTTCACTGGAGTCTGAGTGACAACAAGTCTCCTTAGGTTTCCAGGACTCTTCTGAGTATTCTGGCAGATTGCAGCAATGCAGTATTCTGGATGGTATCAATTCTTCCTCTGATTTCCAGATTTTCCAGTCTTTTTTCCAAACTTTTTGGGACCGTTCGAAGTGCACCAACTACAATTGGTATCACTTTCACTTTCATATTCCATAGCTTTTTCAGTTCTCTGGCAAGGTCCAAGTATTTGTCCATCTTTTCGTTTTCCTTCATCCTCACCCTGGAACTGCAAAATCCACCAGTTGACAAGTTCTTTCTTTTTTGTTAATCAATACTAGGTCTGGTCTTCTTGCTGGGATAAGGTGATCCGTTTTTATCTCAAAGTTCCAGAGAATTTTATGCATTTCATTCTCAAGAACAGATTCTGGTTTATGCATCTACCATTTTGTTATATGGTCAAACTTTAATTTTTTTGCATAATTCCCAGTGGATCACCTTCCCAACCCAGTCATAATTAAAAGATAATAAATGTTAAAAAATGTTAGTGTTCGGCTTAGAGGTTGTGCTGTTAATAATTCCTAATAATATTCATTTTATTGTATCATCCAAGAGAAATAATAAAATCCTCCTATCTTTGATCAAGAGGAAAGTTGTACTTATTAATCAGTGATATTGTAAATAATACCTAATAATATCCGTTTTGATTGTATAATGTTCCACTAGAAATGATAAAATCATGGTATCTTTACTTTAGCTCAGTTAGTAAAGCATCCGCCTATGAATCATAAAGTTCCAGGTTCGATACCAGTCCTTACCAACTCAACACATGCGAAGCACAGCTTGTATCTGTGCGGTAAAGTCAGAAGATGATGGTAGGTGTAGCGCACCACCTCAGATGCAATAGCAATCTCCTTGGTCTAGTGCTAGTGAAAATGAAATAGACTCCCTCGATGTTCGAATGATACCGACAATAGGCCACTCCACAGACGACTTTTACTTATCTTTGGGCAAGAAGAAAATTGTTCTTATATTGTAAATCATATATAATAATAATAATAATAATAATAATAATAATAATAATAATAATAATATTCGTTTTGTTTAGAAGCAGAAAATATCTCATATAAACTATTACAGATGTGATATAAGCAGATGATCTAGCACTTCTCACAAATACACAAGCACAAACCGAATCACTACTGCCTAGCCTAGAGAAGGTACCAAGAGGCATTGGCCTCTATATGAACTCAAATACAATGGAGTTCATGTGTTTTAAACAAGATGGAGATACCTCCATACTGTAGCTGTGTCAGTACTGCTGTATAGTTGCATCACTTGGACATTAACACTTAGGAAAAAAAACTTTAACACTTAGGAAAAAAGCTAGACAAAGATACTGCATACTGTTGGGAACAAATGCTGGAAGCAGCATCTCACAAAAAGCAGCTGTATGGCCACTTAACCTCTATCATACAAATCATTCAAGTATGTATTTACCCAACCCCTCCGCACGAGCAGGATGTGACACAAGGTCAATTTCTTTAGCAGAGTTTGAATTCAGAGTTTACCTTGTCCTAGACTGGTTGCATAACCAAGGTTAAAAAGCCCAGTCTGTCCTACTATTTACCCATAGCTGAAAGGAGAATAGTTGGATTCATATCTTTCCCAAGAGTATTAGCACTATATGAAATGCAAACAGTCTTGTCCCGATTTGAACTTGTGTCACTGAATCCATTTCCAACAACGATAACAATTACACAATGCGCTTCCAAACAAACCATATAAGTAAGATGAATGCTGGCCACTGCTGGGGAAAGTAAGTACGAACTCATAAGTGACGTTCTCCTGTTGACTACTACACATGGACACACCAATTTTGTCCGACCAACCAGAAATAAAAAAAACTTACATCGATCAGTTCTGTGTGGATACTGGATTCCGCGGCGAAAGAGAGAGAGAGAGAGAGAGAGAGAGATAGAGAGAGAGATAGAGAGAGAGAGAGAGAGAAAGAGAGAGAGAGAGAGAGAGTCATGCGAATCCACAACAGACCCCCAAACAATTATTAAGGGTGCACAAAAAGGAGTGGGGGTTTAAGCGGATGAGGAATGGGATATTAGAAGGGATATACGGCAAGGATTACTTACTGTTACTTGATCTTCAGTAATGACAGCCGGGCAACCCTGGAGAAGAGGTAGGAATCGTTGATTAGAGGAAGGATCGAGGCTGTTTCCAGCCCACGGTAGTGACGAGGCTAGCAAGAGCACCGGGGGAAAAAGATGCTGAACATTTGAGGAAAGGGACCTACTGTCACTTGATTCCCCAAACGGCAACCAACACACAGATCTGGCCTGAATATGCAAACGCATGAATCATTATTATCACTCCTTGCGAGAGTCTGAGTGACAGCAAGTCTACTCATGTTTCCAGGACTCTCTTCAGTATTCTAGCTGATCTCAACAATGCTATGGTCTAGATAGTCTCGATTCTTCCTTTGATTTCCAATTCCTCAAGTCTCTTTTTTTCTCAAACCCTCCAGGGAGTGTTCCGAGTGCTCCAACTACAATCGGTGTCACCGTCACCCTCATGTTCCACAGTTTTTTCTTCAGTTTTCTAGCAAGGTCTAAATTATTATTATATTATTATTATTATTATTATTATTATTATTATTATTATTATTATTATTAATGATAATAAGAATAATAATGTTGACCAGGAAAAAATTGTCCGAACCTTGAAGGGGAAAACTGAAAATCTAGTGGACCGTTAAACTGATGGTCCCACCGATCATTGGTGGCATGATTGGAACAGTTTCCGAAAAACTTCCGAAAAATTGAGAAGAATGGAAAAAAATCCAAGGAAGAATTGAGAGGATCTCGATTTTACAGCAAGACTTAGAAATTTCCTGAATACTGAGTAAGGTCCTGGAGTCATGGTGAGAACTTGCTGTCACTGAAAGTCACCAGCTGCTGCTGCTGCGAGAAGCTCAATGGCTACAAAATGACAAAGAATGCTGACAAGTGCTCTGATGTGGTGAGTACTGATGTGAAAACACAGTCACTTCAAAAATAGTGAAGGGAGCCAACAAGTGTTGGGGAGATTTGCTGTCTCTTGGTCACTGGTATGTATGAAAACAAAAATGATCACAAAGAAATGAAATAGAAAGAAAGAAAGAAAGAAAGAAAGAATAGAGCCCAACAAGTAAGGGTTTTGCTGTTAGTACAAAATGATAATAAAGGATACTGAAGAGGATTCTGGGGCAGTTCGGAGGCTTGCTGTCACTTGTTTTCTGGTGTCACTTGATAGTCCAGGTGGAGGGGGGTTAGTTAGTACGTAAAAAAAAAAAAAAAAAGAAAAAAGAAAAAAGAAAGAAAAAAGAAAAAAGAAAAAAAAAAAGAAAAAAAAAACAGAACATTGCAGAGAGTGTTGGAGTAGTTTAGAAGCTGGTTGTCACTTGTTCTCCTGTGTAAACCACTTGATATTACTGGAGCGGAGATTTAAGTAGAAACGAAATAATAATAATAACACGAGAAAGAAACGAGACTATCCAAACCACAGCATTGTTAAGATCGGCTAAAATACTCAAAAGAGTCCTGGATACATAAGGAGACTTGTTGTCACCTAGACTCCAGGGAAAAACTCATAAGGAGTGAAATAATAATAATAATAATAATAATAATAATAATAATAATAGAATTGGAAATCAGAGGAAGAATTGTGACCATAAAGACAACCTCATTATTAAGATCAGCTAAAATACTCAGAAGTGTCCTGGAGATCTGAGGAGACTTGCTGTCACTCCAGTGAAAGACCACAAGTTAAAACTGGTGTGAAAAACTTGCCAGGAGTAAAATAATAATAATAATAATAATAATAATAATAATAATAATAATAATAATAATATAATATAAAAGGGTTTGGAAAGTCTGGAAATCAGAGGGAACACTGCACAGAACACTGCACTGCTGCAATCTGCCAGAATACTCAGAAGAGTCCTGGAGACCTGAGGAGACTTGCTGTCACTCAGACTCTAGTGAAAGACCATCAGCTAACTCTGATGTGAAAACTCAAAAGGAGTAAATAATAATAATAAAGAATACTGTGGAGGGTGCTGGAGTAGTTAGGAAGCTTGTCACAAGCGAATTTTAGCAGGTTTGAGTTTAGAGTTTTTCCTTCTCCTTAACCGGTTACCATACACAAAGTTCCGAATTTGAACTCGGCTCACCGTTTCCATTTTTCGGGAACCGAGCAATAAATTTAGCCTCTTTTTTTTAAGATGATGGGGAAGGTAAATGCCTGTGGAAAGCCCTCATCCCCACCGGAACTAAGTCTAGAATTTGAATATTTCATAGAATAATATTTTCATTTCTTTTATATTTTAACCCACAACATTTCATAGTCCAATATTGATTGATTGATCTTAACGGTATGTCAGTTCGTCTAGGTTATTTTATGCCCATTGTTTAATTACTCGCGTTCATTATATGTTCCTATTTACATATTGTGTGTAGTTGTTTCTTTAGAATTTTTTTTTTAAACAGCACTATCAAATACGAATCATCTATATATATATAAAGGGCAGTTGTGTGTATATGTATGCCCGGAGGAAACTTCGAAAATAAAACAATTAACGACAAAGTAAAATAAATATACACATTGAATATCACCAGGGCTTGGTTTTTGAGCAAAAATAATAGATCTGATTTATATTCTACACTCCCCAGATAGCCAGAAGTGGAGCCTTACCATCCGCAGTTTGAAGTCATATTCTGAAGCATTTGACGCACACGAGGTTCGTTTGAAAAGTTGATAGACTGACACATATGCTCTCATCGAATGTGACCCAATAAGGTAAATTTTTTAACATCTATTTTTTTCAACACAATCCCCTCCTTGCAGTCCACACAATGTTTACATTGGTGTTGCTTGGATCCCATTGGTAAAACCTATCCTATGAACTTTTCAGTCCATCCTTGTGTATATACATGTATATTCAAGGGTCGGCTAAAAGTTGATATTAATCAGTTGGAACGGACACTGGATGCCGTTCTATGGACTTTCCCGGGAGCCATAGGGACGGGTGGCAAGAAAAGGATAACATCATGGGAACCTGCTATCAGTGTGACTTGATGATATATATATATATATATATATATATATATATATATATATATATATATATAATATAATATATATAATATAATAATAAATATATAAAGGCTTTACATATCTATTTATTGGTTTCATGCGATGCAATCATCAGGTGAAGATGTTTCGAATGCCAATAATACTGCCTTTGGTACGCCATTCCAGAAAAAGCTGAAACAATGACCATCTCACACACACACACTATATATATATATATATATATATATATATATATATATATATATATATATCATATTATATATATATATATGTATATATCTATCTATCTATCTATCTATCTATATATTATATATATATATATATGATATATGCATACACACACGCGCGTATACACACACATGCACACCATATATATATATTATATATATATTATATATATATATATATATATATATATCAGGTAAAAATGGAAGTAAATCTGACAATGTGTAATTTTATAAAAAGATGAAAAAAACAAAAAACAAAAAAAAAAAAAAACAAGTTTCATTGATAAGTGATGGTTAATAAGCCGATATAGAAGTGTCTTGAACTTTTTTCGCAGTGGTGCGGCCAACAACCAAATAAACAAAAGTTACCTCATAGTAAAAGCAGGGGCTCGCAAACTTTTGTTCACTAATAATGTATTTTTCTTTTAACAGACGAAGGCCCTGACGAAGGTGTGTTCAACAAATTGAAACACTGCAGTGTTGGCTTGTTAAATATCACTCGTCAATGAATCTTGTGTTTTTTCATTTTTTAAAAATAAAATTAAATGTTGTCGGATATACTTCCATTTTTTCCTGATATCTTGTCTTTTGAAAAAAGAAAAAAAAGAAAAAACGAAAAAAGAAATATAATCAAATATGGATGATCTCATGTTGTTATAAAATGGTTAAGTCGACTCACAGTGTTAGAATGAGAACACAAGACGTATTTTAACGGAGGTACTGGACAGACGTGCTTACACTTTCGTTTACTTCACTGAACTCAATGTACAAGAAGGGATAATGACAAAGATAACACGAAATTCTTGGTTGCTAACATGTCACGTAGTAATTTAACATGTACATGTAGTTCTGGAAACGCGACTTACAGGCAGTAGCCTCATATGCCAGACGGACTATTTTAGTTGTTAAAAAAATAACACCTCATAAAGATTCGGAAGTATAAGAACATTCTCATCTCTGCAAACACTGTAAAAATTTGGAGGGTTTTTATAACCAACGGCCTACTGGAAAACACCTCATAAAGATTCGGAAGTATAAGAACATTCTCATCTCTGCAAACACTGTAAAAAATTGGAACTGGAAACACCTCATAAAGATTCGGAGTATAAGAACATTCTCATCTCTGCAAACACTGTAAAAATTTGGAGGGTTTTTCTAACCAACGGCCTACTGGAAAAGGTTATACCAAATAGCATTCCAAACGTGTTCAGATCTTTCCACCAAATTTTCCCGGATACATAAAAACCTTCTAAGTCTTCCAACGAAGATTTAATGATTTTGGAAAATTCAGCTTTCGAAAAAGGAACGTATCTACAAAACAATCAAGGTATGTCTCACTATACGGCCGAATAACATGAGAACAGAACACCCTTAATAAATAACACACACATTTCTAAATTAAAAGAAAAAAATACAAACATTATGCAAGTGGAAAGACGTCGGCAGAAAAGATCTCATTCACAACATCTGATAGTAAACTATTTTGTCGAATATGAAGCCCTCCAATTCGGTCCTAAATTCGCCACAGGTCTGAATAAACACAATATAACAAATATAATCAACATGAACTATAGACACAACGATTCGGACTTCCAAAAATATTTTATACAAGGACTAATCATCGCAACCACTACTTGTGACAATGATGACACCATTTTGCCTTGGAGATATATTACTACTTTAAAAGATTTGCCCTAAAGCAAAAAACACCCTTATCACACCCTTTGATAAAGGTGGAGGTGTTGTTAACACAATTTCTAATGACAATTTTCCCATTAATAATCAATTAAACAGATATATTATTTTACTCAATAATTCGGCCACAAATGTTATTGAAAAAAAAAACAAACAAACAAACCCAATAACCTTGGAATAAAAACTGTCACAAACTCCTAAAAAACAATCAGCATTATAACCAATAAAAATAACCATACCCACACGAGATCTGATGTGGGCATACGTATCAAACAATGCTTAAGTTGCAATAAACAATACATAGGGGAGACATCTAGAAACATCAATAACACGAATCTACGGGCGCAAAAGAGACATAAATAACGGTCAATTAAATAATGCACTTACTAAATACATTCTGGAAACCAACCACCTCTTTAATTTTAAAGAATACAAAATGTTAGTTAAGATGCACAACAGAAAACTAAGAAAAATTGTGGAATCTAACCTTAATTTCGAACTGTAATACGATTAAACAAAGATCTAGTTTTTATAACTAGTTAAACTAATGCTAAAACATCACTAAAAATCAATATTATTAATTAGAAAATATTTTTTATAGTTCTCAATCAAATAAGGCCGCCACATACTAAAAGCAGACTTTTGTTCACTAATAATTTATTTTTCTTTAATCAGACGATGGACATGACGATGGTTTGTTAAGTAAACTG
>CM042179.1:24910274-24935274 GCA_023376005.1 Doryteuthis pealeii | reverse complement strand
AAAGATCTAACAAGTAAGACGGTACCCGTCTACATTGAACACCGTCTGCTTACTCTACATATGTGATGTATGTGCCGGTGACGTGACCTCTTTCGACGAATTAGAAGGCACGGAAATCAGTACCCCTGAAGCATGTAGATACACTGGTATATCAGATTCCCTCTCTCATGTCCCTTGGCAGCCAAGTCATCACACAGACACACGTCTGGACGTTGGCTGAACTACTTGCACAGCGAGAGTAGTGCATTCTTCCTTGTAAGAAGCATTCAGCTAAACACAACAATTGACCACCGAACACTTATGTTAAGCCCTCATGTAGCACAGCAATTCCCACACAGAGCTATTCTAAACTTTGGGACTTGTTCGCAGATAGAGAACCATGCAACAAGTCCTGGATTTTCCCAGAGGTTCTAACTCGTCTCCAGCTCCAGTCTTCCCAGGTAATATATATATATATATATATATATATATATATTATATATATATATATATATATAGTTAATTTTTTGTTATTATTATTGGAGAAATGATTATAAAGTGCTCAATTACTTCCGTAAGAGCTGTATTTATTTATTTATAGTCACCAATACAATTAAAAGTTCGTCTTACCAATGGTTTCAGAACATCACTTTTAGGTGATTATCCGTCATCAGTGAACGTTTCTGATGACGGATAATCACCTAAAAGTGATGTTCCGAAACCATTGGTAAGACGAACTTTTAATTGTGTTGGTGACTATATATATATATATATATATATATATATATATATATATATATAATAAAAAGTTCCAAAAACTGGTTTGAATTTGTACAAAAATATTTTATTGTTTAAATTGTTTAAAACCCTTTTCAAGCTAATATGATCTATGTTTGGGTTCACATATATAGGCATTTTATGGGCGTATGCGTGGTTATAAAAGAGTCACACTGGCTAATGTCAATTGATTTGTATCCAGTCAGCCCGTTTATTTCAGCGGGTTTCTTTGATCTTTCTTCTCCTTCTTTCCCTTGTCCATCTTTGTTTATAGTATGTCTATGTGCATATATATTTACCAACCCCTCCACACGAGCAGGATGTGACACAAGGTAAATTTCTTAAGCGGAGTTTAACAGGTTTGGATTCAGAGTTTTCCTTCTCCTAGACTGGTTACCTAGCCATGGTTAAAGAGCCCAGTCTGCCCTGCTATTTACCCATAGCTGGAGGAAGAATTGGATTCATACCTTTCCCAAGGGTATTAGCGCCATGTGAAAATGCAAACAGCTTCGTCCAGGAATTGAACTCTGGTCTTACAAGTCCATTTCCTTCAACTCTAACCATTAGACCACGCGCCTCCATAAATGTCTGTGTGCATATATTTTGTGTTTCAATGGGTGTATGTATTTGCGTGTCGTGGTAATTGGATGTGTGTGTGTGTGTGTGTGTGTGTGTGTGTATGTGTGTGTGTGTGTGTATGTGTGTGCATACATTTACAAGTATGTGATATTGCAACCTCTAAACAACATTCAATATAAATATGAAAAGAAAAAAAAGAAACAAAACTTAGAAAAAGCAAAAAACAAACCAAAAAAACAACAAATAAACACCCCCCAAAAAAACAACAACAAAAAACAAAACAAAAAAAAAAAAAACAAAAAACAAAAGACAAAAAACAAAAAACAAAACAAAATTCAAACCATTTTTGGACCTTTTTATTATAGAATATTTACTTTTCTCTCATTGTATCTACAACAATCCTAATTGTAACTTTTTTTTTGTTTTAAAATTATAATTTACAATCATAATATTAAGAACATTTATAATATTATGCTCTTTTGCAATTTAAAGTTTAGCCTAATTTTCTGTTTCTGTATCTCCCTTCTATAAAACAAACAGGAAACACATAGGAAAGGCATGAACTGCTATAGACAGATTATCGATCATATGGAAATCTGATCTGACTCATAAAATAAAGCAAGGAGTCTGTGCTGTCTTGGACAAATCTTGGGGCAGCATCCCACAAAAAAGCAGATGTACGGCCACTTAACCCTTATCACACAAACCATCCGTGTAAGACGAACAAGTCAAGCTGGACACTGCTGGGTAAGCATTGATATAGCTCGTAAGTGACGTTCTCCTGTGGACACCTACACATGGACACACCAGTATAGGCCGACCAGCAAAAATCTACATCAATTAGCTCTGTGCGGATTCTGAATGCTGCGCGGAGGACCTCTCGGGAGTGTTGACCGATAGGGACGGCTGGAGAGAGAGAGAGATGGGGGTCATGGATATCCGTGCTGTCAGCGCGATCTGATGATGATGACGATGATGATGATGATAAAACAATACAGGTGAGCAAAAGAGAAAAGGGAAACTCACCTTTATAGTGCCCTCAACGGACTTCCTGCGGGGTTTTCGATGCTTACTGTGTGTTACACATCTGCAGAAAAGCTGTTTAAGCATTCGTAGAAAATAATACACGGACTTAGGACTGATAATAAGGTTGAATGGAGGTGGTAGTGTGGATCCTTCGTCAAAGTAACCCATCCAAAGTTTAGACCGCGCAAATTTCCATTCCATGTCTGCATGGTTCTAAAGAGAGAAAAAAATAATAATATCATATGTTATTAATCAGATAAAATGCGCTTTTTTTTTCTCTTTGCAATGCTCACGTGTTTATATTAGCAACAGATGGTTATGCTAGCAACAGAAAACACCCTCCGGGTGTCGTAAAAATAATTTTTGAAAGACATTGCCTGAGAGGATGGGAGTTAAAAATTCAATGTCAGAGGGTTTGTATCATAAATAAAACAATTCCTCATATTTATTAAAGGAGTAAAAAAAAAACAAAAAAAACAAAAAAAAAAACAATTTGAAATGAAAACTGAGCCCCGTCCCTCTCAAATAAAATGTTGCATGCATGTAATAATCAAACAATTATTTTGAATATTTTCCACATCAATTTGACACAAAATTGTAGGTATTTATTTATTTGTAAACTTTTTAGTTAACTTCTTGTTACTGTAAAAAAAAAGGACGAGAGTAAAAAAACAATTTAAAAAATTGCTTACTCAAATTTTGGGTGTATATAGCATAAGAATATTGTGACGTAAGCTGTGACGTAGAGCTATGACGCAGTTTTTGTTACAGACAGAAATACAGACAATCTCCATTATTAATAGATTATGCAATTGATAAAATAGAATACTCTTTTTTGGTTGTTCAATGCTCGTCTCTTTATATGAAATTATGCAATTGATAAAATAGAATACTCTTTTTTTGGTTTATTCATTCCCCCCCCCCCCGATACATAACCACGTGCACGCAGCAGAGAAAAGCAGCACAGTCAGATTCACCGTCTGCACAACATGGCTGTTCTTTCGGCTATGGGTAATTCTTACTAACTTTCCCAGAGGGTCGTCTGACCAACTGATGTCCTTAAGCCAATTAGATCTGCGTTTGGATGATCCTTGCATTAAGGCTTTTCAATAAAACTATTTCCATATCAACTGTTAACTGTTAAATCTAAGCCTAACTACACTTCATTAGACAAATGATATGCTATGCATACTCATTATCTAACACAAATAGATGAAGAATATTTCTATTTCTTCGCATGAATTTGATAGCATAGCGATCAGCATGTTAATCAGTACAATTATAGCCATGGCATAATAAGCAATGAACAGCAATTCAACCATAAATTCACCTATTAATTCGGTAAACTTCGTAAAAATCCATTTTCTATCGTGATATCTCCTTAGTTACGTTAGACTAAACAATGACCAGAACATGCGTTGTGTAAATAGACACAGCCAGTAGTCTTAGATCAAATCTGACAGAATAGGGAGGTTTTTCAAGAACCCCAAAGATATCAACTACAAACGGAGTAGGAAGAAACGATAGGTGTGGGACGATTACACCCCTTACGTCCTCAAACACATATCCATACTAACGTAACGATTATCTCCACTTAGTTAATTTTTCTATTCATTGGCAAATATCTTGAATCTTATCACATTATTGGCAATCATCAACTTATATATATATATATATATATATATATATATATATATATATATATACACACACACACACACACACACACACACACACATATATATATATATATATATATATATATATATATAAAGTGTTTTATAATTTTCTTGAAGCATTGTGTTTATATTGGTTTGTTGGTTGATTTTGAAGGCTATCACAATGCAAGTGTAAAGAAAAATAAGGTAACAATGGTGTTGTTTGTTAACCTGTGATTTATTCTTGATATTTCGAGATAAAAAATCTCATCTACAGAAGATTTCTGAGACTGGAGTAGTTGCTAATGACAACCACTAGCAACAACTCCAGTCTCGGAGAATAATGTTCAATAGATATGAAATAATAATAGAAAAAATCTTTGTCATAGATGCACTGCCACATCGGGGATATTGATCTTGCTAGGAAAAATCAGAAATCATCAATAACTTAAAATTGGTTGTGTTTCTTTGGATTCCTCGGGCAAAAATGCTTTTATAGACCAATTTTGAGGAGTAGGGAAGCACTAGAACTCATTTTACAGACAAAAATAAATTACAAAAAGTCGCCATTTTTCGCGACCCCTCTCAAATTTGGAGAGCTAAAAATTGACACAACTCCGCAAATTCTTGGAATTGGAAGCTCAAAATTTGGGGAATGTTTAACTTTAACATAGTCCACGCCAGTACAAAATTTCAGAAAAATTGAAGGGGGTGGGTGACATGGTCTGGGTGATTTGACTTGGAATTACCCAGCTGAAACACTTCGCAACACATCCATTCAGTAACAATTTGATTGAGAAAATACAAATAAATTGTCAAGAATACTTACTTCTATTTCTTGATATGAATTTGACATCATAGCAATCAGCATGTTAATCAGTACAATTATAGCCATGGCATGGTAAGCCATGAACAGTAATTCACCCATCAATTCGGTAAACTTCGGTCCATCTTCAATCTTGATATCTCTTAGTTGCGTTAAGCTAAACAACGACCAGAACAGTGTCCCATAGCTAGCTCCTAATCTGTAAAGAGAAACAGAAAACATATATTTACCAAGCCGAGCAGGATGTGACACAAGGTCAATTTCTTAAGCAGAGTTTAACAGGTTCAGAGTTTTCTTTCTCCTAGACTGGTTACCTGGCTAAGGTTAAAGAGCCCAGTCTGCCCTACTATTTACCCATAGCTGGAGGGAGAGTAGAATTCATACCTTTCCCAAGGGTATTAGCGTTAAGTGAAATGCAGTTACCACGTCCAGGATTGGAACTCGGGGCGACGAGTCCATTTCCCATGACTTTATCCATTACACCACTACAGAGAAACAGAAAATAGAAATGGCATAGTCTGTATGAATAAAAAAAAAAAAAATGAAAAAGGAAAGGAACATAGAAATTCAAAGTCAATCCACAAAAAATGTTGTTAGATAACAAAGGATTATCTTAACTTGGTTAGGAGGTGCGGGCTCCTTTGATCCCATGAGACATCGCTTCTCTAATCTCGAGACCAAAGATATGTATTTAAGTTAGCGAATATATAAAGTCAATGGCGCTTGATAACAGTCAGTTTTTCGCCTATTCGATTTTCAAACCAAGTGATTCACGTACGTTCCTATCTTCCTTTTATATTGCTATGTGGTGCTACATGGGAAGGGTCTAAGTTTTGGGGCATGATAGGAAGGCTGATATAGTTTGTGGGGCATTCTGGGAAGGGTGTTCTACTTTATATTATGATTTATTACTTTCTTCTTCTTCTTCTTCCTTCTTCTTCTTCTTCTTCTTCTTCTTCTTCTTCTTCTTCTTCTTCTTCTTCTATTATTATTATTTACTCTTTTTGAGTTTTCCCATCAGCGTTAGCTGATGGTATTTCACTGGAGTCTGAGTGACAGCAAGTCTCCTCAGGTCTCCAGGACTCTTCTGAGTATTCTGGCAGATTGCAGCAGTGCAGTGTTCTGGTGGTATCAATTCTTCCTCTGATTTCCAAACTTTCCAAACCCTTTTCTAATCCTTTTGGGACTGTTCCAAGTGCACCAACTACAATTGGTATCACTTTGATTTTCATATTCCATAACTTTTTCAGTTCTCTGGCAAGGTCCAAGTATTTGTCCATTTTTTCATTTGCCTTTAGCTTCACCCTGTGATCTACTGGAACTATAAAATCCACCAGTTGACAAGTTCTTTCTTTTTTGTTAATCAACACTAAGTCTGGTCTTCTTGCTGGGATAAGGTGATCCGTTTTTATTTCAAAGTCCCAGAGAATTTTATGCGTTTCGTTCTCAAGAACAGATTCTGGTTTATGCATATACCATTTTGTTGTATGGTCAAAATTAATTTTTTGCATAATTCCCAGTGGATCACCTTCCCAACCCAGTCGTGTCTACGCATTCTTAAGAATTATTATCTATTTTTTTTAGTTATTTGTCGTTTTTATTTTATTTGTTCATTATTTATTTATTTATCTTATTCTTATTTTGAATTATTCTATTATATCCTATTTGTTTATTTAATCCTTTCATATTATCTATTTTCATTTATTCATTCATTATTTTATTTTGTTTTATTTTCTATTTTAATGTATACCACTTTTGAGACTATGGCGTAATTTCGGGTACGTGTGTGCGTGTATGAGTGTGTGTGTGTATATGTGTGTGTGTGTATGAGAGAGAGAGAGAGAGAGAGAGAGAGAGAGAGAGAGAGAGAGAGAGAGAGAGAGAGAGAGAGAGAGAGAGAGAGAGGAGGGCGTGAACATATGAGTAGGCGAGTTATTTGGAACGACTGCACCTTTTCATTCACCCCAAACGAAACTCTTGACACTATTTTATTCGGAACGAATACAGAGGTACAAAATCGAAGCTGAGCATATAAGCTCTGAAAGTTATGGGGGCGAGGAAAAGGTGGTCTTCATGTTTTTTTTAGTTTTTTTTTTTACTATAGATTTCCTTACCTAGACTAATTCACTGACTGATTCATGCCAACAAGTACTTTTGTCCTTGGTCTTTCACAATAAATGGTGGTGGTGATGGTGATGGTGGTGGATAGAAATCAAGGACCATATGACCTTTAGGCACCCCTTTTGTTTTGCCGAAGTACATTTTTTCATTTACACCGTCAACATCCGGTTGTTTGTTAACAGACGATTTTAGAGGTGTTTTTAATTATAAAACTAAACCCTAACCCTAACCCTAAACCCTAACCCTAACCCTAACAAACAACCGAATGTTGACGGTGTAAATGAAAAAAATGTACTTATGAATCAGCAAAGCAAAAGGGGTGCCTAAAGGTCATATGGTCCGAAATCAAGGAAGAAAATGTCCTCATCAAAAAAGAACCAAGTAAAACTGACGATTATTTGATTTCCCCCTTACCCTGGAGCTAATGAATTCAAGAGTAAATATAAGTACCACCACTGGATTCCTAGAAAAATTCTACCTTAGAAAAGTGTTGTTAAATCTTAGTACAAAGGCTTTGCTTTGTATTACTTGTCAAAGCTATATTATAAGAGGAATTACAGGGTGTGAGGGAGCTCTTAAATTTCCCGCTGGCAGGCAAATAATTTCGGATGAAAGAAGACAAACACAGGTGAAAATTAAACAAAGTATATTGAAAATTAAAAAGGTACAAAAAAGATTGCTGCAAATTTATGGCATTTGTGGCGAGACTTATCTGCTGAGTTAAGGTGAAGTTGCGCTATAATGATTTCTACTCGCGGTCGTTTTGGAGTGCTGTTAAGGCGCGTCTCTCCAGGTGGAAGTTCTTACAATAAGTGAAAGGCCCCTTAATGGGCAAAGTGTTGGGAGCGATTGTTTTTAGCTACTCGCCTGGTTAACAGCTCTGTGATAAGTGGGCGGTGGATGGAGCGCTTGTTAAAGCGACTCGTCAGGTCAACAGCCTTTTGATAAGTGGAGGGGTTTGATTTTGCCGCCAACATCGTATGTTGGTGATTCGCCCTCTGACTGTAGGAGGAGGGAAATAATTCTACTATCATTTTTCTGATAATTCATCTCCTAATAACATCAAAACATCGAGTTAAAAACAAATGACCCTAATGGTATCGTGTATTGTCGATTTCATAAATTAGTTGATTTTTGGTAGATTTGTAAAATTCAAGATATTTCGCCTTTCGCCTTCATCTAAGGTTCCTTTTCTGTCCGACACACCTCTCCTCTCTTTTTTTGACCCATCCATGTCCAAGGTCATTGGTAGAAATTCGCCTCGCAACAAAAAGACAATTGTTAGGCCACCTGACACCTACGTCATCGAATTGGCGGCTTCTTCAAGACACTTATGATCCAGATGTGTAATCGCACTCTTGTAACTGACATTCTCATAATCTTTTTTTTTTACCCTGAGGCTATAAGAGAATACTCAACAACTCTTCTTTACTTTCTTTCATATTTCTTCCATCAATGTGTGTGTGTGTGTGTGTGTGTGTGTGTGACTCTGTGTGTGTGTGTGTGTGTGTGTGTGTGTGTGTGTGTGTGTTTTGTTTGTTTAATGACGCCTCACTAAATATACTTACTATACTTACTGTCTCGTGCATCATAACATCAGATGCCAAGATTCACAGGAAAGTAAACAACAGGCTGGCAGAAGCGAGCAGTGCTTTTGGCAGTCTATATAAATACGTGTGATATAAAAGACACTTGAAGAACAGCACAAACGTCTCTGTGTATAGAGCCATATTCTATGGCTCAGTCGTGGGTCACTTCAATATGTTCAAGGTATTAAACCAACTCATAAATTTCATGAGAATTATGGAAAGCTGAAGAGCGGAATTAACAGCTGGAAAACAAACTCTAACACCAATAGCAATAAGATTGCGATACCTGCTACTCACATGGATCCCCAAATGGGTTAAAAGGGGCTCTTTAGCCTTGGTCGGAACCCATCAAAGTCAAGGAAAAGTCCGACACAAAAACTCTGCTGCCTTCAACGGAAGGCTAGGGGAGTAAACTCCGAAAACAAATCAGGAGCCGGAGCCTCTAAATGTGGTGTGATGCTGAAATCCAGTGCTACCCATCAACTCCTGCAACACTACCGTTGCCAAACCGCCTTGGTACCTTACCTTTCCTTTGGATCACAGCGGTAGTTTGGAGAGGGGGGGATTTGCTGCATGGGCAACAGCTTATCCTCCATCAGTTCCTATGTAGTTCAAAGAAAAAAAAACCTTGATACTACTCCATCGTCTCTCGTAGACGGAAGACTGCCAACCAACCATTCAGTGGGTCACTTATTGTCACCACATACAATTCCTCGAGCGATTCCACAAGCGCTGCTTCCGCACAATTCTCGACATCCACTAGCTGGAGTGTCTTCATCACCAATATTCAAGTCATTAAACAGACTAGCAAATATATGCACCCTCCGGGTGCAAGTATTTAAGTTTTAATATAATAAAATATCATGATAAATTAGAAAGGCTAATGAAACTGAATAAGAATTCAGATAAAAATATTTGGAACAGAGGGGGTATGATTGAAAAATAGAACAACTTTGAAAGTAACTCTTCCATCATTTTCCATTACTCCCCTTTCATTGGTAAATTTTCCTAATTTAACTATTTAGTTAAAATAGGAAGTAAAGAATAATATTACAGTTATTTCTTCTTGTTAATGGATTTCTTTTAAGATTTATCCACGAGATTTTTTCATATTCAATAAGATAAAACCAAACAATTAGAAATCAATAATACTAAGCACATATTTATTAAGATCAAATTTTTAAGATCAATATGTAAATTAGCCTTCCAATTCACACTGTGAACCGCTATTTTGTTGTATATATAAATACAATTGCATGTTATTAGTATGTAGATATGGTGAACAGTCTTAATGATGTAAAACAATTTTATTAATAATTGCTTTAAATAAAAAAAATAAAATCATGGAAATGTGATGTAAATAACAAAGGGAATTGTGACTTGTATAGTAATATAGTTTCGGTTTTAAACAATCTCCATTATAATAAGATGAAGATCCCCATTTAAGTGCTACTAAAGTCTAAGCGTGCCTGCATGACCGTCGCCGGTGCTCGTGAGAACCGTCGGTTAAACATGTTGTCACCTTCTTTGAAAACACCTACAGGGCCAACGTCAAAGACAAAAGGCACAGGACGAAGAATCACAACAATGCAATCAAACCCTGGCCAGACTTTTAACTGCAACTGCTACAATCGCGCCTGCCTGTTCCGCACTGGCTTTATAAGCCACGATTATGCATGCAGCCAACGTGGACCCTTCATTGCCATTACTCCCAGGTCCACTCACACTTGGCGTGGTAATACCTGTTAAGGTCCCATCTATGGATCAAATAGATCTGTTTACAAGTTAATTAAATAATATAATATGTACTAGTTTATTGATACATATGATGTTAATGATTAATTTAACGTTAAAATTATTTCTGTCAATATATTGATAATGCACATGAAACTAATGAAAATTATTCCTACCAAAAAAAAAAAAAAAAAAAAAAAATTATTCCTACCAAAAATTATTCCTACCAAAAAAAAAAAAAAAAAATTATTCCTACCAAAGAATTATTCCTACAAAAAAAAAAATATCCTACCAAAAATTATCCTACCAAAAGAATTATTCCTAAAAAAAACAAAAAATATATTCCTACCAAAAAAATTATTCCTACCAAAAAAAAAAAAAAATTATTCCTACTAAAAGAATTATTCCTATCAAAAAAAAAAAAATTATTCCTACCAAAAAAAAAATTATTCCTACAAAAAAAAAAAAATTGTTCCTACAAAAATTATTCCTACAATAAAAAAAAAAGACCCCCACAAAAAAGACCCCACAAAAACATAAAAAAAACAAAAAACAAAATACCCCCCCCAAAAAAAAAAGATTTGGCATTAAATAGCCCACAAGGATTGATATGCCATTAAACAAAATAACCAACCAACTAACATAATTGTTTATATCAATTAATACACATAAAGTTAATGAAAGATTTTAATTATTTCTATTTTTTGGAGGTGTTTGTGGTATAATGGATATCGACGTAGGAAATGGACACGGCGAGACGAGTTCAAATCTTGGACGAGGCCATTTACATTTCACATAGCGCCAATACCCTAAAAAAGGTATGAGCCACTTACTCTCCCTCCAGCTATGAGTAAATAGCAGGGCTGAATGGCCTACTAAATTCAGAATGACAAATTCAGTGTGGAAATGTCTCCATTTTATTTATAGCACACGAACGTTTGATCTGAGTTCACATGTATTTGACAATGATGGAGTGGGATGAGGAAGAACGCATAAGTGACGTTCTCTCATGGGGAAGTGCGGTGGTGTACTGGTTAGAGTCGCAGGAAATGGACTAGTCGACCCAAGTTCAATTCCTGGACGAAGCCACAATTCGCATATCGCTAATACCCTTGGGAAAGGTATGAATCCAACTATTCACCCTCCATCTATGGGTAAATAGTATGGCAGACTGGGCTCTTTAACCTTGGTTAGGCAGCCAGTCTAGGAGAAGGAAAACTCGGAATTCAAACCTAATCACTACTAGAATAGGCTCAGACCTACTTAGTGATCTATTTCAATAAAAAAAAATTGAAAAAAAAAGAGGACTAGACACACCAGTGGAGGCCGACTAGCAAGAACTTATATTGATCACCTATGTATGGACACTGGATGTCGTGCTGAGGACTGGTGGTGAGAGAGAAGCATCGTGAGATAGAGAGGCATCGGAAACCGTGCTGTCAGCACGACTTAGAGATTATGAAATTTAAACAACACATTTGATAATTGTGATTTTTCTTCTTTTTCCTGTAATATTTTTTCAGACACTTTTGATGTCAGCGCAATTATCTTGTTTTAAGCGTAAATAATTTTTTTACGGAGATAATCCTCCTCTTGAAAACAGCAAGCGCAACTCATTGGCTGCTCATTGCAGCAAGTTCAATTTACCAACAGCCAAACAGTCGTATTTCTTTCTCCCTTTTTCTTTTAATTGAATCTCTTCGAATTGTAAACCAGTGCTACGGTAAAATAAAAGTACCACCAGTATGATGATAATGATGATGATAATGATGATGATGATGATGATTAACTCGAGTTCCTTTGTAATATTTTCATTCTATTGATTTTTATTATATTGTTTGGTTAAGCTACTACCCCAATACCTCGCAAATACAGTCGTATTTCTTTCTCTCTTTTTCTTTTAATTGAATCTCTTCGAATTGTAAACCAGTGTTACGGTAAAATAAAAGTATCACCACCAGTATGATGATGATTGATGATGATGATGATGATGATGAACCAACTTCCTTCGTAATATTTTTATTCTATTGTTTTATACTATATCATCACCGTTTGGTTAAGCTACGACCCCTATTCTTTCGCACAAATGAGAAGGCAGAACACAATAGAATTTGGTCCCGAAAACGGTTCCATTTATCTTAAAAAAATAAAACACACATTTCGAAATCCAAATTACAAATGTTTTTTTCTATAACCTTTCCGTCTCTATTCTACATAATAACTTTTCTTTCTCTATTCAATATAATAACTTTTCCTTCTCTATTCTATATAATACCGCCTGTTCTTTTTGAATATGTACATTTTAAGACATCTGATTGGAACACTGGATTTAATTGAATAGGTTTTGTAAATAGGTGTCAATTTTTGAAAATGTGTGATCACACCTCATCGAGCAATTTGCATATTAGCAAATTGCAACATTTAAATGATCTACGTCGTGTCCTGGGTTTGAAACTACGTCGTCGTGTCCTGGGTTTGAGACTAAAACTGCATCTAGTGGCGAGGTTCTAATTCTGAAACTCTGGGGGGGGGTATGTAGTGTAACCGTTCACTGCCATTAACCCCAAGTCCACTCAATCTCCCACTTAAAAAAAAACAAAAAACCCAGCAAGCACGAGTCAATGGCTGCTCATCGCAGGAATTTTAATTCCTTAACTGCCAAACAGTTGTATTTCTTTTTTTTTTTTTTTTCTTAAATTGAATCTCTCCTAATTGGATGTTTTTAAATTACAAAAAAAAAAAAAAATTAGGTCGATAGAATAAAAATTCGAATCGATAAAGAAAAAAAAAATTAGAAAAATTAAATTACAACTTTTTTTTATTCTTTAAATTTCTTCGTGTTATGTTCACGCATCCTACTTAGAAGAAAGAAACAAAGAGACAAACAAAGAAACAAAGTGAAATTCAGCAGATATGTTTTTTAGAGTGTCTTTACTTGTCTACCTTTCTTTCTTTTTCTCATTTACATAAAATACGACGTCTTAAGTATATTTGTCTGTTTGTATATTTGTGTGTTTGTATGTACACCTATGACTTTCTAGTACCTGTTAATGTCCCATCTATGGGTCAGATAGACCTGTTTGCAAGTTAATGAAAATTAGTTCTACCAGTTTATTGATACACATGAAGTATAATCTAAAATGAAAATTAGCACTGCCAATTTATTGATACACATGAAGTTAATAATAAATCTAAAAGGAAAATTAATTCTACCAGTTTATTAATACACATGAAGTTAATGATAAATCTAAAAAAAAAAAATTAGTTCTACCAATTTATTAAAACAAATGAAGTAAATAAAAATTAATTCTGCCAATTTATCAATACTCATGAAGTTGATGAAAAACCTAATATAAAAATTATTTCTACCAGTTTATTAATACACACGAAGTCAACGAAAATTATTTCTACTAGTTTCTGACCCGGAGTGGAAGTACCTGTTAGGATATCATGTCGATAATCTGACGATAATAGTGGGCAACACAATTTTCGTTGAATTGGATCTGACACTTGTTTTTGACTATTCTAAACATTATCTGTCTATAGCAGCACACACCTTTTGTAAGCGTATATTTAACATTGCTTTCTGTAGATGAGATATTACTGCCTATGTACGTCAACTAATTTCAAAGAATCATCTAAAAAAAAAAAAAAAAAAAAAAAAAAAAGAAGAAAAAAAAAAAAACAGAATTTAATTTTATGACCCCCAAGATGCCTGGGATTATTTCTTCATTGTAAATGTTAGGGTCAAAAGACAAATATCTTTCTCTTTTCAAAAAATCTCTAAAAGAGATCCGATGAATATTTCGCCCTTTTCGTTTAGCACAAATAATTTGTTGAAATTTTAGAATAAAACAAAACAATATAAAATGTGCATATTCACATGTGATTTATTCTGGAGACAATGGAAGTTTCACACTAAAACAGGCTAGATGCAGACGATATCCCACAGAGACTATTACAGATGCGGACTACGCAGATAATCTTGTGCTTATTGCAAATACACCTGCACAAGTGGAATCACAGCTGCATAACCTGGACGAGGCAGCAAGGCCTCTATGGGAACTCAGATGAAACTGAGTTCATGTGTTTTAAACAAGACACTGGATGGTGCTAATATATCTCCCCATACAATGTCAAAAAATCTGTGACACAATCGGGTCAGTGAATCATTGCTTTCCTGTCTTTGTAGAGCATCATTAGACAGGTAACCGTTTCTTTGGGAGTGATCTAAAGTCTGTAATATTTTTTGTAGATCACCATTAGAACAATATCATTTAATGTCACTAGCAAATATATGCACCCTCCGGGTGCAAGTATTTAAGTTTTGATATAATAAAATATCATATTAAATTAGAAAGGCTAATGAAACTGACTAAGAATGCAGATAAAAAGATATGCAACAGAGGGGGTATAATCGAAAAAATAGAACTTTGAAACTAACTGTTCCATCATTTTCCATTACTCCCCTGTTTCATTGGTAAATTTTCCTAATTTAACTATTTAGTTAAAATAGGAAGTAAAGGATAATATTACAGTTATTTCTTGTAATAAATTTCTTTTAAGATTTATCCACGAGATTTTCGTTTATATTTCTTAAGATAAAACCAAACAATTAGAAATCAATAATACCAAGCACATATTTATTAAAATAAAATTTTAAATATCAATATGCAAATTAGCCTTCTCGTTCAAACTGTAAACCGCTATTTTGTTGTATATATAAATACAATTGCATGTTATTAGTACGTAGATATGATCAACAGTATTAATAATGTAAAACAATTTTTTATTAATAACTGAAGGTTTAAAAGAATGAAATCATGGAGAATTTGACGTAAATAATTAAGGGAATTGTGACTTGAGTAGTAATATAGTTTCGGTTACAGACAGAAAAACACACAATCTCCATTATAATAAGATTTAATATTAAATATTAGATATTTAATATTAACTAATATTAGTAAAAAAAACAATATGTTCTTATTTAAGAATTGAACTAGTCAAATATTTAATATTTGAATTGAACTAGTCAATTATTTAATATTAAATATTTTATCAATTAAAATAAGCAATATTTTAATCTTAATATAATGTGATTTAATATTTTTGTTGAGCACCATTAGAGTGATAACCGTTTCTTTAGGGTGATTTAAAGTTTGCAATTTGGTTTTAACAAACATTTTTTTTGAAAATTTTAAACTTTCTTCGAATTAAATAAAGTTATTAAAAATTGAAATAATTAAATTACTTTTCACAGGCAATTGATTATCTTAAAATATGTTTTTAAAAGGAAATTTGGTTTACGTGGTGTTTAGCGTTTGAATTTATTCAAAAATTACAACTAGTATTGAAATTATTTGAAATTAGCTTAAAAGCCGTCACATCAGGTAGCGATTAAACTAGCTCATGCGGAGGGCTCTTAATTAGGCCCTTGAACCAATAATGACATTTCAGACATTGAGTACATATTAAATTTTATTAAACTTAAACAACATTTTTCAAACAATTAACAGTTTTCATCAAAACAATGATATTATTCGTCTATTTGGAACTTATTTCAAAGCTGCATGATAAACAACATTTTTGGTTTTCCCAATACTGTTTCAGTATGTGATAGGCAGCTATAAACAACAGAATAACTCAAAATCGATCGCTGCATTAAAGTATTGCATTACCATTTAAGTTTACATTTTAAAAGTTCAACGATAATTCTTATGCTACTACTTAATTTAAAGACAATTTGTGGTTATTTCCTATAACTCCAAGATAAACAAAGGGGAACCACTCTTGAGTGATACATTATTTATTTATTTATTGATCTACAAGGAAAAAAGAAGACGGGGTTAGGGCTAGGATTTAGAGTTAGGGTTATGGTTTAGGGTTAGGGTTAGGGTTTAGGGTTAGTTTAATGGGAAAATAAATAAATAATTCATCTGTCAAGAGTGGTTCCCCTTTGTATATGATGGAGTAAAAGGAAATAACCAAATTTGTTTTATCTACGTCCTTACTTTTCATACAAACAATTATTTCTATTTCATGGGTGACTTTCGCTGGTTTTTGATTATTCATAAATTTATATCCAAGTTATAACAATTGTTATTGTCAAAAAAAAAAAAAAAAAAAAAGAAAAAAAAAAGAAAGAAAAAAAAAAAAAAAGAATAATAAAAAAGATAATCGCAGTAAATAAAACATGGCAATTTACACTTTCAGGATTGCTGATCCGGATTCACCCCTAAATATTTTCAATTTGCTCACGGAATCGGCCTGATTCCAATGATATGGTATTATATATTAGGCTACGGCCTCTAGGAATAAGGTTGAAAAAATGTGACACACACAAACTGCCATTTTCATTTATTATTAGAGATTTACCAATAGCATTTAAAATTATTTTAAAGCTTTCCAAAGATTTTTCAGAAAATCATTTAATATGAAACATGTAAAGTAAAAGTAAAGTCGTCGAGATGGAGCGCCATCAACTCCTTACTTTACCACACAGATCCCTGTGCTACTCATACGCTGAGTTGGCGAGGGCCAGGATAAAAATAGGAACCTTGTGGTTTCTAGCCGAACGCCCTACCGACTGAGCTAACGCGGATTTTATATATGATTTCATTTTTTATTTTTAAATTGAATTACAACAGTAGAAATACTTGTATAGCATGAGGGGGTGTTATATTAACGTTGGAAGGCTTAAAGTAACCTCCCAACGTGGGTACAAGTGTATACATAAAACCATTCCGACAAAGGTGTAAAAGATAACAATATTTATTCCGCAAGTGACGGAGATACATTTAAGAGAAAGATATACACAACAGATACATAAACGTTCTATAAGAGGAATTAGGCGCACGACTCACGTCGTAGAGAATGTCACTTACTGGTAGCTGGTTTGGTATGGGGGAAAGCCCCCTAACCTAAGGCTTATGGTGGCAGGCGCCTAGACCATATTTACTCGTGCCAACCTGAGTAAAAAGAGGCAGGAAATCGTAGTTCCCGCTTGTGGCCAAATACCAACGCCACCTATCGGCGGCGAACGAAAGACAGCAAGGGAAGATAACTCATTTTGGACTTACGTCTACCCGGACTTCGTTTTAATGACCCAACACTTGATTCAGCCAAATGAAGAAATTACAGCAGCACGGTACAACTCTAAACTTGTTTCACTCTTATTACTCAATTGTTGTGGCGCAGCCGCATACGTGAAAATTTGTCAAGCAAACTCGATACCATTAACTTTAATTAATCTAGTTATTTACTAAGCTTTGCTAAATTGTGGCACAAAGCCGATGTATAGAGCACCCAGTGAGATTCGAAATCACTAGTAAGGATCTGCCAGCTTGTCAGTGCTACTGTATGGCTACACCATTTCCGTTGTAAGACAGGATTCTGTGAGGACGCAATCATGAGTGCCCACAAATCTTTCCGAACCGAAATGAAGTTAGCTAAGAAAATGAAACAAAACAGACCTGTTCCTCAGTGGGTCAGAATGAAGACAGGCAACACCTACAAGGTACAAGGCCAAGAGGAGACATTGGAGACGTACCAAACTGAAGATGTAAGAGGTGTTATGTGCGATTGTTTTCAACTGGAGGAGAAAGAATCATTTGTTAATCTGAGGAATCATTGAAGGAATGAACATTTTCATAATTCATATCAGACAATAAATGATTGAATGAAACCACTTGGACTCCAACGAAACGCTGAGAGAAAAGGCTATATGCAAACTATACAAGGATGCTGCGTACTGTCGAACACATCCTGGAAGCAGCACCCCACAAAAAGCAGCTATACGGTCACTTCTATCAACCAAACCATCTAAGTGAGTAATGCTGGACACTACTGGAAAATCAAGTGATGTTCTCCTGTGGACACCTACACGTGGGCACATTAGGATTGGTCGACCTACATCGACCAGCTCTGCATAGATTCTGGATACCGTGCGGAAGACCTGCCAGGAATGATGATCGGTTGAGAGAGAGAGAGAGAGAGAGAGAGAGAGAGAGAGAGAGAGAGAGAGAGAGAGAGAGAGGAGGTAATGGGTATCCGCGCTGTCAGCGCGACCTGGTGATAATGGGTTTAGCTTGAAATTTGTTATTTCTCAATGTCAGCTCTCGACCTCTAACGTTCCGCCTTCGAACCTCTCCACCTTCACGTTTATCGATCTGCTTCTGACACCCAGGAAATTATCGGCACTTTGGATAGTTCCATCGACCCCTAGGGATCGATATCGACCACTTTGTCGACACTCACTAATCATTAGGAGAACAATGCAAGTGAAGGAAATCGAAACTTGTTTTTAAATACTCTCCTTTTCACTGACTTAGGATAGCACCAAGTCGTTTGAAATAAGATGGTACCTCAACGATTATTGCTGAAACATGTGAGGGACAGACCTCTTTTGTAAATCGGCTTGTTATGTAACCACCTGCGCCGAGTTAAAGCCCCCCCTACCACACGTGCCTACACCGCTACAGACATGCACACACTTTTTAAAAAAATGCACGACTTGGCCAATACAAATGCGTTGCAACTATCGCGCATTTATTTCATCTTTTTTATTTCAACTGTTTTAAGATTTTTTTTGATGTTTGTTTATTTTTTTAGAAGCATTGTTGGATAAAGTATATATATTAATATTTATATTTTTGCTTGAAGGCAATTACAATGCGAATATCGCATACATTCGATAATTATAGAAGATAATAATGACAAGTGAATTTCGCAAAGAATTATTCGGTGTGTAGAATATAAAGTTTAAACCGTCTGTACGATATTCTACACACCGAGTAATTCTTTGCGAAATTCACTTGTCGTTATTATCTTCTATAATTATCAAATTTATGCGATATTCGCATTGTAATTGCCTTCAAGCAAAAATATAAATATTCAATTGTTTTGTTTTTTTCTTTTCTTTATCACAACAATTCAGTTTGTCACACTCTTTCTTACGACCTTTAAGATTCTTAAAAAAATACCCAAAATATTTTCAGGTAAAGAAAAAAATTATCACCGAACATTGTTGTGGACAGTTTGAAACCTGCTTTTTTTGTTTAGGATACTACATGGACAATTAAACGATTCCTTCATTACTGGTCCGTCAACTGTACCTATGCAGAGAGATAAGTAAAGTAAAGTCGGCGGCGTGGCCTAAAGTCGGTATTAGCCAGACAGCGAGGGAATCTATCCCCCTTTCACTAGCGCTAGACCATGGAGATTGTTTTTGGCGTCTGAGGTGGAGCGCTACACCTACCATCAGCCCCTCGCTTTACCGCACAGACACCTGTGCTACTCATACGCTGAGTTGGCGAGGATCAGTATCGAACTAGGAACCTTGTGGTCCCTAGCTCGACATTATACCAACTGAGCTGAACCGGCCCTGCAAATGAGCCCTCTGTCGGCCTGAGTGATGCTAAGTGGTCAGATGACTTACAACACTCCACTTCGGCCCATGATGAGCGGTCGGAGAGGCCCGATTCGATCAATCAGTTTAATCGTGTTAAACCCTTATATCTATATGATTGTCCTAACCATACTTTTCAAATTGCTCATATCAACTAAACACCCAACACTTTTTATCTTAAAGGTGCTAGAAGGCGGTAGCTGAGGGTCAACCACCAGCTTATTAATACAAATAAAGTTAATAAAAATTATTTCTACCAGTTTATAAAACTAAACTAAACAAAATTTACCTACAAACTACTAGCTTACAAATCAGATATATGAAAAAAGAGTTGGCATTAGATAACCCACAAGGATTGATATGTCATTAAACACCCGCCAACCTTTATCTTCAATTGCACCAAATTTGATAAAAGAGATTGTGATCAGGTCTGGCTATCATGTTAGATGTTGTTGAAATAAATTGTTTGTTTTGTTTTATTTTAAGCCTGGACTGTGAACATCATCCTTGTTGGAAAGCATTTCCTATTCCCAAAAGAACATCTTTTATTTCATTTTTTTTGGGTTAAATCGAACTTAACGGACCTAAATTCCTCGGTTAACTTTGAACCACGTACCTTTAAGGCGTAACACAGATTCTCAAAGATACATGGTTCAAAGATAACTCACCTGAAAAAAATGTAACAGTTTTTAAATTACCATTCTCGCTGGATTTAAAGTCACATCATACCTGTCGCGAACCGGTTCGGTAAATACATACAGCTAGTACAACTATATAATGGGTTCAAACAAGCGGTAACATCTTTCTAGGTAAAATACAAAAAAGCCTCTATTGTGTCGCGAACTGTTAATATAACTTTTGTATATTTTCTCCTACTCGACTTCTTTTTAGATATATCAATTGTATGGAATTTGACTAAGCCGTTCCATGTGAGTGAATTAGTTTTGTTTTTTGTTGGATTTTTTTTTCAATGAGAGTCAATTTTTCCATAAGTGGGTTATTTCCTATAAGTCCAACATAAACAAAGAGGAACCACTCTTGACTGATACATTATTTATTTTCCCATTAAACTAAGCCCTAACCCTAACCTTAACCCTAAACACTAGCCCTAACCCTAGCCCTAACCCTAACCCTAACCCTAACACCGTCTTCTTTTTTCCTAGTAGATCAATAATTAAATAAATAATTTATCAGTCAAGAGTGGCTCCCCTTTGTTTATGTTAGAGTTATAGGAAATAGCACATAAGTGTATAGTCATTACTTCGAATGTCTTCGTGGAGTCGTTGTATTTGTCTTAATTATCAGTTTGGTATTTCTTTCGTCTTAATTTCAATTGCTTTTTATCGCAACAATTAAGACCGTCACTCACTACAGCCATTAATAATTAGCACAGACCGGTTATTAGAAACAAAAAAGCGCCCCACACCAGGCAAGACTCGAATCCCCTTGTGAGAGTATAGGTCTTCTGTCAGTGAGGATTAGAGGGGACTATCTGTTCCAGACAATATACGTGGTAGGACTATAGGACTATCTGTTGTTCCAGACAATATACGCGGTAGGACTATCTGTTCCAGACAATATACGTGGTAGGACTAGGACTATCTGTTTACAGACAATATACGTGGTAGGACTATCTGTTCCAGACAATATACGTGGTAGGACTATCTGTTCCAGACAATATACGTGGTAGGACTATCTGTTCCAGACAATATACGCGGTAGGACTATCTGTTCCAGACAATATATAGGACTATCTACGTGGTAGGACTATCTGTTCCAGACAATATACGTGGTAGGACTATCTGTTCCAGACAATATACGTGGTAGGACTATCTGTTCCAGACAAATACGTGGTAGGACTATCTGTTCCAGACAATATACGCGGTAGGACTATCTGTTCCAGACAATATACGCGGTAGGACTATCTGTTCCAGACAATATACGTGGTAGGACTATCTGTTCCAGACAATATACGTGGACTAGGACTATCTGTTCCAGACAATATACGTGTAGGACTATCTGTTCCAGACAATATACACAATATACGTGGTAGGACTATCTGTTCCAGACAATATACGCGGTAGGACTATCTGTTCCAGTAGACTATCTGTTCCAGACAATATACGCGGTAGGACTATCTGTTCCAGACAATATACAGACAATATACGCGGTAGGACTATCTGTTCCAGACAATATACGTGGTAGGACTATCTGTTCCAGACAATATACGTGGTAGGACTATCTGTTCCAGACAATATATAGGACTATCTGTTGGTAGGACTATCTGTTCCAGACAATATACGTGGTAGGACTATCTGTTCCAGACAATATACGCGGTAGGACTATCTGTTCCAGACAATATACGCGGTAGGACTATCTGTTCCAGACAATATACGTGGTAGGACTATCTGTTCCAGACAATATACGCGGTAGGACTATCTGTTCCAGACAATATACGCGGTAGGACTATCTGTTCCAGACAATATACGTGGTAGGACTATCTGTTCCAGACAATATACGCGGTAGGCTTAGCTAATTTAGGCTTTGACATTAATTACTTAAACATTTTTTTTTTGCTTTAGTTAGAGTGTTATCTGTTTGCTCTGGCTTCCGGTCAAGCCGGGGGTCCAGTGAGCTTCGGTCTGGACCTACAGAGTAAATTGATATCGTTGATCCCAGGGGACCATCCCCCAGGTAACACCTGCCCACTCGATTTAAAGGGACAAGGCTGGGTTTATTGCCGGTGCCTGAGGCGCCACCTTGAGGGGAAATGCTGACGGAATCAACGCATTTTTTGCATCCATGAGCTTCGGTTCGAGGGAGGTTCCACATTAATAGGGCCTCGTGCCTAACCCGTACACGTGGGGTACGTGGTAAATATATATATGTTTGAACTGTTAGCAAGTAGGGGATGTAGTTTCCTGGAATTATATTCCAGGTAGACATTTACCCCAAAGACACCAGCAGAAGGGAACACCACCATTGTATGATTGTTAGGATAAATTCTAGTATTACAGCTTCCGTCTTGTGGTTGACACGTGTTGTTATTGGATGAGTCTTGAGATTTAATATGGAGCCATCCTTAGTACGAACAGAAGATATCATACAGATGACGAAGCGCGTGGTGTAATGGTTAAAGTCACGGGAAATGGACTCGTCACCCCGAGTTCAAATCCTAGGTGTGGTAATTGCATTTCACTTAGCGCTAATACCCCTGGGAAAGGTATGAATCCTACTGTTGTATACTCTCTTTACTTCTATTATTCTTCTGCTCATCTTTGGTATCTTACGTTCTTCTTCTAGTGTCTGGACTTCTTCTTGGGGTCTTCGTGTCTGGTCTTCCATTAAGGATTTCTCTTTATAAGAAGCCCTGTGTCATTGGTAGTTTTTAGATAATAGCCCCAAGACTTCGATTTGCTTTAGATCATATTTTATTCCGAAATCCCCACCAGACTACCTGCGCAGATTGAGTCGGCCGTGCGCTTAACAAGACTTACCACTTTCGTGGTTTGGCCGATACTGACTAAACTATCTTTCTAATCTAAACCGGAAGAGGGTCTTCTCCACCGATTCTCACGGTATCCCCCAGAAGGAGGATCAGACTGAGGTCAAGCCGAGTCACTCAATCCTTCAAGGCCGCCGGCTGCAACTTATAACGCCCATTTTGGTTTCTACACTACTGTAAATAAGTGTTAGGGTAATAACAATTATGTAACACTACTCTTCCTCCAACTATAATAGTATAATAGTATAAATAGTAGGGCAGACTGGACTCTTTAACTTTGGTTAGGCAAACGGTCTAGGAAAAGGAAAATTCCGCTTAAGAAATTGACCTTGTGTCACATCCTACTCGTGCGGAGGGGTTGGTAAATATATATACAGGTGACGAAGATGAGATAATTTCCAATCAATTTGATAACCACCTGATGCAGTTAAAAATACATTAGAACTACTTTTTAGAATTAAGGATAACCGATAAATAAATAGGAATTCAATTACGGAAAATCAATCGGATATAGACATTGAAGTACTACCCACAGAGACGAGGCGTCGGAACGATTAAACTAATAAAATATAAGAACATTCTACATTACACTTTTAAAAGAAAATTATATAAACTAGTACAAAATAAAAAACACCCTCCGATGTAAAAGTAGATTTTTGAAACATATTGCCTGAGGTGTGGGAGTAAAAAATTCAATGTCTGCGAGTTTGTACCCTAAGTAAGTAAAATCATCAAATTCATTAAAGGATTAAAAAATAAAACAATTTGAAATGTAAACTTTAAATATGTATTAAAATAAAACAAACTATATATAGATATATAATACCAGTCATGTATTTATTAAAACTTTTTTTAAAAAACAATGAGGACTGTCTAATGTTGCATGTTCAAATTTTGAGTGTATTTATTCTATGTTATGACGATTTTAGTTAATGTATCGTAAGCAGTGACGTAATTTTTGTTACAGACAAAAACCGGAAGCGAATCTCCATTATTAATAGATAAGACCCTTTTTAAGAAGTGATATATCCGGATAAGGGATATATTAGTAGTGTGGTACACTCGAGCAGGTAAAGCTGGTGCGACGTCGTAGTAGTGGGTGTAGTAGTAGTAGGCGTAGTAATAGTAGTAGGCCATTGTGCCTCTACATATTTCAGTATTTATGGATGACAGTAGCCAATCATATTACTGTGAGGGGGGACCCAAGTATATGCATATTTATTACAGCAAGAAGAAAAGCAGAAAGGGGGCCTCCGCTGTCAGAAAGGTAGAGAAGGGTAGAAAGGACACATCAACAACCAGAGAGATTTTGACCGTCAAGTAGTCTCTCGTTCTCTCTCCTGATTCCAAACTCCCAGAACAAAATAAATATAGCAGTCTAGCTGAAATTCTTTGCGTTTGCGTCGGTTGGATATAAATATAATAAGCATAATAAATAACATAATAATATAAACATGTTAAACATAATAAATAACATATAATATAAACATAATAAACATAATAATATAACATAATAAGCATAATAAATAACATAATAATATAAACATGTTAAACATAATAAATGACATAATAATATAAACATAATAAGCATAATAAATAACATAATATAAACATGATAAGCATAATAAATAACATAATAATATAAACATAATAAACATAATAATATAACATGATAAGCATAATAAATAACATATTGATATAAACATAATAAGCATAATAAATAACATAAATATATATAATAATATATAAACATAATAAATCTCTTTTATTCAGAAGGGAATGAGGAACCTGTTTTCTTTTC
>CM042179.1:24890274-24905274 GCA_023376005.1 Doryteuthis pealeii | reverse complement strand
ATTCGAGTTTAGGCTTAACTGGGTCTAGTCGCTCCTACTGGTCAGGGAATTATTCCCTTGCCATTGGCGACTATGACCCGTGAATAAAGCCTAAGTCATAAAACCACCTTCCGTCTTTGTCTCTTTCTTTTTGTTCCTTGAATTCCTCCCTTTTCAGTGGACCACCAAAAATGAGATGGGTGTAAAAGAAAAGCCTAAGAACACGAAACATCTAGCTACCTTTAAAACACCAAACCTCTTGTAACCTCCTAAATCCACCGACGACATTGCGCTACATCTCTGCAGAGGTGTAAGAGACAATGACCTGGATGCTGAATAGATAATTAAAACTATCTATCTGTCATTTCATTTTAATACTAACTATCTATCTATCTATCTCGGATATTCATATCTATCTATCATTTTTCCACATCTATCTATCTATCTATCTATCTATCTATCTATCTATTACATTTCATTCATATTTTCTAGCTCGCAGCTAGCCAGCATCAATAAATCGCTGTCTGTCTCTATCTCTGCCCTGTTATATATATATATATATATATATATTATAATATATATATATATATATATATATAATATATATATATATCAATCGGCTGGTTATGTCAAGTACCGATATGATTGTCATATTTTTTATCATATAGGTGCTAGAAGGCTGTTGCGAGGGTCAACCTCTAGTTTATTATACATATGAAATTGTTTCTTCTAATTTATTGATACACATGAAGTTAATGAAAATTATTTCTACCAATTTATTGATACACATGAAAAATCAAACATAAAAATCACTTCTACCAATATAGTGTCCTGGCTATGACGCTAAATTGCATCTAGTGGTGAGTTCAATTCTGGAGCTCTGGGGAGTGTGGAGTACCCCTTTATTGTCATTACTTCAGAGTGGTAATCCTATCTATTGGTTAAATAGATATGTTTGCAAGTTCAACCATGTTATTGATACACATGAAGTTAATGATAAATCTAACATGAAAATCATAAAAATCATAAAAATAATATATTGATATATTAAATAATATATTAATATTAATATAATTAACTAAATTAATAGTTAATATATTAATGCAATATAATTGACTTAATGAAAATTATTTCTATACCAGCTTATAAAACCAAACCAAACCAAAATATTATATCAACAAACTGTTTATAAATCATATATACAGAAGGATTTTGGCATTGGGTGGCCCACAATTAAAAAAATAACCTATCTATCTATCTATCTATCTATCTATTGGTCTGTCTGTCTGTCTCTCTCTCTATATTATATAGGAGGATTTGACATTTGTGGCCCACAATGATTGATATGCTATTAAAAAATAACCTATCTATCTATCTATTTATCTATCTATCTATCTATCTATCTATCTATCTATTGGTCTGTCTGTCTGTCTGTCTGTCTATATATAATATATATATATACAGAAGATTTGGCATTGGGTGGCCCACAATTAAAAAATAACCTATCTATCTATCTATCTATCTATCTATCTATCTATTGGTCTGTCTGTCTGTCTGTCTGTATATATATTGCTCCTATGTATCTATCTATTATCTATCTGTCTCTCTCTGTCTATATATATATATATATATATCTGTTTGTCTGTTTATCTTTACTCGTTTATTGGTCTATCATCTTCAATTAAGATCAATCCCGATATAACACTTATTAAATACAGGAATAACATTAATAAAAAAACACATTTATATTAATAATGTATATATCTATATATGTATCGATTTTGTGTATGCATAAACACATACACACGTGTGCGCACATACATCTAATATCTGCTTGATCTATTAGAAGCACTTGACATGTTCATTGATAAAATTTGTGAAGAGTAGATAATTCAACCCTTCCCAATTTCATGCTCTACTTACTGCGTATTCAAATATTTATTAACATTTATTGCCTCATTGTTTGATACTAGAAAAAAACAAAACAGAGTATGACCATCAAATGTGGAGATGCCCCCATCTTGTTTATAACACATGAACTCTGTGTATAAACAAATGATTAATATTAGAATTGATTAATATTATATATTAATATTTTGAAGGCCAGTACAATGCGTATGAAAAATAAAAACAAAAAGATGTTATTTTTGTCTTATCGATTTCGAAGCATGAGCTTCATCATCAGAGTTTATTTTCAGAAATGACGTGCTTATGTTTTTATTTGTGTGGTTATAATTTCTCTTCTTATTTCCTTTTCCTCTCATTTTTTTCTCTCTTTCTTCTTCTTCTCCTTTATGAATGAAATGGTCGAATAACTGTAATTTCTTATGTCTCTCACTCTTTTTTTTAAAGTTTGTGGAGAACAAATATTCCTAATATCGGCTGTCATCCGGTCAAATGTTGCAAGTGTGTTACCAGTGTGTAGCCATGTCAAAATTCAAAATAAAAAATGAATAAATAAATAAAAACCGTCAATAGAAAGATTTACATACTTAGCTTTTGTTTCGCTTATTGTACTGGCCTTCAAAATATTAATATATTATAACATACTTAACAATGCTTCAAGCAAATTACCAATTGCTTTGATTAATATTAATAAATAATACGTAGGGGACCTAGCGATTCCTGCAAATACGTATGAACAAGCCGAATCGCTGCTGCATAGCCTAAAGAAGGCAGCAAGAGGCATTGTAATATTTGTCTATGAACATTTTGTCTACACAGTAACAATTCATTTAAAAGCAAAAATATTTACTAACAAACTATTCGCTTGCACATCACACATATACCAATATCAAGTTTGGTATTTAATACCCCACAAGAGTTGATATGTGATAAAAAAAAAAAAAAGAAAAAAACAACACGTACTTTTTTCTTATGAAGTTTGGAAATTTAAAATTTGTGGAATTAGTTACGTCTTGTAATTTGTGGAATTAGTTACGTCTGCTGATTATTATTTATTGCTAGAGACCTTTTCTCGATAATATCCCTCTTTCTTTATAAGCAACACAATTTATTCTCATTAAGAACTTTCCAAAGCGAACTCAGGTAAAACAGAGTGTTTTAAACAAGATAGAAACATCTCCACGTTAGAGGGTAAACCTCTAAAATAAGTTGACTAGTCTACATCCCGAGGTAGTAATATCTCATCTACAGAAAGCAATGTCAGTATACACATTGGAAAGGCATATACAGGCAGGTTAACGCTCATATGGAAATCTTTCTGATAAGATAAAGTGATAATTCTTCCAAACTGTAGCAGTGTCAGTGCTACTGTATGGCGACACCAACTGTACATTTACGAATTGGTTAGAGAAAAGCTAGATGGGAACTACACAAGGATGCTGCGTGCTGTCTTGAACAAATCCTGGAAACAACATCCCACAACCCCCCCCCAAAAAAAAAAATCAGCTGTACGGTCACTGGCCTTCTATCACACAAACTATCAAAGTAAAACAAACAAAACATGCTGGATACTGATGGAGAAGCTAAGACGAACTCATAAGTGACATTCTCCTGTGGACACGTACACATTAACACACCAGTGTTGGTTAAGAAGCGAAAACCTACATTAAACAGCCCTGCGCGGGTACAGAAGACCTGCATGAGGCGATGACAGATGAGGACAGTTGGAGAGAGAGAGAGAGAGAGAGAGAGAGAGAGAGAGAGAGAGAGAGAGATACAGTGAGAGAGAGAAAGGGAGAGAGGGAGAGAGAGAGAGGGGGTGAGAGAGAGAGAGAGATACAGTGAGGGAGAGAAGGGAGAGACAGTGATAGAGAGAGAGAGGGGGGAGACAAATGTGTGTTGTATGTGTGTGTGTGTGTGTGTGTGTGTGTGTGAGAGAGAGAGAGAGAGAGAGAGCGGGGGAATACAGTGAGAGAGAGAGAGAAAGGGAGAGAGAGAGAGAGAGATAGGGGTGAGAGACAGAGAGACAGAGAGAGAGAGGAGACAGAGAGAGAGAGGGAGATACAGTGAGAGAGAGAGGGGGAGAGACAGTGATAGAGAAGAGAGAGGGAGACAGTGAGAGAGAGAGGGGAGAGACAGTATGTGTGTGTGTGTGTGTGTGAGAGAGAGAGAGAGAGAGAGAGAGAGAGAGAGAGAGGGGTGAGAGATACACAGAGAGAGAGAGAGAGAGAGAGAGCAGGGAGATACAGCGAGAGAGAGAGAGAGAGAGAGAGAGAGAGAGAGTGGTAGAGACAGTGAGAGAGAGGGGGAGAGACAGTGTGTATGTGTATGTGTGTGTGTGTGTGTGTGTGTGTGAGAGAGAGAAGAGAGAGAGGAGAGAGAGAGAGAGAGAGAGAGAGAGAGAGAGAGAGAGTCAGTCATAGGAAACCGCACCGTCAACGTGACTTTATGATCATCATAATGATGATGGGACATTTATTGTTGTGTTATTTCTTAGACAATTTGGTAAGAGTTTTCTCCCATTGATATTATCCAGGGAGATTTTCTATACTTCCTTTCACTTTCATATAGTAAGTCGTCGTCGGGGCGGCCTAATGTCGATATCAGCCATACAGCGAGGGAGTCTATCCCCTTTTCACTAGCGCTAGACCAAGGAGATTGTTTTTAGCGGCTGAGGTGGAGCGCCATATCTACCATCAGCTCCTTACTTTACAGCACAGATCCCTGTGCTACTCATACGCTGAGTTGGCGAGGGCGGGTATCGAACTAGGAACCTTGTGGTTTCTAGCCGAACGCTCTACCGACTGAGCTAACCCGGCCCTTCTATACATCCCCATAATACAATACAACTTTTCGGTATGGTCTAGAATATGCTAACTGCATCCCCTGCAGATAGGTAAAACCTCACCCTGCCACACAAAAAAGGTATCCAGCGTATCACACTAAACCACATCCTCCTTTTCTGGAGCTATGGAGAATATGACATCGCCTATTAATTGCCATTGCTCCCCGGGAGTGGTAGTATGTATTTACCCAACCCGGTCACCACGAGGGATCTAGTGAGGGTCGATATTATCCAGTGCGATTTTCTATACTTTCTTTCACTTTTCATATACATCCCCATAATACAATACAACCTTATCGGTGTGGTCTAGAACAGTGCTTCTCAACCTTTTTCGGCTTATGGGCGATTTTTTATTCAAAAAATTCCCATGGACCAATCCTACTTTTACTTTTAAGCTGTTCCACGTGTTAAAGTAAGACAAGACAATTCATTTTCCACCGATCATCGACGTGCGCTTAAATAGAGATTTTCAACTGGGGAGGGTCATTATAAGAAGCGCTAAATTAGTTAAATTTTTGTGAAATGGCTAAAATATTTTTGTGGCTTCGAACTCTCTGTGGACCACTAGAAATGTTCTGTGGACCACAGATGGTCCAGCTGGACCACGTTGAGAATCACTGGTCTAGAATATGCCAACAGCATCCCCTGCAGATAGGTAAAACCTTATCTTCTACACACAAAAGGGTGTCCAGCGTATGACCTTAAACTACATCCGGTGATGAAGCTCCTATAATGGAGCTATAGAGAACATGAAGTCTCCTATTCCTTGTTATTGCTCACCGGAGTAGTAGTATGTAGGTTATTTCCTATAACTCCAACATAAACAAAGGGGAACCACTCTTGACTGAAAATTATTTATTTATTGGTCTACAAGGAAAAAAGAAGACGGGTTAGGGTTTAGGGTTAGGGTTTAGGGTTAGTTTAATGGGAAAATAAATAATTCATCAGTCAATAGTGGTTACCCTTTGTTTATGTTGGAGTTATAGGAAATAACCAGTATGTATTTACCCAACCCGGTCACCACGACAAATATGAGGGATCCAGTGAGGGTCGAACCCGGACTGGTAATACTAAATAGGCCCATATCAATTGATCAAATGAATCTGTGTGAAAAAAAAGGTTTTCTGTATATGACACGAAACTGAATCTGATTGTTCCCTGGAGCTCTGGGAATTTTAAAGTCACAAAAACAAAATGTAAAAAGACAAACTGATTTTTTTCCATTTACTTTAGGCATAACGATGCCATGTCGTCCGTACAAAGTTGCTGTACAACCCCTCCCCCCATCTCACCTCTAGGCATTCCACTAGAGATGTGAAAATGGAGATGATGAAGGCTTCATAGTCACCGAAAGACTGGAAAACGTGAACCTAGTAAGGAACTTGGATAAAACTCTGTATTATCTTCGTTCCTGAAAAGAATCACGCTTTTCAGTGTTTCTGTGGCTATGGAGAGCAATTTTTTAAGTACATTCTTGTCTGAAAAACGTGAACCTATTAAGGAACGTGGATAAAACCCTGTTTTATCTTCGTTCTTGAATAGGTTCACATTTTTCAGTGTTTCTGTGGCCATGGGGAGCAGAAATGGGCCCAGCTGTTACAATAATCAATAATTTAAAAAAAAGTTGAGTCTGATGAAAAAGAATCTATTACTTACCCGTAACCCAGAAAACTATAAGCCACTCAAGTATTGACGGTGGGGGACTTCGCAACCTTTCCCGCCCAGGTTTGCTGCTGATGTCTGTGGAAGCACAGACCAGTAACGAGAGAAAAGCCCCGAATGATGCACTGTGATAAAGAAATTTCATGAAAGGACTGCGAAGAATCTGTCCAATCTTGCTTCGCGGGAATATCCAATAGTACACAGCCATGAAAGGCAACAAGAGAATGAGGCCGATGCACATGAGTAACTTAGTGAAGCCATTGCGCTTCCTCCATCCCGGAAGTCCTTCGTACCAGATTGATGTAAGGAGTTGCTGGCAATGCGGATGTGAAACAAACTGAAAAAAAAGATAAGAAATAAAAGAAATTAATCAAAGAATTCAAATTTTAATTTACTCAAACTTTCCTTGTTCCCCAATGATACCTGCATCAGAAAAATAAGGTCTAAAAGAGTTTGGTTTCAGGTCACCCTGAACGTGCTTTTAACCTGGACAAAGAGTCTACGCTTCAAGAATATTGTTAATAATTTTTTAAAGAAAATTCATTGCATGTCCTTTAATTATATAAAATTATATTATATAGACTAGCAACAGAAAACACCCTCTGGGCGTCGTAAAAATTAATTTTTGAAAGACATTGTCTGAGAGGGTGGGAGTTAAAAATTTATGTCAAAGGGTTTGTATCATAAGTAAGACAAATCCTTATATTTATTAAAGGAGTAAAAAACAAAAAACAAAAAAAACAAAAAAACAAAAAACAAAATTTGAAATGAAAACTGAGCCCCGTCCCTCTCAAATAAAATGTTGCGTGTATGTAATAATCAAACAATTATTTTGAATATTTTACACATCAATTTTCCACAAAATCGTAGGTATTTATTTATTTGTAAACTTTTTAGTTAACTTCTAGTTACTGTTAAAAAAAAAAAGGACGAGAGTAAAAAACAATTTTAAAAATTGCTTACTCAAATTTTGGGAGTATATAGCATAAGAATATTGTGACATAAGCTGTGACGTAGAGCTATGACGTAGTTTTTGTTACAGACAGAAATACAGACAATCTCCATTATTAATAGATATATTTACTTATATATTTATAAATTGAATTGTATAAAATTCATTGGATGTCCAGTTTACGAAAGTGGTCTGAAAAGTTAATGGGCTGAAAAATTAATATGATGTTATTGTCATATCTGTTGTTTAACCTGGAGTAATAAGGCAGTTTTTATTTCATTGCTGTTTTTCACTGATTCCATCGGTGTTTCAGTGCTTGGATCCTGATGGTCAAAAGAGGTATCAAGCAGATATGACGTCATGAAAATGAACTTTTCAGCCTATGAGATTTTCAGCCAACACGCGTAGATAGATTGATGGATAGACAGATAGATCGATAGATAGATACGAGGATCGACTGAAAAGTTCACATGCTGACCAAGATAGTCTCATGAAATTTTTCTGTATATATACACACACACACACACATATATATAATATATATATATATATATATATATATATATATATATATATATATATATATAATATATGTGTGTGTGTGTGTGTATTTTGTAGAAAAAACAAGATGTTAAAAGTTTTGCTGACAGAAATCTGTTACGACATTATGAATAATTAATGATATGTTTATTTCGTTTTTCCACTTACAATGTTGCTTTGATAAAGACATATTCATAATGTCGAAACAGATTTCTGTCAGCAAAACTTTTAACATCTTGTTTTTTCTACAAAACTTTCTTACATATTGTCGGATTCAATATCCATTTTTACCTTTCATATATATATATATTATATATATATATATATATATATACACACACACACACACACACACACACACACACACACACACACACACACACACACACATATATATATATATATATATATATATATATATATATATAGTATGAACAAAAAGTAAAAAGACAAGCAGGAATATTTCTTATATGTTGTTTATTCTCAATTAGTTTCGACCTTAGGTCATCGTCAGGAGAAAATTTCTTATTTGAAGAATTATTTATATATATATATATATATATAATATATATATATATATATATATATATATATATATAGAGAGAGAGAGAGAGAGAGATAGGTCGATAGATATATGTAAACAAGGATAAGATAGATTTTTAGATAAGTATAGAAATATAATAACACCCCCACCACACACACACACTTTATGGGTCTAAATGGAGAAAATTAAATTTATATTTTAAAAAAGAAAACAAAAAAATCAACAAAATGGTTTGAACCCCCCCCCCCAAAAAAAAAAAAAGTTTGAAAATACCATTGTGAGAAACTAACAGTTACCAAGTGTCGTTGACTTAAGATCTTCGTTACCCTTACTTTCTTGTGTCCTTAACTATCTGAAAACTGTGAAACCAATATTGTGAAGAACCCTAACTCTAGAACTGACATTTTGTCCTTGAGATGTCCTCTGTCCCCCCAACTTGTTCTTTCAGCTCTTCGTTAATTAAATGTGGGTCACTGATTTGCTGCTTTAGAATTTAATTACCGTGACAAAATTTGTCGCCTAACATGCATGTTGTTACATGCCGCAACAGTGTGAGGTGGTGACCTTGTAGATAACCCTGATGTCATTGGTCACAGTGTAAAGGCAGTAGAAGTGTCATCGGAAAACGCACGCACGCACGCACGCACGCCTTTTTTGTATGTACGCCTATTTTTTAAAATTATTTCTTTCTTTCTTTCTTTCTTTCTTTATTTATTTTTTTTAGAAATACTAGCAAATATATGCACCCGGAGGGTGCAAGTATTTATATTTAATGTAATAAAATATCGTATTAAATTAGAAAGGTTAATGAAACTAAATAAGAATGCAGATAAAAAGATTTGGAACAGATGGTGTATAATCGAAAAACAGAACAACTGAAACTTACTCTTCCATCACTCTCGTCTTTCATTGTTATTTTTTCTAATTTAAGTATTTAGCTAAAAGAGGAAGTTAAGAATAAAATGACAGTTATTTTTTCTTGTTAATGGATTTCATTTAAGATTCATTGAAGAGATTTTTGCTTATATTCATTAAAATAAAACCAAACAGTTAGAAATCAATAATACCAAGCACATATTTATTAAAATCACATTTTTAATATCAATATGCAAATTAGCCTTCCCGTTCACACTGTAAATCGCTATTTTGAGTATATTTAAATACAATTGCATGTTGCTAGTATGTAGATATGGTTAACAGTATTAATAATGTAAAACAACTTTATTAATAATTGAGGTTAAAATAAAAATAATTCATGGTGAATGTGACGTCAATAACTAAGGGAATTGTGACTTGGGTAGCGATTTAGTTTCAGTTACAGACAAACAAACACACAATCTCCATTATAATAAGATAAGTTAAAAATTGTTACGTATTTATTTAACCCTATCCATTTAATTGCTTTTCAATCTAATTATTTCGAAAGTTACAGACTGCGACACCATTGGGGTTCATTTTGTGTTTTACTCAGTAAGTTTTTATTGCTAGTTTAAACCCCTCAGTCGGTAGAGCGTTCGGATAGAAGCCACAAAGTTCCTAGTTCGATACCATCCCTCGCTAACTCAACGTATGAGTAACACAGGGATCAGTGCGCTAAAGTGAGGAGCTGATGGTAGGTGTGGCGCTCCACCTCAGACGCCAAAACAATCACCTTGGTCTAGCGCTAATGAAAAGGGGAAAGACTCCATCGCTGATACCGACTTTATGCCACCCCGACGACTTTACTTACTTTTTTACTTTTATAGCGTTGAATCGAGGTCGTTGCAGTCTTTCTATTGCACACGAAATATATGGAAAGCAATTAAGAATAGAACCAAGCTGAATATGGTGTTTGGGAGCCAGGAAGAAACAAAAAAAAATGGGAAATGTTATTTCTTACACGTCCAAGAAGAAGCATAAGTTTGCGGATAAACCATTTCACGAATATGTCGAGAGTTTTGTGAAAATAAATCAACCTAATAACCTTGCCAAGTGTTGTATAACCACTTTCTTCTCTTCTTATCATCTATCTATACATATATAAAGGGCAGTTGTGTGTATATGTATGTCCGGAGGAAACTTCGAAAATAAAACAATTAACGTCTAAGTAAATATATATACACATTAAATATCACCAGGGCTTGGTTTTCTATACATATATAAAAGGCAGTTGTGTGTATATGTATGTCCGGAGGAAACTTCGAAAATAAAACAATTAACGACAAAGTAAATATATATATACACATCAAACATCACCAAGGCTTGGTTTTTGAGCAAACATAATAGATTTGATTTATATTCGTGAAGATAATTAAAAAATAAAATTTAAATGATAACAGCATGGATTTTTTTTTTCATTTAATATTTTAGATAGTAGACATTAACATGTCTTTTCAGAGTAGCTGGATCAATGTAAGGTCTATTTTTTTTTACAAGGGGATTTAAATGGGGCATCCCACAAGGATTCAACACATGATTCAGTAATGATGGATCTCCGGGGCTAACTTTAAAAAAATCCCCCCTCTACCCAGGCGACGCCGGGTAGCCACTGCTAGTTTTATAATACGTATCTTCTTCTAAGTTTGTTGATTGCGGCTCATCATCATCATCATCATCATCATCATCATCATCATGTCGCGCAATCAGCACGGATATCCATAACAATCTCACGCCAACCTTCTCTATCATTCATTGTTCCAGGTCCTCTGCGCAGCATCCAGCATCCTCACAGAGTTGGTCAATGTTATTCCTTGGAGAGCGGCCAACATTAGTATGTCCATGTGTTGGCTTCTACAGGAGGACATCGCTTATAAGTTCGTCCTTGCTCCTCCAGCAGTGTCCAGCTTGTCTTGTCCGTCTCACTCGGATGGTTTGTGAGATAGGGGGCAGGTGGTCATACAGCTGCTTCCTTGTGGGGTGCTGTTTCCACGACTTGTTCAAGACAGCACGTAGCATTCTTGTGCAGGTCCCATCTAGCTTATTCTCAAGGCGCCTCGTCATGGTCCAAGTGGTGCAGCCATATAGCAACACTGATGTAACCACAGCCTGGAAGAATTATCGATTTAACTTGTCAGTGAGATCGGATTTCCATATGACTGATAATCTGTTTATGCCCGACCATGCCTTTCCTATTCGTGTATTAACATCGCTTTCCGTGGATGAGATATCCTAGGTATGTTAATTGTTCTACTGACTTAAGAGGCTTACCGTCGAGTATGGTGATGTCTCCTTTCTTTTTGAAACACATGAACTCAGTTTTATCGGAGTTCACATTGAGGCCGATATTCTTTGCTTCCGTCTCCAGGCTATGCAGTAGTGACTCAGCTTGTGCCAGTGTATCTGCAAGAAGTGCAGGGTCATCAGCGTAGTCTGCACATGTGACAGTCTGTGCGGGATATCGTCTGCTTCTAGCCTTTCTTAGTGTGAAACCTTTTTCTTTTATGGTATCTAATGATATTTTGAGTACGTGGTCTAGGCATATTATAAATATATATGGTGCTAATGTATCTCCTTGTAGGACTCCAGCGGCTATGTCAAAGAAATCTGTGTCGCCATCAGGTGAGCGTACCATGCTAGATAGTTACAATTTTTTCTCAAGAGGGGCAAATGTTGTTTCAAAGATATACACAAACCTAATGAGACCTCATATAGAATATTGTACCCAGGCTTGGACGCCAGTGTCTAGTCATGGAAATTAGAGTGACAAAACTAATAAAAAGAGTAAAAGATTACAGTTACAAGGAGAGATTAGAAAAATTAGTATTAACTACTTTACTAGAAAGAAGAATGAGAGGTGATCTAATTGAAACTTTCAAAATAATTGATGCAAAGAAGAGTGACAAAACTAATAAAAAGAGTAAAAGATTACAGTTACAAGGAGAGATTAGAAAAATTAGTATTAACTACTTTACTAGAAAGAAGAATGAGAGGTGATCTAATTGAAACTTTCAAAATAATTGATGCAAAGAAGAGTGACAAAACTAATAAAAAGAGTAAAAGATTACAGTTACAGGGAGAGATTAGAGAAATTAGTATTAACTACTTTACTAGAAAGAAGAATGAGAGGTGATCTAATTGAAACTTTCAAAATAATTGATGCAACAAAGAGTGACAAAACTAATAAAAAGAGTAAAAGATTACAGTTACAAGAAGAGATTAGAGAAATTAGTATTAACTACTTTACTAGAAAGAAGAATGAGAGGTGATCTAATTGAAACTTTCAAAATAATAAATGAAATTTCAAATTATGGTAGTCGCTTTTTTATATTTTTTCTCGAGCTAGAAAACTTCTGTCAAGGCATATTCCAAAAACCAAGTCTTAAGTGATTTGACTCTTTACTAATAGAGCAGAGATATTGATAGGCACGCGTCCTGCGTCCATAACGCATAAAATATAAAAGGACGCAGTAAAATCGTATCCATAAGTCCAAGTGTTTTTCTTTTTTCCTTCATCATTTCAAGCTAACTGTAAATACATTTCAATAGTTTCTTAGAAATGAATTACACGGGATAGGTTACAAGGTAGGAGTTAGACGGCTTTAGTTGTTTCCCCAGATCATAAATAAAAACACTATAATTTTACTTAGTACCCATTAATTTTCTCGGGGACTCATACTCATCCCTGGACGCATTAAATCAAAAAGCTATCAGCATCACTGATAAAGTAATATATTTTGGGGAAAATTGCCTAATCAGATCAAAAACAGATTTTGATTTTGGCGCATCGTTTCTTGATAGTTGCCATATAAAGTTTATAATCAAATTAGAGATTACCGCCTAATTATATTCAGAAAGTAAGTAAAGTCATCGGGGTGGCTTAATGTTGGTATCAGCCAGGCAGCGAGGGAGTCTAGCCCCTTTTCACTAGCAATAGATCAAGGAAATTGTTTTTGCGTTTGAGATGGGGCGCCAAACATATCATACCATCAATTCCTCACTTCCCCGCAAAGATCCCATAGACTTGACTCATAGATTGAATCCCAGCCGGTAATACCACTCCGGGTAAAAGTGCACTTAGGAGTAAGTAAAGTAAAATCGTCGGCGCGGCCTAAAGTCGGTATCAGCCAGTCAGCGAGGAAGTATATACCTTTTTCACTAGCGCTAGACCAAGGAAATTCTTTTGGCGTCTGAGGTGGATAACCACACCAACCATCAGCCCCTCATTTTACCGCTGAGTTGGCGAGGGCCGGTATCGAACCCAGAACCTTGTGGTTTCTGGTCTGACGATCTACCGACTAAGTTAAACCGGCACTTAGGAGTAATTGTAATTAAAGGATACTCCACACTTCTCAGAGTTCCAGAATTGGAACCTCACCAATAGATATAGTTTGGCGTCATTCCGAGAACACTAAATTAGTAGAAAAAAACTTCTATGCTAGAATTTTCATTAACTTCATGTGCATCAATAAATTGGTAGAAATAATTTTCATTACCTTCACCAGCAAAATAAAAAGACACCCTCCGGGCGATGTAAAAATAATTTTTTGAAAGATATTGCCTGAGGGGATGGGAGCTGAAAATTCAATGTCATAGAGTGTGTACCATAAGTATGTAAAATCGTCAAATTTATTAAAGGAGTAAAAAGAAAGAAAGAAAGACAATTTGAAATGGAAACAGTTCCGATAACTTTAAATATTATATTAGAATAAAAAAAATCTATATATAAATATAAAACGCCGGGCATCTATTTATTGAAACAATGAGGATTGTCTAACGTTGCATGCTCACATTTTGAGTATATTTATTCTATGTTATTACGTTGAATTATGCGTTGGGTAATGTGACGTAAGCAGTGACGCAGTTTTTGTTACAGACAAAAAACCGGAAGCGAATCTCCATTATTAATAGATATGTATTAACAGATTGATAGAAATAATTTATTACCTTCATAAACAAATTAGATACAATAACTTCATGTCTGTGGTGGTTGACCCTCCGCCATCGCCTTCTAGCACGTACTTAATAAAAAGGGAGGGGGCGCATTGTGTAATGGTTTCGTCAAAAGAAATAAAAATTCAGGATGAGGCTGTTTGCAATTCCTATAGCAGTAATCCCAAATAAAAGGATGGACAGGACTTTTAATCTTGGATAGGCGACTGGTTTAGGAGAAGAAAAACTCTGAATTCAAACCTGTTAAACACCGCTTAAGAAATTCACCATGTGTCGCATTCTGCTCATGTGAATGTGTTAGTAAATACGCATATAATAAAAAGGCGGGGGTTGCCATAAGAGTAATTTGAAGAATACGACCGGAACAATCATATAGGTGTAATGGAGATACACGAGGAGGCATAACAAACAAATCAATCGCAGACGATGTAGGGAGACAAAGGTAATTATCTTCCCTTGGATTGTATGCGTGGCCTCCCAGGTCACTTATCCGTTATGTGACAATTTAGCCCCTTGAATCTTTCTCGTTCAACTTCCTTTCTTCGAAGGGACAAGACCTATCTGATTTTCGGTGCTCGCTCGTTGAGCGAGTAGGACATTTTTTTTAGCTCAGTCCTGTCTTGGAACGGCTTAGAGATAATTAGTCTCCAAATTCAACATAGCATTTATTGTACCCCGAAGAATAACTATGGAAGACCTGTAAAT
>CM042179.1:24862774-24877774 GCA_023376005.1 Doryteuthis pealeii | reverse complement strand
AGCAACGGTACAAGTCAAGTAACCTTTGTGGTCGTAAATCCTTTTTTTTTTTCTTCTTTCTTCTGGGGATTGTCTCCACACTGAAATCAATCAGATTCCCTTCATTGTTGACCTTATCTTGGCCAGACAAAATCGGATGAGCAAGCGATGCTCTTAGAATGTGTGGGTTTTTAAAGTACTTTCTTATCTTTAGTATCCTAGAGGCAGTAGTCACTGGAGAGTGTATGGTAACGAGTCTCATAACAACTTCATCTCAATGTTCTTTACCAAAAAACAATGTTACAATTTTACTTAGTCTCACCTACCTCCATTTCTTAGCGGGTTCCCTATCGTGGTGTAATGGTTAACAAGCTAATTTCGCAGATCCATTATTACTTCTGAATAGCGAATTCGATCCTCGCAGGATGCCCCATACTTGCGATATTGGGTCACATCCTACTCCTAGCGACCTGGTTGGGTACATAAGGGAGTCCCATCGTAGAGTAATTGTGAGCAGCCTAGTCTCGGAGATGCATTGCTAATTTATAGTGAGTTCGATCCTCACTGGATGCCCCATACTAGCGACCTAGTGTTACATCTTTACCTGTGGCGAACTGCTTGAATAGATTTCTATTAAGCAAAGTGTAGTCTAGATAATATATATATATATATATATATATATATATATATATATATATATATATATCTTTGAAAGGAAGGAAAAACTCAACACCGTTATTCCATAATAAATTTATTTCGACCAAAATTGGAGCCTTTATAAATCTAAGTTATATAAATTTATTATGGAATAATGGTGTTGAGTTTTTCCTACCTTTCAAAGATAAATATTGTTCTGTATATAATCTAAAAAGATTATTATACATTGAGCTCTCTGTAGTGATTTAAAGATTCACTGGATCATACAATAATAATACAGTGTGTCTTAGAAATCACATATAGAATCATCCGTTACTACCAAGTTTTGGATACTTCACATCTATCTATCTATCTATCTATCTCTTTGTCGACATTCTTTATTCATTGGTTTATTGATTTTAACGGCATATCAACCCGTCTGGAGTTATGTCATGCCTAACGGTTAGGAAGTAATACATATCGTGTATTTATATTCATACTTTTTAGTAATTGTTTTTAACAATGTGTTAGCATTATTGGGGATTATGTTGTATGGTATTGATTTGTTTCATGTCTATATTCTATGGTATAATTTTATTTCCTTCAAAAGGCATATCAACCCGTCTGGAGTTATGTCATGCCTAACGGTTAGGAAGTTATTCATATCGTGTATTTATATTTATACTTTTTAGTAATTGTTTTTAACAATGTGCTAGCATTGTTGGGGATTATGTTGTATGGTATTGATTTGTTTCATGTCTATATTCTATGGTATAATTTTATTTATTTATTTATTTAATATCCTACATGTTGACATTTTCAAACAGATCTTTCACATTGTTTTTGCTTTAAAATAACAATTTCTGATGTGAGCAAAAAACCTGCATTCCATGAATAAGTGTTTAACTGTCAAAGGTGTTTGACATGTTTCACACTGTGGTTGTTGTTGTTCTTGTTTGAGTATATAGGAGTGCGTTAGTCTTGTATTTACTAAGCTCAGTTTATTATGACAAAGGCTATTTTGACAGAGATTATTTTGCTAACTATTGCTCCATGGTGAGATGCACTTATTGATATTTGGTAAGTTTATTATATATAGTTTATATATATATATATATATATATATATATATATATATATATATATATAGGGCGGTGTGTACTACCTCTGACCTACGAGTACAACTTTACTAGAGTGGTGGACCCGTATAATAGATTGGGTGCATGAGATGCTAGCACAGACTCTATAGTATATATATATATATATATTATATATATATATATATATATATATATATATATATATATATATATTGCTCTTATGGTAACACTTTTTATCCTATGGGTGTTAGAAAGGCGGTGACTGACAGTCAACCATCAGTTTATTACTTATATCAATCTATATTTATTAAAACTCATGAAGTTAACGAAAATTCTTTCCACTAGTTCATAAAACCAAAATATTTACCTAAAAACTATTCGCTTAAAAATGATATATACAGAAAAAGAAATGGTGCTAAATAGCTCACACGTGTTGATATGCCATTAAACAAGATAATCAAGTAAGGTTCAAATTGGAGTGTTACATTCCACGGGGCCGCTTTGTACTGCTCAGCTATCATGATCGGTCATTACAGGTCACCACGCACGGCCAACAGGTAGCTTCAATGTGCTACTCATAACAGTAGCTTCACTTAAATAACTGTAATTTGTAAACTGATAACCTGATTGGACTCAAATTTTGACACGTGCCATTTGAAAGTTAGTACTTTATAAAAATGATATTTATTTTTTATTAGTGGCGCCATCTATATGTCACGATTTGGGACTTATTGAGTGATGTGTTATATATCAGTAGCCATATTGAGATTTATGTAGTGAATTGGGTAACTTTTAAAAGAATTGCTGGGGTAGGAAAATACGCCAACTCCGCCTATGTAGAGGGGTAAGACTTTCTCCACCACATTGAAGCTACCTGTTGGCCGTGCGTGGCGACCTGTAATGACCGAAAACAGGATCATGATAGCTGAGCAGTACAAAGCGGCCCCGTGGAATGTAACACTCCAATTTGAACCTTACTTGATTACCTTGTTTAATGGCATATCAACACTTGTGAGCTATTTAGCACCATTTCTTTTTCTGTATATATCATTTTTAAGCGAATAGTTTTTAGGTAAATATTTTGGTTTTATGAACTAGTGGAAAGAATTTTCGTTAACTTCATGAGTTTTAATAAATATAGATTGATATAAGTAATAAACTGATGGTTGATAGTCAGTCACCGCCTTTCTAACACCCATAGGATAAAAAGTGTTACCATAAGAGCAATTTGAAGAATACTGTCAGGAGAATCATATAGATGCTAGGGTCTGACATGACCGATTGTTCGCTTCTGACTTCTCATTAGGGGTTGGGGGGGGATCTTAGCACACTGCAGAGGGGCAATGTGTGTATTCTACTGCCCCAGCTGACAGATTGGTCCAAGACTGGGGCCTATTCATTTGATAAAGTTTATGTGACATATATGTAAATAGAACTTGATAATATAGAAAAGTCTACTTTCTTCCATTTGTTCTTTTGCTCTCTCTCTCTGTCCCCCTCTCTCTATATATATCTCTCTCTATCTATCTATCTATCTCTATCCATCTCTCTCTCTCTCTCTGTCTCTATCTATCTACCTCTCTCTCTCTTCTCTCTCTCTCTCTCTCTCTCTCTTTCTCTCTCTCTCAACTTAAACAAATCTTCAGATATCAGGCAAATCAATGTAGTATTGAAGAGAGAGAGAGAGAGAGAGAGAGAGAGAGAGAGAGAGAGAGAGAGAGAGAGAGAGAGAGAGAGAGAGAGAGAGGGCGGGTAGATAGATAGTCAGAGAGTGACATATATGTAAATAGAACTTGATAATATAGAAAAGTCTACTTTCTTCCATTTGTTCTTTTGCTCTCTCTCTCTCTCTCTCTCTCTCTCTCTATCTATCTATCTATCTTTCTTTCTCTCTCTCTATCTATCTATCTATCTCTCTCTGTCTCTATCTGTCTATCTACCCTCTCTCTCTCTCTCTCTCTCTCTCTCTCTCTATCTATCTATCTATCTATCTATCTGTCTCTCTCTCTCTATCTATCTATCTATCTATCTATCTCTATCCCTCTCTCTCTCTGACTATCTATCTATCTACCCCCCCCCTCTCTCTCTCTCAACATAAACAAATCTTCAGATATCAGGCAAATCAATGTAGTATTGAAGAGAGAGAGAGAGAGAGAGAGAGAGAGAGAGAGAGAGAGAGAGAGAGAGAGATAGATAGATAGATAGTTAGTCAGAGAGAGAGAAGAGAGAGAGAGAGAGAGAGAGAGAGAGAGAGAGAGAGAGAGAGAATTGTAGAAATATTTGAGAAGAACAAAGGAAAAAAAGAAAATACAAAAACTATGGGAAAAAAAAGACAAAAATAATGCCAGAACTACTCAAGAAAGAAAAGGTAAAGAAAGAAAAGGCTACAACTATTAAAAGAAAGAAAGATATAAAAAAAAGGAAAAGGAAAAGGAAGTAAGGAAAAGAAAGTAAGGAATTTAAGCTTATGTTTGCAACCTAAGCGTTTGTTGCTTGCCAATTTAAGAACTGAACCAAATTACTTGCCGATATTTTTCCGCATATTGTATTTTGCTCAATGCTACAACAAAAAACAACAACAAAAAACAAACCAAAAAACAAGAAAAACATAAGAAAACAAACAACACTTCAATTGCAACAGTCTCGCAACTTAAACAAAACAACAACAAAAGAAAAAAAACAAAACAAAAACATTCTTACAAGCATGCAGACATTGTTTCGCGAAGAGCGACACCTATTCTAGAGAGACAACGTCTGCTACTGCTTATGGAAGATAGATGCTCTTCATGTCTTTGAAGAGAGTTCTGCTTCTGAAAAACATGTGATATTGTCTCGTTTCTACTTTTGTTCTCTGTGAAATGTCACCACAAAAGTTCTTTTGTTATGAACAGATAGTTGCACTATTTTCTAAAGAGAATAATCATTGTATAATACCTCAGTACTGTCTCTCGAGAGATTGTTGTACAATTTTTAATCGACTAAAGAATTCTATATTGAGTGAGCAGTTCAGTTTGCTCTACACAATGCAACCCGATACCAATCATTTACTATTGGCTTAATGCCCTTCTTCTCAATCGCATCCGACCTGAAGTAGAAAAAAAATCCTTAGTGGAAATCAGAACGAGTTTTGTTGAAAACGATCCACGACTTCTCATATACTGAATATTCGTCGAATCGTAGGAGGGGTTCGAACAACAACAAAAAAAAAAAATCTCGAGGCAACACTATTTTTAGATTTTCTCCAAGGCATTTGAGCCCATATATAGAGGGAAGGGTTATACTTGCAAATCGTCGTCAAAATTAAAACGGAAACTTATTTGGTGGTGATCCATGACAGTTTAACTACAGTGTATGGATGATTTTTTTTTTGCGAATTGGGTTACGGTTTAGGGGTTTGGGGATTAAGGTTGTTTTTAATTATGTATTGCTTAACACCCCCCCAAAAAAAAAAACCCAAATTACTATACATTTAATGTGGAAAAATATTTTTTTTTAAAACCAAGTTTAATTGAAATTATACATTGCAATACTAACACAAACAACTGAGACTAATGTGTCTACCGTTGGATTCAATAATTAATTTCAATGGTTAATTAAATGTATAGTAATTTTGGCGTTTATTGTTGTTGTTTTTAAGCAATACGTTATTAAAAACAACCTTAATCCCCAAACCCCTAAACCGTATTCCAATTCGCAAAAAGATCATTCATATACTGTAGTTAAACTCTCATGGATCATCACCAAATAAGTTTCCGTTTTAATTTTAATTTGCAAGTTTAACCGGGGAAAGATAGAACAAATATTATTAGCATTTGGTCTTCTAAAATAAACAGTTACCGCTATAATGATGCTCTACAGACACGAAAGCAATGATGGTGACATAGATTTCTTTGATATCATCACTGGAGTTCTTCAAGGAGATACATTAGCACCATATATATATATATATATATATATATATATATATATATATATATATATATATATATATATATATGACTAGACTAAGTACTACGAACGTCATTAGCTCTCATAAAAGAAAAACGGCTTCACGCTAAAAATGCAAAGAAGTCGATGATATCCCGCAGAAACTATGTTGGAAATTCCATAGCTAATTATCTCCCCCTGTCGCCAGGGGGCGAATGCCAACATCGTATGTTGGCGCCAAATACCAAAACTTCACTTATCGCAAAGCAGTTACTGGAGAGAGATGTCAAAAGAAACTCTCTCATTACTTAGCCCAAAAACAGGGCCTACTTATCAGGGAACCGTTACCAACAAGAGACGTAAAAACAAACGCTCTCATCACTTCGCCCAAACAGGGCCTACTTATCACGGAGCACCCACTGAGTGTAGTCGCGTAAACAGCGGTCCCTACATTTCATTCATCACTTAGCCCAAAACAGGGCTCACTTATCGAAAGGCAGTACTGGAGGAGAGACGTAAAACCACCAAGCTCCCATTACCAAGTCCCAAAACAGGGCCCACTTATCACAGAACTCTACAACCAGCTCCCTTCTAAGGCATTGTATCTGCATACTGCATAAAGGCCGGTACTATTGCACACTTACTGAAGGACGAAAAACTACCGAGACGAAGCGTCTTATCAACATTTCCTACTGACGAGAAGAATACCCTGTTATCACCATTACTCCAAGAAAATTACTCCACAGATAAGTCTCGTAGCAAATACCATTAAAATTTGCAACAATTTTATGTAATTTTGTCAATACAAGTGTCTGCATTTACTTTCGTGGTTGTTCCTTCTTTGTCCGACAATTTGCCTACAATTACGGAGAAATAAGAGCTCCTTCGAAAACCGTAAATACTCTTAACTATTACAGATGCAGACTATGCAGATTATCTAGCGATTCTCACAAATACCTCTACACAAGCTTAATAAATGCTGCCTAGCCTAGAGCAGTGGTTCTCAAACTTTATACAGTCTAGGCGCACTTACAGTACGACAGATACTTGATAGCGCACTGTATACAAAATAGTACTAATATGTTATTAAGTTAACTGTTAAATATATAAAAAAATAACACATTTAACAAAAGCAAACTTAACATACTTCTATGAAGTTTATTCATTCCTGTGTTAATGAGAAACATGAGCTTGATGAGACCTTGCGATTTCTTCAATGTTTGGTCTTAGGTTTGAGAGACACTCATTTTCTCATTAATGCATTGAAGAGTTCCTCTCTTTTTACACTTAATTGTTGTGACGGTTGAAAATCCCAGTTCACATAAATATGAGGTGGATTTTTCAGGAATACTACGGAGCGCACCTGAAAAAGCTCTGAGGCACACCAGTGTTTTTAAAACAAGATGGAGACATCACACTGGATGGCAAGTCTTTCAAATTACTAGGCCATTTCCTATACCTAGGCAACAACATCTCGTCTACAGAGAGCGATGTCAATATACTTTATTGGAAAAGGTATGAACACTCTCATCCTTAGGTATGGGTTAAATCGTACTACTATAGTTCTTTTACAAGAATGTTTTAAGGTTAAATAAAACATGAATGTTAGTATGCAAATAAACAAAGAAATCAAACCTAACGATTCTATTCTTCAGAAATGTAGTCTTAGTACATAACGTGACATGTATTACACACACAACACACACACACACACACACACACACACACACACACACACACACACACACACACATATATATATATATATATATATATATATATATATATATATATATATATATATAAAGATAAATCTAATGAGTCAGACGAAACTTTTAGTAGGTTCGTCTGACTCATTAGATTTATCTTTATTATTTGCTCTACTTAGGTATTGGGCACTTTTTACTTATTAGCTTTAGTTTCCTGGTGGGTTTGTATGAATATATATATCTATATATATATATGCATATAAATTGTTTTTTCTTTTGGCCAAAATATTGTACTAATAGATTATTTTTGTTGGTACGATTATCTTGGTCTTTTCTTTTTTACAAAAACTTTTTTCTTCCCGGTTGATGTTTGGTAGTATATTTTTACAATCAAACTATTTGCTGGTTTTTTTTCTCACCGCCTATCAAGTTTGGTATATTAAATTATATATATATATATATATATATATATATATATATATATATATATATATATATATATATCATACTCTACTACATCCAGTTTTATAAAATATTATTAATAGAAAAGATATAAACCCCCACTCAACTCATTGACAGTTTTCATAAAGTAGTATTCACAGAAAATATATGAACCCCTCCATTCTACTACATGACAATTTTCATTAAATAGTATTCATATTTTCATAAAGTAGTATTCATATTTTCATGAAGTATTCTTCATAGAAAATATATGAATCCTCACTCTACTATATGTCAATTTTCATTAATAATTCAATAACTAACTATTAAGGATAGATCTTTCATTCAATTTTAAATTGCCCAGTGAAGCAGATAGATCTCAGTCAATGAATATATATATATATATATATATTATATATAATATATATATATATATATATATATATATATAAAAATAAATATATAAAGGTTTTACATATCTATTTATTTGGTGACAAAGCGTTTGAAACAAGTTCACCTAATGATTGCTGACGCATAAACCAAAATGATTGTGGCTGTTCCTTTGTCACCAAATAAATAGATATGTAAAACCTTTATATATTTATTTTATTATATTATATAACAGCTCTATTTTATATTAAGCACTCTCCCAATAGTACTGCGTTTGTCACACCGTAAAAGCTGAAACAGTGAAAATCCCACACTATAGTATATATATATATATATATATATATATATATATATATATATATATATATATATATAAATATAAGATAAATATATAAAGCTTTTACATATCTATTTATTAGGTGACAAAGGAACATTCACGACCATATTGGTTTCATGCGATGCAATCATCAGGTGAAGATGTTTCAAATGCAAGGAAAATCGAAAAAATTGAAAAAATTTCAAAAAGTTTCAGAAAATATAACAGCTCTATTTTATATTGAGCACTCTACCAATAATACTGCCTTTGGTACGCCATTCCAGCAAAAGCTGAAACAGTGACCATCTCACACACTATATATATATATATATATATATATATATATATATATATATATATTATATATATATATATATAACAGTTAATATTACTAGTAACTGTTATATATATATGTATTATATATATATATATATATATATATATATATATATATATAATTAAGTGATATTCATACAAACTTTATGACTCCTTCCTTTCTACTACATGACAATTTTCATAAAGCATTATTCGTTGATAATATATGAATCCCCACTCTACTACACGTTAGTTTTCATAAAGTAGTATTTGTTTGGTTTAGTTTTGGTTTCATGGCATATCAACCTTCGTGGGTTATTTAATGCCAAAGCTATCCTTGAAGAACTGTAGTGGTACTATTTAATCAATAGCTGGGGTGGGGATTGGGGTGTTCATACCTTTCCCAAGGTATGAAGTTCAAAATCGCTTTTTACTTCAATCCTCCCCCATAAAAGTAGTATTCATGGAAAATATATGAAACCCACCATTCACGTTTGGAGGTAGTACGGACCTACCCTGATTCCCTCTTCCCTTTCTTCTTTCTTTCTTTCTTTCTTTCTCTCTTTCTTTCTTTTGCTTGTTTACTCAAATTGATAGACAAGTTGAAGCGCCAACCTATAAATAATACCATTATTTATCATGGGAATTATTCCGATTATTTTTAAAAAAAAAAAAACAAGAAAAAAAAAAAGACAAAAGAAAACAAAAGAAAACAAAAGAAAAAAAACAACAAAAAAAAAACACTGACACACATTTCCATGATGAAACAAAAAAATCCTGGATCCAAGTAATCTATATTTCATTGTAGCTGTTCCAATATTGGATTTGCGGAATACGGAACATTCCATTTATTCAAGGTCGTTGCTACGGTCTCAAGATCAACACCCCACCCACCCGAATCATGATCATTTGTTGCGAGTTTTTATAAGCTTTTATTTGTTTTGTTTATGTATTTGTTTATTATTTAGCCCCAAGACCAGTTAGGATTTTGCTCTAGGAATAACTCTACCCCCTCTCTCTCTCCCTCCCTCTCTCTCTTTCTTTCTTTCTTTCTTTCTCTCTCTCTCTCTCTCTCTCTCTCTCTCTCTCTATATATATATATATATATATATATATATATATATCGCTCTCTCTCTCTCACACACACACACACACACACACACACACATATATATTTATATATATATATATAATTCACATGCCTATTTCGAGAGGGCCTTTAGAAAAACAATCTACACCCACCCTTTCACATTGCCTTTTATATCCTCTTTCACATGGAATAAGATCGAACTACAAAACATGATAATAACACCGACAAATTTAGATCAGCCAATATACGGAAAATCATCATCAATAATATTAAAATGGTATATGAAAATAACAATTAAAAAAACGCCTACAAGTCTTTGAAGCAATTAGAATAAAAAATAATTTAAAAAATAACATAGATAAAATAGCATTTAATATATTACACATCTGTAATTACTAACCATAGCAACATTACCTGCAATAAAAAGAAACATATATATATATATATGAGGATAGGAGTATTGGAGTAAATCCGACAGAATGTGGTAAGAGAATAGGGGGAAAATGTGGACAAAAGAATAACTCAAACAAGTAGATGTAGTAGATATATTTCGCCGTTCATTGAGCACGGCTTCTTCAGTAATTTAAATGAATGACTGAAGAAACCGTGCTCAATGCACGACAAAATATATCTACTACATCTACTTGTTTGAGTTTGTTCTTTTGTCCACATTTTTTCCTCTATTCTTTATAACATATATATTATATATAATGCTGGAAAAGAAATAGAGTATTAAGAAGAAAGACTCAATCAAATCAGACATTACTGCTTTCAGGCAATATTGCCTGATTCAGCAGTAACACAATAACTGTTTTATTTTGTATTTATTTCTCTGAATTTTTAAAATCGGTTTGATAACACTGGTTTACTAAGAAATTGAGGCAAGCACAAAAATAGCTGTTTTAACCTAATTTGGGGTGCAGATGAATTCAGATTTGAAATCCGTTTTTACTCATTACCTCTAGTTTTTTAGATATGCGTACTGTACATTTTGTACACATACTGTACATAAAGGCATATATGCATTCAGGGTTAATTTCTAATATTGTGTGACTTATGTCTTCTTTTTTAGTTATTATGCAATAAATGTAAGTGATAGCATTACATTATATATATATATATATATAGCTATATATCAAGACGGATTTTGGCAGTTAAGCGTAGCCAACACGTCTCTTTTGTCCACATTTTCCCTCTATCCTTTCATCACATATTTATGTATATATATATATTTGTGTGTGTGTGTGTGTGTGTGTGTGCGCGTGTGTGTGTGTTTCTTTGAATTTACCTTCTGAGACAAACAACAATCTTTTTTGTTTAATTAAAGCAGAAAGTTGAGCAAAAAATATTTACATAGATGACTTTTTGGGCCAGTGATATCTAAGTACTGCAACATCGATGAAAGAATTGTCTGGACCACAAGGAGGATACTATGTTGAAAATTAAACCTCATTTGGTCAAATTCCATTCCATAGGAGTATATTTCAGCCTCTGAACTTTTTAGCCAAGCCTCGTATCTATCTATCTATCAATCTATCTACTGAAAGGTTCAGTGGGGGAAAAGTTCATATAATAACGTCATATCTGATAAGGGTAACTTTTTGACTGCAATACCGATGGAAGAAGAAGTATATAAAATGCAAGAAGGAGACTATGTTGTAAAACTCATTAGATCCCATTCCATTCAGTAATTTTTTTAAATACAAGCAAAGGAGTTAGCAAGCTAGTCTCGCAGATCCATTACTACTGAAAATAAACATTAATAACCGGCCTTCAGTGCGGGGGTCTGGTGTACTTCGGCCACTGGACCTGTGTTATTAATTAACATCGTTGATCCCAGGGGGCTACCCCCAGGCAACACGTCCCCTTGATTTAAAGGGGCAGGGCTGGGTTTATTGCTCAGTGAAGGGGAATGCCGACGGAATCAACGCATTTTTGTGCCTACCACCCACGAGCTTCGGTTTGTGGATGGGCTCACATGAAAATGTCCTTGTGTCACGTCCTCATAAGTGAGATGAGAAGCAAATAGCCATTACTACAGAATATTGAGTTTGATCCTTGCAGGATGCCCCGTTCTTGTGACATTATGCCACATCCCACCCATCGTGAAGGGGTTTGATAACTATCTACACAAGCAAAGTAGCACAACAGAACCGATGGAATAAATGTGTGGACTACAAGGATGCTTGGTTGGCTATTTTATCTAATGGTATATCAAGCCTTGTGGCTATTTAAGGTATTTGTCTCTCGTCCCACTTATGAGGGCGTGACACAAGGACATTTTTATGTGGGCCCACCCACAAGCCGAAGCTCATGGGTGGTTGTCACAATGGCTATTAATGACAGATTTTGTTTTTTGTTTATATGATTTTAAGCCAGAGATGTTGATGGGTCAAAAATCGACGCAGTAAACTCATATCCATGCGTCCCAGTGTTTTTCTTTTTTCTTCCATCACAATTTCAAGCTAACTGTAAATACATTTCAATAGTTTCTTAGAAACTAAATACCATGATAGGTTACAAGATAGGAGTTAGACGGTTTTACTTTGTATCCACGAATTTTCTAGGGACTCATTCAAAGCAAAATATGTGCGTCCCAGGACGCACTAAATCAAAATGCTATTTGCATCAGTGATTTTAAGTGAATAGTTTGTACGTAAATATTTTTTTGTTTGGTTTTATAAACTGGAAGAAATAATTTTGAAATAAATAAATTTGATTAACTTAATTTTAAGTAGAATTGATAAACTGGTGATTGACCCTTAGGCACCGCCTTCTAACACCCATATGATAAAAAGAGTGGAGGCGCGTGGTCTAATGGTTAGAGTCGTAGGAAATGGACTCGTCAACGCGAGTTCAATTCCTGGACGAAACTGCTGGCATTTCACATGGCGCTAATACCCTTGGGAAAGGTATGAATCCAATTCTCCCTCCAGCTATGGGTAAATAGCAGGGCAGACTGGACTCTTTAACCATGGCTAGGTAACCAGTCTAGGAGAAGGAAAACTCTGAATTCAAACCTGTTAAACCCCGCTTAAGAAATTGACCTTGTGTCGCATCCTGCTCGTGTGGAGGGGTTGGTAAATATATGTGATAAAAAGAGTTACGTGTTTGCCATAAGAGCAATTTGAAGAATACTCTCGCGATAATCATATAGTTGCAAGTGCTTGAGATAATCAGCGGATTGATGGGTTCGTACCTCTCCGACCGCCCGTCTAAGGCCGAAGTGGAGTGTTGCATGCTACGGGACCACTTAGATTACAGACCGCTCAGCCATCACCATTTTGTCATGTATTACGGGTCGCAAACCACGGCCAATTGGTAACCCTATTAAAAGGAATCTTACTTCTCTGTATAGCTGGATTTGGCGTATTATATACAGAGCGTGAGGGGGACTATGTTGAAACATAAACCTCATTTGGTCACATTTTATTCAATGAGAGTATCTTGATCAGCCTACGAACCGTTCAGCCGTCACCTCGTCGTTTGTCGACTATGAAATAATAACCACACTCATCAGCTGTGTTTTTTTTTTTAAATACAGAAGCAAATGAGTTAGCTAGCTTGTCTGGCTACACGAGTAAATAATTATAATATATCAATTAGAAACAAAAAATGTTTCAAATTATTGAATGATATATATACATTTATACCTTTGTATACATTTAAAAAATGTAAGAAAATTTTTATTTTAGGTACAGCATTTTAATGAATGATTTATTACGAATTCTTTTAGAGAGATACATTTTTAAAATGTTTCAAATTATTGAATAATATATATACATTTATACATGTGTGTACATTTTATATATATACAGTTAATGAACAGACACACAGACATAAGCGCGCGCACACACACTTACACACACACACAAACACATACATAAACAAGCACCCCCTCACACACACATAGAATTTGGAAGACATGAGATAGAACAAATGACCAGCCACTAGCAAAACTTCAGTTCTAGTAATCTTGTGTAGAAGGGATTTTTATCCCGAAATATTAGGAATTAAGAATAAATCACAGGTTAACAAGCAACACCACAGTTACCTTCTTTTTTCTTTACACTTGCATTGTGATAGCCTTCAAAACCAACCACCAAACCAATATAAACACAATACTTCAAGCAAATTACAAAAACCTTTTATATATACATTTATATATCAATTTTATATATATATATATATTAATTTAATAATCATGAAATAATAACCACACACATCAGTCGTGTTTTATTATTATTTTTTTTAAATACAGAAGCAAATGAGTTTGCAAACTTGTCTGGCTACACAATTTACTTGTAAAAATGGAAGTAATTTCACAATTTTTTGTATATTTCTACTTGTTTATTTTCTTCTTCCTCCTCATTTCTTTTTCTTTTTCTTCTTCTTCTTGTTCTCTTTCTAATATTAAAGCTTAATTTCAACCTAACCCTAGCTATAACCTTAACCCTAACCCTTACCGTAAATTACTTACGAAAAAAAAAAAAGAAGAATAATCGACCAAATTTTAAATTTTTGTATGTTTCTACCAGTTTTTTTTTCTTTTTCTTATTCGTATTCTTATTCTTATTCTTATTCTAATATTAAAGCTTAATTTCAACCTAACCCTAGCTCTGACCCTAACCCTAACCCCTACCGTAAATTACTTAGGAAAAAAAAATACGAAAAATCGTACAAATTTCACAATTTTTTCTATATTTCTACTTCTTCTTGTTCTTCTTCCTCTTCTTCATTTTCTTCTTTTTTTTCTTCATATTATTCTTATTTTTATGCAAATGTTAATATTAACCCTAATTGAAACTTTAATTTTAAGCCTAAACTTACCTTGCAATGCTAAACAAAAATAAAAAAATAAAATTCTAGGTAACTGTGGTGTTGTTTGTTAACCTGTGATTTATTCTTAATTCTTAATATTTCGGGATAAAAATCCCTCCTACAGAAGATCGCCAGAACTGAAGTTGTTGCTAGTGGAGAGTAATAAAAAGAATGATTTCTCTCACCTGTTTCTGTTCGTATTTCAGCGCCAACTTTAATCTTGCTAGAGTTAACTTCTCACCGCTCGCATTTGGCTGCTCCTCCTCGTCATCCGAA
>CM042179.1:24817774-24857774 GCA_023376005.1 Doryteuthis pealeii | reverse complement strand
CAAATGTTCACGTCTTTTTAACCCCCACCCCATGAATTACAATTTTATCTATTTTCACAAAAGTTTAAAGAAAAGTGAAAGTGCAGCCGTACCGAAAATTTAGCCATACCTAGAAACCGAGAAACTCAGAAGAAAGAAAGAAAGAAAAGAAGGAAGAAAGAAAGAAAGAAAGGAAGAAAGAAAGAAAGGAAGGAAGGAAGGAAGAAGAAAGAAAGGAAAGAAAGAAAGAAAGAAGAAAGAAGAAAGAAAGAAAGATGCTGAAAAAACCCCAAAAAAACCCTTATGAGAAATCAATACAACATTCCGAAATCAGAATGCCTCCAAGGAAACAAAATGTATTTTTGTGTCATCGAAGGATTTCAGAAGGAAGCCGAAAAGAAAGAACAGTGTAAAGTAAGTCTGGAGACCAATTATGTATACTATGTTATAAAGAAGCGGTCGTCGTGTAATGGTTATCGTCGTAGGAAATTGACTCGGTGACCTGAGTTCAAATCCTGATACGAGGCTGTTTGCATTTCATATAGCGCTTGGGAAAGGTATAAATCCAACTATCCCTTCATCTATGGATAAAATAGTAGTACATATTGGTCTCTTTAATCTTTTATAGCGACCGTTCTTGTAGAAGGAAAACTCTGTACACATACGATATTATCAATATCTAGTTTCTTTTGTATTGTTTTTTATTGTCCGTCTTCTTAAAATCTCCTCTAAGGATTTCTGCTGCCGTTTACAAATTATTAACGAGAAAAGAAAAATCGTTTTCTTTTTGGAAGCTAGAAGAAGTAATTTCGTGAAAAGGAAAAACACATTAAAAGCAAAATACTGGATAAAGGTTAATTCTTCTGAGTTTAGAAATTTAATCAAAGGTCACTGCAGCTGCTAAATTGATAAATTTATTAAAATTGTCAAAAGTCCCAGGTGTGATTTGCGACACTTTAAATATATGCTCCTACATTTTGGGCGCTGGTAGGTGTCGTCAGTGAGGTAATATGCATGGGTCACTGGGAAGTCTCGGGTCTTTCAACATCAGATTTCCCTCGCCATGCTGACCCTATAAGGGATGATCAAAACTCTGATCCACCCACCTATTTGAGACGCTAACAGACGTTTGATTTTTTTTTGGACGATTGTAAAATTCTCTACCGCGCATCTGATTGGCTGGCGCTAACAACCAGTCAAATGCACGGCACATTCTATTTAAGCGGTGTACGCGGACACTTTTATTTCTTCAAAACTGATTACAAGCTTTAGAGGGGAAAAGGTAAGTTAACCCTTCATTAAAGAAGAAAGTTCTATGCACTTAGATAACCTTTTTTTCTGAAATCGAAAAATCTCACCGGTCGATATAGAAATGTCAATGGCCAAACAAAAAGGCTCAAGGTTGTTTTGTTGCTCCTCTCTCATCTTCTCTCTCAATGAAAGCTGTGCATGTCATGATCCGTAATTGGCAGACCAATCAGACGTATTTAGGTCTATAATTTCATTTTATAAAATAAGGATTCCGAGGCTGTCAAATATCCCAGAGATGGGAGATCCAAAATGGAGACAACACTTCGAATTGCTGACAGAAGAAATCTTGGACCAAGTTATCTTTAAGCACCCCAGGGTCAACCTGGATTCAGAAGGACATGTTTCGCTTTGCACCGTCAACATCCGGTTGTTTTTTAGGGTTAGGGTTAGGGTTAGCAGTTGGTTTTATAACTAAATAAATTTGTCTAAAAATCGTCTGGTAACAAACAACCGGATGTTGACGGTGCAAAGCGAAACATGTCCCTCTGAATTCAAGTCGTCCCTGGGGTGCTTAAAGGTAACTTGGTCTGAAATATTTACTGTTAAAAGAATACTATGCTTATTTATGACCTTGCCGCTTAAGAAAAATTATGACGAAAGAAGTAATGCAATCCAAACCAACTTTGCCGTTGAAAAACCCAATGCTAAATAGCCTGTTATATCCTAAATGACCAGTTATACCGAGTAATCATATTAGAAGAAAAGTCCTTTACATAAGTCCACCACACAGTGATCTGTGTGTACTTAAATAGTGGCTAGCACACCACCACTGCTGAGGTACGAGGAAGATGGGTCATTCCATTATATCATAGCCTAAAGCAAAAACGCCAGCCAAATTCTTCACTGTGTCTTTTCTTGTCTACCTAGTGTGCTAAACTTATTCTTTTTTTCTGTTGAAAATGAACATATAATCATATTGCTAATATTGCGATGTTGTTAAAGGAGAGTTGTTTTATTCTTGTAGTTGCCAAAGTCTGCCGTTGCACATTTCTACTAACTTCTCGACCTCTCACAAAGACGCTCCAACCAAGTTGCAATTATCCCCGTTCTGCAGATCAAACAGAATACACAACGTGGGTGCAGAAAGCATTGACAAAGTAACCAGTTGAAAAAAAAACGTATGTAGTCATCCCATTGTTAGAACCATACATTTTGGCCAAAACCTTTTCAGACACAGGTTTGCACCTACTGCATTATTGCTATAAGCTTCAACTATTTTCATTTTTCTAGAAGAAGTCTTAAATGTGTATTTCATAATCAACTAGGTTTGTCGCCAAAACCTTTTCAGACGCAGGTTTACACCTACTGCATTATTTATATAAGCTTCGGCTATAATCATTTTTCTAGAAGTTTTAAATGTGTATTTCATAATCAACTAGGTTTTTGGCCAAAACCTTTTCAGACAGGTTTACACCTACTGCATTACTGCTATAAGTTTCGGCTTTACTCATTTTCCTAGAAGAAGTCTTAAATGTGTATTTCATAATCAACTAGGTTTGTCGCCAAAACCTTTTCAGACACAGGTTTACACCTACTGCATTACTGCTATAAGTTTCGGCTTTACTCATTTTCCTAGAAGAAGTCTTAAATGTGTATTTCATAATCAACTAGGTTTGTCGCCAAAACCTTTTCAGACACAGGTTTACACCTACTGCATTACTGCTATAAGTTTCGGCTTTACTCATTTTCCTAGAAGAAGTCTTAAATGTGTATTTCATAATCAACTAGGTTTGTCGCCAAAAGTTGTAAAATTATCACCTTTTCACAAACATTTCTTCAAAAGTATTGATGTACAAACTAGTGTTATGTAATCTATTTGTTTGTTTGTTATGCCTCATTGGGTATCTCCCCTTTTTTCTATCTTCTCACATCAACCTTTAACAAAAAATCTTTACACAGAACATATACACTGTTAATATAACACCTATCTACAGATCAAATTTTGTTAAGTAATTCCTTCGATAGTTCTCAGAAATGACCTCTTAAATCATTCCTCTTAACATTTTTTCAAGAATCATTCAGATTAATCTTAAAATTTTGTACAATATCCCTTTTTTTTTATATGATTAGGCAATTTGTTCGAAAAATGTATTTAAAATCCAATTGGTTATTAGACTTATTTTTTTTCAAATATATTAAATTTTTTTCGAAAAATATATTTAAAAGTTTTGTTCGAAAAATATATTTTAAAATTTTTTTCGAAAAATATATTTAAAAGTTTTGTTCGAAAAATATATTTAAAATCCAATTGGTTAATAGACTTAGTATTTGAAATCTACTAAAATTTGTTCAAAACATATATTAAAAAATGTTGTTCCAAAAATATATCTAAAATCCAATTGGGTAATAGACTTAGTTTTTTAAATATTAAAATTTCTCCGAAAAATGTATTAAAAAATTTTGTTCGAAAAATATATTTAAAATCCAATTGGGTGATAGACTTAGTTTTGAAATCTATTAAAATTTTCTCCGAAATATATATTAAAATTTTATTCGAAAATATATTTAAAATCCAATTGGGTAATAGACTTAGTTTTTGAAATCTATTAAAATTTCTCCGAAAATATATATTAAAAAATTTTGTTCGAAAAATATATTTAAAATCCAATTGGGTAATAGACTTAGTTTTTGAAATCTATTAAAATTTCTCCGAAATAGACTTATTTTTTATTTTTTATTTTATTTTTATTTTTTTTAATCGGCCTCCATAGTAAGTTTCCAGTTTGAGAAGAAATGTTAAATGTGAACATCCTATTTTTATAATGAATGACAGCTGTGTATAAATAAAAGTATGATGGTTGACAAGATGGAAAGAAAAGTGCAATTGTATTAAAATCGCTGGCAATTTAAAGTAAACAAGTTGAACTTCATAAAGGCAGTACCATGGTATAAGGAGGTAGGAAAAAAGACATAGAAACACAGGGATACTCATAGCTTTAACAGGTAGAGAATCAGAGGACATGTTGCGGTTAAATCGAAATTAACGGACCTAAATTTCACCATCGTATGCCACATCGCCGAAAGAAAACAAATCAGGGAATTAACCGAATTTAATGAAATTTCTAGTGATGATATATTAATGGATAAAAGAAATAATGTACCAGTTGTTTTATTTAAAAACTTTTACATTTTTTCAGGTCAGTTAACTTTAAACCACGTATCTTTGAGAACCTGTGTTATGCCTCAAAGATACGTGGTTCAAAGTTAACTGGCCTGAAAAAATGTAAAAGTTTGTAAATAAAATAACTGGTCTTGTCGGGAAAAATATAAGGCGCTTATCCCGACGCAGCGGGGAGGGGCCAGTAGCGAGCTTTAGTGGGGTAGCCACCAGACCAGGTAAATAAAGTGGTTGCAAAATTTAGTGGGCCTTGCAGCTAACCACTTCAAAAACGCGACCCACTGTTACTCGTACTGGGTCAATTAGTTGAGGGGGAAGCGGAATGCACGTTTAACCAACACGCTTTCAGCTTGTACTACTGTCTAGTTCTGTCCATCCGCCTCGCGGCCGGACTTTTAAGGCCTTGGTATGAACCACTACGAGGGGGTGTCAGCATTAAAAGAGGGGAAATGGGATTACCCAGTCGGCGACTACCTCATCAACTCGCTACCAAGTTATAAAGAAAGAGGGGGAGGGGAAACTAATTCTCACAGTGTCTTATATCTTTTATTCATTAATATATCAACACTAAAAATTTCATTAAATTCGGTTAATTTTCTGATTTTTGTATTTTTTTTTTCTTTTGGCGGGGTGACATACGAGGGTGGAATTTAGGTCTGTTAAGTTCAATTTAACCAATGTTGCTTAGTTTTTCGTTTGTTTGTCGGGTTTTCTGACACGTCATCTACTATTAGTAATTTTATGCTGAAAATGGATTTTTTTGTGACTAGGGTAATTATGGAATTGTTGTTAATTGTGTTTTGAGACTTTTTCCGGCGGTTTGGTAATATTGTTATTTTATTGCATTTTTTTTTTTGGAGGACGGGTAATATTTTCCTTGTAGTTCTTGGTTGATGATAGTAGGTTGGATTTTACGGCATGTCAACCCTTGTTGGATCATTTTATGACTTTTTTTTTATTCATTCTTGATGGGTACTCAATTTGTTTTTGAACTCAATTTCTTTTAAACACATTTTTTATAACTCATATTGTTCTATTTAACCCATAGATGGGACCCTAACAGGTACCACCACTCCGGGTCAGAGTGGACTTGGGAGTAATAGTGATGAAGGGGTGCTCCACATTTCTCAGACCCCCAGAACTGGAACCTCACCATCAGGTAGTGTTTAACGTCATTCCCAGGACATTAAGACTCTCAGTCACCGCCTTCTAGCACATATATGATAAAAAGGGTTAGAGCTTGCCGTAAGGGCAATAGGGTTAGGACAATCATATAGGTGATAGGGTTTGATGTTACCAGCCGATTGATCGGAGGGGGCCTCTCCGACCGCCCGTTGTAACAGTTTTGACCACCAGCTACAGTTAACTATATTAAGCCCGAAACACTTTATTAGGGTTTGTTTACCTCCGTCCAGCCTCACTCTGAACGGGCCCTAAAACTATCGAAGGTTGCTTGTTATTCATGTGAATAAATATATCTACGAAAACATATATCTGTGTGAGTACACTTATTTCACCCGTCTAGCCTAAGTAAAGGCCAAAGTGGAGTGTTGTTCTTGGTTGTAATTGATAGTTTTTTTTATGATTGGTGTTCTATAATATTTTGTATATGACAGCTGGTGATTCGTAACTTGTTCCTCGTAAATTCCTACAATAGAATAAATTGAACCCTCATTTTATGTCCGTGTTTTTGCAATAAATGTTTTATTTTTCTTGCACCCGTTATTTAAAACTTTTAGAATATACACATTGAAGTGAATATTAAAATAAATAAAGAAAATATATTTAGTATTGTAAAATAACGGGTGTAAGAAAAATAAAACACTTATTGCAAAAACACGGACATAAAATGAGGGTTCAATTTATTTTATGGTAGGAATTTACGAGGAACAAGTTAAGGATTACCTGATTGCTTTCTTTAGGACATTTTATGAGGTTGCTGTTGGATTTGAATGGGTTCTGTAGCTGACTTTTCAAACACTAGGACCAGAGCTAAAACCTCAGCAGAATGCAACCCTATTTGATCCGCGTGAAGGGCAATGCGCGATTATTGCATATAACTCCAACCTAAAAAAAGGGGAACCACTCTGATTGACTGATAAATTATTTATTTATTTATTGATCTACGAGGGAAAAAGAAGACGGGGTTATGGTTAGGGCTAGGGTTAGGGTTAGGGTTAGGGTTAGGTTGGAGTTATAGAAAATAACCCAATGCGTTTTGTAAGCTTGGATTTCGGTCATGCTTATCTTTTACCCTTAGTGATGCGCACCACCAGTTTCCTGACTGAACTGTTTGACCCTGGACGTTGACCTATGTGGTTCAACCGTCCAGCAACTTGCGAAACTTGCTGTTGACCCGCTTATATAAAACTTCTGCAAGAGGGACATGAAGACATGCCACATCGACACCAACACATGGGAGGCTTATACAGAAGACTGTGCAACCTGGCTCCTCCTCGTCAAACAAGGAACAAAAAGGAGTGAAAAAGAGAGAAAAGAAGCCGCTGCAGAACCAAAAGGAAGGAGAGACAACAGCATCTCCAGCAAGCATCACCGTTTGTTTGCAATCACTACACCAGAAATTGCCATTAAAAAATTGGTCTGTTCAGCCACTCGCGCAGTTGCAGATTTTTAAAAAGTGGACACTACGCTATCGTCTTTAGTAGATGGACGGATGCCAACAACAAGAAGTCATATAAGGAAGAATTCTTTCAGATTATTTGAATTAAGGTATTTTTTCCTAAGCTGCCTGAGTTTTTCTTGCATTCAATGAGGTTGTGTTTGATTTTGAGGAGTTCTCCACATATTGGGATGTTCTTCTCTTATAGGGATTGATTTGGTTTGGTTTCTTTGTTAATAGCATATCAAACTTCGTGGGTTATTTAATGCCAAAGCCATCCTTGTAGAAGAACAGTAGTTATAAACCATAGATGGGGTGATAAAGGGGTTCATACATTTCCCAAAGGTATTAATTCGAAAGTGAATGTAATAACGCGACTGGATTTTTGAATACGCTTACAACGATGTCGCAGTCCAGCAAGTTAGCCACAAGGCCACGGGGACACCCTCTCTCTTTTAAGTGAACAAGGTATGTCAAAAAAGTATCGAGATTTTTTGTACTTTTTGACACACCTTGTATTCTGAAAAAATAACGTTCCATTCATTCCTCATTTCTATCTCGGTAAATACAGCTTTAAACTTGGTACTTTTTTTGACACACCTTGTATTCTGAAAAAAAAAAAATTAATGAATGGAACATTATTTTTTTTTCCAGAATACAAGGTGTGTCAAAAAGTACAAAAAATCTCAATACTTTTTTGACACACCTTGTATATTAAATTAGAAAGTCTAACGGGGAAAAAAAAGGAATGCATATAAAAAGATTACACTTATTTTGATTATATTTTAATTGGTTTCTACATAAAATTATTCATAGGATTGATTTTAATACATTAAAGAATAAAACAAGAATATTAGGGATCAATAACACAAAGTAACTATTTATTAAACCCAGTTTTGTTAAAACCAGTGTGCAAATTAACCAAACCATATATTATGTAAACCTTTATTTCTTAGTAATATATAAGACACATTGCAGAATTTTGAACACACTAATGACATGGGCTGTTTTGAGGCAAATCTAATTCAGATTTTCATAAAGACATCATTAATAAATAAGAAATATTCTATGTATTAATGATTTTGACTATAAATTAAATACTCATTGATAAACATACACAATTCCTGAGGGTATGTTACATAAGAAGTGACATTGTTTTGGTTACAGACAGACATCGAATCTACATTATAATAAGATATGAATGTGCATGTCTGATGTTGACTCGTAAATCCACAACCTGTAACCAGGGCTAAAAATTATTTTAACTTATAAGAAAAAAAAAACGTATAAAAAAATCCTGGCCTGTAAATAAATAAAATACGACGTCTGTTTGTATGTTTGTGTGTTGTTTGTTTATATATACATCCATAACTTTGTCGGCAGAGCAGCTGAGTTGAAATTTAGCTTAAAGATGCACCCCGAAAAGGCGGGCGAAGTAATGAAGGTGGTGGAGGCGATAGTGTTCAGGTTGCAGCCCGAGAAGAGTATGCACTCTGCCCAATTCTATAAATTATAGACCTAAAAATAAATTGCTTCTAAAAATTTCATTATAATTATAATGAAGTATTTATAATTGCAGCAAGGTAGAGCAATAACTCACGACTCTTAGTTTCACGTCTTCGATCACGTCTTCGATCACGTCTTCGATCAGCAGGTGAGCTGATGACCGAAGACGTAAATGTAAGATAGATAGATAGAGATAGATAGATAGAGAGAGAGAGAGAGAGAGAGAGAGAGAGAGAGGGGGGGAGAAGGAGGAGGAGGAGGAGGAGCAGGAGGAGCAGGAGGAGAGAGCCATGGGAATCCGTGCTGGCAGCACGATGATATGATGATGATGATGATGATGATGATGATGATGATGAATCGATTGACAGATAGAAACAGAGACAGAATTAGCAAAAAAAAAAAAAAAAAGAAGAAGAAAAAAACTAGCACCAAGTAGAGTAGGGAGCAGTTATTCTATAACCCTCTGAAGAATTTGGTTGAAATCAATAACCATTTCCTGGGGTGGATTCCTTCACATCTATATTTTTTCTCATTTTCTTAAGTTACAAATGGATTTCACTTCCTCCATTGTTGTTATTGTTTTTTGGTTTTTTTTATTGCGGCATTCGTTTATTATATAACCGTCGGTTTCTTCTCTATCTCTACTTAGTGTAAATCTATGATTATTATTATTATTATTATTATTATTATTATCATTATTATTATTATTATTTCAGTCTCTGTTCCAAACCCTTGAGGATCGATCCGATGGCACCAATTAAATTGGTATCACCTTCACCCTCCTATTCCATTTATTTTTCTTTCAGTTCTCTGGCTAGGTCCAAGTATTTGTCTAACTTTTCGTTTTCTTTCATTCTCACACTGTGTTCCACCGGAACGCCAAATCCACCAAATGACACCATCTTTTTTTCTTCTTGTTAATTAACATAAATCTGGTCTTTTTTGTATCCCAAAATTCCAGAGAATTGTATGCACTTCATTCTCTAAAACGGATTCCGGTTTGTGCATGTACCATTTGGTAGTATGACTAAAATTTAATTTCTTGCACATTTTCCAGTGGATCATATTTCACGCATGCCTGGTCTTGCATTCCCTTTGTGCTAGTTTGCTGCATTCGCTTATTATGTGATTGATGGTTTTGTCTTTGTCTCCACACATCCTACACTTACTATTCTGTTGCTTCTTATCTGTTTTCGCTTCAATATAATTCGTTTTTATGGCATTGTTTTGTGCTGCAATTATAAAAGATTTCAGTTCTCTGGCAAGGTCTAGGTATTTGTTTATCTTTTCGCTTTCTTTCATTTTCACTCGGTGTTCGGCCGGGACAGCAAAATCCATAAGATGACAAGTTCTCTTTTCTTGTTAATCAATACTAGGTCCGGTCTCTTAGCCAGGATTAGGTGATCCGTCTGTACCTCGAAGTCCCAGACAATTATCATTATTATTATTATTAGTGTATACCAACGTTATTTTCCTTTTCAAATCCAAAAATTATTTCATATACATATCTAAAGACTATCTGTTATTTCATTATTAGTGTCCCGTTTTTCACACCAGTTTTAGCTGATTTTAAGTGGTGGTTTTTCACAGTGAGTGATAGCCAGTCTCCCCAGGTCTCCAATACCCTTCTCATATTCCTGCTGATTTTAACAGTGCTGTAGTCTAGATGGTCTTAATTATTCTGTTTTTCAGTTCCCCCTGTCTCCTTTCCGGGTTCTTGGCGACCTTTCCAAGGGCACAAACGACCATTAATATCTCCGCTACCATTATGCTTCAGAGCTTGTTCAGCTCTCTAGCAAGGTCCAAGTATTTGTCTATATTTTCGTTTTTTTTTTTCATTTTTAATCTGTTGTTCACGGGGTAGTGAAAAAGCCGCTTGGTAACCGTCAGTTTCTCGCCTATGCGATTTTCAAACTTTTTTCATTAATTTATTTTTTCCACTATGTTTAATCTGTTGTAGTATATATATATATATATATATATATATATATATATATATATATATATATATATATATTAGTATTGTCATTATTATTGTCATTATTATTATATCACTCCATGTGAGTTTTTTCACTAGCATTAGCTTGTGATCTTTCACTGGAGTTTGAGTGACAGCATTTTGTTTAAAAGTTAGTGACGTAATTGATATTCGAAAAAAAAAATTGAAATATTAATACAAATTACGTCATATCTCATAAGTGAACGTATATACAGGAGGCGTCCCTTATGAGTTCGTTCTTATTTTCCCCAGCAATGTCCAGCGTGTCTTTTTCGTCTTACTTGAATGGTGTGCGTGATAGGAGGTAAGTGACCGTACAGCGGATTTTTGTATGGTACTACTAACGGGATGTGTTCAAGACAACACGCAGTATCCTTGTGTAGTTCACGTTTATCTTTCTCTCCAAGCGTTTCTTTAAAGTCCAAGTGGTGCAATTATACAGCAGCACTGACATGGCTACAGATTTTTTAAAATTCTCACTTCATCTTATCAGAGAGATCAGATTTCCATATGATCGATAATCTGTTTATTGTAGTCCATATCTTTCTTATGTGTATATTGACATTGCTTTATATAGATAAGATATTACTTATATCAATTAAAATAAGGAAATGAATCCGACAGTATATCAGAGTAAGAAATTTGAAAAATGTACAGATGTTGTTAAGTAATGTAGTTTTATTAGCTTATATTGCAATATTTCAATCCGTTTGGACCATCATCAGAGCATCTAAGTCTGATAATTTCAAAGGCTTGTCATATTGATTAAAATACATGAATTCTAATTTATCTGAGTCCCCATTGAGGACAGTGCTTCTTGCTGCCTGTTCCAAGCTATGCAGCAGTAATACGGCTTGAGAAGGTGTATTTGCAAGAAGCACTAGATCATCTCTGTAGTTGTATATGCAATTTATATGGAAATATAACAACGATTAAAGGACATAGGTAATATTTCTTAGCTATACACACACAAATAAACTTAGACAAACACAGAAACACATGAATTCACACACACACACACACACACACACACACACACACACACACACACACACACACACACACACAAATGCACAGAAAGAGAACACACACACAAATACAAATGCACAGAAAGAGAACACACCCACAAACATATATAGACATGCAAACATATATAAATAAACACAAACACACTCATACATATGCAAACACATACATACACACACACACACACATTTAAGCACACATGCACATGCACAGAAACACGCAGAAACATGCATAAAAACATGCACACACATGCAAACACACTCACACATATGCACACTAACATACATGCAAACACACACATGCACTCAAGCATACACACGCACATACAAACGTGCAAACAAACACATAGACATATACACTCACACGAACATACACACACATGTAAATACATACATATATAAATACACACAAACAAAATATACTGACAGATATACACACACACTTGCAAATACACCCACGCATATACAAATACACAGACATATACATGCACATGCAAACACATACATACACATGAAAACATACATATACACAAATACAGATACAAAGACACTTACCAAACATACACACATACAAATACACATACATATAGATACACTCAAACACACATACAAACATATATACGCATGCAAATACTTACACACACATACAGCACAAGCAAACACACACACACACACACACACACACACACACACGCACACACATACCACACATGCAACACACATATACATATGCACACTCACACACATGCACACAGTCACATACACACACAAATATACTTGCATGAACATAAATACACATGTAAACACACATAAATATAGATACATACAAACACATACATAAATATATGCACACACATGCAAACACACATAAACATCCATACATGCACTATGTGTCACCTATATACAAATCTTTTTTTTTCTTTGATAAAATGAAACATACATTCAGTGATTGTGAATTTATAAATAGTGACACTACTTGTTGCACAGTATACTTTAAGCAGTGAATTGGCTTGGGCAGGTGTATTTGTGAGAAGCACTAGATCATCTACATAGTTTGCATCAGTAATTGTTTCTGTGGCATATTGCTGGCTTCTTGCCTTTTTTTAGTTTGAAACCTTTTTCCTTCTTTAGTTCTAATAAAGTTCATAGAATATAGTTTAGACATATTATAGATAAAAATGGTGCTTATGTATCTTCTAGTAGCACTCCAGTGCTAGATCATCAACATAGTCTGCATCAGTAATAGTTTCTGTGGCATATTTCCGGCTTTTTGACTTTTTTTTTTTTTTTTTTTTTTTGTGTGAAACCTTTTTGATTCATTAGGCTTAATAAAGTTCTTAGAATATAGTTTAGATTATATTATAAATAAAAATGGTGCATATGCATCTTCTTGTAGGACTCCAGCGACAATGTCAAAGAAATCTATGTCACAATCAGTTGAATGAATCATTACTTTCATGTCTTTGTAGAGCATCATTATAGCAGTAACAGTTTCTTTGAGGAGACCAAATGATAGTAGCATTTGCTCCATCTTTCCTCTGTGTATGGAGTCAAATGCCATGAAAAAATCTACAAATGAAAGTGTTGCCTTGAGATTTCTTACTTGTACTCCTTTGACAATATGACGAATAGTTGGAATCTGAGAAGTTGTGGATCGATTTCTCTGTAATCCATTTCGATTTTTTCCTGTCTTTTAGACTTTGTTGTGTGTTGTATGTAAACTCAGCTTTGTCAATGTTGCTTTCTTCATGCTTCTAACAGTTCTAAAAATCAATTACTCAAGACAATGAATGCTTACGTCACAAAGGCATCTTGCAATTAGCAGTTTTACCCCCCTTACCTATGAGTCATTGTTAGTTGAAGAAAAACAGGTAAGTAAAGAAAAACACCATCCAAAATTTCCAAATCAGCACTAAAAATGCCCCCCCCCCCAACAGATTCAGAACCCTGTATACAGACTTGAAGACCGAAATCAATATGTTCTTCTTCTTAAAAAAAAAAATGGCAACAAAATTGGAGTAACAACATATATATATATATCAAATTCTTCTAAATAAAACCTAATGTAGAGGAATGGTTTGGTTTCTTTGTTTAATGATGTATCAAACTTTGTGGGTTATTTAATGCCAAAGCCATCCTTGTAGAAGAACAGTAGTGGTACTATTTAATCCATGGCTGGAGGATGAGGGTGTTCTTTTCTTGGTTTGGTTTGGTTTCTTTGTTTAATTACATATCAACATTATTGGGTTATTTAATGCCAAAGCCATCCTTGTAGAAGAACAGTAGTGGTACTGTTTAACCCATGGGTGGAGGATGAGGGTGTTCTTTTCTTGGTTTGGTTTGGTTTCTTTGTTTAATTGCATATCAACATTATTGGGTTATTTAATGCCAAAGCCACCCTTGTAGAAGAACAGTAGTAGTAATGTTTAACCCATGGCTGGAAGATGAGGGTGTTCTTTTCTTGGTTTGGTTTCTTTGTTTAATTGCATATCAACTTTTGTGGGTTATTTAATGCCAAGGTCATCTTTGTAGAAGAACAGTTGTGGTACTATTTAACCCATAGCTGATAGGATGAGGGTGTTCTTTTCTTGGTTTGGTTTGGTTTCTTTGTTTAATGATGTATCAAACTTTATGGGTTATTTAATGCCAAGGCAATCCTTTTAGAAGAACAGTAGTTGTATTATTTAACCCATAGCTGAGGGGATGAAGAGGTTCATACCTTTCCCAAGAGTATTAGTCTGAAACTGAACATAATATCATGGCTGGAATTTAAACTTATTTCCTATAATGTTGCAGTCCAGCATGTTAGTTATTACACCATAGTGGCTCCCCCAAAGGGCAATGGAAACCAGGCTTCAGAAAGAAACATGTCACTATATCCCAATAACATATCGGCCACACAAGACTAACGCATTCCTTTTTACTTAGACAAGAAAACCAGCCCGAATGCATAGCATACCAAACAACCTATACTGTTAAATACATTCTAATAGAATGTGGTGATTTTGCTGTTATTAGACAACATTTTTACAACACAAACAACATAAGAGATATATTAAAAAAATGTCAGTATAAATATTTACCAACCCCTTCTCACGAGCATGATGTGACACAAGTCAATTTCTTAAGTGGAGTTTAATGGGTTTGAATTCAGAGTTTTCCTTCTCCTAGACTGGTTGCGATAGAAAGGTTAAATAGCTCAGTTTTGCTCTACTATTTATCCATAGCTGGAGGGAGAATAATTGGATTCATACCTTTCCCAAGGGTATTAGCGTTATGTGAAATGCAAAGAGCTTCAATGAGGATTTGAACTCGGTTTGCCACATCCATTTCCTATGATGATAACCATTACATCACAAACACCTCCAAAATGTAAATATGGATGACATTTTGTCCTTCCTGAAAGAAATAAGATGAAACCAAAACATATAACAATAAACTTGAACTATACCATATAAACATGTGCCGCAAAAGTGATTCCTAACAACAAACAACTGCAGAGAACTTAGTGTCAAAATCAAGAAAATAAATCTGGTCAACCCTCACAATTTACCTCCGTGCATAAAATAAACCCAGACGGGATGATGTGCCATTTAAACCAATTTATCACAAAATTAATTCAAAATTTCCAGAAATACCTATAAAGAAAAGAACTGATATGAAAAAGAAAACTTCTTGATGAATATAGAGAAAATCTTAAATCTATTCACTTAAGCTATAATGATTGTGGCTAGTATTTTTTAATGCCTTTTTTCTCATTTTCTCTGAATTTTTTAGATGAGGCTTCATAATTAGTATTATTTGGATTATTCAAACTATTGTCCTCATCTTCATTATTATCTACACTATTTCTCTGAATTTTTTAGATGAGGCTTGATAATTAGTATTATTTGGATTATTCAAACTATTGTCCTCATCTTCATTATTATCTGTACAATGTTTTGGCTGATTTGCCCTCCAGCCTATTTTAGGTATTTCTTGTCGGACTTGGGAAGCTTCTTTTCAAACTCGGGAACCTTCCTGTCAGAATCGAGAGCCATTACAGAACTTCAAACCCAACCCTTTTTTCAGTCCATGGGGTTATCCTGTTCTCATTCCACCTACCATAGCTGGTGTACAGGCATTAAGTTGTGTTAATTATTATTCTGTTACTGCTACCATGACCGGGATTGAACCTGCAGTCTAGAGATAGCTGTCACTTTGAACTGTCTTAACCTAACTCCTTTATCCACTGTACTATGTGTCCAATTGGGTTCCCTAGGTTGAAAATAAGGTTTCTGGGTTGGGTCCGACAAGAAATACCTGAAGAAAGCCGGAGGGCACATCAGCCGAAACATTGTACAGATAACAATGAAGATGAGGACAATAGTCCGAATAATCCAAATAATACTGATTGAAAACTTATAAAATATTTTGATTTTGTTAATATTTCTATGTTTATTGCCATCACCCTCACAACATACTACATATAAAATGGATGAAAGTAACTGTGAATAACGTTCTTGTAGCTACTGAATATTTGATTAACAATCAAGTCCCCTAGATTTTGTTAATATTTCTATGTTTATAGCCACCATCATTCAAAACATTATCTATGTATAGAAAGGATAAAATTAATTTTAATAAGCATCCTTGCAGCTAATCCTGGAAGCACCCCCCTCAAAAAAGCAGCTGTATGGATACTTACCTTTTAACAAACAAACCATTCAAGTAAGACTTGAGATGATGGTGATTGTATCATAAAAAAACATTTAAAATGTTCAAAACACAAGAATACTTAATCAAATAATTATTCTGAACTAGAAATGCTATTATCTGCATTATTTAGACTATTGTCCTCATCTTCATTGTTAAATGGACACATGGCTTAGTGGATAAAGTGTTGTATACCCTTTCTTACTTCTTACTTCTGGTCGTATTTTCTTCTGGCCGGCTTTGCTATTCTGATCGTCTATCTTGGTCTGGTCTCTTCTAAGGTCTGGACTTTCTTGGGGACTTCGGGTCTGGTTTCTGTTAGGGATTTCTCCTTATCAGAAGCCCTGTGTCATTGTTAGTTTTTAGGTAATAAACACAAGACTTCGATTTACTTTGATGTTACTTTATTTTCAATCCCCAACCCAGACATCTGCACAGGTGAGACTTACATCCTACGAGCTCAGCTCCTACCCTCTAACTGACTGAAACTTACTTACTATCTAAACCGGAAGAGAGGGTCTTCTCTACCGGTTCTCACGGTATCCACCGGAAGGTTAGGACTGAGGTCAAGCCTTGTCACTCATCCTTCAAGGCCGTGGGCTGTAGCTTATAATGGCCATTTTGATTTCTACACTATTGCCATAAATATTAGGTATCTAATAATTATGTAACATAAAGGAGTTAGGCTAAGAGATTTCTAAGTGACAGTTACCTCTGGACTGCAGGTTCAATCCTGGCAAAGGGCAGTAGTAAAATAGAATAATAATTAACACAGCTTAATGCCTCTACCCCAGCTATGGTTAGCAGAATGAGAACAGGATACCCCCATGGACTAAATAACGGGTTAGGTTCAAAGTTCTGTGATGGCTCCCAATTCTGACAAGAAGGTTCCCAATTACGACAAGAAAGTTCCCGACTGTGAAAAGAAGGTTCCCAAGTCCAACAGGAAATACCTGAAGAAAGCCGGAGGGCACATCGGCCGACACGTTGTACAGATAACAATGAAGATGAGGACAATTGTCTGAATAATGCAGATAATACTAATCATCAAGCCTCATCTTAAACATTCAGAGAAATAAAAATGCTATAATTTACTAAAACAGAAATGGTCTGATAATCAAATTGTAATTTGTTGTAATCTAACAAAGGTTACTAAATGAGGAATAACTAAATGAAGGCTGGAAATGAAATGGAATCTTTATAACCTTAACAAAATACAATACTTGCCAGCAGCATGAAGAAGGGTAAAACACTATTAGTGGTATCAGACTACTCAGTCAGCATAATATTTCCATATTTATAAGGATTGGGACATAACCATTATTGCTCATAGGTAAGTTATATGAGGATTGAGACATATCTATTATTGTTCATAGGTAGGATATATGAGGATTAGGACACACCCATTATTGTTCATAGGTAGGGTATATGAGGATTGGGACATATCCATTATTGTTCATAGGTAGGGTATATTGAGGATTGGGACATACCCATTATTGTTCATAAGTACGGTATATAACAACATTTCTGATTAATACTTGTCAGACAAATATTTATGGGGACAATGGATGATAATACATTTTATCTTAAGGGAGACAAACATAGTTATAAGAATATACAAAACTCTATGAGGATATCATATAGAATATTGTACCCCAGGCTTCGGTTCCAGTATCTAAACATGGAAATTGGGGTGTAATAGTAAGGTCTGAGGGAAAGAAGAGTGACAAAACTAATAAAAAGAGTAAAAGATTACAGTTACAGGGAGAGATTAGAGAAATTAGGATTAAACTACTTTACTAGAAAGAAGAATGAGAGGTGATCTAATTGAAACTTTCAAAATAATTGATGCAAAGAAGAGTGACAAAACTAATAAAAAGAGTAAAAGATTACAGTTACAAGGAGAGATTAGAGAAATTAGGATTAACTACTTTACTAGAAAGAAGAATGAGAGGTGATGATCTAATTGAAACTTTCAAAATAATTGATGCAAAGAAGAGTGACAAAACTAATAAAAAGAGTAAAAGATTACAGTTACAAGGAGAGATTAGAGAAATTAGGATTAACTACTTTACTAGAAAGAAGAATGAGAGGTGATCTAATTGAAACTTTCAAAATAATTGATGCAAAGAAGAGTGACAAAACTAATAAAAAGAGTAAAAGATTACAGTTACAAGGGAGATTAGAGAAATTAGGATTAACTACTTTACTAGAAAGAAGAATGAGAGGTGATCTAATTGAAACTTTCAAAATAATTGATGCAAAGAAGAGTGACAAAACTAATAAAAAGAGTAAAAGATTACAGTTACAATGAGAGATTAGAGAAATTAGTATTAACTACTTTACTAGAAAGAAGAATGAGAGGTGATCTAATTGAAACTTTCAAAATAATTGATGCAAAGAAGAGTGACAAAACTAATAAAAAGAGTAAAAGATTACAGTTACAAGGAGAGATTAGAGAAATTAGTATTAACTACTTTACTAGAAAGAAGAATGAGAGGTGATCTAATTGAAACTTTCAAAATAATTGATGCAAAGAAGAGTGACAAAACTAATAAAAAGGGTAAAAAATTACAGTTACAGGGAGAGATTAGAGAAATTAGTATTAACTACTTTACTAGAAAGAAGAATGAGAGGTGATCTAATTGAAACTTTCAAAATAATTGATGCAAAGAAGAGTGACAAAACTAATAAAAAGAGTAAAAGATTACAGTTACAGGGGGAGATTTAATAAATTAGGATTAACTACTTTACTAGAAAGAAGAATAAGAGATGATCTAATTGAAACTTTAAATTACTAATTATGATCGACACATTTTTAATACCTCTCCTGGAACTGAAACTTACTTTCAAGGCAGATTTTCCAAACTAAGTCTATTACTTAGTTTTGAAATCATTAACAATTGTATTTTTTTTGCTAATAGAGTAATATGGTAGTGGTATTGGTGCTAGTGTATAAGACTACTCAGTCAGAATAATACTTCCATATTTATGAGTAATATGTTTTTGAACAAAAACAGCAATAGTATACAATATCTTAAGATCAATTTGAATTATTTCAGGAAAAACAGTAAGAAGAAAAATAATTTAGGAGGTATTTTGGGGAACTATCAGATGAATATCTTAACAGAATTTCATCTGAAGCTATATATTGTACTTGAAGTGGGATTTTTTTAAAAAGTTAGTCTCACAGGTTCATGGGGCATCCTGCAGGGATCCAACTCACGATTCAGTAATAATTTATAACTGAACCGTGACTTGGACCCTTGCAGGATGCCCCACGTAAAAAAAGATCTTGCGTTGATCAAGCTACTCTAAAAGAAAAATTAATGTCTACTATTTATACAATATTAAATGCAAAAAAATGCTGTTATCAACTAAATCTTATTTTTTAATTATCTTCATGAAAAATAAATAAAATATTTATTATTTTTACTTAAAAACCAAGCCCTAGTGATATTTAATATATATATATATATATATATATGAGTAAGAAAAGGTGGAATGAAAACATCACACAATGCTGTTAAAGAAGAAAACAATTTATAATATAATCATAGCTGATACTGATCAATATTTCGATTTTACAAAATCATCATCAGAGCTCATTCACTCCCGTAGTTGTTTGGGTCGGGAGGAAAGTCAAATGAGCTCTGATGATGATTTTTGTAAAAATCGAATAATTGATCATTATCAGCTATGATTATATTATAAATTGTTTTCTTCTTTAACAGCATTGTGTGATGTTTTCATTCCACCTTTTCTTACTCATATTGTCGGATTCATTTCCTTTCTTTCAACTTATATATATATATATATATATATATACTTTGTCGTTAATTGTTTTATTTTCAAAGTTTCCTCCAGACATACATATATACACAACTGCCCTTTATATATGTATAGATTAACAGTGTATATGTTTTGTATAAAGTTTGGTCCATATGACCTTTAGGCACCCCTTTTTGATCTCGATTAAGAAAGGACATGTTTTTATTTTTCACCGTCAATATCCAGTTGTGTTAAGAGACAATTTTTAGATATTTTTAAAAATTATAAAACTAACCCTTAGCCCTAACCCTTAACAAACAACCAGATATTGACATTGTAAATGAAAAACATTTCCTTTCTTAATCAAGATCAAAAAGGGGTGCCTAAAGGTAATATGGTCCCAAAGTTTATTAATTGATTTTGTTAAATGTAGATGTGAGAAGATAGAAATAAAAAAAGGGAAGATGCCCGAGGAAGCCTAACAAACAAATAAATAAATAGATCTGATGCTTATTGTGAAAAGGTGGGAATTAATTGTTATATTAGAAATTATCAAGATAATTAGAATTATCAACAGTCAGGATGATTCCCCAGCCATCATGGATGTCAAGCAAAAATCTAAGCTCTTATTGTAAATTTCTATTCTTTATGGTATGGGTATCTTCATCATCAAGTCATGCTGACAGCATGGATTCTCATGACTCCCTCTCACCTGTCCCTATCAGCCATCGCTCCTGGAAAGTCCTCCACAAGAAGCGCTGCTATACAGTAGCATTGAAATGGCTAGTTACTCACTGCATATATACCAGGTGTTGACCTCTACAAACGAATATACTGTATCCATGTTTATAGATGAAAAAAGCAAATTTTGTCCATGTGCATTTTCCAATAAAAATATTTAAATTAAACTAAATTGGTAATCTTGAACTTTAAGTGACTAAATTCCTACCATAAAATTGTACTTGCACATTATTTGAAATTAACTTAATTGTTATTAAAAAGATATTTTATGATATTTCGGAGTTAAAAATATGTATTAAAATGGATTTGAATAGCGTTGTGTTTTCTCCGTGAAAATTATGTTGAATTAAAGATAGCTGCCATAGTTTACAAGCTTCTTCTTGGAAAAAGAACAAAGGGACTTAACTCTCATTTAAGTCTTAAAAGCAATGAGAGTTAAGTCCTTTTTCTAGTCAAAACATAATCGGTTGAGAACAGAAAGTCCTTGTTGGTATTTTCACAACCCGGGTAGGATGTGACACAAGGTTACAAGTACGTGTCATCCAGTGAAGACCGAACACAATATTCAGCAGTAATGGATTTGTGAGACTAGCTTGCTAATCATTACACCACAATGTGACGCCCTTTCTACCTAATCTGTTCACCACGGATAGGATGAGGTTGGAAGAATTTTTTGCTTTATCTTATCAGAGAGATCAGATTTCCATAAGATTGACAATCAGTCAATGGCTGTCCATGCCTTTCCTATGCATACATTGACATCACTTTCTGTAGATGAGATAATGCTACCTAGCTATGTGAACTAGTCTACTAATTACATGGGTATACTAGCCTCCACAATATCACAAAAATATATATATCAAGTTTTTCTTTAAAACCACTGGCTACCAAGGGGACTCTAATTAACTAATTATATCAAAAGTTAAAGTATTTCTGTAGATGAGATAATGCTACCTAGTTATATGAACTAGTCAACTAATTACATGGGTATACTAGCTGACATAATATCACAAAAATATATATCAAGGTTTTTTTTAGGTCCCACTGGCTGCCAGGTAGTCTCTAAGTAACTAATTATATCAAAGGTTAAAGTATTTCTGTAGATGAGATAATGTTACCTAGGTATATGAACTGATCTACTAATTACATGGGTATACTAGCTGACATAATATCGCAAAAAATATATATTGTGTTTTTCTTAAGGGCACACTGGCAGCCAGGGAGACTCTAAGTAACTAATTATATCAAAGGTTAAAGTATTTCTGTAGATGAGATAACTCTACCTAGCTATGTGAACTGGTCTACTAATTACTTGCATATATTAGCTGACATAATATCGCAAAAAATATATATAAAGTTTTTCTTTAGGACCCACTGGCTGCCAGGTAGTCTCTAAGTAACTAATTATATCAAAGGTTAAAGTATTTCTGTAGATGAGATAATGCAACCTAGGTATATGAACTGGTCTACTAATTACTTGCCTATACTAGCTGACATAATATCACAAAAAATATATATCGTGTTTTTCTTAAGGGCACACTGGCAGCCATGGAGACTCTAAGCAACTAATTATATCAAAGGTTAAAGTATTTCTGTAGATGAGATAATGCTACCCAGGTGTGTGAACTGGTCTACTAATTACTTAGTACTCTGACATAATATTGCAAAAAATATATATCAAGTTTTTCTTTAGGTCCCACTGGCTGCCATGGATACTAATTATATCAAAGTTTAAAGTATTTCTATAGATGAGATAATACTACCTAAAGCTTTATGTAATAAAACAGGGGAAGATACCCAAGGAGGCATAACAAATGAATAAATTAATATGTGTATTGCTCACAGAACAAAAGGCAGATGATAATAGAAATTCCAATTTAATACACAACTTACAAGGATTTATAGAGACAATGTTGTAGCAATGTTGTAACAAAAAATTATGGAGGAGCTAGAAATAGATACTAAAGACATTATTAGTTGGATGTTGTCATGAATTATGATACAATTATATAAACTTTCACCAGTTGTTTATCTTTATTTGTGACCCTTAATAACCACCCACAACAGATTGTAATACGTTGGAAAATAAAACAATAATATTAGAGATCCATAATACTAAGTAATTATTTATTAAACCCAGTTTTGTTCAAACCAGTATGAAATTAACCACACCCTATATCAAGTAAACCTTTATGTATTATTGATATATAAGACACATTGCAGGATTTTAAGCGCACTAATAACAGGGGTGGTTTGGGGCAAATCTAACTTAGATTTTTACAGAGAGCTTGTTAATAAATAATATTTATTCTGTATATGAATGATTTTGACTATAAATGAAGTATTCATTGATAAACTTATGCAATTCCTGAGAGTATGGTGATGTAAGCAATGGCATAGTTTCGGTTACAGACAGACAGACACCGAATCTTCATTATAATAAAGATATATGAATAATATATATATAAATCAATTATAACATTGATGTTCATATTTTCGGGTGATACTGTATGTAGAACCGTGTGTAGAAGGGGTAGGTGATCTAGACCCAACAATTGGCGGTATTGTATTGTCCTGAAAAATGAAATATCATTTTTGTCAGCGTCGAGGCGCGCCCTACTGTCACAAACCCTTCCCACTATTTGGACTTGTAATGATTTTTAAAAAAAAGAATAACAAAAAAAATGTAAGATTTTTAAAAGCATGAAGGCTTATCTACGGGGATTATTTTGAGAAGAAAAAGACACTAACAATAAAACCACAAATATCCAAGAGAGTCATGGGAGTTCATGCTGCGAGCCAAACTCAATGACGATGAGGATCTTGGTTAGCCTATGAACTTTTCAGCCAACTCTCATATAAAAAAAAAAAGAAAGAAATAAGCAGACTTAAACTGTATATTCAACCATTAGAAATAAAAGCAAAGGGGAAAGAAATACTTTTGTAGTCGCAGCCTTTTTAGTCAATTGTGGAAGTAAAAAATTACAGTTACAGGGAGAGATTGGAGAAATTAGGATTAACTATTTACTAGAAAGGAGAATGAGAGGTGATCTAATTGAAACTTTCAAAAATAATTGATGCAAAGAAGAGTGACAAAAACTAATAAAAAGAGTAAAAGATTACAGTTACAAGAAGAGATTAGAGAGGGGCCGGTTTAGCTCAGTCGGTAGAGTGTTCGGCTAGGAATCTCAAGGTTCTTGTTCGATACTGGCCCCCGCCAACTCAGCGTATGAGTAACACAGGATCTGTGCGGTAAAGTAAGGAGCTGATGGTAGGTGTGGCACTCCACCTCAGATGCCCAATAATCTCCTTGGTCTAGCACTAGTGAAAAGGGCATAGACTCCCTCGCTGTCTGGCTGATACCAACATTAGGCGCCCTGAAGACTTTACTTACTTTTACTTTACTAGAAAGAAGAATGAGAGGTGATCTAATTGAAACTTTCAAAATAATTGATGCAAAGAAGAGTGACAAAACTAATAAAAAGAGTAAAAGATTACAGTTACAAGGAGAGATTAAGAGAAATTAGGATTAACTACTTTACTAGAAAGAAGAATGAAAGGTGATCTAATTGAAACTTTCAAAATAATTGATGCAAGAAGAGTGACAAAACTAATAAAAAGAGTAAAAGATTACAGTTACAAGGAGAGATTAGAGAAATTAGTATTAACTACTTTACTAGAAAGAAGAATGAAAGGTGATCTAATTGAAACTTTCAAAATAATTGATGCAAAAGAAGAGTGACAAAACTAATAAAAAGAGTAAAAGATTACAGTTACAAGGAGAGATTAGAGAATTAGTTTAACTACTTTACTAGAAAGAAGAATGAGAGGTGATCTATTGAAACTTTCAAATAATTGATGCAAAGAAGAGTGAACAAAACTAATAAAAAGAGTAAAAAATTACAGTTACAGGGAGAGATTAGAGAAATTAGTATTAACTACTTTCTAGAAAGAAAGAATGAGAGGTGATCTAATTGAAACTTTCAAAATAATTGATGCAAGAAGAGTGACAAAACTAATAAAAAGAGTAAAATATTACAGTTACAATGAGAGATTAGAGAAATTAGTATTAACTACTTTACTAGAAAGAAGAATGAGAGGTGATCTAATTGAAATTTCAAAATAATTGATGCAAAGAAAGAGTGACAAAACTAATAAAAAGAGTAAAAATTACATTACAGGGAGAGATTAGAGAAATTAGTATTAACTAACTTTACTAGAAAGAAGAATGAGAGGTGATCTAATTGAAACTTTCAAAATAATTGATGCAAAGAAGAGTGACAAAACTAATAAAAAGAGTAAATATTACAGTTACAATGAGATATTAGAGAAATTAGTATTAACTACTTTACAGAAAGAAGAATGAGAGGTGATCTAATTGAAACTTTCAAAATAATTGATGCAAAGAGAGTGACAAAACTAATAAAAGAGTAAAAGATTACAGTTACAGGGAGAGATTAGAGAAATTAGTATTAACTACTTTACTAGAAAGAAGAATGAGAGGTGATCTAATTGAAACTTTCAAAATAATTGATGCAAAGAAGAGTGCAATGACAAACTAATAAAAGAGTAAAATATTACAGTTACAATAGAGATTAGAGAAATTAGTATTAACTACCTTTACTAGAAAGAAGAATGAGAGGTGATCTAATTGAAACTTTCAAAATAATTGATGCAAGAAGAGTGACAAAACTAATAAAAAGAGTAAAAATTACAGTTACAGGGGGAGATTTTAATAAATTAGGATTAACTACTTTACTAGAAAAGAAGAATAAGAGCTGATCTAATTGAAACTTTAAATTACTAATTATGATCGACACATTTTTAATACTTCTCCTGGAACTGGAAACTTACTTTCAAGGCAGATTTTCCAAACTAAGTCTATTACTTAGTTTTGAAATCATTAACAAATTGTATTTTTTTGCTAATAGAGTAATATGGTAGTGGTATTGGTGCTAGTGGTATAAGACTACTCAGTCAGAATAATACTTCCATATTTATGAGTAATATGTTTTTTGAACAAAAACGGCAATAGTATACAATATCTTAAGATCAATTTGAATTATTTCAGGAAAAACAGTAAGAAGAAAATAATTTAGGAGGGTATTTTGGGGAACTATCAGATGAATATCTAACAGAATTTCATCTGAAGCTATATATTGTACTTGAAGTGGGATTTTTTAAAGTTAGTCTCACAGGTTCATGGGGCATCCTGCAGGGATCCAACTCACGATTCAGTAATAATTTATAACAGAACCGTGACTTGGACCCTTGCAGGATGCCCCACGTAAAAAAAAGATCTTGCGTTGATCAAGCTACTCTAAAAGAAAAATTAATGTCTACTATTTACAATATTAAATGCAAAAAAAAATGCTGTTATCAACTAAATCTTATTTTTTAATTATCTTCATGAAAATAAATAAAATATTTATTATTTTTACTTAAAAACCAAGCCCTAGTGATATTTAATATATATATATATATATATATAATTATATATATATGAGTAAGAAAGGTGGAATGAAAACATCACACAATGCTGTTAAAGAAGAAAACAATTTATAATATAATCATAGCTGATACTGATCAATATTTCGATTTTACAAAATCATCATCAGAGCTCATTCACTCCGTATTGTTTGGGTCGGAGAGGAAAGTCAAATGAGCTCTGATGATGATTTTGTAAAATCGAAATATTGATCATTATCAGCTATGATTATATTATAAATTGTTTTCTTCTTTAACAGCATTGTGTGATGTTTTCATTCCACCTTTTCTTACTCATATTGTCGGATTCATTTCCTTTCTTCTTTCAACTTATAATATATATATATATATACTTTGTCGTTAATTGTTTATTTTTCAAAGTTTCCTCCAACATAACATATTACACAACTGCCCTTTATATGATTATAGATTAAACAGTGTATATGTTTTGTATAAAGTTTGTCCATATGCACTTTAGGCACCCTTTTTGATCTCGATTAAGAAAGGACATGTTTTTATTTTTTCACCGTCAATATCCAGTTGTGTTAAGAGACAATTTTTAGATATTTTTAAAATTATAAAAACTAACCCTTACCCTAACCCTTAACAACAACCAGATATTGACATTTGTAATGAAAAACATTTCCTTTCTTAATCAAGATCAAAAAGGGGGTGCCTAAAGATAATATGGTCCTCAAAGTTTTATTAATTGATTTTGTTAAAATGTAGATGTGAGAAGATAGAAATAAAAAGGGAAGATGCCCGAGGAACCTACAAACAAATAAATAAATAGATTGATGCTTATTGTGAAAAGGTGGGAATTAATTGTTATATTAGAAATTATCAAGAATAATTAGAAATTATCAACAGTCAGGATGATTCCCAGCCATCATGGATGTCAAGCAAAATCTAGAGCTCTTATTGTATATTTCTATGATTTTTGTATTTTATGGTATGGGTATCATCATCATCAATCATGCTGACAGCCATGGATTTCTCCCTGTCCCTCTACCTGTCCCTATCAGCCATCGCTCCTGAAAAGTCCTTCCACAAAAGCGCTGCTATAGCAGTAGCATTTAAATGGCTAGTTTACACACTGCATAATATACCAGGTGTTGACCTCATACAAACGAATATACTGTATCCTGTTTATAGATGAAAAAAGCAAATTTTGTCCATGTGCATTTTTCCAATAAAAATATTAAATTAAACTAAATTGGTAATCTTGACTTTAAGTGACTAAATTCCTACCATAAAATTGTACTTGCACATTATTTGAAATTACCTTAATTGTTATTAAAAGATATTTTATGATATTTCGGAGTTAAAAATATGTATTAAATGGATTTGAATAGCGTGTGTTTTTCTCCTGTGAAAATTATGTTGAATTAAAGATGGCTGCCATAGTTTACAAGCTTCTTCTTGGAAAAGAACAAGGGTCTTAACTCTCATTTAAGTCTTAAAAAATGAGAGTTATCCTTTTTCTAGTCAAAACATAATCGGTTGAGAAACAATGAAATGAGGACAATTGTCTGAATAATGCAGATAATACTAATCATCAAGCCTCATCTTAAACATTCAGAGAAATAAAATGCTATAATTTACTAAAACAGAAATGGTCTGATAATCAAATTGTAATTTGTTGTAATCTAACAAAGGTTACTAAATGAGGAATAACTAAATGAAGGCTGGAAATGAAATGGAATCTTTATAACCTTAACAAAATACAATACTTGCCAGCAGCATGAAGAAGGGTAAAACACTATTAGTGGTATCAGACTACTCAGTCAGCATAATATTTCCATATTTATAAGGATTGGGACATAACCATTATTGCTCATAGGTAAGTTATATGAGGATTGAGACATATCTATTATTGTTCATAGGTAGGATATATGAGGATTAGGACACACCCATTATTGTTCATAGGTAGGGTATATGAGGATTGGGACATATCCATTATTGTTCATAGGTAGGGTATATTGAGGATTGAGACATACCCATTATTGTTCATAAGTACGGTATATAACAACATTTCTGATTAATACTTGTCAGACAAATATTTATGGGGACAATGGATGATAAAAAATTTTATCTTAAGGGAGACAAACATAGTTATAAGAATATACAAAACTCTATGAGGATATCATATAGAATATTGTACCCCAGGCTTCGGTTCCAGTATCTAAACATGGAAATTGGGGTGTAATAGTAAGGTCTGAGGGAAAGAAGAGTGACAAAACTAATAAAAAGAGTAAAAGATTACAGTTACAGGGAGAGATTAGAGAAATTAGGATTAACTACTTTACTAGAAAGAAGAATGAGAGGTGATCTAATTGAAACTTTCAAAATAATTGATGCAAAGAAGATGACAAAACTAATAAAAAGAGTAAAAGATTACAGTTACAATGAGAGATTAGAGAAATTAGGATTAACTACTTTACTAGAAAGAAGAATGAGAGTTGATCTAATTGAAACTTTCAAAAATAATTGATGCAAAGAAGAGTGATAAAACTAATAAAAAGAGTAAAAGATTACAGTTACAATGAGAGATTAGAGAAATTAGGATTAACTACTTTACTAGAAAGAAGAATGAGAGTTGATCTAATTGAAACTTTCAAAATAATTGATGCAAAGAAGAGTGATAAACTAATAAAAAGAGTAAAAGATTACAGTTACAATGAGAGATTAGAGAAATTAGGATTAACTACTTTACTAGAAAGAAGAATGAGAGTTGATCTAATTGAAACTTTCAAAATAATTGATGCAAAGAAGAGTGATAAAACTAATAAAAAGAGTAAAAGATTACAGTTACAATGAGAGATTAGAGAAATTAGGATTAACTACTTTACTAGAAAGAAGAATGAGAGTTGATCTAATTGAAACTTTCAAAATAATTGATGCAAAGAAGAGTGATAAAACTAATAAAAAGAGTAAAAGATTACAGTTACAATGAGAGATTAGAGAAATTAGGATTAACTACTTTACTAGAAAGAAGAATGAGAGTTGATCTAATTGAAACTTTCAAAATAATTGATGCAAAGAAGAGTGATAAACTAATAAAAAAGTAAAAGATTACAGTTACAATGAGAGATTAGAGAAATTAGGATTAACTACTTTACTAGAAAGAAGAATGAGAGGTGATCTAATTGAAACTTTCAAAATAATTGATGCAAAGAAGAGTGATAAAACTAATAAAAAGTAAAAGATTACAGTTACAATGAGAGATTAGAGAAATTAGGATTAACTACTTTACTAGAAAGAAGAATGAGAGGTGATCTAATTGAAACTTTCAAAATAATTGATGCAAAGAAGAGTGACAAAACTAATAAAAAGAGTAAAAGATTACAGTTACAATGAGAGATTAGAGAAATTAGGATTAACTACTTTACTAGAAAGAAGAATGAGAGGTGATCTAATTGAAACTTTCAAAAATTGATGCAAAGAAGAGTGACAAAACTAATAAAAAGAGTAAAAGATTACAGTTACAATGAGAGATTAGAGAAATTAGGATTAACTACTTTACTAGAAAGAAGAATGAGAGTGATCTAATTGAAACTTTCAAAATAATTGATGCAAAGAAGAGTGACAAAACTAATAAAAAGAGTAAAAGATTACAGTTACAATGAGATATTAGAGAAATTAGGATTAACTACTTTACTAGAAAGAAGAATGAGAGGTGATCTAATTGAAACTTTCAAAATAATTGATGCAAAGAAGAGTGACAAAACTAATAAAAGAGTAAAGATTACAGTTACAATGAGAGATTAGAGAAATTAGGATTAACTACTTTACTAGAAAGAAGAATGAGAGGTGATCTAATTGAAACTTTCAAAATAATTGATGCAAAGAAGAGTGACAAAACTAATAAAAAGAGTAAAAGATTACAGTTACAAGGAGAGATTAGAGAAATTAGTATTAACTACTTTACTAGAAGAAGAATGAGAGGTGATCTAATTGAAACTTTCAAAATAATTGATGCAAAGAAGAGTGAAAAAACTAATAAAAAGAGTAAAAAATTACAGTTACAGGGAGAGATTGGAGAAATTAGGATTAACTATTTTACTAGAAAGGAGAATGAGAGGTGATCTAATTGAAACTTTCAAAATAATTGATGCAAAGAAGAGTGACAAAACTAATAAAAAGAGTAAAAGATTACAGTTACAAGAAGAGATTAGAGAGGGGCCGGTTTAGCTCAGTCGGTAGAGTGTTCGGCTAGGAATCTCAAGGTTCTTGGTTCGATACTGGCCCCCGCCAACTCAGCGTATGAGTAACACAGGGATCTGTGCGGTAAAGTAAGGAGCTGATGGTAGGTGTGGCACTCCACCTCAGATGCCCAAATAATCTCCTTGGTCTAGCACTAGTGAAAAGGGCATAGACTCCCTCGCTGTCTGGCTGATACCAACATTAGGCCGCCCTGAAGACTTTACTTACTTTTACTTTACTAGAAAGAAGAATGAGAGGTGATCTAATTGAAACTTTCAAAATAATTGATGCAAAGAAGAGTGACAAAACTAATAAAAAGAGTAAAAGATTACAGTTACAAGGAGAGATTAGAGAAATTAGGATTAACTACTTTACTAGAAAGAAGAATGAAAGGTGATCTAATTGAAACTTTCAAAATAATTGATGCAAAGAAGAGTGACAAAACTAATAAAAAGAGTAAAAGATTACAGTTACAAGGAGAGATTAGAGAAATTAGTATTAACTACTTTACTAGAAAGAAGAATGAAAGGTGATCTAATTGAAACTTTCAAAATAATTGATGCAAAGAAGAGTGACAAACTAATAAAAAGAGTAAAAGATTACAGTTACAAGAGAGATTAGAGAAATTAGTATTAACTACTTACTAGAAAGAAGAATGAGAGGTGATCTAATTGAAACTTTCAAAATAATTGCAAAGAAGAGTGACAAAACTAATAAAAAGAGTAAAAAATTACAGTTACAGGAGAGATTAGAGAAATTAGTATTAACTACTTTACTAGAAAGAAGAATGAGAGGTGATCTAATTGAAACTTTCAAAATAATTGATGCAAAGAAGAGTGACAAAACTAATAAAAAGAGTAAAATATTACAGTTACAATGAGAGATTAGAGAAATTAGTATTAACTACTTTACTAGAAAGAAGAATGAGAGGTGATCTAATTGAAACTTTCAAAATAATTGATGCAAAGAAGAGTGACAAAACTAATAAAAAGAGTAAAAAATTACAGTTACAGGGAGAGATTAGAGAAATTAGTATTAACTACTTTACTAGAAAGAAGAATGAGAGGTGATCTAATTGAAACTTTCAAAATAATTGATGCAAGAAGAGTGACAAAACTAATAAAAAGAGTAAAATATTACAGTTACAATGAGATATTAGAGAAATTAGTATTAACTACTTTACTAGAAAGAAGAATGAGAGGTGATCTAATTGAAACTTTCAAAATAATTGATGCAAAGAAGAGTGACAAACTAATAAAAAGAGTAAAAGATTACAGTTACAGGGAGAGATTAGAGAAATTAGTATTAACTACTTTACTAGAAAGAAGAATGAGAGGTGATCTAATTGAAACTTTCAAAATAATTGATGCAAAGAAGAGTGACAAAACTAATAAAAAGAGTAAAATATTACAGTTACAATGAGAGATTAGAGAAATTAGTATTAACTACTTTACTAGAAAGAAGAATGAGAGGTGATCTAATTGAAACTTTCAAAATAATTGATGCAAAGAAGAGTGACAAAACTAATAAAAAGAGTAAAAAATTACAGTTACAGGGGGAGATTTAATAAATTAGGATTAACTACTTTACTAGAAAGAAGAATAAGAGCTGATCTAATTGAAACTTTAAATTACTAATTATGATCGACACATTTTTAATACTTCTCCTGGAACTGGAAACTTACTTTCAAGGCAGATTTTCCAAACTAAGTCTATTACTTAGTTTTGAAATCATTAACAAATTGTATTTTTTTTGCTAATAGAGTAATATGGTAGTGGTATTGGTGCTAGTGGTATAAGACTACTCAGTCAGAATAATACTTCCATATTTATGAGTAATATGTTTTTTGAACAAAAACAGCAATAGTATACAATATCTTAAGATCAATTTGAATTATTTCAGGAAAAACAGTAAGAAGAAAAATAATTTAGGAGGGTATTTTGGGGAACTATCAGATGAATATCTTAACAGAATTTCATCTGAAGCTATATATTGTACTTGAAGTGGGATTTTTTAAAAAGTTAGTCTCACAGGTTCATGGGGCATCCTGCAGGGATCCAACTCACGATTCAGTAATAATTTATAACAGAACCGTGACTTGGACCCTTGCAGGATGCCCCACGTAAAAAAAAGATCTTGCGTTGATCAAGCTACTCTAAAAGAAAAATTAATGTCTACTATTTACAATATTAAATGCAAAAAAAATGCTGTTATCAACTAAATCTTATTTTTTAATTATCTTCATGAAAATAAATAAAATATTTATTATTTTTACTTAAAAACCAAGCCCTAGTGATATTTAATATATATATATATATATATATATATATATAATATGAGTAAGAAAAGGTGGAATGAAAACATCACACAATGCTGTTAAAGAAGAAAACAATTTATAATATAATCATAGCTGATACTGATCAATATTTCGATTTTACAAAAATCATCATCAGAGCTCATTCACTCCCGTAGTTGTTTGGGTCGGAGAGGAAAGTCAAATGAGCTCTGATGATGATTTTTGTAAAATCGAAATATTGATCATTATCAGCTATGATTATATTATAAATTGTTTTCTTCTTTAACAGCATTGTGTGATGTTTTCATTCCACCTTTTCTTACTCATATTGTCGGATTCATTTCCTTTCTTTCAACTTATATATATATATATATATACTTTGTCGTTAATTGTTTTATTTTCAAAGTTTCCTCCAGACATACATATATACACAACTGCCCTTTATATATGTATAGATTAACAGTGTATATGTTTTGTATAAAGTTTGGTCCATATGACCTTTAGGCACCCCTTTTTGATCTCGATTAAGAAAGGACATGTTTTTATTTTTCACCGTCAATATCCAGTTGTGTTAAGAGACAATTTTTAGATATTTTTAAAAATTATAAAACTAACCCTTAACCCTAACCCTTAACAAACAACCAGATATTGACATTGTAAATGAAAAACATTTCCTTTCTTAATCAAGATCAAAAAGGGGGTGCCTAAAGATAATATGGTCCCAAAGTTTATTAATTGATTTTGTTAAATGTAGATGTGAGAAGATAGAAATAAAAAAGGGAAGATGCCCGAGGAAGCCTAACAAACAAATAAATAAATAGATATGATGCTTATTGTGAAAAGGTGGGAATTAATTGTTATATTAGAAATTATCAAGATAATTAGAAATTATCAACAGTCAGGATGATTCCCAGCCATCATGGGATGTCAAGCAAAAATCTAAGCTCTTATTGTATATTTCTATGGAATGTTTTGTATTCTTTATGGTATGGGTATCATCATCATCAAGTCATGCTGACAGCATGGATTCTCATGACTCCCTCTCACCTGTCCCTATCAGCCATCGCTCCTGAAAAGTCCTCCACAAGAAGCGCTGCTATACAGTAGCATTGAAATGGCTAGTTACACACTGCATATATACCAGGTGTTGACCTCTACAAACGAATATACTGTATCCATGTTTATAGATGAAAAAAGCAAATTTTGTCCATGTGCATTTTCCAATAAAAATATTTAAATTAAACTAAATTGGTAATCTTGAACTTTAAGTGACTAAATTCCTACCATAAAATTGTACTTGCACATTATTTGAAATTAACTTAATTGTTATTAAAAAGATATTTTATGATATTTCGGAGTTAAAAATATGTATTAAAATGGATTTGAATAGCGTTGTGTTTTCTCCGTGAAAATTATGTTGAATTAAAGATGGCTGCCATAGTTTACAAGCTTCTTCTTGGAAAAAGAACAATGGGTCTTAACTCTCATTTAAGTCTTAAAAGCAATGAGAGTTAAATCCTTTTTCTAGTCAAAACATAATCGGTTGAGAACAGAAAGTCATTGTTGGTATTTTCACAACCCGGGTAGGATGTGACACAAGGTTACAAGTACGTGTCATCCAGTGAAGACCGAACACAATATTCAGCAGTAATGGATTTGCGAGACTAGCTTGCTAATCATTACACCACAATGTGACGCCCTTTCTACCTAATCCGTTCACCACGGATAGGATGAGGTTGGAAGAATTTTTTGCTTTATCTTATCAGAGAGATCAGATTTCCATAAGATTGACAATCAGTCAATGGCTGTCCATGCCTTTCCTATGCATACATTGACATCACTTCCTGTAGATGAGATAATGCTACCTAGCTATGTGAACTAGTCTACTAATTACATGGGTATACTAGCCTTCACAATATCACAAAAATATATATATCAAGTTTTTCTTTAGGACCCACTGGCTGCCAGGTAGTCTCTAAGTAACTAATTATATCAAAGGTTAAAGTATTTCTGTAGATGAGATAATGCTACCTAGGTATATGAACTGGTCTACTAATTACTTGCATATACTAGCTGATAAAATATCACAAAAAATATATATCAAGTTTTTCTTTAAAACCCACTGGCTGCCAGGGAGACTCTAAGTAACTAATTATATCAAAGGTTAAAGTATTTCTGTAGATGAGATAATGCTACCTAGGTATATAAACTAGTCTACTAATTACATGGGTATACTAGCTGACATAATATCACAAAAATATGTATCAAGGTTTTTTTAGGTCCCACTAACTGCCCTGGAGACTCTAAGTAACTAATTATATCAAAGGTTAAAGTATTTCTGTAGATGAGATAATGCTACCTAGGTATATGAACTGATCTACTAATTACATGGGTATACTAGCTGACATAATATCGCAAAAAATATATATTGTTTTTCTTAAGGGCACACTGGCAGCCATGAAGACTCTAAGTAACTAATTATATCAAAGGTTAAAGTATTTCTGTAGATGAGATAATGCAACCTAGGTATATGAACTGGTCTACTAATTACTTGCCTATACTAGCTGACATAATATCACAAAAAATATATATCGTTTTTCTTAAGGGCACACTGGCATCCAGGGAGACTCTAAGTAACTAATTATATCAAATGTTAAAGTATTTCTGTAGATGAGATAATGCTACCTAGCTATGTGAACTGGTCTACTAATTACTTGCGTATATTAGCTGACATAATATCACAAAAAATATATATCAAGTTTTTCTTTAGGACCCACTGGCTGCCAGGTAGTCTCTAAGTAACTACTTATATCAAAGGTTAAAGTATTTCTGTAGATGAGATAATGCAACCTAGGTATATGAACTGGTCTACTAATTACTTGCCTATACTAGCTGACATAATATCACAAAAAATATATATGTTTTTCTTCAGGGCACACTGGCATCCATGGAGACTCTAAGTAACTAATTATATCAAAGGTTAAAGTATTTCTGTAGACGAGATAATTCTACCCTGGTCTACTAATTACTTAGTACTCTGACATAATATTTAATTAAAGTATTTCTGTAGACGAGATAATTCTACCCTGGTCTACTAATTACTTAGTACTCTGACATAATATCGCAAAAAATATATATCAAGTTTTTCTTTAGGTCCCACTGGCTGCCATGGAGACTAATTATATCAAAGTTTAAAGTATTTCTATAGATGAGATAATACTACCTAAAGCTTTATGTAATAAAACAGGGGAAGATACCCAAGGAGGCATAACAAATGAATAAATTAATATGTGTATTGCTCACAGAACAAAAGGCAGATGATAATAGAAATTCCAATTTAATACACAACTTACAAGGATTTATAGAGACAATGTTGTAGCAATGAGGGGTAACAAAAAATTATGGAGGAGCTAGAAATAGATACTAAAGACATTATTAGTTGGATGTTGTCAGGAATTATGATACAATTATATAAACTTTCACCAGTCGTTTATCTTTATTTGTGACCCTTAATAACCACCCACAACAGATTGTAATACGTTGGAAAATAAAACAATAATATTAGAGATCCATAATACTAAGTAATTATTTATTAAACCCAGTTTTGTTCAAACCAGTATGAAAATTAACCACACCCTATATCAAGTAAACCTTTATGTATTATTGATATAAGACACATTGCAGGATTTTAAGCGCACTAATAACAGGGGTGGTTTGGGGCAAATCTAACTTAGATTTTTACAGAGAGCTTGTTAATAAATAATATTTATTCTGTATATGAATGATTTTGACTATAAATGAAGTATTCATTGATAAACTTATACAATTCCTGAGAGCATGGTGACGTAAGCAATGGCATAGTTTTGGTTACAGACAGACAGACACCGAATCTTCATTATAATAAAGATATATAAATGATATATATATAAATCAATTATAACATTGGTGTTCATATTTTTGGGTGATACTGTATGTAGAACCATATGTAGAAGGGGTAGGTGATCTAGACCCAACAATTGGAGGTATTGTATTGTCCTGAAAAATGAAATATCATTTTTGTCAGCGTTGAGGCGCGCCCTACTGTCACAAACCTCTCCCCCTATTTTGACTTGTAATGATTTTTAAAAAAAAGAATAACAAAAAAAATGTAAGATTTTTAAAAGCGTGAAGGCTTATCTACGGGGATTATTTTGAGAAGAAAAAGACACTAACAATAAAACCACAAATATCCAAAAGAGTCATGGGAGTCCATGCTGCGAGCCAAACTCAATGACGATGAGGATTTTGGTTAGCCTATGAACTTTTCAGCCAACTCTCATATAAAAAAAAAAAGAAAGAAATAAGCAGACTTAAACTGTATATTCAACCATTAGAAATAAAAGCAAAGGGGAAAGAAATACTTCTGTAGTCGCAGCCTTTTTAGGTCAATTGTGGATGGAGAAGAAGTTTTAGTGAAAGCCAAGGTGAGGCAACAGGAGAAAAATAATGTATCCCAGTAAGACTTACTTAGGGTGAGGAAAGATTAGACGTTAGGCTCCTCTCAGCAATTTTCTCCCCTTGGTAATTAGTCTAACACCTCATCATACCTCATATAAGACTCCCATCTGTACCTTATTTATCTCCCATAGGAGAATTATTCAAAATACTACCTTTACCTCTTTTTTCTCTATTTTTTATTAGAGGGGGAAGGATCTGGCTTAGCCCTGTGGTTCTCATCATAGGAGATGTAAGTAAAGTCGTTGGGGTGGTCTAAAGTCGGTATCAGCCAGACAGCAAGGGAGTCTATCCCCTTTTCACTGGCACTAGACCAAGGAGATTCTTTTTTAGCATCTACCACCAGCTCCTCATTTTACCACACAAATCCCTGTGCTACTCATACACTGAGTTGGCGAGGGCTGGTATCGAACCAGGAACCTTCTGATTCCTAGTTAAATGCCCTACCAACTGGGCACCAATGCCCTTGGAAAAGGCTGCCATCTCTTTTCACAACTGCTATCAGTAAATAGTAGGGTAGGCTTGGGTCTTTAGCCTTGGTGTGTCAACCAGTCTAGGAGAATGGGTCAGTAAATACATATAAGAGTAATTAGTATTGGAAAAACAATGTACTGTAACTGCTAATATCACATCTTATTATAATGGATATTATGTATGTGTCTATCTGTAAACGAAACTACATCTCTGCAGACGTCATAATTCCCTAAGTTATTTACATCACATTCTCCATGATTTTATTTTTGTTTAAATGTCACTTATCAAAAATACTGCATTATATTGTCGTTAGGTGAGATAACTCTTCCCTAATGAACAATATCACTCTTCAGTAAAAGGCAGCAGTAGAAGCAGCATCAACAACGAACATGATCAAGAAGAGGGGAAACAAGATGGCTGCATGAACATGCACATGTGGACTGTTAATGTCTTATTCATTTAAATCCTCCTATACCAGTGAAAATAAAAACAAATATTGTTTCAGTTAAAATTTTACTGTTTTATGTTATTATCTGTTGACCTTAACAGTTTTGATTATATAATCATTTATATTGTCAAATTTGGATACAGACATGCAAGGAATAATAACCAAAACTGCTGTTGGCAAGATCAGTAACCCATTCTGCCCCAGAAATATTGACAACATCCTGGAAACTCTCTAGTAACACTATTGTTTCTATCCTAGACTGGAGACTCATAACAACTTCTCCTAGAACATTCCTGTCATATCCTTTGATGAGCTTTAACTGTGGATATTTAACTACTTTAACTAACAATACAACAAAAAATATTTATTTTATATAAACAATTTTTGAACTTATAAAAAATTCACACACTTGGGTTTTAAAGAAAAACTTGATATATATTTTTTGTGATATTATGTCAGCTAGTATATGCAAGTAATTAGTAGACCAGTTCATATACCTAGGTAGCATTATCTCATCTACAGAAATAAACCAATGATTTCTGGGATTGATATTTCGTCAACACAATTTGAATGAGAACGCTATCATTACGTAGCGTTTTGTCTTGCATTCTTCTTACATTTCAAGTATCGACATCTGCATGCTTATACACAACCAAATAGAAGTCTACAGCATGAACAGGAAGGCTTAATTCACATCGTGGTTGTAATGAATATTTGCTTGGTATTATTGATTTCTAATGGTTTGTTTCAATCAATGCAAGCATTTTCTTTTTTTCTTTTTTGAATACTAAGAACTACTGGATCTGGTACACAGTTTAAAGGGGAAGTGTCATCAGAAACATTGGATCTGTCAAACATGGATCTGTTAAAATAATGGATCCACCTGAACTTGTGTCAGTCAAACAGGGATCTGCCAAAAACAGGGATCTTCCAAAGCATGCTTGAGGGTCTCAGGAGGATGGGTTTCATAGATTTTCTATGAATACTACTTTATGAAAATTGACATGTAGTAGAGTGGGGGCTCATATATTTTCTATGAATACTACTTTACATGTAGTAGAGTGGGGGCATATATTTTCTATGAATACTACTTTATAAAAAGTAACCTGTAGTAGAGTGGGGGGTCATATATTTTCTATGAATACTACTTTATGAAAATTGACATGTAGTAGAGTGGGGGGTTCATATATTTTCTATGAATACTACTTTATAAAAAGTAGTAGTAGAGTGGGGGGTCATATATTTTCTATGAATACTACTTTATAAAAAGTAACCTGTAGTAGTGGGGGGGTCATATATTTTCTATGAATACTACTTTATGAAAATTGACATGTAGTAGAGTGGGGGGGGGTTCATATATTTTATATGAATACTACTTTATAAAAAGTAACCTGTAGTAGAGTGGGGGGGGTCATATATTTTCTATGAATACTACTTTATAAAAATTGACATGTAGTAGAGTGGGGGGGGGTCATATATTTTCTATGAATACTACTTTATAAAAATTGACATGAGTAGAATCCCCCATATCATAAATTCGAGGGGTGTGGGCATGAAACCCTAGCATCACACCTGGATCTAAACCAATAGTCTGAAGCAATAAATGTTAAATGGTGATATTAATCTAAATAATTGATTTTGGAATGTGACTAGATAATTCACAGATTGTATATATTAATCAACTGGTACTATTATAGTATGTGGCCTACCTTTTGAATGAGGCCTACAAAATCATACCTCACTTATAGTATGTGGCCTACCTTTTGAATGTGGCCTGCAAAATCATATCTCACTTATAGTATGTGGCATACCTTTTGAATGAGGCCTACA
>CM042179.1:24705274-24812774 GCA_023376005.1 Doryteuthis pealeii | reverse complement strand
CTAATCGATTTCAAAGCAAAGCTTTATCATCAGAGTGTAATTTCTGAAATTACACTCTGATGATAAAGATGATAAAGATGATAAATTTCTGAAATTACACTCTGATGATAAAGATGATAAAGATGATAAATTTCTGAAATTACACTCTAATGATAAAGATGATAAAGATGATAAATTTCTGAAATTACACTCTGATGATAAAGATGATAAAGATGATAAATTTCTGAAATTACACTCTGATGATAAAGATGATAAAGATGATAAATTTCTGAAATTACACTCTGATGATAAAGATGATAAAGATGATAAATTTCTGAAATTACACTCTGATGATAAAGATGATAAAGATGATAAATTTCTGAAATTACACTCTGATGATAAAGAAATTTCTGAAATTACACTCTGATGATAAAGCTTTGCTCTGAAATCGATTAAACATATAAAACATCTTTTTGTCTTTATTTTTTACGCATTGTATTGCCTTCGAATTTTATTATTTTATAACATACTTAACAATGCTTCAAGCAAGTTACCAATTACTTTTATATATATATATATATATATATATATATATATATATGCACATAACTACTATATTTATACAATGCATTTAGTATGATACAACACATTTTTTTTTACTTTTATGTTCAAAGTGACCTCCACTGTAATATGTATGGAAAGTGTAAAAACCTGTTAAACTCCACCTAAAAAATTGACCTTGTGTTACACCCTACACAATTTTGACAAAAGATTTTAATGATAATTAAATAAATATAAAAATCAAATCAAGGTCATAAATATTCAATTTTGGACAAAATTTCTGTCAATTTTGAATTTGTTGATAGGATTGTTTTACAATATATCATCAACTTTGTCTTAATCCTGAGTAATTTTAACATTTCTATAGCAATATTAAGGATGCTTTTCAAAATTAATTTCATCCTTTCTATATGTAGATAATATTGTGAGGATGATGGCAATAAACATGGAAATATTAACAAAATCAAGGAGACTTGATTGTTAATCAAATATTCATTAGCTACAAGGATGTTTTTCACAGTTACTTTCATCCTTTCTATATGTAGATAATATTGTGAGGATGATGGCAATAAACATGGAAATATTAACAAAATCAAGGAGACTTGATTGTTAATCAAATATTCATTAGCTACAAGGATGTTTTTCACAGTTACTTTCATCCTTTCTATATGTAGATAATATTGTGAGGATGATGGCAATAAACATGGAAATATTAACAAAATCAAGGAGACTTGATTGTTAATCAAATATTTAGTAGGAACAAGAATTGTTTTTTCAATATATCGGCAAGTGGGTCTTGTGTCTGAGTAATAGGAAATTCTCCAAGTATTTTACAAGAAGATTGTAAATTTTGGTACAAGTTGTTCAAGACAATTTTATGGCACCATTTAAAATGGGACACAATGCCTCACATTCTGCTTAGGAATATAGATTTTTACCAGCAAAACAAATCACAATTATTGTCTTGTAAAACCCAAAGTATTCCTGAAGGCAAAGAATTTATAATTTAAAGTTCTCAATTCAAAAACTGAACCTAGTCTTGACCTGTTTACTTGGTTCAAACAGCTGGACACTTTCACAAGTGGAGACTGAGATGAGACAGTTAATCTATACATATTTAAAGGGCAGTTTGTGTGTATGTATGTCCGGAGGAAACTATGAAAATAAAACAATTAATGACAAAGTAAATATGTATAAACATTCACAATCACCAGATCTTGCTTTTTGAGAAAAAATAATGAAGATATGATTTATATTTGTGAAGATAATTAAAAAATAAAATTTAAATGATAACAGCATGGCATTTTTTTGCATTTAGTATCTTAAATAGGAGACATTAATTTTTCTTTTCATAGTGGCTGGATCAAGGCAAGGTCTTTTTTACATAGGGATTTTAATAGGGCATCCTAGCAATTCAACAATAATGGATCTGCGAGACTACCTTTTTTACCATCCCATTCTACCCAGGCAATGCCGGGTAACCACTTCTAGTCACATTATAAGCGAATGCAGAAATCTTTCTGTTCTAGAAAAGGAGATGCATAAATTTATCATGGATTTAGAGATAGAAATAAATTCCTCAATCCAGACCAGATGTAGTGATAATTATCAAAAAGAAAATTACTTTTGCTATTCCAGCAGATCACCAAGTGAAAAGTGATAGACAGTGAAAAGTTGGAAAAATACCTGGACTTTGCTAGAGAACCAAAAAGATTGTGGAACAGAAAGGTAATGGTGATTGCATTCGTATTTGGGGCCCTTGAAACAGTTCCTAAAGAACATGGGAAAGAGTTTTGGGGAACTGAAGATTGGTGGAAGTATTCAAACCAACCAGTTGGTTGGTTTGGTTGGGTTTATAATAAGTCAATAGGGCTGTTTTAGCTCAGTCAGTAGAGCGGCTAGGAATCAGAAGGTTCCTGGTTTGATACCAGCCCTCGCCAAATCAGCATATGAATATCACAGAGATCTGTCCGGTAAAGTGAGGAGCTGATGGTAGGTGTGGTGCTCCACCTCAGATGCTAAAATAATCTCCTTGGTCTAGCGCTAGATAAAAGGGGATAGACTCCCTCGCTGTCTGGCTGATACCGTCATTAGGCCACCCAACAACTTTACTTTTACTTTATATGTCAACCGTTGGGGTATTTCATGCAAAGGACATTTTGTAAACAAATATGTTGGTTGGATTTTATGGCATATCAACCCTTGTTGGGTTATTTTATGCCAAAGCTGTTTTTATAAACACATTGGTTGAAATAATTTTCATTAACTTCATGTGTATCAATACATTAGATGGGATAACTTCATGTGTATTAATAAACTGATAATTATGCTAGAATTTTCATTAACCTTCATGTGCATCAATAAACTGGTGGAGCTGATACATTGTATATATTAGCAGGGAGTAATCACTACGTTCGATCTAATGGTTTGAACTATGATTCTCTCTTTAATGATCAGGATCAAATAAATTTTAATTGTATTACACTAGTGTTTGAACTATGATTCTCTCTTTAATGATCAGGATCAAATAAATTTTAATTGTATTACACTAGTGTTTGAACTATGATTCTCTCTTTAATGATCAGGATCAAATAAATTTTAATTGTATTACACTAGTGTTTGAACTATGATTCTCTCTTTAATGATCAGGATCAAATAAATTTTAATTGTATTACACTAGTGTTTGAACTATGATTCTCTCTTTAATGATCAGGATCAAATAAATTTTAATTGTATTACACTAGTGTTTCATGTAGAAAGAAACAGTCTACAGATTTTATGAGTCTGAATTCTTTAGATTAACTGTTAACATCCTGTTGAGATTTTTCTAAGTCCAGAGCATTCCTATAAGGGTATATAAAAAATGGCTAAAAATGACCTTTGCATCTAAAGTTACCTATTATTTCCTTTAAATCAAAGATTTCTACATACGTTTAATATTAAATTTAAACAAAGGCTATTGTTTGGGGCTGATTAGTTAAAACAAATGTGACTTCCAGCCGGGTGGAATGAGGTGGTATAGGACTTTAAGAGTTTTAAACTTGATAATTTGTATTTTTGTTGTTTGTATCTGTATTGTTACATATACAACGTATCGACCGATGTGCCAACCGACTATCTTTAGGTGTTTCTTGTCGAACTTGGGAAACTCCTTGTTGAACTCAGCAACCTTCACGTTAATGGAACATCTACAATGGATTAAATAAAGGGAAGTCACACGAAGGTTCCCGATTACGACATGAATACTCCCAATTTTGATAATTTGTTGCTGAATATTTTTGTTTATATCAAGGAGTGGTAGTACCTGTTAGGGTCCCATCTATGGGTCAAATAGATTAAAGAAATGTGTTTAAAAAGTGTTTAAAAAATGAGTTTTCAGAGATTGTTTTTATTTTCAAGAATGAATGAAACAAAAACGTATTCAGCATAGAATAACCCAAAATGTTACTTCTGAGTGGTGCAGTAGCAATGATACAACTAGGACTTGGAAGAAAACCTTTTTCACTTAAAACGTGGAGGTGGGGGTCAACGTTTTCTCACTTGAAGAAAATTCCATAATTTTTAAATATCTAGAAAATACATTAACTACCTTTACTCGACATGAAATATTTTTTAAAGATTCATCTAATGTATTAAAATAAAGAAAAAGGTTTAATCAGACGTGTTTTCTGATTTTCATATAGAATCTTTTTTTTTTTTTTTTTTTAGTAACGGTTCTCATTTATTTACAGCAGATTATAAAAATTACTAGGAGCAAAATAAAATAAAAATATTGTCAGCTTCAGATATGATTTGTTAAAAAGGATTGTGCTATAGTTTAGGGTCATCAACTTAAACAGTAAAAACGTCTTTTGGAATGAATTTCATTGTTTAAAAGTCTATTTAAAAAAAAATAGATATGTAATTTTAATTTTTTTTTTATTTAATTTTTTTAAATTTTTTAAATTTTTTTACTGATGCCATTATTTTATTACTTTTCGACTAAAACAAAAATCTGATCTTAAATAATGGATTTAAACAATTTTAATGCTGTAAAATCTAACCCACCGCAACCACCATCACCACCACCACTGTGATATCAAGTGGTTTTCACTGGAGAAAAAAAAACTCCAGAAAACCTTTTAATTACTCCAATGTCCTCTGCAGTTGTATTATCATTTACTAACTAAATTTCCACAGAGGTTGTTCAAGACAATCCACAATATCCTTTTGTAGTTTCCATCTATCTTTTTCTCCAAGTATGGAGCAGCCATACAGCAGTATTAACATTGCTTGGAAGAATTCTTACTTTATCTTATGCCTTTCCTATGCGTACATTGACATCATGTTCTGTAGATGAGTCATTGCTACTTATATGAACTGGTCTACTAAACATGGGTATACTAGCTGACATAATATCGCAAAAAATATATATCATGTTTTTCTTTAGGACCCACTGGCTACCATGAGACTCTAAGCAACTAATTATATCAAAGGTTAAAGTATTTCTGTAGATGAGATAATGCTACCTAGGTATATAATCTGGTCTACTAATTACATGGGTATACTAGCTGACATGATATCGCAAAAAATATAAGTGTTTATTTAGGACCCACTGGCTACCATGAGACTCTAAGCAACTAATTATATCAAAGGTTAAAGTATTTCTGTAGATGAGATAATGTTACCTAGGTATATAATCTGGTCTACTAATTACATGGGTATACTAGCTGACATAATATCGCAAAAATATAAGTGTTTATTTAGGACCCACTGGCTACCATTAGACTCTAAGTTACTAATTATATCAAAGGTTAAAGTATTTCTGTAGATGAGATAATGCTACCTAGGTATATAATCTGGTCTACTAATTACATGGGTATACTAGCTGACATAATATCGCAAAAAATATAAGTGTTTATTTAGGACCCACTGGTGACCATTAGACTCTAAGTTACTAATTATATCAAAGATTAAAGTATTTCTGTAGATGAGATAATGCTACCTAGTTATATGAACTAGTCTACTAATTACATGGGTATACTAGCCTTCACAATATCACAAAAATATATATATTAAGTTTTTCTTTAAAACCCACTGGCTGCCACGGAGACTCTAAGTAACTAATTATATCAAAGGTTAAAGTATTTCTGTAGATGAGATAATGCTACCTATGTATTTGAACTGGTCTACTAATTACTTGTGTATACTAGTTGACATAATATCACAAAAAATATATATCAAGTTTTTCTTAAGGGCACACTGACAGCCATGGAGACTCAAAGCAACTAATTATATCAAAGGTTAAAGTATTTCTGTAGATGAGATAATACTACCAAGCTATGTGAACTAGTCTACTAATTAATTGGATATAGTAACTGACATAATATCACAAAAAATATAAATCAAGTTTTTCTTAAGGGCACAATGGCAGTCATGGAGACTCTAAACAACTAATTATATCAACGGTTAAAGTATTTCTGTAGGTGAGATAATGCTACCTAGGTATGTGAACTGGTCTACTAATTACTTGGGTATAGCTGACATAATATTAAAGGTCAGATGAGAAGATTATTATGACCAATTATTAAAAGTTGCAACAAAAAAAACTAACGGTCCCAAAAGGATTGGAAAAGGGATTGGAAAGTCTGGAAATCAGAGGCAGAATTGATACCATCCAGAAAACTGCACTGCTGCAATCTGCCAGAATACTCAGAAGAGTCCTGCAGAACTGAGGAGACTTGCTGTCACTCAGACTCCAGTGAAAGACCATCAGCTAACACTGATGTGAAAACTCAAAAGGAGTAAATAATAATAATAATGATAATAATAATAATGGAAAACTTACAAGGAGTGATATGATAATGATAAAAATACAAACACTAGGACCTTCCCAGAGACCTAAAAAAAAAAATACCTATGAAACTTGGGCCCAATTATGGTACAAATTGTAAGGGGTGCACTTGGAACGATCCTCAAGGGTTTGGAAAGGAGACTGGAAGCATTGGAAATCAGTGGAAGAATCAAGACCATTCAGACCATAACATTGTTAAGATTAGCTACAATACTCAGAAGAGTCCTGTAGATCTGTGGAGACTTGCTGTCGTTCAGAATCCAGTGAAAGACCTCCAGCCAATGCAGGTTATGAAAAACTTACAAGTGATGATGATGATGATGATGATGATGATGATGATGATGATGATGATATCATTAATATTTATTAATTGAATAATTAATAATGATTATAAGAATAATAATAACTCAGCATGTACAATGATAATAAGAATATCCCAGTGTGTGCATCAATAATAATAATGATAATAACCATAATAATAACAATATAATAATAATAATAATTGTAATAATAATAATAATATAATAATGATAATAATAATAATAATACATCAATGGGTATACTACTACTACTACTAATAATAATAATAATGATAATAATAATACAAAAATGAATATACTACTATTACTACTTCATCAATGAGTATACTACTACTACTACAACTAATTATGATAATACAACAATGTTTATACAACTACAACTGCTAATAATAATAATAATAATAATAATAATAATAATAATAATAATACAATTTGTATACTACTACTACTACTACTACTACTACTACTACTACTACTAATAATAATAATAATCCATCAACGTGTATAACTCTACAACTGCAACTAATAATAATAATAATAATAATAATAATAATAATAATAATAATGCATCAATGTGTATACAACTACAACTTCTACTACTACTACTAATGATAATGCAACAATATGTAATGTATACTACTACTATGATAATAATGATACATCAACATGTATACTACTACTAATACTGCTACTACTACTACTACTACTACTACTACTACTAATAATAATAATAATAATAATAATGATAATAATGATAGTTATTCATCAATGTTTATAATGATGATGATGATGATGATGATATTATTATTATATTATTATTATTATTATTATTATTATTATTATTATACATATTGATGTATTATTATTATCGAAAAATAATACATCAATGTATATACAACAACTACTTTCTATCTATTTTATTCTGTACATATCTATCTATCTATCCAGTCCCACTATTACGTTCCCTTTCGGGCTAATACTCTTGGGATAGGTATGGACCGCCCCACCACACCCCAGTTATGTGTTAAATAATACCACTACTGTTCTTCTACAAAGATGGCATTGGTATTAAATAACTCGGGAAGGTTGATGTGCTATCAAAAAAAAATCAAAGACACCAAAAACCAATACCAAAGCAATGGAAAATCTAAACAAATTCTATTAACCTCAGGCCGTTCTAGAAGTTTATTGGCAAGAATTAAAAAAAGAGAAAGAGAAAAAGAAAGAGAAAAAGAAAAAGGAAAAGAGAAAGAGAAAGAACGGGAGTAATTAGATGATAATTTAATTAAGTCTGACGGCACTACTACCACAACTGCTAATGTTGCTACTGCTAGTAAGACAGGCACACCTGATAAGATACAGACTCTATTTTGTGTCAATCTTCTCTGGCTAACAAAAGCATTTCAACTTCCTGAAATCCAAACAGCAAACAATTTGCGAAATTGGTAGTTCTAGTCAGTTGAGATTCTGTTCGTATCGACATTATTGTATTTTGAGGAGAAGAAGAAGAGGAAGAATAGAAGAAGAAAAAAAAGTAAATATTGTCAGATATTTCTTGACAGACAGAACTGTGAAAGTAAAAATCGATAACAGTTATTCAGTATATAGCGTCCTGTGTTCCTCGGGCATCAGTACGGGGATTCTTTGTTTTTTTGTTTTTTTGTTTTGTCTTTGTATTCGTAAATGACTTACCTTAATGATATAATATCGGAAATAGAACTATTTTCTGACGATGTTAAACTACATGTTAGACAATTATCAAAAGGAATGACATAAATAAATCTAAATATATTGTCACATTGGGAAGATATTTGGGAATTAAAATTTGGCATAGAAAAATGTAAAGTGTTGCATATAGGTGCCAAGAACATCAAAAGTGAATATAAATTAAACATAGGAAAACGTCAAATGCTTCATATTGGATTTTAAAAAAACACTGAATATGTTGAAAATATTGAATATAAACATTGAAAATATTGAAAATATTGAACATAAAATACTGAATATAAAATATTGAATATAAAATATATATAAAAATATATGTAAAAAAACATTGAATACAAAATATTGAATATGAACATTGAAAATATTGAATATAAAAAACAGAAAATAAAATATTGAATATAATATAATATAATATAATATATATATATATATATATATATATATATATATATATATATATATATATATATATATATATATATATATATAAAACATTGAATTTAAAATATTGAATATAAATATTGAATATAAACATTGAAAATATTGAACATAAAATACTGAATATAAAATATTGAATATAAAATATATAAAAAGTACATGAGAAACATTGAATTTAAGATATTGAATAACAAACATTGAAAATATTGATTATAGAATACTGATTATAAAATATTGAATATAGAATACATATAAAATACATATAAAACATTGAATATAAGATATTGAGTATAATCATTGAAAATATTGAATATGAATTAAGCAACAAGAAAATAAAAAGAGGGTAAATGATGAACGTGATCTATGGGTCAGCTTTCGTGTTACTTTTAAAGCTGACGAACACATTTTGTTTATTATAATTACATCTAGGGCAAATGGGATGATAGGCTGCATGATTATAAATCTCATCTCAAGAGAAGCAAATGTTTTAAAAAGATACATAACCCTAATAAGACCTTACAATACTGTACCAAGGCCTGGGCTCCAATGTCTAGACATGGAAAATGGAGTGTAATATTGACAGTGTAGGGCATACAAAGAAGAGTGACAAAACTATTAAAAAGAGTAAAAGATTACAGTTACCAGGAGAGATTAGAGAAATTAGTATTAACTACTTTATAAGAAAGATGAATGAGACGTGATCTAATTGAAACTTTCAAGATAATGAATAGAATTACTAATTATGGTAGACGCTTTTAAAAATATTTCTCCTCGATCGGGAAACTTACTATTCAAGCAGATATCAAAACCTCAGTTATGGCCAAAATTTCAGTTTTTTTCTTCTAATCTCCATGAATTAAAATTCAATAAAAATCGAAAAAAAAAAAAAAAGAATGAAAATTAACGTCTGTAAAGAACAGTTAAAAAAAATAACATGTACATTTATTTGTTGTAATCTTAAAAACGGGATAATTTTATAAATTAAAGTCTGTAGGTGTCAAAATGTCGCATTTTTGCCGCTTTTGTTTTTCACTCTTGAATATTTGTTCTTTTTTAACGTGATTTATTTCATTGTAATAATAAAGAAATTCATAGAAAAATACATATGTAAATTTAGGCTGTGTTCTTAAGGTGGGGTGTAAATCTACAATCTGCACAGGCCGAATCACGTTGCATAGCTTAGAGAAGGCAGCAAGTGGCATCGGCCTCTTTGTGAATTCAGATAAAACTGAGTTCATGTGTTTTAAACAAGTTGGTGACATCTCCACACTGGATGGTAAGCCTTTCAAATTAGTAGACATAGCTAGGTAGCAATATCTCATCTACAGAAAGCGATATCAATGTACACATAGAAAAAGTATGAAGCGTTATAGATAGATTAGTGATCATATGAAATCTGATCTGTCTGATAAGATAAAGAGAGAATTCTTCCAAGCAGTTGCCGTGTAAGTGTTACTGTATAGCTACACCACTCGGACACTGACAAAACGCTTAGAGTAAAAAAGCTACACAAGGATATTATATGCTTTATTGAACAAATTCTGGAAGCAGCTATCCACAAAAAAGGCAGCTGTACGACCACTTACCGTATTTGACGGCATATAAGACGCACCCCCATTTCAGCCGGTCAGATTCAGGAAAAAAGTTTTTAGTGTATTTAAGCATATATTGTTAAAAACAGTCTACCATACGCCCCTGTTAACCTTCATTATAACAATACTAGCAATAAAATAAGGGTGCATGGAGTTTAGGGTAGGTAAAAGTACTGAGCGTAAGCTGGGTTAGTGAGCATCATAGAGAAGATTAGCCTTGGCCTACGGGAGGTCTCAAACTTCACTTACGATGTATAAGACGCAGGGCAATTTTTTGAGCCAAAATGTTGGGAAAAAAGTGCGTCCTATATACCGTCAAATACGGTACCTCCTATCACACAGACCAATAAGACAAACAAGACATGCTGAAAAAGCAAGGACGAACTCATAAGTGACGTTCTCCTGATGACACCTACACATGCACACACTAGTGAAGGCCAACCAGCAGAAAGTTACATCAACCAACTCTCCATTGATTCTGGGTGCCGTGCGGAAGACCTGCCAGGGGTGATGACCTATAGGGGCGTTTGGCGAGGTGAAGTTATGGGTATCTGTGCCGTTAACGCGACCGGAAGATCATGCCGTGTTTTTTGTTTTATAAAAGTTTAAAGAAAGAGGCGGGTGCTGTCGTACCGAAATTTTGACCATACCTAGGTATTTAGAGAGGGTTGAAAGACGATGATAGGGTGGGAGTATAAAAATGGCAATCATATAATTAAAAAATGAAGAAAAAAATGAGAAGTCGAACATACGTACCTCATTTAAACCGGTGGATCGAACATTTTATTTTCTGTTTCACAAAATGCGAGTCCATAATGAACGTGTGGATCTACACAGGGCAATACTCTTCACCACTTCGGCTGCTCAAACTCAGCTGACAATGTCATCTTGTTTGTGGGAATTTTTTTTTTTAGATTCTTGTGTTTTTAGCCATTTTTTTTTCCTTTTTTATTTCCTATGTTTTCTTTTTTCTTTCATTTTTTCCCGCTTTTTCTTCCTGTTTTTGTTTTGTTCTGACTTTTCCTTCTTTCTCTTCGTTTTTTTTCTTTCTTTTTTTTTATTTTGTTCCCTTATTTTGTTTTTGTGGGGTTTTAGTTGCTTTTTTTTTTTGAAAAAAAAAAAAATGAATTCCTCCCTTTCTTCTTTATTTTTATTCAAAACTTTTTTCTTCCTTTTTCGTTTCCTTTTTCTATCTCATTTCATTTTTCTTATTTTTTTTTTACTCAAAAAAAAAAAAAGAAAAAAACATAAAATTTTTTTTTCACATCAGTTTTTCCCAACTTTTTATCTTAAAAACTTCTCTTTTTTTTTTCAATTTTTCTTTACAAAAAATGGCTAAAACTTTCGACAAATGATCAAGAAGATAGTTGTTTGCTGGTTCATATTTTGAGAAAACAAAAAAAAAAAAAAGAAAAAAGAAAATGGAAAAAACAAATAGATCTGTTCTTTTTCTTTCTTTTTCTTTCTTTTTCTTTTTTTCTTTCCTTTCTGTGTTTATTTCTTTTATACTTTTCTTGAATTATTTTAGTCTTTCATATTTTCTTAGATGTCAATTCTTGAAAGAGCACACACCCGTATATAAAAAAGGTTTGCTTTTAAAAATATATATATAACATATTCATTTGGAAAGAAAAAGAAATATAAGAAAGTGTGAAGATCGGGAGAAACTGTATTACATAAGTATATACATTATATATATATATATATATATATATATATATATATATATATATATATATATATGTACTTATATACTTTTTTTGTGAGTGTGTATCTGTGTGTAAAAAATGACCGTTGTTTGTGTAGTGTATGAGTATTGCATACGTAGTAACGTTATATGTTACATGATAGATAGGACACCTGTGTCGTCATTGGCTTTTCAAACTTTAAGAATCATAGTCGGTCACTTAGATTTTTTGGGTTTTTTTTTTTTACTGTAGTACAAGGCTAGAATTATGGGGGTACCCAGTGAGAATTGAACAATGAGTTCCCTACTGTCGTTCGAATTTTTGTTAAATTGAACTACAGTTGCTTTTAAACGTGCGTAAACTGTATTTAATTCACTCAATTATATTTTTATTTAAATATATTCGTATTTCTTTAAATTTTTATACATTTATTGCCGGGTCGAATTTTTTTTCTTTTGCTTTTGGACAGAGGATTTTTTTTTTCTTTCATTAAGAACAGCAAACTTTTTTTTATTTTTACATATATTTATACATATAATATATATATATATATATACTTTTTTTTTTTACTTTTATGGTAAAAATGCTTTGAAATACAATTAACAGATATTTAAGTCACACCTTACTGAAGATTACCTGTCACAATGTAATATCAACTGCTAAAATGTAGATGAAAAATTACCCTTAAAAATCAAAAGACAATGTGTTCTTGATTATAGTATCTCGGATTTTAAAATAACCTCTATATATTCTTTTAATTTTAGATTCTTATAGAATTTTGAAAGCAAGCACTTTTTGTAAAAAAATGAAGCTTTTTGACGGGTACAAAAAAGATAGTACTATTTCGCTTTTTCAATCAATAATTATTTAAATCGATGTATCTCTGTGCCTTTTTTCATCAATTTATCAGAGATCACTTAAAAGAAAATTTTAAAATGTTCAATTTTTATATACTTAGTTAAATTTATAAAAATCTATTTTTAATGTAACAAAATAAATCTTAAAATTATATTTCTGATTGGTTTAAACGACTAGGGTCATTTCACAAAAGCTTCTCGCGTCATTTATATATTAAAAAAATATTTTAAAAAGCATATACAATAAAAAAACATAAGAAGTAATAAGAAGCAAATCGATTTTTTTAATCAGAAAAATAAGATAATTTTGAACAGAAAAACAAGGTTTGCCTTTTTTTAAGAATATGAATAAAAAATAAATCAGTTTCTACAATTCTTCTCATCTATTTATTTTCTAAATTTATTTATTTTAATCAAATGTATGCTACAGGTTGCATTGAGTTGGGATGAGAAAATTTAATTAACGAGAAAATATTTTTTTAACTATATGTAAATTAAGAACATCTTTTTTTTTCAAATTGATACTTAATTACAAGTTTTATTTAAATCTAATTATTTTTACTACATTTTTTTCTTTTTTCTTTTTCTTTTTCTTTTATATTTGGCGGCTAAAATCTTCTTTGTCATGAGACTTCAGCTGTGTTAAATCGGTACGTCTCTAGTCCGATACGATTTTTACGTATTTTACCTACCTATCTACCTACCTTTACTTTTGTGCGTAGGGAGTGAGGTAGCCATACATTTATCCCATCATAAGGTACCCTAGAGAAATATTAATCTTATTACGATTACTATTATTATTCGTTTTGTTAGGTTTTTGTTTGTTGTTGTTGTTTTTTGTTTTTTTGGGTTTTTTTTTAATCTGAGAAGACTGTGAGAGAATCACAGTCTTCTTAAGTAATATTATTTCTTAATATCGAAATGGTAAACGAACAATCCTTGCGACATCTCAAATATTAATTAAGGTGTCAACAAGGTTTAAAATACCTGGGGTTGATAGATCAAGCTTAATAAACAATAGAATTACAGAAATGTGTGTACATTCTGGTTTGAAATTATATATTTCAAACAGTGAAGAAAACCCAAAGAGAAATAGCTATGTCATTTAATATTTATCCTGCAATGTTTCCTAAATTGTGGTTTTAAATCTATACGACTCCATAAAGATGTTATTTCTCCTATTAAACGTATTTTACGATTTTTCATTAGGGAAACATTAGTTGCTAATACAATTCATTAAAAAAAAAAACTAAATTGTTTAAAGAAAAATTGGTGTTTGTAAACTAAAGATGAGTGTGAAAGAAAAAATTATACCGAGAGACAGAGAGAGACATAGAGACAGAGAGAGAGGGGGGAGATTAGAGACAGAGCATGTGTGTTTTTATGTATGTGTGTGTGTGTATGTATGTGTGTGTGTGTGTTTGTGTGTGTGTGTGTGAGAGAGAGAGGAGGGAGAGAGAGAGAGACGCACAGTGTGTGTGTGAGTGTGTGTGTGTGTGTGTGTGTGTGTGTGTGAAAGACAGAGATAGATAGATAGATAGATAGATAGATAGATAGATAGAGAGAGATAGTAAAATAGTTACTGAAATACTAATCGAAGTGGACAAAAGCGAAAGAGAAAAGATTTCAAACGAAAGAAACGAAAATGAAGAGCTATCAGCCCCAAAATAATTAAATAGAGAAATAAATAAATAGAGAAAAAAAAAAATAAATAAAAGAACCCCCCAATCCCTATGAACAACTTATTCGATCCATTCTTTTCTCCCCCACAACCGGAAACCTGCAGCAAGCAAACATCAATATACTCCCCCCCTTTTATTCTAAATCGCCTCTATTATAAATACACAACTGTTGTGACTATTCGTGCAGATAATAAAACCAGTAAAAGCAACAAAATGAATAAAAGAACTGACAACACAATGGGGGCAATGTTTTTGTATTGTCGCATAAGAAACCTTCAATATTGGTACCGTAAAAAAAAAGAATAACAGTAAATAGTAATGATAGTAAGTAATCACAACAGCAACAGCAACAAAAACGTTGAAAATATCTTAAAGAATGCAGTGGTTGAGATGTTTAAATGATATTTTCTGATAGTGTGAAAGAGATGTCTAGCAGAAGAGGAATTTGGTCGTCACTACTGTGTGTACACTATTTGTTGTTGTTGTTTTTTTTGTAGTTGCTTTGTTTTTTGTTTGTTGTGCTTGCTTATGTGTCTTCAATAATGTTTCTCGCTTGTGTGAGCGTAGGGTTAAGTTACGATAAAATTAACCAAACAATAAAAAGAAAATAGAAAAAAGAAGATAAAACCAACAAAAAAAGACCCGAGGAAACGAAAACGAAAGTGAAACTGAAAGTACAATTTGATAGTGGGTGTCTTTAAAGAAGAAGTACAGTTTCTCCAAGGTGTCAAATTCGAAATGTTAGCTTTTGGTATATACCTTCTTCTCCTTGAAGTTCACCGGGTTCCTTTTCCTCTTCTTTACCTTTCTTTTCTTTTATTTTCTTTTTCGTTCTTTCTTTTTTTTCTCTCTCTACACCCCTCTCTCTTTCTCTCTCTTTGTCTCTCTCTCTCTCTCTCTCTGAGATTGTCTTTTTTTTTCTTTTTTCTTCTGATGCCTTCCACTTGGCTATGTTTTTTAGTGATGATATCCAACGTTTGTGTTTTCTAAACGAAAAAAAAGCTTGGCGTGAACTAGTTGTGCGTGTGCGCTTGTGCGTGTGTGCGTGCCTATGCAAATATTCCTATCGGCGTCTGTGCGTATGCGTGTGTCTATGTTGTGTGCATCAACGTGTTCTCAGAGAAGAGAAGATGCGTAGCAGACTCCTTCAACGAATCAGGCGGAGCTAGGAGAGGACTAAAAAGAACGAAAAGGGTGGCTCTGTGGTCGAGAGAGTCGTGCGTGTGACTGGAAACGAACTAAATGATGGCCGCTAAGAAAAGGGGGAAACCCGAAATCTATCGATAGAGGGAGTCAGCTGGAAAAGAAGAAGCAGCAGATCTTGAGAACAGGCAGAGGCGAGAAAGAGAAAGAGAGTGTAATCAAAGGGAGTGAGTGTGAAGCGGAGAGCGTGTGACTGGAAACGAACTATACGGTGGCCGTTAAAGAAAGGGGGGGGGTGAAATCTATGTAATACTTATTCACCATCTAGATAAGAGAAACTTTCACTCATTTTCTTGTTTTCTTTTTGTTTTTTGTTTTGTTGTTGTTATTTTTACTGAATAACTACATCCCAAATTCTATAGAAATCTGATACTTACCTTCAACATCCATATAAGAAAAACTTAGTCATTTTCTTAATTTTTGATACTGAATAATTACATCCCAAATTCTATAGAAATCTAATACTTACCTTCAACATCCATATAAGAAAAACTTACAGTCATTTTCTTAATTTTTGATACTGAATAATTACATCCCAAATTCTATAGAAATCTAATACTTACCTTCAACATCCATATAAGAAAAACTTACAGTCATTTTCTTAATTTTTGATACTAAATAATTACATCCCAAATTCTATAGAAATCTAATACTTACCTTCACCATCCATATAAGAAAAACTTACAGTCATTTTCTTAATTTTTGATACTGAATAATTACATCCCAAATTCTATAGAAATCTAATACTTACCTTCACCATCCATATAAGAAAAACTTACAGTCATTAAATCCTAAATAATATATAGATGTAATATAAGTACCAAATTATATAAAAAATGTAATATATACATTCACCATCCAGATAAGAGTAACTTTCAGTCATTTGTTTCATTTTTTTCTTTTACTGAATAATTAGATTGCAAGTTATATAGAAATGAAATATAAATCCTAAATTATATTGAAATGTAATACCTACATTCCTCATCCAGATATTTGCATCACTTTTTTTTTTACTGTTTAATGAAATCCCAAATTATATAGGACTGTAATATAAATCACAAATTATATAGAAATATGATACTTACATTCCCCATCTAAATAAGAGTAACATTGAGTCATTTACTTCATTTTTTTCATTGAATAATTAAATCTTAAATTATATAGGACTGTAATATAAATCCCAAATCCTATAGAAATATAATGTTTAATAAAACCAAACTTGTTGGTAAATCCTCGCAGTGAGAAAAAACCCAGCAAATAGTTTGATTGTAAAAATATACTACCAAACATCACCCGGGGAGAAAAAAAAATTTGGAAAAAAGAAAAGACCAAGATAATCGTACTAACCAAAAATAATCTATTGGTACAATATTTGGCCAAAAGAAAAAACAATTTATATGTATATATATATATAAGATATATATATATATTCATACAAAACCGCCAGGAAACTAAATCTAATAAGTAAAAAGTGCTCAATACCTAAGTAGAGCAAATAATAAAGATACATTTAATGAGTCAGATAAACCTACTAAAAGTTTGGCTTAGTGCTCTTCAGGGCTAAGATCTGAAATATAATATATACATTCATAATTCCTATAAGAGTAACTTTCAGTTATTTGTTTCATTTTTAATCAAATAATTAAATACCAAATTATATTATAATGTAATATAAATCCCAAATGTTATTTGTTTCATTTTTAATCAAATAATTAAATACCAAATTATATTATAATGTAATATAAATCCCAAATGTTATTTGTTTCATTTTTAATCAAATAATTAAATACCAAATTATATTATAATGTAATATAAATCCCAAATGTTATTTGTTTCATTTTTAACTTTTAGTAATTTGCTTGATATATCTTATTGAATAATTAAATCCCAATAGACATGTTATATGAATCTCAAATAATATTGAATTGTAATATATACATTCCCCATTTAAATAAGAGTAACTTTTAGTGATTTGCTTGATGTTTTACTAAATAATTACAGCGAAAATTGTTCAGAAATGTAATATAAATCCAAAATTATATAGAAATGTAATTTGTACATTCACCATCTACATAAAAAAAGGACAGTGAATTGCTTCAGTTTTTTAATCTTCTATATATGTATGTGTATATATATAAAGGGCAGTTGTGTGTATGTATGTCCGGATGAAATCTATACATATATGAAAGGCAGTTGTGTGTATGTATATGTGTATGTCCAGTGGAAACTTCGAAAATAAAACAATAAACGATAAAGTAAATATATATACACATTAAATATCACCAGGGCTTGGTTTTTTGAACAAAAATAATAGAGATTTGATTTATATTCGTGAAGATGATTAAAAAATAAATTTTAAAATGATAACAGCATGGATTTATTTTTCCATTTAATACTTTAGATTGTAGGCATTAACATTTCTTTTCAGAGTAGCTGGATCATTGAAAGGTCTATTTTTTGTTACCTAGGGATTTAAATGGGGCATACCATGAGGATTCAACTCACGATTCAGCAATAATGGATCTGCAAGAGTAACTTAAACATCCCCTTCTACCTAGGCGACCCCGGGTAGCCACTGCTAGTTAATGAATAAATCCTAAATTAGATAGAAATTTGATACTTACATTCATCACCCAGATAAGAGTAATTTTTAGTCATTCGCTTCATTTTTTAAGTATAATCATTTTTTACTGCATATATTACATTTCAATATAATTAAGGGTTTATATTACTTTTCCTTGAGTGGCCTGGAGCTTTAACGCTAAGCAAGGCATGGAGAGGGGTGAGGCAGAGCAGAGAGTAGCCTTGACAGCAAAGAGAGCCAGAAAGAAGGAGAAAAGACAGCAGCCCCAGAACACGTCACAGTTTGTTTGCAGTCAGTGCACCAAAGACTGTCACTCAAGAATTGGCCTGCATAGTCACTTGCGCAAATGCAGATCAATTATTTTTTTATTTGTTATATATTTTTTTTTTTTAATCTTTTTTTATTTTTTGAACACTACACCATCATCCTTAGTGGACAGAAAGCTCCCAACAATTACTTTTCAATAAAATTTGGGCTATAATTATTCTGAAATAAAAAATCAAGCAAATCACTGAAAGTTATTCTTATCTGGATGGTGTATATATGGATTATATTTCGTTGGGATTTAATTATTTCTTAAAAATAAAGCGGTTTGCTCAGTCGGTTGAGCGTTCGGCTAGAAACCACAAGGTTCACAGTTCGATACCTGCCCTCGCCAACTCAGCGTATGAGTAGCACAGGGATCTGTGCAGTAAAGTAAGGAGCTGATGGTAGGTGTGGCGCTCCACATCAGACGCTAAAAATAATCTCCTTGGTCTAGCGCTAGTGAAAAGGGGATAGATTCCTTCGCTGCATAGCTGATACCGACATTAGGCCGCCCCGACGACTTTATTTTACTTTTACTTATGGGTGAAAATTACTTTTATGTAGATGGTGAATGTAAGTATTACTTCTCTATAGGATTTGGGATTTAATCATTTAGATAAAATGAAGCAGATGACTAAAAGTGACACATTACTGAATGGTGAATGTATGTTATACATTTCTATATAATTTGGGATTCAATTATTCTGTTAAAAAATGAAGCAAATGACTGAAAGTTACTCGTATCTGGATGATTTATTACATTTCTACATAATTTTGGATTTATATTACATTTCTGAACAATTATGGATTTAATTATTCACTAAAACATCAAGCAAATGACTAAAAGTCATTCTTATTTAAATGGGGAATGTATATATTACAATTCAATATTATTTGAGATTCATATAACATGTCTATTGGGATTTAATTATTCAATAAGATATATCAAGCAAATGACTAAAAGTCACTCTTATTTAAATGGGGAATGTATATATTACAATTCAATATTATTTGAGATTCATATAACATGTCTATTGGGATTTAATTATTCAATAAGATATATCAAGCAAATGACTAAAAGTCACTCTTATTTAAATGGGGAATGTATATATTACAATTCAATATTATTTGAGATTCATATAACATGTCTATTGGGATTTAATTATTCAATAAGATATATCAAGCAAATGACTAAAAGTCATTCTTATTTAAATGGGGAATGTATATATTACAATTCAATATTATTTGAGATTCATATAACATGTCTATTTGGATTTAATTATTCAATAAGATATATCAAGCAAATCACTGAAAATCACTCTTATTTAGATGGGGAATGTATATATTACAATTCAATATTATTTGGAATTATTTCGGTTCTGAGAAAATATCTAACTTTTGGTACAAATAATAATCAATATATGTGAAATGATAATAGAAAAAGTTGTTGTTGTAGATGCAGTGCCACATCAGGATATTGATCTTGCCATGAAAAAATCAGAAATCATCAATAACTAAAAATTGGTTGACTTTAAGACATTTTTGGATTCTTTGGGCAAAAATGCTTTTATAAACCAATTTTTAGGAGTAGGGAAACTCTAGAACTCATTTTACAGACAAATATAGGATACAAAAAGTCACCATTTTTCATGATCCCCTCAAATTTGGAGAGCTAAAAATCGACTCCATCAATTTTTGGAATTGGAAGCTCAAATTTATTCAATTGGCTAACTTTATCACAATCCACACTTGGACAAAATTTCAAAACAACTGAAGAGGGTTGGTGATATGGCCTGGATGATTTCACATGGAATTACTCCAATATAATTTGGGATTTAATTATATAATAAATATATTAAGCAAACTAGCAACAGAAAACACCCTCCGGGCGTCGTAAAAATTAATTTTTGAAAGACATTGCCTAAGAGGGTGGGAGTTAAAAATTCAATGTCAGAGGGTTTGTATCATAAGTAAGCAAAATCCTCATATTTATTAAAGGAGTAAAAAAAACAAAAAAACAATTTGAAATAAAAACTGAACCCCATCCCTCTCAAATAAAATGTTGCATGCATGTAATAATCAAACAATTATTTTGAATATTTTCCACATCAATTTTACACAAAATCATAGGTATTTATTTATTTGTAAACTTTTTAGTTAACTTCTTGTTACTGTTAAAAAATTTTTTAAAAATAGACGAGAAAATTACTTACTCAAATTTTGGGTGTATATAGCATAAGAATATTGTGACGTAATCTATGATGTAGAGCTATGACGTAGTTTTTGTTACAGACAGAAATACAGACAATCTCCATTATTAATAGATGCTTGAATGATACTTTCATCTGGATGATGAAAATATTCATAACTTTTTTATGTGATTCGGGATTTAATCATTCAATAAAAGATTCAAGCAAATGACTGAGTTAGATTTCTAAATAAAAGATTCAAGCAAATGACTCAGATTTCTATATAAATTAGGACATATAGGGCCGGGTTAACTCAATCATTAGAGCGTTCGGCTCAAGGTTCCTAGTTCGATACCGGCCCTCGCCAACTCAGCGTATGAGTAGCACAGGGATCTGTTTTTTTCACAACACCCCCCCACCCAAATTTGGAGAGTTATTTCGATTTTTAGAAGCACTATAACTCCAACAATTTTTGAAATTGGAAGCTCAAATTTTGGGGATTGGCTAACTTTAAGATAGTCCAGTGAAAAAAGGAGCTGCTGGTAGGTGTGGCACTCCACCTCAGATGCAAAAAACAATCTCCTGGGTCTAGCGCTAGTGAAAAGGGGATAGACTCCCTCGCTGATTGGCTGATACTGACTTTAGGCCACCCTGACGACTTATTATAGTCCTATATAATTTGGGATTTAATCATTCAGTAAAAAAAAAAAAAATTATCGAATGACTGAAAGTTACTCCTGGTGAATGTAAGTATTACATTTCTATATAATTTGGGATTTATACAAAAATTTCTATATAATTTAGAATTAATTATCTAATAAAAATAAATGAAGCAAATGACTGAAAGTTACACTTATCTGGATTGTGAATGAATGAATGTTACATCACTAGAGCATTTGAGATTCATATTACATATCAATATGATTTGGGATTTAATCATTTAATAAAAAATGCAGCAAATGACTGAAAATTACTCTTATATGCATAGTGAATGTAAGTATTACATTTCTATGTAATTTGGAATTTATATTATTTTTCTGAACAATTTTGGATTCAGTAAAAATTCAAGGAAATGACTAAAAGTTACTCTTGTCTGTATGGTGAATGTGTGTATTACATATCTATATAATTTGGGATTTATCTTAAATTGGTATATAATTTGGGGGTTAATTGTTCAATAAAAAAATAAAGCAAATGAATGAAATTTACTTTTATCTGAATGGTGAATACGAGTATTATATTTTTCTATAATTTGGGATTTAAACTAAAATTTCTATATAATTTAGGATTAATTATTTAATAAAAATATGAAGCAAATGACTGAAAGTTACACTTATCTGGATTGTGAATGAATGAATGAATTACATTTCTATATAATTTCGGATTTTGTAAGTCAGTAAAATATATAAAGCAAATGACTCTTATCTTATTAGTGACTGTAACTAATAAATTTCTATACATTTTGAATTCATTAATCAGTAAAAAAACTGAAGCAAATTACTGCAACTTCCACTATTTTGAATTATCAATATAAGTATTTCATTTCTATAGAATTTGTAATTTTTTTATTCAATAAAAATTACTCTCATATACATTGTGTAAGTAGGTATTGCATTTCTATATAATTTAGAATTTATTTCACATTTCTATATAATTGGAAATTTAATTCTTGAATAAAAAATGAACTAAATGATTAAAAATGAAGCAAATCACTGAATATTACTTTTATAGGAATTATGAATGTATATATTATATTTCTACAGAATTTAGGATTTATACTATGTTTCAATATAATTTAAGATTTAATTATTCAATAAAAAAAAATGAAGCAAATGTTACGCTTATTTAGATAGGGAATGTAAGAATCATATTTCTATATAATTTGTGATTTATATTACAGTTCTATATAATTTGTGATTTATACTACAGTTCTATATAATTTGGGATTTCATTAAACAGTAAAAAAAAGTGATGCAAATATCTGGATGGGGAATGTAGGTATTACATTTCAATATAATTTGGGATTTATATTTCATTTCTATATAACTTGCAATTTAATTATTCAGTAAAAGAAAAAAATGAAACAAATGACTGAAAGTTACTCTTATCTGGATGGGGAATGTATATATTACATTTTTTATATAATTTGGTACTTATATTACATCTATATATTATTTAGGATTTAATTATTCAGTAAAATATATGAAATATACACTGACATTTACTCCTATCTGGATGGTAAATGTAAGTATTTCTATATAATTTGGTAGTTATATTACATTTTTATAGAGTTTTGGATTTAATTATTGAGCAAAATGATGAAGCAAATGACTGAAACTCACTCTAATTGGGATTGGGAATGTATGTGTTACATCTCTATATAATTTGGGATTTAATTATTCAATAAGATAAATCCATCAAATGACTAAAAGTTACTCTTATTTGGATGGAGTATATTCTATATAATTTGGGCGGTTATTTCCTATAACTCCAACATAAAAAAGGGGAACCACTCTGATTGACTGATAAATTATTTATTTATTTATTGATCTACTAGGAACAAAGAAGGCGGGGTTAAGGTTAGGGTTTTGGGTTAGGGATAGGGTTAGGGTTTAGAGTTAGTTTATTGGGAAAATAAATAAATAATTTATCAATCAATCAGAGTGGTTCCCCTTTTTGTTTGAGTTATAGGAAATAACCATTTGGGCTTTAATTATATAGTACAATATATGAAGCAATTGATTGAAAGTTACTGTAATCTGGATGATTCATTACTTTTCTATAGAATTTTGAATTTCATCATTCAGTAAAAAAAAAAGAAATTAAGAAAATGACAGAAAGTTACTCTTATATCAATGGTGAATATAAGTATTACATTTATAATAGCATTTGGGATTTCAATATAATTTGAGAATTAATTATTTAATTTAAAAAACAAGGAAAATGCCTAAAAGTTACCCTTAAATGAATGGTGAATGTAAGTATTAATTTTCTATAGAATTTAGGATTTATATTACATCTATATATAATCTGGTATTTAATTATAATCATATGAAGAAAGACTTAGGAACATTGACCTACCAAATCTGGTTTTCCGACGTATGAGAGGGGATATGATTGAAGCCTACAAATACACGCATGGTTTTTATTCAACGAACTCTGACCTACTAAACATTGCTCAAAATACCTATACAAGGGGACATAAATTAGAACTCCTTAAAAAATCTTGTAAAGCAAATACAAGACCAAATTATTTTAGCTACAGAGTGGTGAATACATGGAATAAACTACCTTCATCAGTAGTGAATGCCCCATCTCTAAACTTCTTCAAGACAAAGTTAGATAATCTGTGGAATGACATTAAATATTCTGTGGATTTAAAATGAATATTTATAAGGATCAGCTGACAGGTCTCAGACCTAATATACTAGCTGAAAAGATATTATTATTATTATTATTATTATTATTATTATTATTATATTATATGATAAATCAAGAAAATGACTAAAAGTCACTCTAATCTGGATGGTGAATGTAAGTATTACATTTCAATATAATTTGAAATTTAATTATTTGATAAAAAATACTGAAGCAAATGACTGAAAGTTACACTTGTGGGATTATCTGCCCTTGGTTGGCTGGAAGAGTTGTCTTCCCTTGTATTTCTGTTTTTTCCTCACCAGGCGTCTTTGCCTATTTAAGCAGGCAAGCGCCAGATTTGAACTCTATTTCTTCTTCGGGATTTGACAACTAATGGGTTAGGACAGTTTGTCTACACCCTACTTCTGTGGGGTTTTTCACCCCCACACAGGCAGACTCTCAATAACTTTTGTATCTTATCCCTTTTCTATGTACGTATATTATCTACTATGTATCTTTTCTCCTGTATATGTATTTCATGTCTTAAATGTTTCTCCGCGCACTGTCCTTATATTAAAGTCCATTGTTATATTTAACACTCTTGGTCGGAGTTGTTTGTTCAACAATAATTAACATTATTATAACTTTGAACCCAATACACTGATCTTGGTGGTAAATGTATTTATTACATTTTTAAAGAATTTGGCATTTAATTAGTCCGTAAAAATAATCAAGCAAATGGCTGAAATTTACTCTCATCAGTATGACATGTGTTCCTCAAGGATGTTTGCCTAACAATGAATATGTGCCTTGAACAGTTTGGATCTGAAAATTAGCAAATACTGTAAAACACTCTTGAGATGAAAAAAGCCATTCCTTAATGAATACTTTCAACTATTCAAAACATATTGAAACCAAAATATATGATAATGGTTATTTCTTCTGAATTTACAAATTCAATGAAATGTCACTGCAGCTGCTAAATTGATAAGTTTATTAAAACTAAAAATTACCAGATGTTATTTGCGGCTAGGAAGTTCAACATAACTTTTTTTCTTCAAAAAATCACACAGATTGAGATGAAAAAAGCTGCTCTTTAATGAATACTTTCAACTGAAAAAAAGAAATTTTTAAAAAGATTTTGGACAAATAACATTTTCATCCTTTCTATACATAAACATGGAAAGAAGGATGTTTTTCAGGGTTTCTTTCATCATTTGTATTTGGAGATAAGGCTGTGAGTGTGACACAACAATGATTTCTGCTGGCATTTAAAATCTATTTATGAAAAGGAAAATTAATTTTCTTTTTCTAAGTAAGAAGTAATTTCATTCAAATAAAAAGCATATTAAATCCAAATATTGGATAAAGGTAAATTCTTCTGAGTATACAAATTCAACCAAATGTCACTGCAGTTCCTAAATGGATAAGTTTATTAAAACTTTCAAAAGTCCCAGGTATGATTTGGGACAAGGAAGTTCAACATAACCTTTTTCTGAATCCAGAAAATAACACCAGTTGACATCAAAATGTCAACAGCCAAATGAATATACTTAAGATTGTTCCTCCTCTCAATATGATATGAGAACATTTCCAACCATCCACCCTCTTGGTGAAAGCTAGGTTCTCATTGGCTGGTCAATGAAATTGGGTATCACATGATCCATAACTAGCAAACCAATCAAAGATTTTGGTTTACACTTTACTTCTATAAAATATGGATTCTGAGTCTGTTAAACACACAGAGATGGGAGATCCAGAACAAAGATGACACTTCAAATTATTGATTGAAGAAATATTTGCTGTTAGAAGAATACTATGCCACTTAACACTTGATAGAAGACCTTGCCACTTAAGAAAGACACCAACAAAATTAATGCAGTTCAGACCACCTCTGCCACTGAAAAACACAATGCCAACACCTGCAGCAGCTCATTTCTTCTAACCTCTTAACCTGTCACAAAGATTCTCTGACCAATTTGTGTTGATCTCGGTTCTGCGGATCTAAAGAAAAACACAGCATGGGCGCAGGAAGCATTGATGAAATAATAAGTTGGAAAACACATGTGATCAGATCAAATTTGGTGCCGTGACCAGGATCCAATCCTGAGAGATCCCCACGGCACATCTGTACTATAAAAGTAGGAAGACCATAAACCATCCTTGAGAAACACTGGAGCTAACATCAAGTGACTATCAGTATTATTTGCACAAATAGTTGGTCTGTTTTTTTAAAAAAAAATGTATACAAATACTCAATCTGTTACTTTTGTTATTTACTTTAATTAGCTAAAATGGCAGACACAAACACAATGAGTGGATTGAAGATCCTAGAATTTACTGGAAGACTGGCCAATTGGAAATCCTGACTAGCAGCATTGAAAAAGAAAGAGCAAATCGATAAATTAACAGATCCAGATATCATTAATCAGGTCTATAGTTTTTATAAAGGTACTGTGTTCAACTGGATCAGATATTATATTGGGGAGTATCCAAACATCTCCATTAAGGAACTATTAAAGCTGTTGGTAATTTATGAGGAAGTACGTCCCGGTCTTCTGCCTCAGAAATTGCTACCCGGTGACTATTAAAATAACGTCCCCAGCTATGTCGTCTCGGCAGTGTTACTTGAAAGAAAACAACCAACTTAGGGCGTTAAATGTATTTTAAAGGGGGGGGGGCTTCTCTTTTTTATATGAACAAATGGAGATGGGTAGATAGATATATATAAACAAAGTAAAAAATGAACAAATTGAGGTAGATAGATAGATAGATATCCATCTTCATATCTAAACAAGAATACGACAAATTTCTATAAATAACTTTCTAAACAAATTACGATAAATAAATAAGAATTACAACAAAAAAAGAGAAGCCCCCCCCCCTCTAAAATACATTTAACGCCCTTAGTTGGTTGTTTTCTTTCAAGTAACACCACCGAGAACGACATAGCTGGGGACGTTATTTTAATAGTCACCGGGAAGCAATTTCTGAGGCAGGAGACCGGGACGCACTTCCTCATAAATTACCAAGCTGTTATATGCTCAATATGGAGATTTTGTGAACTCCATCAAGTCCGCTTGAGCCTTATCAAGAATATAACAAATTAAATAGAGTCTCTTGCTAAGTTAGCTGGTAGGATGATGAAATTAGCAACGTTAGCATATCAGGATTTGGAACTGAGAGAGGGTCCAGTAGTAGAAGTATAATTGGCTTAATTATTCATTGAAGCTCTTCATGAGTTGGAATATTTTTAGATATATAAGCCATGCTGCAATTCATCACTTAAATTTATAGACTTTAGCGAGGTCACATGGTTTAAACCTCAGCCATTCAACAGCCCGGATACGTGGTTAGTTAACTATTTAATCACTGATACTGACAGACGTTCATTTATTCAACATTGACAAACAGACCTACAAAACTGAGGAATACCAAGGAACAACGAAAGGATCATACCCAATATTAAGAGATACCAAGGAGCAACCAAAGGTTTCTTCACTAAGGATCATGTTCTGCTTAGCACAAAGGATCTCTGCTGGACAGTGCTCTTGCTTGAAGCCAAAGGATGGTCACAAAAATTGTAACAAATAGCTAGTGCCAATCCCAGTGATTGGAAGCATTGTATGCAGAAAGAGAGAGGGCAAAAGGCAATGCGGTCATTGTGGAAAAGAGCAGGTGTGGGGTTATTTTTGTATTTGCCTGGGGAGTTGTCTGCCCATTTAGTTTCACTGGTTCCCGATAGGGGCCTTGGATATTTAAGCAGCTGATTTGAACATCTCTTCCTCTTTGCCTGCTGCTCGACCTACGAGACACAATGAGGTAGTCTTATGACTACCCCTTTCTTGTTGGGGCTTCAGCCCTCAAACACTGGCCACTCACTGCTAGTAAGTCTCTTATACGATATATGACTATCCTTTAGTCATGTATCCATAACTACGTTTTTATGTACATTTAGGTATCTCTTAGATACCTAAATATCTTGTATTTTACCATTCATGAATGTGTCATTATCTCTACTCTTGTATATGTATTTATATTACTTATGTATGTATGTATTATGTACCCTGTTTATCCTGCGGTTATATAAAAAGTTTTGTCCTTCAACCTTTGTCGGAGTTTGTTTGCGTTCCAACGAGTTATGACTTTGTTATAACCTTTGAATCTAACACAGGTAAATTTCAAAAATAGGGTTCTGAGAAAAGTACATTGACAATGGGGACAGGTGAATCCCAATGCATGAAGAGGAAGATTGTAGTGAAGAGTTTAACTGGGCAGGGCCATAATTGTTATAGTAAGGGAAAACAAAAACAATGCACTATGACAGAGAAATATAATGAAAACTAGCAGCGGCTACCCAGCGTCACCTGGGGTAGAGGGGGATTTTTAAAAGTTAGTCCTGCAGATCCATTATTACTGAATCGTGAGTTGAATCCTCGTGGGATGCCCCATTTAAATCCCTATGTAACAAAAAATAGACCTTGCATTGATCCAGCTACTCTGAAAAGAAATGTTAATGTCTGCTATTAAATGAAAAATAAATCCATGCTGTTATTTAAATTTTATTTTTTAATTATCTTCATGAATATAAATTAAATCTCTATTATTTTTGTTCAAAAAATCAAGCCCTGGTGATATTTAATGTGTATATATATTTACTTTGTGGTTAATTGTTTTATTTTCAAAGTTTCCTCTGGACATACATATACACACAACTGCCCTTTATATATGTATAAATAGAAATTATAGTGTAATTATTATGTCTAAAAAAAGGTAGGACACACAGAAAGAGACTGTCTGTGGCCAACATAAGAGGAAAGTGACTCTGACTCAGTAAAAGAAAAAACTTGAGATGGCCATCAAAATCCAACAGAAGCCACAAACTTGAACAAGAACCTAAAATTACACAAAAGATATGTAACCATATCAAATCCTTTAGGAAACATAGAGATAAGGATATTATAGATTCTGAAAGACATGGGTGTCAAAGAGGCAATAGTAGAAGTAACTGTCGCAAAATTTAATGCCAGAGACATAACGTTTCAGCACATTCCCCCCCTCCCCAAATACTATTCCCCTCCTGGAAATAAAATTTCATTAAGTGAATGTTCAAGATACTACTAACTAAACAGCGCTAGGCAGTGTTGTCAGTTATGTTATTAACTGGTTTCATAGGGGGGTTTCGGGTCTTCCAACATATCCCCCTCTGCTAGTCAGACCCCACTAGAGTTGATCAAATTCTAACTCACTGCTTTTCTGTTCAACGCCAACAGAAAAATGGCTTTAAATAGAGTATGCCGACACAGTCCTCAGCCTCTGAACATCTGGTTGGGTAATTTTACAGCCAATCATTGTTCAGGATAGTTTTTATAATCAGGATCATGTGGCTCAGACATTTAAAAAAAAATAATTCATTGGCATAACTGGGATGTTACTCTTGGTGTAATGTTTAATGGAGAATAAAAAAGTTAAATAAAAAAAATGGGGATTTAGGAAAAAGAAACATGGGAACAAGTAAAAATCTTTAAAAAAGTTGGGGCAGATATGGTTTTTAAGGTAAAAAAAAAGATGATGAGTAATAGAAGTTTCATTGATTCTGGATCGGAAGTTTCACAATGGTTTCTGAAGAATTAGAGTTGTATAGTAGAAGGTTAAGGGTTTCAAATCTGGTTGTGACCCAAGCTAACGGACAGGAAATTTGAAAGTCAAGAGGGTATAAATTTTACTTGGTAGCAACACCAATGGTGAGTTTAATATTCACTCAGTGGAAGATCTTTTATTTTATTTTATTTTTAAATTTTTAAATCTCAACATAACCTTTTTCTGAGTCCAGAGAATCACACCAGTTGACATCAAAATGTCCACAGCCAAATGAAAGAGTATCAAGGAATATGAGAACACATTGTCCAACCATTCAGACCTCTTGATGAAAGCTAGGTTCTCATTGGCTGGTCAATGAAATTGGGTATCACATGATCCATAACTGGCTGACCAATCAGAGATTTTGGTTTACAATTTACTTCTATAAAATATGGACAGAGGCTGTTAAACACACAGAGATTACCATGTGACATATCAATATAAACATACACATGAGCACACAAATACATTAAACCTAATCAACTTTAAGCCTAAACTATACTAAGTTGTGTATTAACAGTATAAAACTTAATAGTTAAAAAAGTTCTATTTATAGCATATGATTGAGTCTGTCATTTTTTATTTATCTAGTTTTGATGTTTACATTTTTACATTCTTCATTTCAACATTCTTTCATGTCTCTTATATTTTCTCCCAATGTAATCAGGCATTTTGTTTTAAATGCTAAAAAAAATGTTATGAAAAGAAATATAAAAAGGCCAAAAAATGTTTGCAGAATCTTTCATTTTTACTCTTACTAAACAATGCAACTGCTGTCTTATAATAGTTGATACATTTACATATGAATTTCCTACACTAAATCGGACAGAAATAGTATTTTAATGAACCAGACAAATTTCTTTTTAAATATAAAGATAAAAGAGGAACAATCATGTGACTTTGGTTTAACATTTTTATTTCCCACTTTCTATGTATTAAGAAAATGACTGTTCATAAAATGTAGAAAAAATTAACATAAGAAATTTCTAAATTATGCAACTAGAGTGGTACCTGATGTACGAATTTAATCTGTTCTGCTCACAACTCAATTTACTCGAATATCAAATCAATTTCTCCCATTGAAATAAACTGAAATGCCACTAATCTGTTCTAGCCCCCAAAGGAAGAAAATGAACATGCTTGTAAGGGCAGTCTCTCTTGTCTGAGGGTTTTGGTGAATCTTCCGTGTCAGGAGACGCTATTTTGGTCACATGACACAGGAACGCGTGGAGAGAACGCTCTTCTTCCGATGCAACTGAACAAGCCTGGACGTGCTTGTCATCTCTCTCCAGCAGACACCTATGGTGCACCCCAGACGCTACAGCCTCTACTTACAGTAAGTGGTTACCACTTTGTCTATTAACACTACTGTGTATGTTTGGACACTTGTGACATTAAATAGCCTGGCGAACTTTGTTCCCCTAATATGTTATAATAAAAGTTATATAAATGTAACTAACGTGTTTGTTGTTTTCCTAACTGAAGTATTCCACATTGGGTACTTATATTTTAAATAGCCCAATGTTTTATAAGAACCAGAGTTAACACTCTGTGGATATCTTATATGCTAAACTTTAGATTGATTGATTTATTGATATTTAAACCCGATTGTCATTATTTTATGCCTAGACATTAGGTTGGTTGTTGGATTTTGTTCTACGACATATCAATGCTTTTCGGGTCATCGTAGTGCGTGTCTTCAGAGATCCAGAACAAAGATGACACTTCAAATACCTTGCTGACAGAAGACCTTGCCACTTAAGAAAGAAATTTTTAAAAAATCCCTCCAACAAAAGAATTAATACAGTCCAGACCACCTTTGCCACTGAAAAACTCAATGCTAATTAGTATAATGCAAAAACGTTAGCCCTATTTTCCTCACCATGTCTTTTCTTTTCTAAGTAGTGTCTGAAACTTATTCTTCATTTAGTTGTATGTGATTACATAAACATATTTGTAGCGATTGTTTGCCCCTGTTTGGCCAAGAAGAGTTATCTTCCCTTGCTGTAGGTTTCTGGCCATAGGGGGCCAGGGTATTTAGGCAGCAAGCCATGAATTTCTTCGGGACAGTCAAACGCAACACATGGGTTAGACACTTGTGTCTCTACCTTTAAGTGGAGGGGCTTTATCCCCCAGCCTGCTATAAGTAAGTGATATTTCTTCATGAACTCTTTATCACTTCTGTAGGATGAAGTTCTACTTTCTTTATACACGTTTGTATACTTGTTAACTATGTATTCTTGTCTTACATGTACTTCTCCTTTTGCTCACGGAATAAAGTCTGTTACTTATAACTTATAACTTTGTCAGAATATTTATTGTACTTATATGTACCCACATTGGATGGCTACCCTGAACCTTCCAAATTATTATATGACCTTAAATCTTACATATTGTAATAAAAAGTTGTTATTTTTAATGGTGAGTTGCCAATGCCTGCAGCACCTCATTTCCTTCAAACCCTTCTCAAAGATGCTCAGACCAAGTTGTGTCGATCTCAATTCTGCAGATTTAAAGAAAGACACAACAATGGGTGCAGAAGCAACAAGTTGGAAAACATATGGGATCAACCCAGTGATAGGATGACTATTACATTTCTATAGAATTTAGGATTTAATATTCAGTTAAAAATTATTCAGTTAAAAATAATCAAGAAAATGACTGGATGGTGAATGTAAATATTACATTTCTATATAATTTGGGACTTAATTATTCAATAAGAAATGAAGTAATTGACTGAAAGTAACTTTTATCTGAATAGTGAAGGTATGTATTACATTAATGTATAATTTGAGATTTATGATATATTTCTATAGAATTTAGGATTTAATTATTCATTAAAAAAAATGAAGCAAATGACTGAAGGTCTAGATGGTGAAGGCATGTATTACATTTCTATGATTTGTGACTTAATTATTCATTAAAAAAATGAAGCAAATGACTGAAGGTTTAGATGGTGAAGGCATGTATTACATTTCTATGATTTGTGACTTAATTATTCCAGGAAATAACTGAAAGTTACTGGATGGTGAATATATTACATTTCTACCTTATTTGGGATTTTTTTACACTAGCAGTGCTACTTGGCATTGCTGGGATTATTGAGAATTCTGAGGTATGGGGGGGTTATCGTCCTTGTCTCTGTTTCGAACCAAACAATCACAAGCCAGCATACTTTGGCAGCAAAGCCGAATTAGGCAAACTCGCCCTCTTCTGATCCAGCTTTCAACGGGAATAGACTTAAAAAAAGGGTCGCTCCTCTTCCTCAACAACCAGCATCGGAGTCGGACATCAAACAGAACGTCTCTCATATCCGAACCTACAGAAGGCCGTAGCAAGGGCTCCAATAATACCCTATCTCAGGATATCAGCTAAGTTATTACAAATTATAAACATTTTTTGCAGACGAACTAAAGTTTGCAATTCCTATTGTTTTATGTAATACACGTCTTTTATTCCTATTTCTAGTTGTTTGGTTATTTCTTTAACTCTTAACCTGTCTGCCACACTTGGGGTTAACTCCATATTGCAAACCTTGGAGTAATGTCGTTTTGTGCCTAGTTTCTTTATAAGATTTAAAAAGTTAAAAATAAATCTCTTATCTGTATTTATATATAGATCAATAAAAAATACTTTTCCATATATTTGTTTACTTATCCTTTATTGTTCACTAGAAGTGGCTACCCAGTGTTGCCAGGGTAGAAGTGTGTGTGGGGGGTGGTGGGGTGGGGGGGTGGAGGTAGTCTTGCAGATCCATTATTGTTGAATCATGAGTTGGATCCTCACAGGATGCCCCATTAAAATTCCTATGTAAAAAAAAAAAGAAAAAAAAAAGAGACTTTGCGTTGATCCAGCCACTCTGAAAAGAAAAATCAATATCTCCTATTCAAAATACTAAATGCAAAAAAAAAGAAAAGATCCATTTAGTTATCATTTGAATTTTATCTCTTAATCATTTTCACGAATATAAATCAAATCTTCATTATTTTTGCTCAAGAACCAAGATCTGGTGATAGTGAATGTGTATATATATTTACTTTGTCATTAATTGTTTTATTTTCATAGTTTCCTCTGGACATACATACATACACACAGACTGCCCTTTATATATGTATAGATATATTATTTTTTAAAGTTGTTTATTATAATTTATAATTCTTCTTGTTTGTATTTTTCTTTCATTGGTCTATTGTTTGCTTTTTGTAATATTTTATCTTTTATTAATTTCTTTGACTTTTTAATGATTTTTCAAAATTAATCTTTTAATATATCATTGATATTTACCCTTTTTATATTTCTATTTAGTTATTCTTATAGAAAATGAGTGTTAAATTCTTTTAAACCTTAGACAAAAATATCTATATAAATAGTAGCCAGAAATTTAAGAAGCTGAAATCAATTTATAATGGAAATATAATTTCAAATTCATTTATCAAAAGCAAAAGATATCTTTAGACTATATATATATATATATATATATATATATATATATATGAGGAAAAAATGAGTAAAGAAAAGAAATGTAGATGGATAAAAATGAATTTTATCGATATCACTTTTAATCGATATCACTTACACATGTGTTTCGGTCTGTTTATCAAAATGTATATGGATTTATGTTATTATTATTATTAAAATAATCAGATGGAGTTGAAATGATAATGATAATAATAATAGGAAAAATGCATAAAATGTTCCGTACACAGATTTTGCCGACCTTCATCAGAGTAGTATTTTTATTTAAAAAAAAAAAAAATAAAATAAAGTAGGTTACTTTATATCCATTTCTTAAATAAATATATTTATATATATATATATATATATATGCTCTCTAGAGCTCTCTAGGGGTGATTAAAATTAACTTTCAGTGCCAGCATATATAAAGCGATGATCATCAGCTCGCAGACTGGATCTCTCTGTTGATCGTAAAAATATATAAACAAACGTATGTATTTAATAGTTTACACACCACCCCATTATGGCAGCTGTCAAATGGTTGAGCGGTTAAGAAATCGGGCTGGCAAAGAGTCAGTCAGATTTCGCTCCTGGTTAGAGGTAGTTGTTGTGTCTAGCCACACTGAATATATGTGAAACGCCAAAACACGTGTCTGTGGATGACATATATATATATATATATATATATATGTGTATTGTGTGTGTGTGTGTGTGTGTGTGTGTGTGTATATATATATATATATATATTTATATATATATATATATATATATATATATATATATATATAATATATATATATATATATATATTAAGGGAATCGATTTTTAACTATTTTGAATATCAAGAAGATTCACCCAAGGAAAGATGGGTATTGGTATAATAAGTACTGACACCAATTTTTGAGCAATTAGTTTAAAAAATTGTCTAATATGAAATGTCCCAAAATCCTTGTTTATAATATATGTTATGATGGAGCAAAAACAAACAAGTATGAACACAGCTGGGAACAAATTAAGCGACAATAATTGTTATATAAGCTACCATTGTAATTTGAACACTCCTCTAAAAATCTACTGGTTACTAATAGTGAGTCTTTTACATTTCTATTTTATATAATAATTGTAAGGCTATGAAAGTTATGAAAAACAAGACAAAAATCAATGAATGTTGTGAGAATAATAACAATCTTTTTTTCAACTTGTCATCAATGAATGGGACAAAATTAGAATTGCCTGATTTGCCTTCACACTCACAAAGTGTTGTAAGGGCAGTAAAATTAACAACTGCAGTTTCCCAATCAGACTATGGAATTGAAGCAAGGCATAGGCACATCCTTACAAAAGTTTTAAACCATGAAATGAGGCCTTCCTTTGCTTCAAAAGACTTTTCTCATAGAGAAGTTTATTATGATAGCATGATAGGAATAATAAGATTTTTGAGCAATTTTATATCTAAATGTATTATAAACAAGGATTTTGGGAGGTTTTCTATTAGATGAATTTTAAAATTAAATGCTCAAATATTTGTGCAACTTAGAAACCGACTTTTTGGTGTCAGTACTTATCATATCAATACCCAACTTTCCACGGGTGAATCTTTTTTTACCTCCCCTAATACACACACACACACACACACACACACACACACACACACACACACACACACATATATATATATATTTTCCTGAGTTAATATTTTTTATATTAAAAAAAAGTTAAAAATCTACCTACCCTTATATATATATATATATATATATATTATATATATATATATATATATGTGGGAGCAAATATGGAAAATAAATCCAACAATATTAAGAAATTTAAAAAACAAGTGTTCCGAAAATAGGATGAATTTATTTATCGATGTTTAAACAATTTGGTTTCTTTAAACCTTCATCAGGATGTATCTTGGGGTGAAGAAATACAGTTACACAACAAAAAAGATTTTCATCTCCTGTCATCTATAAAACATCCATTAATTTCTTCACCCCAAGATACATCCTGATGAAGGTTTAAAGAAACCGAAATGTTTAAACATCGATAAATAAATTCATCCTATTTTCGGAACACTTGTTTTTTTAAATTTCTTAATATATATATATATATATATATATATATATATATATATATATATATAACGCAATGATATATATATATATATTTTTGAATCACACACAATGCAGTGTTCCTGTCTATAGCTCTGCTGATGAGGCTTAATGGGCTGAAATGTACATACAGGAATTGACTTTTTCTCGATTTGTTTAGCCTTACATTTGAACAGGTATGCCCGCCTAATTCATTAATTATCAATTAATTAATTTTCAAAATTAGGTACGACTTCAATTAAGCACATATTCTCCCAAAAATTGTCGGCTAAAAGCCATATCAAACACATTGTTTGTTTACTTCTCATATATATATATAATGCAATGATTCATCTGTTTACAGATTTGATCTCTCTGGTGATCATAAAGTATATGCACAGATGTATGTATTAAAAACAGTTAAAACACTGCTCGTTAAACGGCAGCTGGCGATGGCCTGGAGATTAATGCATTGGACAAGTGTAAAGTCAGTGGTTCGCTTCTGGTCAGAGTTAGTTGTTGTGTCTAGCCACACTGATGAGATGTGAAACATGGTGTCTGTGGATGACTTATATATATATATATATATGTGTGTGTGTGTGTGTGTGTGTGTGTGTGTGTGTAAGAAAGATTCTATGTCTCTGTGTGTGCGTCTGTCTGTTTGTACAATGACCAGGTACGTATCCTTTTATAAAGAAAAATTGGTGGATACCAGCAAAGACCAAAATTCAATAAAATCAACACCCTATTTTTGTCTAAGAGGAGGGGTAAAAAAAACAAAAAACAAAAGAATATATAAAGAATGAAACAGAGTAAATAAATATACAGAAAAATAATTTCTATTAATCTACACATGAATATGAATACAATGAAAGAAATGACTGAAAGTTACTCTTCTCTTGCCGAGTCGAGTCGTGTACACACTCAATGTATCTCTCTTCAAAAGGAATAAAAATTTTGGAGTGAGTGCATGAGTGTGCTCACGGTCAGTGAATGAACCTAGCTAAATAGACTCATGTAGTAGTATGACTCATGAAGTAGTATGACCAGTTTTGTCACCCTTCCAACCCCCTGCCCCCCAAAACCTGCGGCTATATGCCGAGTTGTGACACACTTGCTGTATCTCTCTTTTAAAAATGAATAAAGTTTTTGGAATGAGTGCACGAGTGTGCTCACTTCAAATATTACTTCAAATATTGGATCAAAGTGTAGTATCTGTTCCAGATTCTATGCTTTGAGACTTGCCTTTTATACCCGGCCTTGGCTGGGGGTCCAGTGTGCTTCGGTCTCTGGACCGGTAGAGTACAATTAATAGCGTCGATCCCAGGGGGCTATCCCCCCAGGCAATACCTGCCCCCTTGACTTGAAGGGGAAGGACTGGGTTTATTGTCCTGAGGCATCCCCCTTGTGGGGGAATGCCGACGGGATTGATGCAATTTTTGTTAGCCCACATAAAAATGAGACCTTTGTGTCCAGCCCATACAAGTGGGGTATGAGGCAAATACCCTTAGACTAGATGGGTGGTCGGAGAGGCCCCCTTTTATCTGCAGAGGAGTTATGCATCAGTTATTTTATTTCAAATCATTCTGATTTTATTAGGTATTTCTGCTATGAATACAATGAAAGAAACGACTGAAAGTTACTCTTCTCTTGATGATGAATTACATTTCTATATAAATTGATATTCATATTACATTTCTTTATAATTTGGTATTTAGTTATTCAGTAGAAATGAAGCAAATGACTTAAAAGTTGCTATTATCTGGATAGTGAATGTATGTATTACATTTCTTCCTAATTTAAGATTTATACTGCACTAGAAGTGGCTACCCAGTGTTGCCTGGGTAATGGGGGAGGTAAAAAAAAATTAGTCTCACAAATCCATTATTATTGAATCTTGAGTTGGATCCTTGCAGTATGCCCCATTAAATTATCTATGTAAAAAAAAAAAAAAAAAATGCTGCGTTGATCCAGCCACTCTGGAAATAAAAATAAATGTCTACTATTTAAACTATTAAATGCAAAACACTATTATCATTTAAATTTTATTTTTTTAAGTATCTTCACTAATATAAATCATTCCTTCATTATTTTTGCTCAAAAAACAAAAACTGGTGATATTTAATGTGTATATATATTTACTTTGTAATTAATTTTATTATTTTCGAAGTTTCCTCAGGACATACACATACACACAACTGCCCTTTATATATGTATAGAAGATAGATTTCAATATAATTTGAAAACAAAAAAATTGAAAAATTATTCAGTAAAAAAAATGTAGAAATGTAATTTACCATCTAGATAAGAGTAACTTTCAGTCATTTGCTTCATTCTTTATACTGAATCATCAAACCCCAAATTATAGAGAAATCTGATAAATATAGTAAAAAAAAAATGAAGCAAATGACTGAAAATTACTCTTATTGAATAAAAGCATTAAATTTCTATATAATTTCAGATTTACATTACATTTATATATAATTTGGAATTTAATCATTCAATAAAAAATCTTGTAAAGCAAGACAAAATTATTTTAGCTACAGAGTGGTGAATACATGGAATAAACTACCTTCATCAGTAGTGAATGTCCCATCTCTAAACTCCTTCAAGGCAAAGTTGGATAATCTGTGGAATGATTATAAATATTCTGTGGATATAAAATGAATATTTATAATGGACAGCTGACAGGTCTCAGACCTAATCATCATCATTCATTGATATATAATATACTAGCTGAAAAGATATTATTATTATTATTATTATTATTATTATTATAAAAAAAACCAGATCAAGCAAATCACTGAAAATTATTTAAAAATGACTTATCTAAAAAAATATTTAATCACTTGATTATTTATTTAAATCAAATCATTTGATCTACATGAATTATTTGATTATTTATTTAATTATTTAACTATTTAAAAAAATCATATTGAGTTATCTGCCGCTTTTTTTTTTCATCTCTCGGAAGAATATTTCTTATCTGCCCTTACTTGAAAGTTTGGCGTTTAGATTATGTTTGGGCCGACAACAAAGGCAGAGGCCCCGTCCGTATCCCGTAAAGATGCTGCAAAAAAGATGCGGAAGAAGACCAGAGCCAAGCAGTCATCTTTTGTCCCGATGTGTGAAGATGAGGAGGTCGTTCCAATTGCACCAACAACGACAACAGAGGAAGGGATGGCGAAAAAAACCGAACCTATGTCAACGCCAAAACAAGAAGAAAGAAATATCAGTGGTTGGTTTTTTGTTTGTTTATTTGGTATCCCCCCTCCACACCAAAAAATAAAAATAAGCGCCGTTGACTTCGTGTGTTTGCTACCCAAACTTATATATATATACATATATAGGTACTAATACAGAATAGTGCGCAAGAGATAATATTAGATTACGTATAAAAAGCATTACATTTCACATATAAACAATATATTTAAAATAAACAGTAGGGGTTGAGTTGTGTATATGTACACGCCGTATACATGTACACGACATACGTCCACTGATAAGTAAAACATAATTAATCTAATATTGATTTGCAAAAGGTGGGTATATTATATACATATATACTATATATGTTATGGCCAGAATTTCGATAAGACAGCTCACCCACTTTCTTTAAACTTTTAAAAAGAATTTAAAATTCTAAATTGTCTCTTATCTTATTTTTTTCCCTTAAGACCAGACTTTAAACTTACATATCAAATTTATTTTCTCTGAATTTCTGAATTATAAGGAAGTAAATCACGTTAAAAACAAAAATAAACAGCATGAATGCGCCATTTTGACATATACAGATTTTTAAAATTTATAAATGATACATTTCTCCTGTTTTAAAAACTGCCAAACAAATAATTTTACTTGTCTAAGTTTTTTTTTTTAGATGAGGCTTGATATGTATTATTTCTATTTTTCGGACTGTCGTCCTCGTATTTATTGAGATATTTAAAAAAAAAAGTGTTTTTATATATCACGAGCAGGAGCACAACAGTACGAAAAATCAAAATAAAATAATTTTACATGTGATTGCTTAATCTGTCCTTTTCAAAATAAGTTAAGTTTCATTCATTATTCCCTGGTTTTTAAAAATTTCAATTCATCTAGAGCTTTATATTATTAGTAACCAATTATCTATTATTAACCAATTTATCTTTTTATGAAGACACATTCAAGGAAAAAGTTGACCGTTTAATTTTTAGAAATGGGGGGATCAGTTTGCTATGTTATTTATAGATAAAAAGGGACACAGTTCGGCCATTTTAGTCACCGATGCTAACCCGAAAGACCGTTCCTTGTGAAAATAGGATACACCAGGACCCACTTTGACATGTTTGCCTGACGAAGAGGAAAAAGGCGACCAGTTCGTCAATGTGTGTGTATGTGCCGATGTCTGTCTCCCTATAGGTATGTGCAGAAATCACAAAGGGAGGTAATAAAAAAAAATTAAATAGTTTTCAAACTATTAACAAAAATCAGGGAATTATCCGATTTTAATGGAATTTTCTCTAAATTATTCGTTAATGACTTAATTCTATAATGAATTGCTTATTTTATTACAAAAAAACTTGAAAAAAAAAGTTTTTTATCAATTCAGGATGCAGGGGCGGGGGTCCTAATTTTCACATTTCTAGAAAGATCAAATCCTGAAGAACACGTAAAAAAATAAAAATTCAATACCTGAAAAAAGTTATTTGAAAATTTAAAACTTATTTTCTTAAAACTCAAAAAGTAATTATTCTAGCGTTTTTTTTATTTTATTTTTAATTTTTATAGTTTTAAAAACAATATATTTCTTTGAATTGATGCAAAACAAGTATTTTCTGATTCAATTGGCCTATTTTTGTTCACTAAAATTTTTTTTAGTGATTTTAAACGTCTGGAAGGTGCTAGATCAAGCTTTAATTAATCTCTCTAAAAATGTAAGTTTAAAAATGCATAATTTTGCACAAAATTTTCTGAGATTTTTATATATTTAAAATATTATTACTAACAATTGTTCTTTTTCCTTATGGAAAACTAAAAGGATATAATTACCTCCCCCTTTTTCCCCAAAAAATATCCGGATTTTAGTCTGGGGCCTGAACAATTGTTCAGTGTGCGTACCCTTGTGTTTTTATTTTTTTTCTTATGTGTTTTAGCTATGCAGTGTTGTGGGAAATTTTTTTTACACTTGTAGGCTTCCATAACTTTGCTTGAATTGTAAATTGATAATAATGAGATGTGACACAAGGAAATCAAGCAAGGATCAACTTTGTTATTCAATAGTAATGGGTCATCGAGACTATCCTACATCCCAATATGACGCTCTTCTCAAACCTGTTTGTCATGTGTAGTATGTGTTACAAGGTCAGTGCATACAGCAAAAGTAAAAAAATAACTATTACACCACAAAGGAATACCATCATTATTTACCCAACATGTTTGCCAAGAGTAGGATGTGAAACAAGTTGTTGGGTATGGGGGCATACAGTAGTAATGAATCTGTGAAACTAGCTTACTGATTGTTACATCACGTGGGATGCATTTTTAATTTACCCAAATTGTTCACTATGGGTAGGATGTGAAAAAAGTTTGCAAGTGTGCGGCCTCCAGAGAGAATCAAACTTGCTATTCATTAGTAATGGATCTGTGAAACTATCTTGCTAACCCTTACACCACGGTGGATGCCTCTGATATTTTGAATGTAAAAGAACAGAACATTTCCCAAGATAAACAAACATTGTAATATAAAAGAATTCTTAGTGATTTTTTTTAATTTGATGAGAATTTGCTAAATTATTTTCCTCTCTTACTTCTCTTTTCTCTTTTCTCTCTCACTCACGGGTGTTCTTAAAAACATTTTACTCCAGTCATGGACGGGCTACTCCTGCTAGTATATACATAAATATATGTTGTAAAGAATAGAGGGAAAAATGTGGACAAAAGAACAACTCAGACAAGTAGATGTAGGAGATATATTTCGCTGTGCATTGAGCACAGCTTATTCAGTCATTTATTTATAATAATATTTATAATTTATAAATGACTGAAGAAGCTGTGCTCAAGTCACAGCGAAATATATCTCCTACATCTACTTGTCTGAGTTTGTTCTTTTGTCACTTTTTTCCCTCTATTCTTTACCACATTCTGTCGAATTTACTCCAATCCTCCTTTCCACACACACACACACACACACAGACACACATATATATATATATATATATATATATATATATATTTAAAAAAATGTTTTTTTTAAAAATTGGGCGTTATTATGAAGCATTAAAAATGTATAAATGAATGAACTCGATATTATGGAGTATTGGATTCACTTATTTTTTAATTATTTTTTGTCATAAATTTTCAGGTTCGTTAGATACCCTTTGTCAAATGTTATTACTGTTTAACGGCTTCTTTGTCTCTGTTGTTATTGACAGTGAAGCATACGGAGACCCCCTAAAATACAACATATATATATATATATATATATATATATATATATATATATCTGATTCTATCCTCTTACATATATCCTCATGGTTCTTGCATTTATATACATAATATCAAACTACCTGATAATTTTAAAAAGAAAAAGAAACATAAAAATACATAGATGGTAATATTGTTGATACAATCATCATTTATAGGATTTATACTTAACTTAAATATGTATGATCTGTTAGTTACATCTATATTTCTCAAAAAATCAGAGAAATAATACTTTTCTCATGTTTTAATCTATTGTATCTCTTTAAGAAATATGTCACACATTTCAAATATCCTTAATTGGGTGCTATTCGCAGAATTCCGTCCCGGCCTCCTGCTTTAAAAACGCTAGGCGGTGATAGCTGAAAAAATCCTCCCTATGAATGAAGTCCCTAGCTGAAGTGGTGCCTACTGAAGCGCTTAAGGTGTTTTTTTTCCCGAAAAGTTAATGCAATATTTTACCTTCTCCAGTCTTTTTTCGACAAGTAAATGTAAATATTTGAACCCTCTCCCTCTTTAAAATATTTTAATGGAGGGGGCTAAATATTTACATTTACTTGTCGATAAAAATATGGCTTACTGCCTTCAAACCACTAAGAAAAAAAAAAATTTGTCGATAAAAACGCCTTCATTCCGTTAAAAAATTTTTTTTTTTTTTTTGTATTTTCATTTTATTTTAATTTCTTTTTTCACAATCAATTACAAATAAAAAATCAAAACATACAAAAACAGAATTTTTTCTTTTATTTAGCAAGGGTTGCTTTTTCAGCTATCACCGCCTAGCGTTTTTTAAGGCAGGAGGCCGGGACAGAATTCTGTGAATAGCACCCTTAATGTACCAATCACATCACAATTAAAAAAAAAAAGGATTTCTGGCAAATGGTTTCTCTCAACTCCCGTTATTTTGAAGAAAAAAAACATCACCTCTGTTCAGACAACACTTTTTCCATACTAATGTCCTGATGAAGGTTTGATAAAAATCAAATGTTTTAACATTGTCTTCACCATCTAGATTAAATTCATCTGTTTTGGAATACTTTTATTTTTCTATTTTCTAAAAAACTGTTAGAATTATTTTTATATTTTACTCCCATATATATGTATTTATATTTATTCCTATATATATATATATATATATATATATATATATTTCCAAAACTTCTTATAACAATTTTTCCAATAATAATCAATTCCACTGATACATTATTTTACCCAACAAGCATAATAAAAAAAAGAAAATTGCATATATTTGAGATGGGTGGTTTAACTGAAAAAACAATTTTTTTTTTTCAGTTTGATCTGCATACTGTAAAACCACACCAAAATATTTTATGAATCTGAAACTGTTTGGGGTAGTGCTATTACTACTGAGCAACCATATCCAAGAAAACACAGTTGAAAAAGACTGGGGAAAAAAGGAAATATGACACTTTGGAAATCTATTTAATATTTTAGCATAGAATGTTTTCAAATAAAAAAAAAGTGGACGGGTTGAATATGACATTACATCTATTTGTTTCAGTTATCAAAGTTGAATATTTAAAAATACTTTTTGTAATAAAAATAAATAAACGAAGTCAGCAAAACAAAATAGTGAAAAAATAAAAAGTAGTCGCCAGTTTTGTTTTAATGTTAAATTTTACAAGTTGGAATTTTTTAAGTTTAATTCTTTTTTAGTCGTTCAATATGCCAATCACAAAATAAAATTGTTGTAAACAAGAAAAGTAAAGATTTTTTTTATAAGCCAATTTGTTTTAATCAAGAAAATTTACCTAAGATTAGATAGTAACAATAATTAAAATAGGTCATTTCAGTTTTTCTCTCCAAATGTATTATCTAAGGACAAACAAATATGGATAGTTTATGTAACAATTTCTTCTGTATTTTACCAAATTGTTAATGAATATGGTATTTATTTATAGTTGATAATTTTAACTATCTTAAGGTTATAGTGCTCCTTTTATTATTCTTATCTAATAATAAACACATACAAATTACATATTTAGAAAGATTATTTTATTTTATTTCCAACCATATAAATAATTTTAAGATTGGATTAGAAATACTCAAGAACGTGCGAATTAAACTGATTCATGTCCAAAATGTGATGGGTTTGTTTACGTTTTCAAAGCAATTAATTTTTTTTTTGTTTTGTTTTTCTATAATTGAAAGCCTGACATTAAAGCATTATCAAAATTTCACACATTATATATCAAAATAATTCTTAGACTGATTAATGATAGAGTGCTCTTTTTGAAGGAACCTGCATCAATTTTCGTTGCTAGTGGTTTTGCTTCCAAAGGTCAGATTAGAAAAAAATAACCTCCTCATTATAGTTTAAAATGTCTTCTAATTAAGTGTAGTTTGTAGTTGTAGTTTAAGGTGTCTTTTAATCGATTGTACAATTTCAAGAATATTGATAAAGATTGGCCACTTTGATTTTGCAAAACAAAGTAATGTGTAAAATTTAATCTAAAAAGAAATTCATATTTCATATTTTTGGTGTTCAAAGCAAAATATCATTTTAACTTGCTGTAAAAAATAATTTGATAAAAACACATACAAATTACATATTTAGAATGATTATTTTCTTTTCTTTCCAACTATATAAATATTTTTAAGATTGGACCAGAAATACTCAAGAAATTGTGAGTTGAACTGATTAAAGTGTAAATTTGTCAATCTCCACAAATTTCAGCTAAACTTTGGGTGAATAATCCCTACTTTTTTACCTACCCAACGTTTTACTGTGATTCACAGTTTTCTGTTTTTATGCATAACTATAAATTTATATTACTCTTACTTAAAACCAAATATTTACCCTTATGCACCAGTTGACAGAACTTTGAGTATCCAAAATAACAGCATTTATGGTGCATTTATTTTATGTGGCAGGAGAGAACATCTTGCAAATGTCATATTCAGAAACACAACTAATCTGCAAATTCACTTCTGAGTTGTAATTTAGTTTCTGAAGGTTTAAAGAATTTGACAAAAATCTTTCATGAATCTCTGGTTACTGTTTTAAGGAGTTAACTGTTGAAAATGAATAATAAAAGTTTAATTTCAACAGAAAACTCCATAAAACTTATATGATTGAGTCATATAGGAGCGCCTGGTCTAATGGTTAGAGTCACAGGAAATGGACTCGTCTTGGACAAAGCTGTTGGCATTTCACATGGTGCTAATACCCTTGGGAAAGGTATGAATCCAATTCTCCCTCCAGCTATGGGTAAATAGCAGGGTAGACTGGACTCTTTAACCATGGCTAGGAAACCAGTCTAGGAGAAGGAAAACTCTGAATTCAAACCTGTTAAACTCCGCTTAAGAAATTGACCTTGTGTCACATCCTGCTCGTGCAGAAGGGTTGGTAAATATATATATGATTAAGTCACAAAGGAGACTCCTGTCATTATGGAAATAATGGCATAATTCAAGTAAATGTTACCCTAATTTTCTTAAGTTTTGAAAGAAAACAATTTTAAAAATCGTTTTAACTTGCTGTAAAAAATAATTTGATAAAAACACATACAAATTACATATTTAGAATGATTATTTTCTTTTCTTTCCAACTATATAACTATTTTTAAGATTGGACCAGAAATACTCTAAGATAATGATTAATTTTGTTATTTATTATTGAAAATTACATTAAAAATCCAGATTCCATTAAAAATTAGGGACTGGAAATGTTTTTAATCAGATTAGCAAATGTTGAACCCCTTCACAGTCCTAACATTTTTTTTTCAATTTTTTTTTAATAGAATAACTTATTTATTTTAAATTAAGTCATTAAAGAATAAGTGCTGATTTTCATTAAAATTGGACAATTCCCCAATTTTTGGTAATTGTTTAAAAGTTTAGAAAAGAAAAAATTATTGCCTCCCTTCAGTAAAATTGTACATACCTACTAATCATCATTACACAAGAGAATGAATGGTTTCCTTAAAAATAAAAAATACTGAATTAAAAACTGAAAAAACAATGGTATCAAGGGGTAAAAATGAAATAAATACTAAAATTGAAATTACATTTCTTACATGTTAGAACTGGTATACTAATTTCAGAGGTTTGCTCTCCAGTGTGATAATGGTTTTCTCTTATTTTAAAAGAGGATTTTTTTTATTTATTTATTTATTTTTTCCAGATATGGAGACACCAGAAATCCGAACCCAGACACGCCTGACCCTGAGGTATGACGACCTGCTTCTCTCTCAGGCTGTTGATCCTCAATGTGAGGTTTCCTGGGAATGTATATCTCCCGAAGTAGTACAGCGAATCCACAAAGGTAAGCTAAATTTTTGTCTTGCTCACAACATTTTGGGATATCCATTCTCCAGCCTTCTTCAGGCATAGAGTGCAATATATGTGTTTACACACACACACACACACACACACACACACACACACATATATAATATCTTCATACAACGACTGCTATTTACACAGTAGCATTGCAACCAACAAAGCCTTCATCAGATGATGACTCTGGGTTCAGGCATGGTTTCGGGGCCGAAGCATCATTACCACTAACCCAGAGCGCCCCAGCAGTATCTCACGATACCACCAGACTTTATCGGTTTGATGTCACATTGTAGGATTGCATATCCACACTGATGTGGCTAGAGCTTTATCCTGGATCTTTTTTGATATATATATATATATATATATATATATATATAGCTACTTTTTAAAAATATATTCATTCCCTATATTTGTGATGAACACACCAGTGTTGTCTGACCTGCAAAAAAAGTTGATGTGATCAGCTCTGGATGTCCTGGAAATGCAGTAAGTGTATTCTCTAGCCCCAGCAGAAGTATTGTCAAAATATTTGAGATGTTTTATTGTTTTACATTAAAAGCCAAAAAAAAAACCCAAAAACCCGGTGACAATTACAGAAATGTTTACTCCTTTTTAATTTTCTTTTGCAGACATTCAACGGAAACCAAACCTTGATATCGGCAAGATGCTTTCATTAATTGCTGATGTAAGTAATTTGAGTGTTTCTAGTCATTTCTTTTTACCCTTTTCTATAAACCGCCCTGTCGGTGCTGTGTTAAGATGCACTGACTGCACCTCTGCAGAGGGGTAAGACTCCCCAATGGGGCCACCTGTTGGCCGTGAGTGGCGACCCGTGATGCTTAAGGATAGAACCAGGTGGCTGAGCAGTCCATGACTTGCAACATTCCACTTTAGGCTTTTCTTGGGCTAGACGGGCAACCCCTAATCCTTCTATCATATGGGTGCTAGAAGGCGGTGGCTGAGGGTCTACATGTCCTGGGAATGACGTTAAACTCTATCTGATGGTGAGGTTCCAGTTTTGGAGGTTTGGGGAATGTGGAGCACCCTTCATCACCATTGCTCCCTGGTCCATTCTGACCTGTAGTGGTAGTACCTGTTAGGGTCCCATCTATGGGTTAAATAGAAAAACATGAGTTTATAAACAAAATTGTATTATGCATTAAGAATGAATTTATTTCACAACTTTGTCGGCATTAAATGACCCACCATGGTTGATATGCCGTAAAACAAAACAAAACAAACAAAAACAAACATTTTCTATAAAATCAAAAATTTGAAATCAAAATAAACTTATTAAGTTCATTTAAAAAAAATAATTCACTGATGAGGATGATACAACAATGTCTTCAGATCTTGATCCTTGGGATTAGTCTCAATTTTGGTTAGAAGCAGAAACTATTACAAATAATCTAAGCGCTTCTTGCAAATACACCTGCCCAAGCCAAATCACTACTGCATAACCTGAAGCAGGTAGCAAGAGGCATTGGCCTTCACATAAACTCAGATAAAACAGAGTTCATGTGTTTTAAACAAGATAGAGAACCCTCCACACTGGATGGCAAATTTTTGAAATTAGCAAACCAGTTCACATAGCTAGGTAACATCATGGATGTGATTGAAAAAAATATGGGGCACCTTCTCTACCACTTTTACTTAGATATTATAAAAAATTACACAAGGGCGTGAAGCAAATAAAAATCATTCAGAAGAAATATTCCATGGTATTCAACCAAACTTGTTTAGATAGTAATATGTACATAATAAAGTGTGTGTCTATCTGTGTGACTATATATATATATATATATATATATATATATATATATTGGTAAGGCTGTCACAATGCAAGTGTAAAGAAGAAGGTAACTATGATGTTGTTTGTTAACCTGTCACTTTATTCTTAATATTTCGGGATGAAAAATCCCATCATCAGAAGAATACTCGAACTGAAGTGGTGCTAGCAGTTGCTCAATTTGTTCTGTTTTGGGTCTTCCAAATTCTGTGTGTGTGTGTGTGTGTGTGTGCTTGTTTGTGTGTGTTTGTGTGTGTAAGTGGTGTGTGTGTGCGTGCTTATGTCTGTGTGTCTGATCATTTCTTTGGTGGGGGTGCTTGTTTATGTGTGTAAGTGTGTGTGTGTGCGTGCTTATGTCTGTGTGTCTGGTCATTTCTTTTTATTTTATTTTAATTATTATTCCAGATTTGATTTGCCTCTAAGTAAGGTTTTTTTTTTGTATGTATATATATATATATATATAAAATATTAATGGAATCAATTGTTTGTTATTCACCTTTCCTTTATATTCTTCACATTTTTGTTGGATTTTTAAAAATCTGTCATTTTCTTCATATGTATAATATATATAAAACAACTTGTCTCAGTGAGGTCAGATATATTGGTCATTACCAATGAAATGTAACCCTGTTACTCCAAACACGTCATCTAATTATTTCTTCTTACAATATGTAGCTGAATTCGAACCCCAAAGTGTTTACAATTCAAAATTTAATTTGATCATCTAGCCACTTTATTGTGTTCTTACCAGCTAAGGAAAATGGTTGTTTCACTGACCGGTAATCTATGGTATTCTTTATTGGTACTAGATCTCTGAATAGAAGAAAAATTAAGGCTATTCCTTCAGTAGAGGGAAGAACAACAATGACTGTTGATTTAGATATATAAGTAAAGTCGTTGGGGCAGCCTAATGTCGGTATCAACCAACAGCGAAGGGAGTCTATCCCCATTTCAATAGCGCTAGACCAAGGAGATTATTTTGGGTGTCTGAGGTGGAGCACCAAATCTACCATCAGCTCCTTACTTTACCGCATAGATCCCTGTGCTACTCATATGCTGAGTTGGTAAGGGCTGGTATCGAACTAGGAACCTTGTGGTTTCTAGCCGAACACTCTACCGACTGAGCTAAACCGTAGAGCGTCAGACTAGGAACCAAAAGGTTCAGTGTTCGATACCTGCCCTCGCTCATTTAGCGTATGAGTAACATAGGGAACTGTGCAGTAAAGTGAGGAGCTGATGGTAGGTGTAGTGCTCCACCTCAGATGCCAAAAACAATCTCTTTGGTCTAGCGCTAGTGAAAAGGGACTGTCTGGCTGATACCGACTTTAGGCCACCTCAAAGACTTTACTAAAGACAATCAACTACTATGACATTTACAAGCAAATATAGATTCCATTTTAGCAGTCCAGAGCTGACTGCCTAATGATATTACTATCATGAGTGTGTAAGTAAGTTATTTTACTAATAACATCAGCAGTGTGAAGACTTTACTGCTAGTTTGTTGCAGCTTTCAGTCTGTAGTTTTGTCTGTGTGCTTTGTTGTTATTGTTTGGATGATCTGCTCAACCCAAAAGTCAACCACCAACTGGCCTCTCTTGTGTATGATGTCAAAATATGATCTTTAAATAACTACCTGGTTCACAAACAAAAAAAAAATGATTCTGTCATATTTGCAAATCATTTTGATTCAAACACTGTTCATTTAAGTTCAAAGGATCATGGGTATTGTTAAAAATCCACAAAATAATATTAACCATATAAGCCTGACGTCCATGTCAAAACCTGAGAATCAAAACATCTCTTTTGACCTTAGGGTCAACACTAGTTTCCTCATAACTCTGGAAAAAATTGTAAAATCTAATTTTTCTATTTTGACTTGTTCCAAACTACTTTGTAAAAAATAATGCTACAGTATTCTCCAAAAACAATTTACTCTCTTACTTAATTTTATTGTTAGTTTTTAATTTTTTTTTTTTTACTTTTACTATCTTTTTATTACTTATTACTTTTATTTTTTAATTTTAATTTTTTTTTTTAAATTTCATTTTCATTGTTAATTCTTTTTTCTTATCATTACTCTTTTTTTTCTCTTCTTTCTCTCTCGTTTTCTCTCTTTTTTTCTCTTCTTTTTTTCTCTTCTCTTTCTCTTTTTTCTCTCTTTTTTTTCTCTCTTTTTTTCTCTTCTTCTTTCTCTCTTCTTTTTTTCTCTTCTTCTTTCTCTCTTCTTTTTTTCTCTTCTTTTTTCTCTTATTTCTCTTTTCTTTTTTCTATTATTCTTATTTTGAATTGATATTCTTTATATTTTTTATTTCATTATTTGATAGTTTAAGTTTAATAATTTGTTTATGTGATTTAGTTTTTATTCTTCATTGTGATATTAATATATAAAAAAAAAACTCCCTACAATTTATTAAGAAACTTTAGTTGGTAACCATCAAATTTCCCAGAGACTCATTCAAATCAAATCTGTGCATGCCAGGACATAGTAAATTGAAAAGCTATCAGCATTACTATATGTATATAAAACATATAATGTTTGCTTTAAACATTAATAATTTTGAATAATTTCTCTCTACTACATTCTTATACGTTATATATTTAAATCTATTAAAAAATGTTCAATATTCTCATGACATCCCCACATTTTGAAAAAAAGAAAGAAAAGGGAACGCTGTTAATGATAATAAATAATTTTTGACTTTTTCATGACATTGTTCCTTAATATTGTCCTGACATATCGAATATATATATATATATATATATAAAATATATCTAAATTCTCAAATGTATTTATTAATTCATAGATAAACACATCCTCTGAATATTTATTTATTTATTTTCTTTTTCATATTCTCAAAAAAAAAAAAATATATATATATATATATATATATATAAGAATGTTGAAAAACATGTTAACCAAAAGTTAAATACAAAAAATAACAGTTCAGAAAAATATATGGAATAATATTCTCTCATAACACATCCAGTTGTTTTAAATATTTCAGCAATATACTTTAAATACCAAGTATTTCTATTTCAAATTTCAAATAACCAGCATTTCGATTCTAACTAACCAGTGTTTCTATAGAAACATTTGTTATTTAAATAGCAAGTGTTTCTATTTTGAATAGAAAGCATTTCTGTTCTAACTAACCAGTGTTTCTATTTTAAATAGAAAGCATTTCTTGTTATTTTCAGGAAGATGAGCCTCCAAGCAACAGCACTAGTGATATTAATAAAATATTTGTGAATACAAAACCATATGTACCTTCTAGTAAGAAAGTAACAATGAAACGGTAAGAAAGTAATTCTGATTTCCTTTTTTTTCCTATTAAATGTAAATTTGTGTGTGTGTGGGTATGTATGTATGTATATATATATATATATATAGTGTGGGTGTGTCGGATTAATTTTCCTCTTATATATATATTTATAAAGGAAAAGTTGACTTACCGGTGAATTTGGTCATGATGGTTAGTAAGTGTGGAATTCACATATAAACTATATATATATATATATATATATATCATATAAAGGAAGGAAGAACTCAACACCGTAATCCATAATAAATTTATTTCGACCAAAATTGGGGCCTATATAAATCTAAGTTGATTTAATATAGCTCCCCAAAATTCAGTCTCATCAGATGGGTCTCAATTCACTTATGGACTTGCACATCACAAAAAAAAAAAAAGAAATTTAAAAAAGATAAATTCAAACCAAAACCAAAAAATAAAAAAAATTTTCAACAGTATAGGATTGTCACCATGGAAACAGGAAGTAAATGAGAAAAATTAAATGAGAATTTGCTATTAAACAAAATAACCATCCCCCTCTCTTTTTTTTCTTTCAGAAAGAAACTATCCTCCCGAAATAAAACAACTTCAGATATGGAAGAACTGATTATGAAATTAGAGGTGCAGATTGCAAATGAAGGTTTGTTACCATTTTCTGAAAATCTAAGGAGAAAGGTAATGGTTCTAGGTCAAGTCGATGAAATTAAAGTAGAAAAATGTGACACATAGCAAATTAGACCTGGGGAATTTCATATTCACTTGTCATCTTGTTAATATTGGACCATTATAAGGAATGTTCTGGTCTCTCTTTGGTGGTACAAAGCAAAAATGATGTGTGTGTTTATAATGTGTTAAAGAATAAAGAAAAAGTGGACAAAATGAGCAAAACTCAAACAAGTAGATGGAAGATATATATTTCGTTCTGCATTGAGCAGGACTTCTTCAGTTGTTTATTAAAAGCATCAGTGCAACATACATTTGATGCTTTTAACTGATGCTTTTAATAAACGACTGAGGAAGTCCTGCTCAATGCAGAACGAAATATATCTCCTACATCTACTTGTTTGACTTTTGCTCTTTTTGTCCACTTTTTCCTTTATTCTTTACCACATTCTGTCAGATTTACTCCAACCCTCCTATCCTCACACACACACACACACACACACACACACACACACACATATATATATATATATATATATATATATATATATATATATATATACTACAAGCAGCTACAAAACTTTGTCTTCATTTGAGGAAATAGATTTCAATCTTTTAAAATGTTTAATGCTTAATTAATGAGATAAAAAACAGAGTAATTTTCACCTTTAGTTGTTAAAATTCCTAGCATAAAATTGTGTTGCGCGCATTATCTGAAATGAACTTAATTGTTATTAAGAACACATTTTATGATATTTTTGTGTTAAAACATGCAGTTGTATTGTTTTCGAAAAAGTTTCTAAGATTTGTTTATTTCGCAAGGAGACTTTCAAAATAGCTATCGGCTTAGTTCAAAGTGAAAGTCAAGGGAGGTTACTCTAATTGCCTTATTTGCTAGGAATTTATCCAACTAAAGGTGAAAATTACTGTTTATTATACATCCTAAGTGTATTTTTTATCATATCTTTGCTTAAATTAAAGTATAAATTATATAATTTAAAAGATAATTAAACATTACAATAAACAATATATATACATTATTATTTGATTAGATTTTTTTTATGGTAAACAGTTTAATTTAAAAAAATCTTATATTGTAATTGTATTTTTATTGTATCTAATATTATTTTTTTATTCATTTCATTTTATATATTATTTATTTTATTGTATAAGTATATATTTATTTTTTCAAGTACTGTAGTTTTTTTTTAGTTAAAACCCCTCAAACAGACACACACAGATTCACTGACATTTTACCTCATATTCTTATTCTCTATTATTTCTCTACCACGGTTTCGGTGTTCTCAGTACACACCGAAACCGTGGTAGGAAATAACTTTTCTACAACTATTAATGCTTTATATCTTACAAGATATATTGAGCCCTTTTGGATTAACTACTTATGCTACTACAATGTTTACATGGTAGTAACCCTTTGATAAATATATATATATATATATATATTATATATATATATATATATGAGGTAGGTAGAAGGATGGTGAACAAGAAATGAAAACTCAAAACAAATCAGAGAGTTGAGACGTTTCGTCCAATTTATACAGACATCATCGGTCAAATGATTTTTATTGAAAGCAAAATTACGTCCTATCCTCCCTCCTTTCACTTCTGTCACTTATACTCGCACGTAATTTTGCTTTCAATAAAAATCATTTGACCGATGATGTCCGTATAAATCGGACGAAACGTCTCAACTCTCTGATTTGTTTTGCGTTTTCATTTCTTGTTCACCATCCTTCTACCTACCTCATACTGTCGGATTCTACTACATCCATCCTATCTCCATATATATATATATATATATATATATATATATATATTTTTTTTTTAAATTCGGCTTTTTGTTTTTTTTGTGATGTGCAAGTCCATAAGTGAATTGAGACCCATCTGATGAGACGGAATTTTGGGGAGCTATATTAAATCAACTTAGATTTATATAGGCCCCAACTTTGGTCGAAATAAATTTATTATGGAATTACGGTGTTGAGTTCTTCCTTCCTTTATTGATAAATATTGCTCTGTATATAATCTAAAAAGTTTATTATACATTGAGCTCTCTTCTGTGTTTTAAAGATTCGCTGTATTTATACATACTGGATCATCAATATTAATACAGTGTATCTTAGAAATCACATATAGAATCATCCCTTACTACTAAGTTTTGGATAAATCTCATATATATATATATATATATATATATATAATATATATATAAGACAGTTTTACTTAGTCTGGCATCAGATTGCCTCTTCTTGTGTATTATCTTTCAATTTGAAGAGGACTGTATTAATAAGATTTCTAATCATGTTAATCTCAGTGATTATTTTTGTTTTCTCATCAATAGACACCACCCTTAAAGATGATTAGCAGTAGTTTCCTGACTAATAGTAATGGATATAGTGAGACTAGCTTACTAACCATTACACCATGATGGGATACCCCAGGTATTTACCTAACCTGTTTGCTACAGGTAAGATGTGACATAAAGTTGCAAGTATGGGGCATCCAGTGAGGATTGAACTTGCTATACAGTAGTAAATGATATAATGAGACTAGCTTGCTAACCATTGAGCCATGATGGGATGCCTGTCTAATATGTCTTTCTAAATATATATATATATATATATATATATATATTTGTAAATGTATAAGTAGTAACTTACCGGTGGGTATGAGTACGATCGTTGGAAGCACACAGTATCCAGAGGCTAAGATTGAGAAAAAACAAATACAAAGTGCTCAATACAACTAAAGATAAGTCCCATTCCAATGGGCATGTATTATACCATCTAAGATTAATCGAAAACTCGATTAATTTAACTAAAGTAACCCTGAAGAATCAATCGATGAAAGTTGAGTAGGTTACTCCTTTCCATTGTTAAAATAAATATATATATATATATATTTTTTTTTTTTTTTTTAAATCTTAATTTGTTTTGTTTTTATTTCCCTAAAAAAAATATAATTTTCTTTTCAAAATCTTTTTACAGCAAAAGAAAAAATGGTTGATGAGTCTATGAATTGTAAAAGGTATTTTTGTTTTGTTTTTTTTATTTTTTTAAAAGAATTTCTATAGACCACTAAGTCTAATAATCTATTTGTATAAAGCATTAAAGAGTAGCTGTATGTACTACAGGTCAGAGTGGACCTGGGAGTAATAGCAATGAAGGGGCACTCCCCAGAGCTCAAGAATGCAGTTTAGAATCATACCCTGGCCACTAAAAATGTATTTAACCTGTAGATGGGCCTCTAATAAGTACGATCAAAGTGGGAGTAATGGCAATGAAGGGTTTTTTTCACATTCCCCATTAGATGTATTATATTGTCATAGGTTACACCCCCTTTTTTTTTTTCAGTGTTAAGCCCCTAAAATTGTAAGCATTTTAAGGCATATGACCCCAGACTAAGCAAAGGTTAGTAAATAACAACTATGAAATGCTAATTAGAATTCTCATTGATTTTAATGGCATATCAGCCTGTCTGGGGTTATTTTATTCCTAGTGGTTAGGAAACTGCATATATTCTACATTTATATTTACATTTTTGTATAGTTTCTTATCATTGACTGCACCTCTCCAGGGAGTTAAGACTCCTCCAATGGAGCCACCTGTAATGCCCAAGGACAGGATTGTAGTGGCTGTTAAGTGGTCCCGTGAAATGCAACAACATTCTACATTAGCTCTTACTTGGACTAGACTGGCAGTCAGAGAGGCACGACCCAATTAATCAGCTGGTCCAGTCAAATCCCCACACATGATTTTCCTGATTGTATTCTTCAAATTGCTCTTATGGTAAACACCCAGCCCTTTTTATCATATAGGTGCTAAAAGCTGGTGGCTGTGATTCAACCACTAATTTATTAATACTCATGAAAGTAATGAAAAATCTAAAATAAAAATTATTTTTACCAATTTAGTGTCCTAGGTATGATGCTGAACTGCATCTAGTGGTGAGGTTCCGATTCTGGGACTCTAGGGAGTATAGATGTCACAAAGTGTTCATAGCTTGAATTTCAATTTTTTTAAAGATCTAAAACCTTTTCACTGTGCAGTTGTAGCAGCAAGTGGTATATAAAAGGCAACTGATTGTACTTTTGGAGAAAAAAAAGAATTTCCAGGAAAAATACTAAATAGATATCGGAAGATGTAGTTTAAAAAAAAAATGTTAAATTTCAAAAAGTATTAACTTGAGATAATTGAGAAAACAATATAAGTTGAAATGATTATTTCATAAAATAATTTATTCCAACACATGCACACAATGTGACAATAACAACATATAAGTTTGCACAAGAAAATAATCAAAACATTAAATCGCAGAGAAATTTTCTTTTTTTCGTTCTGGGGAGGGGAAACAACATAAATTCCTTTCCAATTTCATCTGCCAAAATAACTCTCGTTTTAAAAATCTATCTTGGTATTTTTCCAATCCAGCAGTCTCTTCTTCAAAAACCTTTTGCGTCCCTACTTAATGTCTGTCACTGTCGTCTGCAAAATTCCCCAAACTCGTCAGTTTTTTAATCAAATTTTCTCTTGTTTGTCGTTCATTGGTTAAATCAAGGGAAGCAACTTTTGGAATTTAAAAAAAAATTTGTTTAAATTTAAAAAATAAACATAGCTTTTTTTTTTTTATTTCATTTTTTTTTTACTATTTGATTCTTTTTAATTCTTTTAACTCTATTTTTCTAACAAGTTATGACAGTGGAGTACACCATCATTGCCATTACTCCCAGGTCCACTCTGATCCGGTGTGGTAGTACCTGTTACGGTCCCATCTATGTGTCAAACTGATCTAGGTTATTTCCTATAACTCCAACATAAAAATGGGGAACCACTCTGATTGACTGATAAATTATTTATTTATTTTCCCATTAAACTAACCCTTAACCCTAATCCCATCTTCTTTTTTCCTAGTAGATCAATAAATAAATAAATAATTTATCAGTCAATCAGAGTGGTTCCCCTTTTTTTTTAGGTTGGAGTTATAGGAAATAACCCTGATCTGTTTGTGATTTAATGACAATTATTTATTCCAGTCATTAATAAAGTTATGAAGTTAATGATAAATCTAACATGAACATTATTTCTGCCAATATATTGATACACAACACATTGAGTTGATGAAAATTATTTCTACCAGTTTATAAAACCAAACCAAACAAAAATATTCACTTACAAATCATATATCATAATCAACATGTCTGCTGACAGCATGAATCCCCATGACTCTTTCTCTCTCTTGCCACCCGTCCAGGCCCAGACACTCACTTTTTTCATCACTGACCCGAACAAAAATTATCAACTATCACGAATGGGGTTTGGACCGTCCCAAAATCAAAATATTTTTGTTTAATTCATTAGCATCATCTATACTTGTCAGTCATCAGTAGCGTAATAACATGTAATAAAACATTAAGAAAAACTGAAGCAGTGATAATTCTGGATATTTGGACAAAAATCCATTTCCTAGTGTGTTTTGAGCTAAAAAAAATACTTTTTTACTTGTAAATTTTATCGTACTGGGTTGTGAATCGTAAATGAAAGAATTTTGTCCTCGCACAGTGCTTAAGGATTTGGAAGGAAGAGAAAGGAAGGGTTAGTAGTACATAATTCGGTCCTTTTAAACTATCTCCCTCCACCATTATTCATTACATGGCTTTGAGAATAGACCTGCGGTGCCGTAGCCTCATTTTGAGGTCAGCATTCGGGCAATCACTGGACGGCCAATATTGGAATGTAGTACTAACTTTTATGAAAATTTTTTACTGTCCCCGGCAAACTGTCCCGGATGATGTACTGATCGTCCCGGATGTCATTTTTTCATCCCCGGGACAACAGGACGGCATTTATGTCGAGCCCTGCACCCGTCCCTATAGGTTATCAAACCTGGCAAGACCTCCGCACTGCATCCAGTATCCACACAGAGCTGATCAATATAAGATTTTGTTGGTCGGCCAACATTGGTGTGTCCATAGGAGAGCATCACTTATGAGTTTGTCCTTACATTTTCTAGCAGTGTCATAGTATATATTGTTTGTCTTGCTTGGATGGTTTGTGTGATAGGAGGTAAGGGGCCATACAGCTGCTTTTTTATGTGGAGTACTGCTTCCAGGATGTGTTCAAGACAGCACATAGCATCTTTGTGTAGTTCACACCTAGCTTTTTCCCTAAGTGTTTTTTTTTTGGGGGGGGGGGGTAAGTAAAAAAAAAAGAAAGATATTTTGCATTAAATAGCCCACAAGGGTTGATGTTCCATTAAACAAACTAACTAACCAACATTTTAAAAAATCTTATAATAATCAGTATATATTCATTATTTATCATCATCATGTCATACTGACAGCACAGATTCCCATGACTCTCTCTCTCTCTTTTGCTACCTGTTCCCTATCAGTCATTGCTTCTAGCAAATCCTCCACACGGCATCCCCCTATTGCTCTTATGGCAAGCCCCAATCCGTTTTTATCATATGGGTGCTAGAAGACGGTGGCTGCGGGTCTACATGTCCTGGGAAAGACGTTAAACTCTATCTGATGGTGAGGTTCCAGTTTTGGAGGTTTGGGGAATGTGGAGCACCACTTCATCACCATTGCTCCCTGGTCCACTCTGACCCGGAGTGGTAGTACCTGTTAGGGTCCCATCTATGGGTTAAATAGAAAAATGTATTTATAAAAAAATTGTATTATCCATTAAGAATTGATTTATTTCAAAACTTTATCGGCATTAAATGACCCACTGAGGTTGATATGCCGTAAAACAAAACAAACCAAACAGATTCTCATGACTCTCTCTCTCTTTTGCTTCTAGCAAATCCTCCACATGGCATCCATTATTATAATGTTTATTTTTTTATCTTTTCTCAGCACGGCAGATCTACCTGAGACCCTAAAACAACAGCACCTACCAAACACTTCATCTAAGAATGAGGAGTGTGACTTTTCTGATAAAGTCTTAACAGAGTGCCTACCGGCTGTAAGTGAATCAACTTCCTGTGAGATGAGGAAAACTACACAACTTCCCCTCCATCAATGTTCAGATTCTGGCACTGTAATAAGTGATGAAGAAACGACATGGAGTGATGAAGATCTTTTCTGTGATGAATCTTTTATTGCCAAAATGACGCAGGCGAGTGGAACTAAAACGAACTCGAAAAACGGCGAAAGCAATCCACCTTCTCGACTCGACGATCCATTCACTGCAGATAAGAAAACTTCCCCGAATTTTTGCCAGACTTCATCTTTGGGCGTTCCATATAGAAATAGACGTAAAGAAACAAAGACCGAAAGTAGTCAAAACTGTTTACAGCAAGAAGTAAAAACCACTAGATCATCATTTGTTATTGATGCTGATATGAATGTGATTGAAAAAAAACACAATGATAATAATAATAATAATAATGATGGCATGAATGTTGAATTAGATCTTGCCTTTTCAGACAGTGATACAGATGATCTTCTTTCACAGCTTACAGAACAGGAATTATGCTGTGCAATACAACCACCAACCAAGGAAGATTGCCTAACAACACAGAAAACTGCTGCTGATAATAATAATTTGTCAGATTTGGTAGCAGGGGTCGCGGGTGAGATAGGAACTGATAGGAACAATACCAATACAGAAAAGGGCTATCTGAATTCATATCTGGATTTTTTCACCATATCAAGTTCAGGTCGAAAGCCATCTCCAGGAAAATCACAACTGACTGCCTCCTCAAAAAAGCATAAAGTTTATAGCTTTAAGAGTACAAAGAATAATAAGAAGTCTGAAAACGATATTTCTACTTCATGTTCTGCCCCTATAAAACTAAATGATATTGGTAAGTTTTGTTTTTTTTCAATGTTTGGTTATATATATATATAATAATAATAATAATAATAATATTAAATGATTAAATTGATTTTACATCCAACAGGAAACATCACCATGGTCACAAAACACAAATACGCTTTTTCATTCACACATACACACGTACAAAATCTAGGATACAGTCTTAACGTCACAACCAACACGCATTTTCAATGTCACGCGCATTACAACATACACACACGTACAAACAAAAATAAACGCATTTGCGCTCACATGAGAATACAGTTATTTAAAAAATAACATTATTTTCAAAAAAAAATTCATTTGGGAAGAAATGCCATAGCTGGACTGCTTCAGTTCAATTCTTTTGATAAAGAGGTATTACCTCGAAAATTCAAGAAATAATTAAAAAAATACAGGTCAACACACAACACCATTGTTACCGTATTATTATTTTTTATTTATTCCAAACCGCATTGTGATAGCCTTCTAAATCAACCTCCTAACCAATACATACACAATGCTTCAAGCAAATTATGAAACTCTCTCTTATATAATATATATAAAAGTAAAGTAAAGTCGTCGGGGCGGCCTAAAGTCGGTATCAGCCAGTCAGCGAGGGAGTCTATCCCCTTTTCAAAAGCGCTAGACCAAGGAGATTGTTTTTAGCATCTGAGGTGGAGCGCCACACCTACCATCTGCTCCTTACTTTACAGCACAGATCCCTGTGCTACTCAAACGCTGAGTTGGCGGGGACCGGTATCAAACTAGGAACCTTGTGGTTTCTAGCCGAACGCTCTACCGACTGAGCTAACCCGGCCCTAATAGCACAAAATTCGATAATTATAGAAGATAATAATGACAAGTGAATTTCGGTAAAGAATTATTCTGTGTGTAGAACATCGTACAGACTGTTTCAACTTTATTGACAGGTTAATTTCGCAAGGATTTTCCCGTGCTGTATCATGGCCGAAACAGTATGGTTTCTGACTATCCTGCTGAAGTCCTGGTTTCGATTTCTGTTGGAGGGAAATCGTTAGTATACATCGCTGATGAGACTTGATGAAGTTGAAACAATCTGTACGATGTTCTACACACCGAATAATTTTTTACCAAAATTCACTTGTCATTATTATCTTCTATAATTATTGAATTTTATGCGATATACGCATTGTAATTGCCTTCAAGCAAAAATATAAATAATAATATATACTTTATCCAACAATGCTTCTAAAATAAACAAACATCCAAAAATCTTAGTCCCTGAGCTCGTGGAGATTGTTTGAAATTCTTTTAATCTTTTTTTTTTTTTTTAAGGCAATTGACATTACAAAACTTTTTTTCAAATATCCGGCGTTCCTCGACTTTTTAAACAACAGACGATTACACCAGCGCCATGGGATAAGTACTATAAAAAAACAACACCTAGTACTTTTAATAACTCTGATGATGGAATTTTATTCCGAAAATATTTAGAATTAAAAAAAAAAAGTAAATAAATATAATTTTCAACACGTATTTGCATTGTCAATTGCCTTCAAAAATCTATATTATATATATATATTTATATATATATATATATATATATCTTATCCTTCTTTCTTTTTTTACTTGCTGTCATTTCTTCTTGGTTGTTCTTTCTGTTTTCATGGCCAAATCAGTCCAGCGACAACAACTATGGTGACAGACTCCTAACATTTATTCTTAAACTAGAGATGATGGTTGGTTTAGCTCAGTCAGTTGAGCGCTCGACTAGGAACCAGAAGGTTCTCGGTTCAATACCAGCCCTCGCCAACTCAGCATCTGAGTAGTACAGGGATCTGTGCAGTAAACTAAGGAGCTGATGGTAGGTGTAGTGCTCAACCTCAGACATTAAAATAATCTCCTTGGTCTAGCACAAGTGAAAAGCTGATTGGCTGATACTGACTTAAGACCGCCCCGACGACTTTACTTTTACTTATAAATATAGCAAAATATATTTTATATATATATATATATATATATATATATATATATTATACAAATACCTAGTCTTGTACTTCTTTTGTGCTTATTGGCTGCATTCACTTATGTGATTTACCATTTTGTTTCTGTCTCCATACGTCATACACTTACTATTCTGTTGCATCTTACCTATTTTTGTGGTTTGATATAATTGGCCCTTATGTTATTGTTTTGTGCTGCTATTATTAGAGATTCAGTTTCTCTCTTGAGGTTTCCTTTTCTTAACCTTTTCTTCTCATGTGCAATCTCCAGTTTGTCGCTTGAAGTATCCATATAGTTATTTTTTCGCTTATTTCCTATAACTCCAACCTAAAAAAGGAATGAATGAATTTTATAAATTATTTATTTATTTATAGATCTACTAGGAAAAAAGAAGTTAGGTTTTTGGGTTTTGGGTTAGTTTAATGGGAAAATAATGGGTAGATTAATTAGCAGATAAAATTTATTCAGAGTGGTTCCCCTTTTTTAGGTTGGGGTTAAAGGAAATAACCATTTTTTCTTCTCATTTCTGTTTTCTAGTTTTTGTTGTTTTTCTTATAGAAAACATTTTCTTTTACAGCTCCAACTCATCTCAACAATTCTTTTGATGATGATGCATTTAGTGATAAAGACGACGATATCCTGATATTTGCTGAATGTAAGTATCTTAACTCTTAATGTCCTATACCGGAAGTCACATTTGTTTTCCTAATCCATCCCAAATGATAGCCTTTGTTTAAATGTAATATTAAACATATTTTGCAGTCTTTGATTTATGGGAAATAACTGGTGCCTTTAAATGAAAAGGACATTTTTAGCCATTTATTGATAAATCCTTATAGGAATGGGGATCTGGACTTTGTTTAAATGTAATATTAAACATATTTAGAAGTCTTTGATTTAAGGGAAATAACTGGTAACTTTAAATGAAAAGGACATTTTTAGCCATTTATTAATAAATCCTTATAGGAATGGGGATCTGGACTTTGTTTAAATGTAATATTAAACATATTTTGCAGTCTTTGATTTATGGGAAATAACTGGTGCCTTTAAATGAAAAGGCCATTTTTAGCTATTTATTGATAAATCCTTATAGGAATGGGGATCTGGACTTTGTTTAAATGTAATATTAAACATATTTAGAAGTCTTTGATTTAAGGGGAATAACAGGTAACTTTAAATGAAAAGGCCATTTTCTATTTATTGATAAATCCTTATAGGAATGGGGATCTGGACTTTGTTTAAATGTAATATTAAACATATTTAGAAGTCTTTGATTTAAGGGGAATAACAGGTAACTTTAAATGAAAAGGCCATTTTTAGCTATTTATTGATAAATCCTTATAGGAATGGGGATCTGGACTTTGTTTAAATGTAATATTAAACATATTTAGAAGTCTTTGATTTAAGGGAATAACAGGTAACTTTAAATGAAAAGGCCATTTTTAGCTATTTATTGATAAATCCTTATAGGAATGGGGATCTGGACTTTGAAAATTCTCAACAGGATGTTAAGAGTTAATAGAGGTCTCACTTCCAACCACAACAATATTTGTTTGGTTTCTTAGTTTTAATGGCATTCACAACCTTTGTGGGTTAAAGTCAAAGCTCATCCTTGTAGAAGAACAGTAAGTAAAGTCATTGGGGTGGCCTACAGTTGGTATCAGCCAATCAACGAGGGAGTCTATCCCCTTTTCACTAGCACTAGACCAAGAGATTATTTTAGCGTCTTAGGTGGAGCGCCACACTTACCATCAGCTCCTTACTTTACCGCACAAATCCCTGTGCTACTCATACTCTGAGTTGGCGAGGGCTGGTATCAAATTAGGAACCTTATTGTTTCTAGCCAAACACTAGTGGTACTATTTAACCCAAAGCTAGGGGGATAAGGTGGGTGTCATACCTTTTCCCTAAGGATATTAATCCAAAAGTGAACATAATAATGTGACTGGTGTTCAGACTTGCTTACAATGATGTTTTAGTCTGGTACATTGGCTGCTATACCACACGAAGTGGTAGTACCTGTTAGGGTCCCGTCTATGGGTGAAATAGAAGAAAATAAGTTAAAAATGTGTTTAAGAAAAAATTGAATTTAAAAAGAGAATTTTCAATACCCATCAAGAATGAATAAAATAGAATGTCTTCGGCATAAAATAACCCAGCAAGGGATGACATGCTGTAAAACCTACCAACTAACCAACCAACCATCAGTCTGACACATTAACCACTACATTATAGGATAGAAGAAAAAAAAAGGTTATTTCCTATAAGTCTAACATAAACAAAGGATAACCACTCTTGACTGATAAATTATTTATTTATTCATTGGTCTACTTGGAAAAAAGAAGACGGGGTTAGGGTTAGTTTAATGGGAAAATAAATAAATTATTTATCAGTCAAGAGTGGTTCCCCTTTGTTTATGTTGGAATTATAGGAAATAACCGAAAAAAAATTATAAATTATTTGGGCTAATATTGGTAAATAGCAGTGCAGACTTGGCTCTTTAACCTTGGGTATTGTGACCGGTCTGGGAGAAGGAAATCTCTGAATACAAAACTGGTAAACTCTGCTTGAAAATAATTGACCTTATGTCCCCTCCTGCTTGTGTGGAGGGGTTGGGTAAATACATGTTGTGAAATTTATGGGATGGTTATAGTTATTTATTATTCTTTGGAAAGTTTGAATAAAATATCTTTTAATTTTGGGGTCATTCTATTTGTATCATCATCATCATCATCAAGTCATGCCAACAGTAGAGATTCCCATGACTCTCCCTCATCAAGTCCTCCACATGGCATCCAGTATCTGCACATTTTGAAAAGATGAAGGGCAATGGGGTACCATCCTTGTAGCTAATGAATATTTGATTAACAATCAAGTCTCCTTGATTTTGTTAATATTTCCATGTTTATTGCCATCATCCTCACAATATTATTACATATAGAAAGGATGAAAGTAACTGTGAAAAACATCCTTGTAGCTAATGAATATTTGATTAACAATCAAGTCTCCTTGATTTTGCTAATATTTCCATGTTTATTGCCATCATCCTCACAATATTATCTACATATAGAAAGGATGAAAGTAACTGTGAAAAACATCCTTGTAGCTAATGAATATTTGATTAACAATCAAGTCTCCTTGATTTTGTTAATATTTCCATGTTTATTGCCATCATCCTCACAATATTATCTACATATAGAAAGGATGTGAAAGCAACTGAAAAACATTCTTGTAGCAAATGTGTATCAGTCTATCTACGGTTCGTGTTAGATCACTGTAGTTAAGCACCAATGAGCCTTTTCAATACTTAATTAAGTGGCCACTTAAGTAACAGCAGGTACTGTAAGCAACCTGAGACCTTTATTTATCAAAATGCCTTGATTTGACATTAAGCAACCCGAAAACAGTTGATATAGTGTATAATAAAACAACCAACCAACAAACCATATATTTGTTAATATTTCCATGTTTATTACCATCATCTTCACAGCATTATGTTTATCTTTTATAATTAATTTTAGCTTTGGATCAAACTTGCAGCCAATTTGATGAATCAATCACTGATGTGAAGAAAGAATCTTCATGTGATATTGTAACATCTAAACGAATAACACCTAAAGCCAAGAAACTGATCTGCAGCAAAGAAGAAATTGAAAGAAAGAAGAGAGAAGCCTTAAACCGAAGAAAGAAACTTGGTGCTGTTAAAAAAAAAATGATATGAAATAAAAACACATTGTACAATTTTCAATTATGTCTTTTTTAGCGGTGGGGGTCACTGGTTAATTATAAATTTTTCTTTTACAATATCATTATCATCTGTCCCTATCGGTTATCACTTCAGGTAAAGCCCTCTGCATGGACCAGTATCTGCACATGATCAATGTAAATTTTTTTTTTTTTTTTTTTTTTTTTTTTGGTCAGCCAACAATGGTGTGTCCATGCATAGTAGTCCACTTTTGAGTCCAAAGTTGACATCACTTTCTGTAGATGCAATATTACTACCTAGAGATGTGAACTGGTCTACTAATTTTAGAGGTTTGTCATCCACATATTTTATCTAATTGTTGAGTAATTAATTGGTTTCTTTTATTTTTGTTTCTTTTTCATTAAAAAATGTATTCATTTTGATTATTCATTTTTTAGACCTAAAAGAGAGTTTTGATTATTATGTATCAAACTAGATACATACACACACATGTTTATATATACACACACACACACACACACATATATATATATAAACATTATATAATTATTACATATAACTCCTATTTATATTATATACACAAACGCACACACACATACACATATATATTATATATATATATATATACCAACCCCACTGCACAAATAGGATGTGACATGGTCAATTTTTCAAGTGGGGATTAAGATTTGAATTCAGTTTTTCTTCTTCCAGTCTAGTTGCCTAACCAAGGTTAAAGAGCCCACTCTACCCTATAATTTACCATAGCTGGAGGGAGAATAGTTGGATGAATACCTTTCCCAAAGGTATTAGCCTTATGTGAATTGCAAAAAGCCTTATCCAGGATTTGAACTCATGTCGCCATGTCCCTTTCCTATGATGATAACCATTACACCCACATGCTTCCACAAAATATATACAATTTTGCATATAAAATCAAACTCGCTATTCAGTAGTACTGGATCAGACCATATGACCTTTAGGCACCCCTTTTTCGATCTCGTTTCATCAGGACATTTTTTTTTATATACACACCGTCAAAATCCGGTTGTTTGTTAGGGGTTGGGGTTTGTTATAATTTAAAACAAAAACTCTAAAAATCATCTGTTAACAAACAACCGGATTTTGATGGTGTAAATGAAAAAAAATGTCCTGATGAAACAAGATCAAAAAAGGGGTGCCTAAAGGTCATATGGTCCACTGGATCTAAAAGACTACTCATGGCGATTATCATATGGGTGCTAGAAGGCAGTGGCTGAGGGTCTACATGTCCTGGGAATGACATTAAACTCTATCTGATGCTGAGGTTCCAATTCTGGAGGTTTGGGGAATGTGGAGCACCCATTCATTGCCATTGCTCACTAGTGCACTCTGACCTGGTGTGGTAGTACCTGTTAGGGTCCCATCTATGGGTTAAATAGAAAACATGAGTTTATAAACAAAACTATCACCAAAATCAGACTCTCTCTCTCTTAAATTCACTTTCGGCTTTTTGTCGTCTTTCATGTTCCTTTTTTTAATACAATTTAGAAAACAAAATCTGTGTTTGTTTTTCCTTGCCACCACACTAGTAACACCCCTTCATCACCATTGCAACCTGGTCCACTCTGACCCGGAGTGGTAGTACCTGTTAGGATCCCATTTATGGGTTAAATAGAAAAATGAGTATCCATTAATAATGAATTTATTTCAAAACTTTGTCGGCATTAAATGACCCACTGAGGTTGATATGACGTAAAACAAACCTAAAATTAATAGATTCCTTCATACAAAATGGCAGCAACACTGGAATAACTGTATCCACAATAAACTCTTCCTAATCAAACCAACTTTGGGAGGCTGCAGACCAACTTTAAGGAAGTCTAGAAAGGAACAAATCCTTATGTCCCGATTATGCATTGGTCATACAAACTAACACACTCTTATATACTCAAACAAGAACAACAACCACAATGTGAAACATGTCAAACACCCCTGACAGTCAAACACTTATTGATGAATGCAGATTTTTTGCTCACATCAGAAAACATTATTTTAAAGCAAACAATATGAAGGACCTATTTTGAAAATGTTAACATAGAGGATATTTCTCCTTTTTGAGGGAAAATAAAATTATACCATAGAATATAGACATGAAACAAATCAATGTCATAGAGTATGATTCCCAATAATGCTAACACATTGTTAAAACCAATTACTAAATGTATATATATGAATACACAATATGTATACAACCCAACCGCTAGGCATGATATAACCCTGGACGGGTTGATATGCCGTTAAATTAATAAACCAACCAACCAAACCAAACTTCTTGTGGTGAGCATATTGGTTTAATATCTAGTGTGTCCCATTGTGGTGTAGTTGTTATCAAGCTAGTCTTGCAGATCTATTACTACTTAATGGTTAGTTCAATCCTCAATGGGTGCATCATACTTTTGACCTTAATAGGGTTAGATTTACCTATCAACAGTGGTTTTTTGGAGTGATATGATATTTACCATGTACCCCAAGTTGTATGGGTTAGGCACAAGGCCCTATTAATGTGGGGCCACCCACAAACCAAAGCTCATGGTTGGCGGGAGCAAAAATTGCATTGATCCTGTCAGCATTCCCCCTCAAGGATTGCACCTCAGGCACTGGGCAATAAACCCAGCCCTGTCCCTTTAAATCAAGAGGCAAGTGTTGCCTGGGGGATGGCCCCTGGGATCAACGATATTAGCTTATAAGGTCCAGGGCTGAAGCCACTGGAACCTCACCACGCGGGACGGGTCTACATTTAGGGGCTTTTTGGAGTGATATGCCACAAGACAACAAAATAAAGAAGTATGGCATTCAAGCATTTATGTTAAATTCATATCTTTGTGAATTCTTGTGGGAATAGAAGAACAAAGAAAGTAACACTTACAATCAAATTCTTAATGATATAGTTGATTCACAATAAAGCATTTTTCAAACCCATCTAGCACTTAATGGTCTTATTTTTTTTAAGGTATGACAATTTACTGAACACCACTCCTACAAAGCAAACGGTTGAGAAAGTTCAAGAGTTGATTCACTATAAAGCATTTTTCAAACCCATCTAGCACTTAATGGTCTTATTTTTTTAAGGTATGACAATTTACTGAACACCACTCCTACAAAGCAAAACGGTTGAGAAAGTTCAAGAGTTGATTCACAATAAAGCATTTTTCAAACCCATTAGCACTTAATGGTCTTATTTTTTAAGGTATGACAATTTACTGAACACCACTCCTACAAAGCAAAACGGTTGAGAAAGTTCAAGAGTTGATTCACATAAAGCATTTTTTCAAACCCATCTAGCACTTAATGGTCTTATTTTTTAAGGTATGACAATTTACTGAACACCACTCCTACAAAGCAAAACGGTTGAGAAAGTTCAAGAGTTGATTCACAATAAAGCATTTTTCAAACCCATCTAGCACTTAATGGTCTTATTTTTTTAAGGTATGACAATTTACTGAACACCACTCCTACAAAGCAAAACGGTTGAGAAAGTTCAAGAGTTGATTCACAATAAAGCATTTTTCAAACCCATCTAGCACTTAATGGTCTTATTTTTTTAAGGTATGACAATTTACTGAACACCACTCCTACAAAGCAAAACGGTTGAGAAAGTTCAAGAGTTGATTCACAATAAAGCATTTTTCAAACCCATCTAGCACTTAATGGTCTTATTTTTTTAAGGTATGACAATTTACTGAACACCACTCCTACAAAGCAAAACGGTTGAGAAAGTTCAAGAGTTGATTCACATAAAGCATTTTTCAAACCCATCTAGCACTTAATGGTCTTATTTTTTTAAGGTATGACAATTTACTGAACACCACTCCTACAAAGCAAAACGGTTGAGAAAGTTCAAGAGTTGATTCACAATAAAGCATTTTTCAAACCCATCTAGCACTTAATGGTCTTATTTTTTAAGGTATGACAATTTACTGAACACCACTCCTACAAAGCAAAACGGTTGAGAAAGTTCAAGAGTTGATTCACAATAAAGCATTTTTCAAACCCATCTAGCACTTAATGGTCTTATTTTTTTAAGGTATGACAATTTACTGAACACCACTCCTACAAAGCAAAACGGTTGAGAAAGTTCAAGAGTTGATTCACAATAAAGCATTTTTCAAACCCATCTAGCACTTAATGGTCTTATTTTTTTAAGGTATGACAATTTACTGAACACCACTCCTACAAAGCAAAACGGTTGAGAAAGTTCAAGAGTTGATTCACATAAAGCATTTTTCAAACCCATCTAGCACTTAATGGTCTTATTTTTTTAAGGTATGACAATTTACTGAACACCACTCCTACAAAGCAAAACGTTGAGAAAGTTCAAGAGTTGATTCACAATAAAGCATTTTTCAAACCCATCTAGCACTTAATGGTCTTATTTTTTTAAGGTATGACAATTTACTGAACACCACTCCTACAAAGCAAAACGGTTGAGAAAGTTCAAGAGTTGATTCACAATAAAGCATTTTTCAAACCCATCTAGCACTTAATGGTCTTATTTTTTAAGGTATGACAATTTACTGAACACCACTCCTACAAAGCAAAACGGTTGAGAAAGTTCAAGAGTTGATTCACAATAAAGCATTTTTCAAACCCATCTAGCACTTAATGGTCTTATTTTTTTAAGGTATGACAATTTACTGAACACCACTCCTACAAAGCAAAACGGTTGAGAAAGTTCAAGAGTTGATTCACAATAAAGCATTTTTCAAACCCATCTAGCACTTAATGGTCTTATTTTTTTAAGGTATGACAATTTACTGAACACCACTCCTACAAAGCAAAACGGTTGAGAAAGTTCAAGAGTTGATTCACAATAAAGCATTTTTCAAACCCATCTAGCACTTAATGGTCTTATTTTTTTAAGGTATGACAATTTACTGAACACCACTCCTACAAAGCAAAACGGTTGAGAAAGTTCAAGAGTTGATTCACAATAAAGCATTTTTCAAACCCATCTAGCACTTAATGGTCTTATTTTTTAAGGTATGACAATTTACTGAACACCACTCCTACAAAGCAAAACGGTTGAGAAAGTTCAAGAGTTGATTCACATAAAGCATTTTTCAAACCCATCTAGCACTTAATGGTCTTATTTTTTTAAGGTATGACAATTTACTGAACACCACTCCTACAAAGCAAAACGGTTGAGAAAGTTCAAGAGTTGATTCACAATAAAGCATTTTTCAAACCCATCTAGCACTTAATGGTCTTATTTTTTTAAGGTATGACAATTTACTGAACACCACTCCTACAAAGCAAAACGGTTGAGAAAGTTCAAGAGTTGATTCACAATAAAGCATTTTTCAAACCCATCTAGCACTTAATGGTCTTATTTTTTTAAGGTATGACAATTTACTGAACACCACTCCTACAAAGCAAAACGGTTGAGAAAGTTCAAGAGTTGATTCACAATAAAGCATTTTTCAAACCCATCTAGCACTTAATGGTCTTATTTTTTTAAGGTATGACAATTTACTGAACACCACTCCTACAAAGCAAAACGGTTGAGAAAGTTCAAGAGTTGATTCACAATAAAGCATTTTTCAAACCCATCTAGCACTTAATGGTCTTATTTTTTTAAGGTATGACAATTTACTGAACACCACTCCTACAAAGCAAAACGGTTGAGAAAGTTCAAGAGTTGATTCACAATAAAGCATTTTTCAAACCCATCTAGCACTTAATGGTCTTATTTTTTTAAGGTATGACAATTTACTGAACACACTCCTACAAAGCAAAACGGTTGAGAAAGTTCAAGAGTTGATTCACATAAAGCATTTTTCAAACCCATCTAGCACTTAATGGTCTTATTTTTTAAGGTATGACAATTTACTGAACACCACTCCTACAAAGCAAAACGGTTGAGAAAGTTCAAGAGTTGATTCACAATAAAGCATTTTTCAAACCCATCTAGCACTTAATGGTCTTATTTTTTTAAGGTATGACAATTTACTGAACACCACTCCTACAAAGCAAAACGGTTGAGAAAGTTCAAGAGTTGATTCACAATAAAGCATTTTTCAAACCCATCTAGCACTTAATGGTCTTATTTTTTTAAGGTATGACAATTTACTGAACACCACTCCTACAAAGCAAAACGGTTGAGAAAGTTCAAGAGTTGATTCACAATAAAGCATTTTTCAAACCCATCTAGCACTTAATGGTCTTATTTTTTTAAGGTATGACAATTTACTGAACACCACTCCTACAAAGCAAAACGGTTGAGAAAGTTCAAGAGTTGATTCACAATAAAGCATTTTTCAAACCCATCTAGCACTTAATGGTCTTATTTTTTAAGGTATGACAATTTACTGAACACCACTCCTACAAAGCAAAACGGTTGAGAAAGTTCAAGAGTTGATTCACAATAAAGCATTTTTCAAACCCATCTAGCACTTAATGGTCTTATTTTTTTAAGGTATGACAATTTACTGAACACCACTCCTACAAAGCAAAACGGTTGAGAAAGTTCAAGAGTTGATTCACAATAAAGCATTTTTCAAACCCATCTAGCACTTAATGGTCTTATTTTTTTAAGGTATGACAATTTACTGAACACCACTCCTACAAAGCAAAACGGTTGAGAAAGTTCAAGAGTTGATTCACAATAAAGCATTTTTCAAACCCATCTAGCACTTAATGGTCTTATTTTTTTAAGGTATGACAATTTACTGAACACCACTCCTACAAAGCAAAACGGTTGAGAAAGTTCAAGAGTTGATTCACAATAAAGCATTTTTCAAACCCATCTAGCACTTAATGGTCTTATTTTTTTAAGGTATGACAATTTACTGAACACCACTCCTACAAAGCAAAACGGTTGAGAAAGTTCAAGAGTTGATTCACAATAAAGCATTTTTCAAACCCATCTAGCACTTAATGGTCTTATTTTTTTAAGGTATGACAATTTACTGAACACCACTCCTACAAAGCAAAACGGTTGAGAAAGTTCAAGAGTTGATTCACAATAAAGCATTTTTCAAACCCATCTAGCACTTAATGGTCTTATTTTTTTAAGGTATGACAATTTACTGAACACCACTCCTACAAAGCAAAACGGTTGAGAAAGTTCAAGAGTTGATTCACAATAAAGCATTTTTCAAACCCATCTAGCACTTAATGGTCTTATTTTTTTAAGGTATGACAATTTACTGAACACCACTCCTACAAAGCAAAACGGTTGAGAAAGTTCAAGAGTTGATTCACAATAAAGCATTTTTCAAACCCATCTAGCACTTCTTATTTTTTTAAGGTATGACAATTTACTGAACACCACTCCTACAAAGCAAAACGGTTGAGAAAGTTCAAGAGTTGATTCACAATAAAGCATTTTTCAAACCCATCTAGCACTTAATGGTCTTATTTTTTTAAGGTATGACAATTTACTGAACACCACTCCTACAAAGCAAAACGGTTGAGAAAGTTCAAGAGTTGATTCACAATAAAGCATTTTTCAAACCCATCTAGCACTTAATGGTCTTATTTTTTTAAGGTATGACAATTTACTGAACACCACTCCTACAAAGCAAAACGGTTGAGAAAGTTCAAGAGTTGATTCACAATAAAGCATTTTTCAAACCCATCTAGCACTTAATGGTCTTATTTTTTTAAGGTATGACAATTTACTGAACACCACTCCTACAAAGCAAAACGGTTGAGAAAGTTCAAGAGTTGATTCACAATAAAGCATTTTTCAAACCCATCTAGCACTTAATGGTCTTATTTTTTTAAGGTATGACAATTTACTGAACACCACTCCTACAAAGCAAAACGGTTGAGAAAGTTCAAGAGTTGATTCACAATAAAGCATTTTTCAAACCCATCTAGCACTTAATGGTCTTATTTTTTTAAGGTATGACAATTTACTGAACACCACTCCTACAAAGCAAAACGGTTGAGAAAGTTCAAGAGTTGATTCACAATAAAGCATTTTTCAAACCCATCTAGCACTTAATGGTCTTATTTTTTTAAGGTATGACAATTTACTGAACACCACTCCTACAAAGCAAAACGTTGAGAAAGTTCAAGAGTTGATTCACAATAAAGCATTTTTCAAACCCATCTAGCACTTAATGGTCTTATTTTTTAAGGTATGACAATTTACTGAACACCACTCCTACAAAGCAAAACGGTTGAGAAAGTTCAAGAGTTGATTCACAATAAAGCATTTTTCAAACCCATCTAGCACTTAATGGTCTTATTTTTTTAAGGTATGACAATTTACTGAACACCACTCCTACAAAGCAAAACGGTTGAGAAAGTTCAAGAGTTGATTCACAATAAAGCATTTTTCAAACCCATCTAGCACTTAATGGTCTTATTTTTTAAAGGTATGACAATTTACTGAACACCACTCCTACAAAGCAAAACCGTTGAGAAAGTTCAAGAGTTGATTCACAATAAAGCATTTTTCAAACCCATCTAGCACTTAATGGTCTTATTTTTTTAAGGTATGACAATTTACTGAACACCACTCCTACAAAGCAAAACGGTTGAGAAAGTTCAAGAGTTGATTCACAATAAAGCATTTTTCAAACCCATCTAGCACTTAATGGTCTTATTTTTTTAAGGTATGACAATTTACTGAACACCACTCCTACAAAGCAAAACCGTTGAGAAAGTTCAAGAGTTGATTCACAATAAAGCATTTTTCAAACCCATCTAGCACTTAATGGTCTTATTTTTTTAAGGTATGACAATTTACTGAACACCACTCCTACAAAGCAAAACCGTTGAGAAAGTTCAAGAGTTGATTCACATAAAGCATTTTTCAAACCCATCTAGCACTTAATGGTCTTATTTTTAAGGTATGACAATTTACTGAACACCACTCCTACAAAGCAAACGGTTGAGAAAGTTGAAGAGTTGATTCACAATAAGCATTTTTCAAACCCATCTAGCACTTAATGGTCTTATTTTTTTAAGGTATGACAATTTACTGAACACCACTCCTACAAAGCAAAACGGTTGAGAAAGTTCAAGAGTTGATTCACAATAAAGCATTTTTCAAACCCATCTAGCACTTAATGGTCTTATTTTTTTAAGGTATGACAATTTACTGAACACCACTCCTACAAAAGCAAAACGGTTGAGAAAGTTCAAGAGTTGATTCACAATAAAGCATTTTTCAAACCCATCTAGCACTTAATGGTCTTATTTTTTTAAGGTATGACAATTTACTGAACACCACTCCTACAAAGCAAACGGTTGAGAAAGTTCAAGAGTTGATTCACATAAAGCATTTTTCAAACCCATCTAGCACTTAATCTTTTTTTTTAAGGTATGACAATTTACTGAACAACTCCTACAAAGCAAAACCGTTGAGAAAGTTCAAGAGTTGATTCACAATAAAGCATTTTTCAACCCATCTAGCACTTAATGGTCTTATTTTTTTAAGGTATGACATTTACTGAACACCACTCCTACAAAGCAAAACGGTTGAGAAAGTTCAAGAGTTGATTCACAATAAAGCATTTTTCAAACCCATCTAGCACTTAATGGTCTTATTTTTTTAAGGTATGACAATTTACTGAACACCACTCCTACAAAGCAAAACGGTTGAGAAAGTTCAAGAGTTGATTCACAATAAAGCATTTTTCAAACCCATCTAGCACTTAATGGTCTTATTTTTTAAGGTATGACAATTTACTGAACACCACTCCTACAAAGCATTGAGAAAGTTCAAGAGTTGATTCACATAAAGCATTTTTCAAACCCATCTAGCACTTAATGGTCGGTATGACAATTTACACTCTTGATTCACAATAAAGCATTTTAAACCATCTAGCACTTAATGGTCTTATTTTTTAAGGTATGACAATTACTGAACACCACTCCTACAAAGCAAAACGGTTGAGAAAGTTCAAAGTTGATTCACAATAAAGCATTTTTCAAACCCATCTAGCACTTAATGGTCTTATTTTTTTAAGGTATGACAATTTACTGAACACCACTCCTACAAAGCAAAACGGTTGAGAAAGTTCAAGAGTTGATTCACAATAAAGCATTTTTCAAACCCATCTAGCACTTAATGGTCTTATTTTTTAAGGTAACAATTTACTGAACACCACTCCTACAAAGCAAAACGTTGAGAAAGTTCAAGAGTTGATTCACAATAAAGCATTTTTCAAACCCATCTAGCACTTAATGGTCTTATTTTTTAAGGTATGACAATTTACTGAACACCACTCCTACAAAGCAAACGTTGAGAAAGTTCAAGAGTTGATTCACAATAAAGCATTTTTCAACCCATCTAGCACTTAATGGTCTTATTTTTTAAGGTATGGAACACCACTCCTACAAAGCAAATTTTCAATTGAGCAGGGTCTCCTGAAGACATTGGAATATTGAGAAAGAAAAAAAGTTTGACAAAGAAATGTAGGTTATTTCCTATAACTCCAACCTAAGAAAAAGGGGAACCACTCTGAATTAATTTTATAAGTTATTTATTGTTCTACTAGAAAAATGATGAAGATGGGTTAGAGTTTAGGGTTCGTTTAATGGAAAATAATGGGTAGATTAATTAACAAAATAAATTCATTCAGAGTGGTTCCCCCTTTTTTTAGGTTGGAGTTCTAGGAAATAACCGAAATGTATACCTCAGAAAATTGACAGTTTCACAGAAGAAATTTTCTAAAGAGATTAATTCTTAGGAAATTATTATCTTCTCCCTTTTAATTATTTTTTAATAAATCAAGGGAAATGGTGTTATGAATTATGACTGAACGAGAGAAAAAAACTTTATCTTCCAAAAGGCAACAAATTTAAATTCAGCGGTATCATATCTCACACTATACAATTTTAAACCGCCCTGTCGACTGGGCTGTTAGAATGCACCGACTGCACCTCTGCAGTGGGGTAAGACTCCCCCAATTGGGCCACCTGTTCGCCGTCGGTGGCGACCTGTGATGCTTAAGGACGGAGTCTTGGTGGATGAGCAATGTCTATGACATGCAACACTCCACTTAGAACATTACTTAGGCCCCCTCCGATCAATCGGCCGGTCACATGAAGCCCTATCACCTGTTTAAGGGTCAATAAATAATAACTCAACATGGGTATAAAATGTAGGGAACAGATTGTATTCAGCAATAAATATGAACGTACAATGGAAGGGTTTCCTTGTTTCAGCTTCCACGAAGAACTGTATCTGGTACTACTCGTTTGAGTAGCTTTAATATATACCCTTTGGGTAAGTCCATGTTCGTGTCATAGGTGAGTCACCTACAACATATATGATTGCCCCAACCCTATTGCTCTTATAGCAAGCCCAAACACTTTTTATCATATGGGTGCTAGAAGGCGGTGACTGAGGGTCTACATGTCCTGGGAATAACATTAAACTCTATCTGATGGTGAGGTTCCAGTTTTGGAGGTTTGGGGAATGTGGAGCACCCCTTGATCCCCACTGCTCCTTGGTCCACTCTGACCCGGAGTGGTAGTACCTGTTAGGGTCCCATCTATGGGTTAAATAGAAAAACATGAGTTTATAAACAAAATTGTATTATGCATTAATAATGAATTTATTTCACAACTTTGTCGGCATTAAATGACCACCAAAGGTTGATATGCCGTAAAACAAAAACAACCAAACAAACTAAGATGACAAATGTATAGTCACGGTATCATAAATCTGACTACACAATATAAAAATGGTGCTAGTGTTGCATGGGCATCTCCTGAAACTATGATTAATGGCCCCCACTCTACTACATGTCAATTTTCTTAAAGTATTATTTATATAGGAGATATGAAAACTGCCTTCTGATGTTCCTAAGTAGGCTGTACCCTCTTCAGTCGAGGGTGGGGATAGTACATGCAATCCCTGGTGGAAAAAATGTACCAACGCGATTTATAAATGGATACATATATTCAATAAACATAGCAGCTTTGCCATTATTTCCTATTTTAAACACTGGTGCCATTTTTACCCTGTTCCTTATTACCTAAATTCCTGTACAATATACTTACAGGATTTTTAAGTGTATATATATATATATATATATATATATATATATATATATATATATATATATATATACTACTCTGATGAAGGTCAGCAAAATCTGTGTACGGAATATTTTATGCATTTTTCCTATTATTATTATTATCATCATTTCAACCCCATCTGATTATTTTAATAATAATAATAACGTAAATCCGTATACATTTTGATAAAACAGACCGAAACACATGTGTAAGTGATATCGATTAAAAGTGATATCGATAAAATTCATTTTTATCCATCTACATTTCTTTCTTTACTCATTTTTTATTAATATATATATATATATATAATATATATATATATATAATTAATAAATGTATTGTAGTTGTGGCATTTTTTCCTATTTTTATTACTTGTGCCATTTTAACTATGCCAGTTATACTGGTGCCATTGTTACCTAAATTCCCGACCATTGTGCCTACATGATTTGTAAGTGGATATATATTTCAATATAAAATTTTGAATGTGACGTATTTTTCTAAAGACAAATAGTATGTAAATTAAAAGAAGGAAAGAAGTAGAAAGGAAGGGAAAGAGAAAAATGGACCATATATGACCTTTAGGCACCCCTTCCGAGATTTCGATTCGTGGGGACACTTTTCTCTTTTACACTGTCAAAATCCGGTTGTTTGTTAGGGGTTAGCGTTAGGGTTAGGGGTTAGTTTTATAATTTAAAAAAAACTCTAAAAATCGTTTGTTAACAATTAACCGGATTTTGACGGTGTAAATGAGAAAAGTGTCCCCACGAATCGAGATCTAAAGGTCATATGGTCCAGAAAAAATTAACTAATCTATACGTAATTATGGAAGCGCGTGGTCTAATGGTTAGAAAATGGACTCGTTGAGCCGAGTTCAATTCCTGGGCAGAGCTGTTTGCATTTCACATGGCGCTAATACCCTTGGTAAAGGTATTAATCAAATTCTCCATCCAGCTATGGGTAAATAGCAGGGCAGACTGGCCTCTTTAACCATGGCTTTGGTAACCAGTCTAGGAGAAGGAAACCTCTGAATTCAAACCTGTTAAACTCTACCTCAGAAATTGACCTTGTGTCACATCCTGCTCGTGCGGAGGAGTTGGTAAATATATATACGTAATTATGTTAGGTATAAAATATGTAAGATGATAGAATTGTAATAAATTTGATTGGCAAAGTACAAGTAATATGTATATTTTACACGGAGAAAAAACTATTTAAAAACCGATATATTCTAGTCTTTAAGAACAGGTCAACCTAAGAAAGGTGATAGGTTGAAGAAACTTGGATGCTGGTTAATGGTGGAAAAATATGCGATAGCACCGGATTCAAAAAAAATTGCCTCAGTCTTTGTTGTGGATATGAGCTAACATCTTAGCATCATTGTCTAACGTGGATAATTCTACGTGTCCCTGCTCTCGGCCGGGGGGTCCAGTGGCTTCGGCCCTGGATCTCACAAGCTAATGTCGTCAATCCCAGGAGCCGTTCTCCCAGGCAACACCTGCCCACTCGATTTAAAGAGGCAAGGCTGGGTTTATCGCCCGGTGCCTGAGGCGCCCCCTTGAGGGGGAATGGCGACGGGATCAACGCATTTTTTTGCACCCACTATCCATGAGCTTCGGTTTGTGAGTGGTCCCAAATTAATAGGACCTTGTGCCTGACCCGTAAACGTGGGGTACGTGGTAAATACCTAACATTTTAGCATCATTGAAATTAAAATTATGATCTGTATCAGATACTTGTTGGACAATGGTGTTAAAATAACCAATTTTAACGTCGCATTTGTGCTCGTATAATCGATTTCTGATATTTCTGGGAGTTTCACTGACCGTTAACTCATTGACGAAAACTTTTTTTTAAAACTTAACGGATTGTATAACAATATCAGGATGCTGGGCCGTTAATGATATTTCAGTTGGAAATACGAGTTGATGTATATAATTGGTTACAACGTGTCAGTCTGTGCAACCATCAAACAATGATGTGCTGTGCCTATTTTCACGCGAAGTTTCGAAAAGATTTTCCAGACCATAATGACCTTGCGATTTCGATTCGTGGAGATATTTTTTCCATCTACACCGTCAAAATCCGTTAATTGTATACAGACGATTTTTAGAGTTTTTTTAAAAAATTTATTATAAAACTAATCTCTAACCCCCTAACACAACCGGATTTTTACGGTGTAAATGAGAAAAGTGACCCCACGAGTCGAGATCGCCTTAAGGTCATATGGTTCGATTTTCCTTCCGTAACGAAATGTATTGCTTTGTGTTAGGTACACCTAAGAAAATATATAGAGTTGCTCCCCTTTGATTTGCCAACCGGAAGTGAGGTCTCTGCCATCTTACGATGGATGGCGTTTGTTTACATTTGAACGCGAGCGTTTAGATACTGGTTAAGTTCGCTTGAGAGTAGAAGCATTTCTACTCTGTATTTAAATAAAACCTTTTTAATTTTATAAAACAACCTGGTCTTGCATTATCATTTCATTCCTTCATATTTCATCAGTATGTTAAAAACATAACACTTTATTGATGATATTATTAGATGAAAATTAAGTTGCAGTCTCACAACAACTCTTCGACGCATCGGCAAGAATCTCCAGGACTTCATTGTGCCTCCACGTGTAGCTTAGGGCATATTCGCATCCAATGAAAATATGTTTGAGGCAGACAGTTTTTCCACATACTCTGCATATGTTGGATGTAGCTAATCTCCAGACATATAGGTTGACTAGTGTTGGTAAGATGTGGTAGACTGTCTTTATAAGAAACTTAACTTTTTAGGTTCCATATACCTAAGAGCGATATCATCACTCCATGTGACAGCTCTGTCTTTTGCACTCTCCAACTTGTAGCAATACGTGTGACTTTCTCATGATGATGAATTTCTTCCGAAACCGTTTTCTTTTATTTGATGTGGATTCTTTAAACCACCGACGCCATGTGCGAAGGCCTAGACGTGTTCTTCCATTTACCAAAAATTTCCTTTCATCTTGAGGACCGATTCTGAATCTTATACAGCTGTTGCGCCTTCCTTTCCGATCAGTTATTACGGAATGTTGGGCGTTTTAACTAGCGGGTCGCGAGAGTCGTGCAGCATCTGGAAAAAGTCGTGATTTACCTAATTTAATTTTCAACAAGTGACACCATCGGAAGTTTTAGCTTCATTGATGAAGGAACGTTTGTAAGGAATTAGGTATCCCCAACCATTCTTTCACATACTTACTGATAAACGCTCCATTGTTTCAAATCTTGTAAGTGATACCTCATATATTTGCATTGGCCGGGATGATTTAGGAATTAATCCAAGATAAATACACCATACTTTGTCTATATTAAGGAGGTCACATTTATCAATGGAGAGTAATCCATCCTTTAGATGTTTGCTTAGGTCCTGCCAGCGATGTCGATCAGTAAGAGGCAGGGAAAAGCAGCGACCGAGGCTCTTAACGGTTTCTTTTTTCGCGGATTCTGGGGATTTCATTCCATTGACAGAGACCTTAATTTATTTGCAGATTCCTTTTTACTTTTGATAGACAATGACATTTAGAAGGCATTATTTTCATCGCAGCCCATTTGAAGAGCTCCTATAGGAGGGTCACAAGTTTTCCAAATGGGATCTGGATTCACTTTATATATATATATATATATATATATATAATATATATATATATATATATATATATATATATATATATATATATCGACAGTCACCACTATAAGCAATCACTGTGTGGGTGTTCATTGTGTGTGTGAACCATTAATCGCCGAAAATCGACGAGAGAGTCCATAATATTATATATATATATATATATATATATATAATATATATATATATATCGACGGTATGTAATATATATTTTAAAATAATATATATATAAGTGTTGTTATGGGTCCAACGGGAAAAATTAAATATTCTAAAAAAAAGAAGGTCCGCAAAATGGATTTAAAAAAAATTATTATTATTTTACATTTGCGACACGTGTTTAAGATCTTCTGATATGTTCTTCAAGACTTAATTAACCATATTCCGCCAGAATATGAATATGTACAAGTATAATATATAATATATATAATATATATATATATATATTATATATATATATATAATAAAGTATCTAACCTCTCCATATATATAATATATATATATATATATAATATATATATGATGTGGTGTGTGTGTGTGTGTGTGTGTGTGTGTGTGTGTGTAATATTATAAATTTGGTAAAATTATGGAATCCTTATTGTTTTCAAGTTTTTATTTTTATTTTTATTTATTTTTTTTTCCAAAGATTTCTAACAATTCTGTTGATGTTATCATCTTGAAGGTATTAACGAGTTGTCCGGAAGAGTTATTATTAATAAACCAAGTACTTTCGTTCTTTTCTGAACATTATCAAATTTTAGATATATTACCGATTTGGGTTTACTTGTATAATTGTGTAATTGAATGGGGTGTTGTACTAGATGATCCTTCTATTTCTTGTTTTGTTTGTTTGTTCCTATCTAGTGTATCATTTTTATGCTCATTGTTAAACTTTAGCTTATTTATTGTATCCGCTATCATGTAATAAGTCGTCGGGCGGCCTAAAGTCGGTATCAGCCAGTCAGCGAGGGTTCTATCCCCTTTTCAATAGCGCGAGACCAAGAGATTTGTTTTTAGCATCTGAGGTGGAGCGCCACACCTACATCAGCTCCTTGTTTACCGCAAAGATCCCTGTGCTACTCATACGCTGAGTTGACGGGGACCGGTATCGAACTAGGATCCTTGTGGTTTTCTAGCCGAAACGCTTCCGACTGAGCTAACCCGGCCCCTCATGTAATACTTTATGATATATATCACTAGTGTTATAGAACATTTGCCCATTTGATGGATTTTTGCTGAGTCTACATTCTTACTGAGTATGGAATTTTCTTAATTATGAATGTGGGTGGTTAGATTTGGTTTTTACATGTATAGGGTTTGTATTTGGTCTCATAAAGGGTTTCAAAGTTATCTGTGGTGAAGATTGAATGTAACATCCAGGAAATTATATATATATAATAAATATAATATAATATAATATATAAATATATATTTTTGGTTTAAAAAAGCAATATCCAACCGTAGACTAAGTCTCTCCCCCCTCCGAGTAAAGCTATCAAAATAATCGACCATAATGGCCAGTCTCTCGAAGCTGGAAGACTACAAGAGAGCGTGGACTCATTGTTAAGTTAAACTTTACTTTTTTTATTTGTGTAATTCCTTGCGTTTTATAACATTATTTTATTATTATTTAGTGATTTAAATTGTCATAACATTTAATTTCATTACATTTAACAATATTAATCTAGTTTACTTGTTTATTTTTCTTTTCAAATTTGAATAGGTCTGTTTTTTTGTTTTTTTTAAATGTAATATATGGTGAAATTATAAAATTGTAATGTATGTCACCTATTTAATAGAAAACTGTACTGTGGACTTATACTAAGTTAAAAACTTGGAAAAATATTAGGGATTTTTTTCCGGTGTGGTGGACCCGTAGATCTTTGTAAGATCTCCACCTACGTTCCTCAAAGTCTCTGTCATCCTGCCTCGGCTTGTCACTGAATACTAGACTTTGGGGAAGGAGAAGCATGTAGTGAGTGTCGCACAAAGCGCACAACATGTCAACCAATGTGCAGATATTTCTACAAGTCTCACGTGATGGAGAATGGTGGCGTGTGTAGGCCTGACGGGCTGGAAGCACACACTGTGAATCTACACGTGGTGGGTTGTGAGTGACTGAGTAGCCCTTGGGTAGTATTGCCCACCAGACAAGAAACAAACTAAACAAATGTCTCTTCTGGCTGCCGGCTGTTGACATTATAGGACTGAAACAAGAAAATATTACAAACATAAACCTAGGCTAAATAGCCACCTGGAATGCTCAGACACATCTCAATCTGAGGAATCTTGAAAACACGCAGAACAACGAACTGGTATCGTGTCAAAGATCTCGATAAGGAGCAGACATCGTGACCCTTGCGGAAGTCCCTTTAGCGATGAGAACCAATTGACAGAATTCGGGGCCGGTACCATTTCTTGGAAGGCAGGCCAATGGTAGCTGTAAGGATTTGAGGTAAGTCAGTTTGAGCACCCATCCTGAGCAGCCTCTACATAAGTGGAGCATGGCGGACGGCACGTACAACAGTTGCTGAAAGTAAGTATGACCATATATGTGACCTGTGTGCAGGGCCTGCCTGTCGAAGGCTGGGCTTCTCAGTCACGTACCGTCGCATGCGAGGGGAACCGAGAAGGGGCATGTGTAAAGGAACATAAATTAAAAAAATCAAATTTGCGCCCTCTGCATGCTCACAACCGAATTACTTGAAGAAATGGCTTTCTTCTGCGAACAAGTGGCAATCAACCATATATACTGATAATATGGTTTGCTATGTTTATAAGTAACCAGCTTGATATCTTTCACAAGAGTGATGTTGATGGATACTCTCGCCTGGCAAAAATACTGACCTACCCCAGACTTGGAAATTAGAGAGAGTAGAGAGAAGAGAGAGAGATGAGGAGAGAGAGAGAAAGAGAGAGAGAGAGAGAGAGAGAGAGGATGAGAGAAGAGGAAATGGTCGTGCAGAATTGTCAAGCAAGTTATAGAACCCCTGGTTAAATCTATACGCTTTGGCTTACTATCATACATTGTCTCATTTGACGTACATGTTGCCTTTTTTTCCTGATGTGGAGTCAACCTCTTTGTCTTGTTAGAGGTCTAAGTTCCACTTGACTTAGATCAGCAAAGTTTCACTCTGTTCTGTTAAGTACTGTGCTGTGACCCCTTAGACTGCATCTGGTTGGCTTGCAGACGCAGCTTCTTTTAGATAGTCCACCTACAAGATATATTTGTCAGTCCTTTCATGTTATCTCAATCTGTTCATATCTATCTTTCTATCTTAGTCTATCTACTTAACTATCTCAGTTATTTTTTGATAAGTCTATCCATCTACTTTCTTTATTTCTTTATTTTTCTATCTATCTATTTTCTATCTATCTTATTCTATCTATCTATCTATCTCTGTTATAATCTTTCTTCTTTCTCTTTTCTTTCTCTCTCTCTCTCCTCTCTCCACCACACAACACACACCACAACACACACACACACACACATATAAATATATATATATAATTATATTATATATAATGTGTGTGGTGTGTGTGTGTGTATATATGTGTGTGTGTGGTTTTGCTGTAGACAGATTATAGTCATCTGATCTCAATGATAAGTTAAAGCGACAAATCTTCCAAGCCGTTGTTGTATCAGTGCTGACTATTTTACGGTTGCACCACCTGGACCTAACGAAACGTTTAGAGAAATAAACTAGATATGGGAGTTGCTTAGAATGCTGCGTGTTAAACAAATCATGGAACAATATCCACAAGAAAGCAGCTACATAGCCACTTGCCTGTATTACACAAAACTCTCCGAGTAAAACGAACAAAACCTGTTGGACACACTGCTGGAGAAGCAAGGACGAACTCATAAGCAACTTCTCATGTAGACACTTGCCACATGGGCACGCCAGTGTAGACCATCCAACAAAACCTAGCATTGATCAACTCCGCGTGGATTCTGGACGCTAAAAAAAGGACCTCACACGGCCGATGAACGATAGGGACTGTTGGCGAGAGATTGTCAGGATATCTGTGCTGTTAGCGTGACCTGATTAAACGATGATCTATTTATTTATTTATTTATTCATTCAATTCATTTATCAGTTCTGTAATTTTTCCTTCTCTTGTTATTTTCCATCATTCTTTCTTTCTTTCATCTTTGTTACTTTGTTACTTTCATGTTATTTCCACTTTGGCGTGGATGGCCCTCTGGAATCAACGATGTTAGCTTATGCGGTCCAGGCCAAAGCCCCTAACCCAAACCAGCTACCAGTAAGTGACATTCTCTAACGTGAGCCGTACGTCTATTTCCTCAGAATACGTATGTTGTGTATATCTTCCTCTTAAATGTATCTCCGTCACTTACGGAATAAATATTTTAATCGTTTTACACTTTGTCGTAATGCTTTATGTATACTATGTACCCACGTTGGGAGGTTACTTAAAGCCTTCCAACGTTAATATAACAATCCCCGCATGTTATAGATAAACAGGACTGCAGAGCGGTGACGTCCTCGTCGTCGAACAGCCAGATGTAGATGGGAATTTCCCCTGCAGTGTGTGTGGCCGCATCTGCATGTCCAGAATTGGACTGATGAGCCACCATAAGGTCCACAAATGAAGACATGAAGTGACGTCATCGCCGTCTGCGACGGATTTCGAAAAGAAGAAAGTGTGGCGTTTTGCGTACCCTGAGAATGTCTCCTGGTCAACAGCTATTACATTTGTGTATGTTTCCACCAAATGCTATTTCTACTGCTGACAGAAGGTTAAATATTAAAAATATAAAGGAAGATGAATGAATGGAATGGACTCTCTCGTCGATTTTTCGAACGTATGGGGGATCATCCAATGAACACACAAACACAGTGGTTTGTTTATAGTGGTGAGGCTTGTGTTGGGCCATCATATTTTTTGGCACAGTCGATAGGAAAAAATTGAACAATGAATGCCACAAATCCAATCACACGACTGACCACAGGATTTTCAAATTCAGAGTTTCCTTCTCCTAGACCAGTTTACTATCCAATTTTAAAGAGCCAGTCTGCCCTAATATTTACCCATAGCTAGAGGAGAATATATGGATTCATAACTTTCCCCAAGGGGATTAGCGCTATGTGAATGCAAAACGCCTTGTCGAGTATTTGAACTCGGGACGATGAGTCCATTTCCTACAACTCTAACCATTAGCCACTCGCCCCATAAAGGAAGATAGAACAAATTGAGACAGAGAGAAAGAAAGAAAGATAAATAGATATAACAGACTGACATAGATAGATAATTGTTTTTGTTTTTTGATTTTATCTTCTTTGTTTAATGGTATATCACCTTCGAGGGTTATTTAAGGCAACCCCACATAGAAAAAAGATAGAAAGTAAGATAGAATAGATGAATGACAGATAAGAAGGAAAAGGAAAAAAAGATAGATGTATTGATAGATTGACAGATAGATGCTAACAGACCAAGATAGATAGATAGATAGATATAGATAGATAGGATCAACTTGGATATATAAATAGAGAGATAGATGAATAAATGGATATATATGATAGACTGATAAATAATAGATAGATAGATAGATATAATAGAATAGAAAATATGTATAAACTGAGATACATCAGGACTTATTGTTCTGCGCGGATATCCGACAGACTCGCCAACCGTACCTTATCGGGCATCGCCTCTGGAAGGTCTTCTGTCCAGCATCCAGAAATCCGCACAGAGCTGGTTGATGTGGATTTTTGTTGGTCGGCCTTCACTGATAAGTCATGGGTAGGTGTCTAAAGGAGAATATCATTTATGTGTTCGTCCTTGCTTCTCCAACAATACTAGCATATCTTTTTTTAAACACATGAACTCAGTTTTATCTTAGCTCATATAGAGAGCGCCAAGATTTTGCCTGTCTTATCAAGGCTATGCAACAGTGATTCAGGGTGTGCAAGAGTATTTATGAGAAGCACGACATCTGCGTAGTCCGCATCTGTAATGGTCTTTGTGGGATATCGTCAGCTTCTTGACTTTTTTTTTAGGACCAAGCTTGTTTTTATGGGATCTAATGAAGTTCCATGTGCGTATCTAGGCAATATCAACACACACACACACACACACACACACACACACACACACACACACCACGACACATATATAATAATATATATATATATATTATATATATATGGTGTGTGTGGAGAAAAGTACACAACACAAGGATGTTATGGAAACTGATGTTTATTGTCGACGATGCACAGTTTCGGCCATTTAGACCATCATCAGGACAAAAGCCAATTCTAGCTTCATGAAAGTATTATAGAATGAGTGACCAGAGTTGTCAGTAGGGGCAGGGGGATGGGTAGTGGATTTTTCTTCCCTCTAAATGGGGAGTGTTATATGGAGATGCAGGTGTTTGTCAGAATGTCGGATGATAAGGGATGGGTCAAAGATAAAATATTATATATTATATATATAATATATGTATATATATTATATATATTATTAATAAATAAGTAATCCACAGACACGTGTTTCGAGGTATCACCTCTCATCAGTGTGGTTTGGTGCTAAGTACAATGGCAAGAAATATGTGTCACGATCAGTTGAACGGGCCATTGCTTTAAGTGTCTTTTGTAGAGCATCATTATAGCGATAACTGTTTCTTTGGGGAGGCCGTATTCTAGTAGTATTGCACCATTAATTTCCTCTCTGTTTTATGGAGTCAGATGCCTTGGAGAAATCTACAAATAAGCACGTTGTCTCAAGATTCTTGTTCAAATCCTTTCTACTCAATTCACGAATAATCAGGATTTGAGAAGTTGTGGATCTCTACGGGAATCGGTTTTGATTTTTCCTAAAGATGTTCTTTATTTCAGGTCGAATCGCATTAGGAAGAAGGGCATTATATATCTTAGCTGTTATAGCAGTAAGAGTTTGAGCTTCTGTAGTTCTTAGCGATTCCGAGGTCTCCTTTTTTTTTGAGAATGGGAGGATGCAGCCTTTCAATTATTTCCTATCGTATTTTGTTTATACACTGCATTGCATAGTTTAAGAAAGTGTGTCGTCAAATTTCTTATCTTCTATATCTCGGAAATAAGTAAAATAATAGAGAAAAATGAATAATAAATGAAATAAATAAATAAACATTAATAAATAATAAAATGAATGAAAGCAAGAAAAGAAGAAAGGAAATAATGAAAAGAAATAGTGAAAGAAAGAAAAATGAACGAAAGAGGAAAAGAAGAAAGAAATAATGAAGCAGAAAAAAAATGAATGAAAGCAGGAAGAAGAAAAGAAATAATGAATGAAAGCAAGAAAAGAAGAAGGAAATAAATGAAAGACAAGGAAAATATGAATGAATGCAAGAAGAAGAAAAGTAAATAGTGAAAGAAAGAATAATGAATGAAGCAAGAAAGAAGAAAAGAATAGTGAAAGAAAGGAAAATGAATGAAAGCAAGAAAAGAGAAAGATAGTGAATAGAAATAATGAATGAAAGCAAGAAAAGAAGAAAGAATAGTGAAAGAAGAAATAATGAATAAGCAAGAAGAAGAAAAGAAATAGTGATAAAGAAATAATGATGAAAGCAAGAAAAGAAGAAAAGAAATAATGAAAGAAGAAAAAAGAAATGAAAGCAGAAAAGAGAAAGAATATGAGAAAGAAAAAAATGAAGAAGCAGGAAGAAGAAAAGAATAATGAAAGAAAGAAAAAAGGATGAAAGCAGGAAAGAAGAAAGAAATAAGAAAGAAAAAATAATGAAAAGAAGAAAAGAAGAAAGAAATTAATGAAAGACGAAAAAAATGAATGAAAGCAGGAAAAGAAGAAAAGAAATAATGAAAAGAAAGAAAAAAATGAAAAGCAGGAAAAGAAGAAAAAGAAATAATGAATGAAGCAAGAAAAGAAGAAGGGAAATAATGAAAGAAAGGAAAATGAATGAATGCAGAAAAGAAGAAAAGAAATAGTGAAAGAAAGAATAATGATGAAAGCAAGAAAGAAGAAAAGAAATAGTGAATAAAGAAATATGAATGAAACAAGAAAAAAGAGAAAAAAGAATAATGAAGAAAGAAATAATGAATGAAAGCAAGAAGAGAAGAAATTGAGAAAGAAATATGAATGAAAGCAAGGAAAAGAAGAAAGAAATAATGAAAGAAAGAAAATGATGAAACAAGAAAAAGAAGAAGAATAATGAAAGAAAGAAATAATGAATGAAAGCAAGAAAAGAAGAAAAAGAAATAATGAAGAAGAAAAATGAATGAGCAAGAAAAGGAAGAAAGAAATATGAAAGAACGAATAATGAATGAAGAAGAAAAGAATAATGAATGAAAGAAAAAATGAATGAAAGCAGGAAAAGAAGAAAGAAATAGTGAAAGAAAGAAATATGAATGAAAGCAAGAAAAGAAAGAAAAGAAATAGTGAAAGAAAGAATAATGAATGGAAGAAATAAAGAAATGATGAAAGCACGAAAAGAAGAAAGGAAAATGAAAGAAAGAATGATGAAAGAATAGATAAAAAATGATGAAAGCAAGAAAAGAAAAATGAATAATGAAAGAAAGCATATAAAAACTATAAATTAAATAAATCAGAGAAACAAACAAAAACGAAAGAAAAATGAATGAAATAAAAGAAGGAAGTAAGAAAGAGGGAATGAAAGAAACTAGAATAATTAAGAAGGAAAGAAAAAATAGAAGAGAAAAGAAACAAACAAACAAAGAGAGTAACTAAGTAATTAGAGAGTGGGTATACAGCCAGTTGAGAGAAGTGAGAAAGAAGTGCGGATCGTCAGCAGCCGCGGTGACTGTATTAGAGAGTGAGCTAGTAAGCTACTTTGAGAGGGTGTGAGCAGAAGTGAGTGTGAGTTCGTCAAGCAACGCGACTGACTATATTAGAGAGCAAGCCAGTTAGACAGGGCGTATAAGAGAGTGAAAGACAGTGAGGAGTCAGCAACTAAGTGAATTAGAGAGTGAGCTATTTAGAGTGGAGTGAGAGAGTTTGAGTATAGAAGCAGTCAGCAGCGCGATGATTGTATAGGGAGTGAGTCAGTCAGCCAGTTACAGAACGAATAAAAGAATGAGAGAGAGTGAGGCAGTCAGCAAGCGGATAGTATTAGAGAGTGAATCAGTTAACGACAGTTAGTGTGGTGGAGAGAGGAGAGGAGAGGTAGACAAGGTAGGCAACATACACTCTCTCTCATTTTCTCACTTACCAACTTACCACACCCCTAATAGAGTGGTCGCGTTCCTGCTATCTCACTCTCCACTCACTCGCTACAGTCGCTGAATACAGTCATGCGGCGCTGACTGCTTATACCATCTCTCACTTCCACTCTAAATAGCTCACTCTCTAATTCACTTGTTGCTGACTACCTCACTGTCTTTCACTCTCTTACGCCCTGTCTAACTGGCTTGCTCTCTAATATAGTCCAGTCGCGTTTGTTGACGACCACACTCACTCTCTCACACCCCTTCAAAGTAGCTTACTAGCTCACTCTCTATACAGTCACCGCGGCTGCTGAACACTCCGCACTTTCTTTCTCACTCTCTCAACTGGCTGTATAACCGACTCTCTAATTACGTTAGTTAATCTCTTTTGTTTGTTTTGTTCTTCTTTTTTCTTCTATTTTTCTTTCCTTCTTATTATTCTTAGTTTCTTTCATTCTCTTTCTTACTTCCATTTCTTTTTTTTTTTTTTTTTTTTTTTTTTTTTTTTTTTTTTTTTTTTTTTTTTTTTTTTTTTTTTTTTTTTTTTTTTTTTTTTTTTTTCTTTTTTATTTCATTCATTTTTCTTTCGTTTTGTTTGTTTCTCTGTTTATTTTTTTTATAGGTTTTTTATATGCTTTTTCTTTTCATTATTTCATTTGTTCTTTTCTGCTTTCATTCATTTTTTATCTATTTCTTTCATCATTTCCTTTCTTTCATTATTCTTTCTTTTTCGTGCTTTAATTCATTTCTTTATTTCTTCCATTCATTATTTCTTTCTTTCACTATTTCTTTCTTCTTTTCTTGCTTTCATCCATTATTTTCTTTCTTTCACTATTTCTTTTCTTCTTTTCCTGCTTTCATTCATTTTTCTTTCTTTCCATTATTTCTTTTCTGCTTTCCATTCATTATTTCTTTCTTTCATTATTTCTTTCTTCTTTCTCTTGCTTTCATTCTTTTTTCTCTTTCTTTCATTATTTCTTTCTTCTTTTTTGCTTTTCATTCCATTATTTTTCTTTCATTATTTCTTTTTTCTTTTTCTGTTTCATTCATTTTTCTTTCTTTCATTAATTTCTTTCTCTTTTCTTGCTTCATTCATTATTTCTGTTCTTTCATTATTTCTTTTCTTCTTTTCTGCTTTCATTCATTATTTCTTTTCTTTCATTATTTCTTTTGCTTCTTTCTTGCTTTCATTCATATGTTCTTTTATTCACTATTTCTTTCTTTTTTCTTGCTTTCATTCATTATTTCTTTCTTTCACTATTTCTTTATCTTCTTTTCTTTGCATTCATTCATTTTTCCTTTCCTTTCATTATTTTCCCTTCTTCTTTTCTTTTGCTTTTCCTTCATTATTTCTTTTTTCTTTTTCCTGCTTCATTCATTTTTTTCTTTCTTTCATTTATTTCTTTCTTTTTCCTGTTTCAATTCATTTTTTCTTTCTTTCATTATTTCCTTTTCTTCTTTTCCTGCTTTCACTATCATTTTTTTCTTTCTTTCATTAATTTCTTTTCTTCTTTTCTGCTTTCAATTCATTTTTTTCTTTCTTTCATTATTTCTTTTCTTCTTTTCCTGCTTCATTCATTTTTTTCTTTCTTCATTATTCTTTCTTCTTCTGCTTTCATTCATTTTTCTTTTCTTTCACTTATTTCTTTTCTTCTTTGCTTGCTTTCATTCTTAGTTTTTATTCACTATTTCTTTTTTCTTTTGCTTTCAATTCATTATTTTCTTCTTCACCTATTTCTTTTCTTCTTTTCTTGCTTCATTTCATTAATTCTTTTAATTCACTATTTCTTTTCTTCTTTTCTTGCTTATCATTCATTTTCTTTCTTTCACTATTCTTTTCTTCTTTCTTGCTTTCATTCATTATTTCCTTTCCTTTCACTATTTCTTTTTTCTTCTTTTTTTCTTGCATTCAATTCATTCTTTCCTTTCTTTCATTATTTCCTTCTCTTTTCTGCTTTCATTCATATTTCTTTTCTCTTCTTTTCCTGCTTTCATTCATTTTTTCTTTCTTCTTATTTCTTTTCTTCTATTTCCTGCTTTCGTTCATTTTTCTTTCTTCACTATTTTTTTTTCATTATTTTTTCCTTTCTTCTTTCTTGCTTCATTCATTTTTTATTTATTTATTTAATGTTTTTTTTATTTATTTATTTATTATTCATTTATTTCTCTATTATTTACTTATTTCCGAGATATAGAAGATAAGGAAATTTGACGACACACTTCTTAAACTATGCAATGCAGTGTATAAAAAATACGATAGGAAATGATTGAAAGGCTGCATCCCCATTCTCAAAAAAAAAGGAGACCTCGGGAATCGCTAAGAACTACAGAAGCTCAACTCTTACTGCTATAACAGCTAAGATAATAATGCCCTTCTTCCTAATTGCATTCGACCTGAAATAAAGAACATCTTTAGGAAAATCAAAACCGATTCCGTAGAGATCCACAACTTTCAAATCCTGATTATTCGTTGAATTGTAGAAAGGATTTGAACAAAAGAATCTTGAGACACGTTGCTATTTGTAGAATTCTCCAAGGCATCTGACTCCATAAACAGAGAGGAATTAATGGTGCAAATACTACTAGAATACGGCCTCCCCAAAGAAACAGTTATCGCTATAATGATGCTCTAAAAGACACTAAAGCAATGGCCCGTTCAACTGATCGTGACACATATTTTCTTTGCCATTGTACGTTAGCACCAGAACCACACTGATGAGAGGTGATACCTCGAAACACGTGTCTGTGGATTACTTATTTATTATATATATATATATATATATATATATACATATATATAATATATATATATATATATTCATCTTTGACCCATCCCTTATCATCCGACATTCTGACCAAACACCTGCATCTCCATATAACACTCCCCATTTAGAGGGAAGAAAATCCACTACCCATCCCCCTGCCCCTACTGACAACCTACTGTTTTTCACCATTCTGAAAATGTCCTTCATTGAAGCTAGAATTGGGCTTTTGGTCCTGATGATGGTCTAAATGGCCGAAACGTTGCATCGTCGACAATAAACATCCAGTTTCCATAACATCCTGTGTTTGTGTACTTTTCTCCACACACACGCATATATATATATATATATATATATATAATATATTGTGTGTGTGTGTGTGTGTGTGTGTGTGTGTGTGTGTGTGTGTGTGTGTGTGTGTGATATGCCTAGATTACGCACATGGACGTCATTAGATCCCATAAAAACAAGCTTGGTCCTAAAAAAAAAAGTCAAGAAGCTGACGATATCCCACAAAGACCATTACAGATGCGGACTACGCAGATGGTCTGGTGCTTCTCATAAATACTCTTGCACACCCTGAATCACTGTTGCATAGCCTTGATAAGACAGCAAAAGGCTTTGGCCTCTATATGAGCTAAGATAAAACTGAGTTCATGTGTTTAAAAAAAGATATGCTAGGTATTGTTGGAGAAGAAGGACGAACACATAAATGATATTCTCCTTTAGACACCTACCCATGACTTATCAGTGAAGGCCGACCAACAAAAATCCACATCAACCAGCTCTGGTGCGGATTCTGGATGCTGGACAGAAGACCTTCCAGAGGCGATGCCCGATAAGGTACGGTTGGCGAGTCTGTCGGATATCCGCGCAGACAATAAGTCCTGATGTATCTCAGTTTATACATATTTATCTATCTATATTCTATCTATCTATCTATCTATTTATCAGTCTGATCATATATATCCATTTATTCATCTATCTCTCTATTTATATATCCAAGTTTGATCCTATCTATCTATCTATCTATCTATCTATCTTGGTCTGTTAGCATCTATCTGTCAATCTATCAATACATCTATCTTTTTTTCCTTTTCCTTCTTATCTGTCTATTCATCTATCTATCTTTTTCTATTTTTTTTCTTGTGGGTGCCTTTAAATAACCTCGAAGGTTGATATACCATTAAACAAAGAAGATAATCAAAAAACAAAAACAATTTATCTATCTATGTCAGTCTGTTTATATCTATTTATCTTTCTTTCTTTCTCTCTGTCTCAATTTGTTTCTATCTTCCTTTATGGGGGCGAGTGGCATAATGGTTAGAGTTGTAGGAAATGGACTCATCGTCCCGAGTTCAAATACTCGACAAGGCTGTTTGCATTTCACATAGCGCTAATCCCCTTGGGAAAGTTATGAATCCATATATTCTCCCTCTAGCTATGGGTAAATATTAGGGCAGACTGGGCTCTTTAAAATTGGATAGGTAACTGGTCTAGGAGAAGGAAACTCTGAATTTGAAAATCCTGTGGTCAGTCGTTGATTGGATTTGTGGCATTCATTGTTCAATTTTTTCCTATCGACTGTGCCAAAAAAGTATGGATGGCCCAACACAAGCCTCACCACTATAAACAAACCACTGTGTTAGTTGTTCATTGGATGATCCCCCATACGTCGAAAATCGACGAGAGAGTCCATTCCATTCATTCATCTTCCTTTATATTTTTAATATTTAACCTTCTGTCAGCAGTAGAAATAGCTATTTGGTGGAAACATACACAAATGTAATAGCTGTTGACCAGGATACATTCTCAGGGTACGCAAACGCCACACTTTCTTTCTTTTCGAAATCCGTCGCAGACGGCGATGACGTCACTTCATGTCTTCATTTGTGGACCTTATGGTGGCTCATCAGTCCAATTCTGGACATGCAGATGCGGCCACACACACTGCAGGGGAAATTCCCATCTACATCTGGCTGTTCATGACGACGAGGACGTCACCGCTCTGCAGTCCTGTTTATCTTATAACATGCGGGGATGTTATATTAACGTTGGAAGGCTTAAAGTAACCTCCCAACGTGGGTACATGAGTATACATAAAAGCATTACGACAAAGGTGTAAAACGATAACATATTTATTCCGTAAGTGACGGAGATACATTTAAGAGAAAGATATACACAACATACGTATTCTGAGGAAATAGACGTACGACTCACGTCGTAGAGAATGTCACTTACTGGTAGCTGGTTTGGTAGGGGCTTTGGCCCTGGACCGCATAAGCTAACATCGTTGATTCCAGAGGGCCATCCACCAAAGTGGAAATAACATGAAAGTAACAAAGTAACAAAAGATGAAAGAAAGAAAGAATGATGGAAAATAACAAGAAGAAGGAAAAATTACAGAACTGAATAAATGAATGAATGAATAAATAAATAAATAAATAGATCATCGTTATCAGGTCACGCTAACAGCACAGATATCCATGACAATCTCTCGCCAACAGTCCCTATCGTTCATCGGCCGTGTGAGGTCCTTTTTTTAGCGTCCAGAATCCACGCGGAGTTGATCAATGTAGGTTTTTGTTGGATGGTCTACACTGGCGTGCCCATGTGCAAGTGTCTACATGAGAATGTTGCTTATGAGTTCGTCCTTGCTTCTCCAGCAGTGTCCAACAGGTTTTGTTCGTTTTACTCGGAGAGTTTGTGTAATACAGGCAAGTGGCTATGTAGCTGCTTTCTTGTGGATATTGTTTCCATGATTGTTTAACACGCAGCATTCTTAAGCAACTCCCATCTAGTTTATTCTCTAAACGTTTCGTTAGGGTCCAGGTGGTGCAACCGTACAGTAGCACTGATACAACAACGGCTTGGAAGAATTGTCGCTTTAACTTATCAGTGAGATCAGATGACTGATAATCTGTCTACAGCAGACCACACACACGCACATATATATACACACACACACACACCACATATATATATATATATATATATATATTATATATATGTGTGTGTGTGTGTGTGTGTGTGTGTGTGTGTGTGTGTGTGTGGAGAGAGGGAGAGAGAGAGAGAAAGAAAGAGAAAGAAAGAAAGATTATAAACAGAGATAGATAGATAGATAGATAGATAGATAGAAAAATAGATAGATAGAAAAATAAAGAAATAAAGAAAGGTAGATGGATAGACTTATCAAAAAATAACTGAGATAGTTAAGTAGATAGACTAAGATAGAAAGATAGATATGAACAGATTGAGATACATGAATAGACTGACAAATATATCTTGTAGGGTGACTATCTAAAAGAAGCTGCGTCTGCAAGCCAACCAGATGCAGGTCTAAGGGGTCACAGCACAGTACTTAACAGAACAGAGTGAAACGTTGCTGATCTAAGTCAAGTGGAACTTAGACCTCTAACAAGACAAAGAGGTTGACTCCACATCAGGAAAAAAAGGCAACATGTACGTCAAATGAGACAATGTATGATAGTAAGCCAAAGCGTATAGACTTAACCAGGGGTTCTATAACCTTGCTGTGACAATTCTGCACATGACCCATTTCTCTCTCTCTCTCTCTCTCTCTCTCTCTTCTCTCTCTCTCTCTCTCTCTCTCTCTCTTCTCTCTCTCTCTCTCTCTCTCTAATTTCCCAAGTCTGGGTAGGTCAGTATTTTTGCCAGGCGAGAGTATCCATCAACATCACTCTTGTGAAAGATATCAAGCTGGTTACTTATAAACATAGCAAACCATATTATCAGTATATATGGTGATTGCCACTTGTTCGCAGAAGAAAGCCATTTCTTCAAGTAATTCGGTTGTGAGCATGCAGAGGGCGCAAATTTGATTTTTTTAATTTATGTTCCCTGTTACACATGACCCCTTTCTCGGCTTCCCCTCGCATGCGACGGTACGTGACTGAGAAGCCCAGCCTTCGACAGGCAGGCCCTGCCACACAGGTCACATATATGGTCATACTTTACTTTAGCAACTGTGTACGTGCCGTCCGCCATGCTCCACTTATGTAGAGGCTGCTTCAGGATGGGGTGCTCAAACTGACTTACCTCAAATCCTTACAGCTACCATTGGCCTGCCTTTCCAAGAGAATGTGTACCGGCCCCGAATTCTGTCAATTGGTTCTCATCGCTAAAGGGGACTTCCGCAAGGGTCACGATGTCTGCTCCATATCGAGAGTTCTTTGACACGATACCAGTTCGTTGTTCGGTGTTTCAAGATTCCTCAGATTGAGATGTGTCTGAGCATTCCAGGTGGCTATTTAGCCTAGGTTTATGTTGTAATATTTTCTTGTTTCAGTCCTGATAATGTCAACAGCCGCCAGCCAGAAGAGACATTTGTTTAGTTTGTTTGATGTCTGGGTGGGCAATACTACCCAAGGGGCTACTCAGTCACTCACAACCCCACCACGTGTAGATTCACAGTTGTGTGCTTCCAGCCCGTCAGGCCTACACACGCCACCATTCCTCCATCACCGTGAGACTTGTAGAAATATCTGCACATGTTGACATGTTGTGCGCTTGTGCGACACTCACTACATGCTCTCCTTCCCCAAAGTCTAGTATCAGTGACAAGCCGAGGCAGGATGACAGAGACTTTGAGGAACGTAGGTGGATGATCTTACAAGATCTACGGGTCCACCACACCGGAAAAAAATCCCTAATATTTTCCAAGTTTTAACTTAGTATAAGTCCACAGGTACAGTTTTCTATTAAATAGGTGACATACATACAATTTTATAATTTCACCATATATTACATTTTAAAAAAAAACAAAAAAACAAGACCTATTCAAATATTGAAAAGAAAAATAAACAAGTAAACTAGATTAATATTGTTAAATGTTAATGAAATTAAATGTTATGACAATTTAAATCACTAAATAATAATAAAAATAATGTTATAAAACGCAAGGAATTACACAAATAAAAAAAGTAAAGTTTAACTTAACAATGAGTCCACGCTCTCTTGTAGTCTTCCAGCTTCGAGAGACTGGCCTATTATGGTCGATTTATTTTGATAGCTTTTACTCGGAGGGGGGAGAGACTTAGTCTACGGTTGGATATTGCTTTTTTAAACCAAAAATATATATTATTATATTATATTATATTATATTATATTATATTATATATAATTTCCTGGATGTTACATTCAATCTCACCACAGATAACTTTGAACCCTTTATGAGACCAAATACAAACCCTATACATGTAAAAACCAAATCTAACCACCCACATTCAATAATTAAGAAAATTCCATACTCAGTAGAATGTAGACTCAGCAAAAATCCATCAAATGGGCAAATGTTCTATAACACTAGTGATATATATCATAAAGTATTACATGAGGGGCCGGGTTAGCTCAGTCGGTAGAGCGTTCGGCTAGAAACCACAAGGATCCTAGTTCGATACCGGTCCCCGTCAACTCAGCGTATGAGTAGCACAGGGATCTTTGCGGTAAAACAAGGAGCTGATGGTAGGTGTGGCGCTCCACCTCAGATGCTAAAAACAATCTCCTTGGTCTCGCGCTATTGAAAAGGGGATAGACCCCCTCGCTGACTGGCTGATACCGACTTTAGGCCGCCCCGACGACTTATTACATGATAGCGGATACACAATAAATAAGCTAAAGTTTAAACAATGAGCATAAAAATGATACACTAGATAGGAACAAACAAACAAAACAGAAATAGAGGATCATCTAGTACAACACCCATTCAATTACACAATTATACAAGTAAACCCAAAATCGGTAATATATCTAAAATTTGATAATGGTTCAGAAAAGAACCGAAAGTACTTGGTTTTTAATAATAAACTCTTCCGGACAACTCGTTAATACCTTTCAAGATGATAACATCAACAGAATTGTTAGAAATCTTGGAAAAAAAAATAAATAAAAATAAAAATAAAAACTTGAAAACAATAAGGATTCCATAATTTTTACCAAATTTATATATATATACACACACACACACACACACACACACACACACACACACACATATATATATATATATATATATATATATATATATATGGAGAGGTTAATACTTGTATATATATATATATATATATATATATATATATTATATATATATTATATCTGTTACATATTCATATTCTGGCGGAATATGGTTAATTAATGTTGAAGAACATATCAGAAGATCTTAAACACGTGTCGCAAATGTAAAATAATAATAATTTTTTTAAATCCATTTTGCGGACCTTCTTTTTTTATAGAATATTAATTTTCTCCCGTTGGACCCATAACAACACTTTATATATATATTTTTAAAATATATATTACATACCGTCGATATATATATATATATATATATATATATATATATATATATATATATATTATGGACTCTCTCGTCGATTTTCGACGCATAATGGTTCACACACACAATGAACACCCACACAGTGATTTGCTTATAGTGGTGACTGTCGATATATATATATATATATATATATATATTATATATATATATAATATATATATATATATATATATATATATAAATAAAGTGAATCCAGATCCCATTTGGAACAACTTGTGACCCTCCTATAGGAGCTCTTCAAATGGGCTGCGATGAAAATAATGCCTTCTAAATGTCATTGTCTATCAAAAGTAAAAGGAATCTGCAAATAAATTAAGGTCTCTGTCAATGGGAATGAAATCCCCAGAATCCGCGAAAAAAGAAACCGTTAAGAGCCTCGGTCGCTGCTATTCCCTGCCTCTTACTGATCGACATCGCTGGCAGGACCTAAGCAAACATCTAAAGGATGGATTACTCTCCATTGATAAATGTGACCTCCTTAATATAGACAAAGTATGGTGTATTTATCTTGGATTAATTCCTAAATCATCCCGGCCAATGCAAATATATGAGGTATCACTTACAAGATTTGAAACAATGGAGCGTTTAATCAGTAAGTATGTGAAAGAATGGTTGGGGATACCTAATTCCTTAACAAACGTTCCTTCATCAATGAAGCTAAAACTTCCGATGGTGTCACTTGTTGAGAAATTTAAATTAGGTAAATCACGACTTTCCCAGATGCTGCACGACTCTCGCGACCCGCTAGTTAAGAACGCCCAACATTCCGTAATAACTGATCGGAAATGGAAGGCGCAACAAGCTGTATAAGATTCAGATCGGTCCTCAAGATGAAAGAAATTTTGGTAAATGGAAGAACACGTCTAGGCCTTCGCACATGGCGTCGGTGGTTTAAAGAATCCACATCAAATAAAAGAAAAACGGTTTCGAAGAAATTCATCATCATGAGAAAGTCACACGTATTGCTACAAGTTGGAGAGTGCAAAAGACAGAGCTGTCACATGGAGTGATATCGCTCTTAGGTATATGGAACCTAAAAAGTTAAGTTTCTTTATAAAGACAGTCTACCACATCTTACCAACACTAGTCAACCTATATGTCTGGAGATTAGCTACATCCAACATATGCAGAGTATGTGGAAAAACTGTCTGCCTCAAACATATTTTCATTGGATGCGAATATGCCTAAGCTACACGTGGAGGCACAATGAAGTCCTGGAGATTCTTGCCGATGCGTCGAAGAGTTGTTGTGAGACTGCAACTTAATTTTCATCTAATAATATCATCAATAAAGTGTTATGTTTTTAACATACTGATGAAATATGAAGGAAGAAATGATAATGCAAGACCAGGTTGTTATAAAATTAAAAAGGTTTTATTTAAATACAGAGTAGAAAATGCTTCTACTCTCAAGCGAACTTAACCAGTATCTAAACGCTCGCGTTCAAATGTAAACAAACGCCATCCATCGTAAGATGGCAGAGACCTCACTTCCGGCTTTGGCAAATCAAAGGGGAGCAACTCTATATTTTTCTTAGGTGTACCTAACACAAAGCAATACATTTCGTTACGGAAGGAAAATCGAACCATATGACCTTAAGGCGATCTCGACTCGTGGGGTCACTTTTCTCATTTACACCGTAAAAATCCGGTTGTTTGTTAGGGGGTTAGAGATTAGTTTTATAATAAATTTTTTAAAAAAACTCTAAAAATCGTCTGTATACAATTAACCGGATTTTGACGGTGTAGATGGAAAAAATATCTCCACGAATCGAAATCGCAAGGTCATTATGGTCTGGAAAATCTTTCGAAACTTCCGCGTGAAAATAGGCACAGCACATCATTGTTTGATGGTTGCACAGACTGACACGTTGTAACCAATTTATAACATCAACTCGTATTTCCAACTGAAATATCATTAACGGCCCAGCATCCTGATATTGTTATACAATCCGTTAAGTTTTAAAAAAAAGTTTTCGTCAATGAGTTAACGGTCAGTGAAACTCCCAGAAATATCAGAAATCGATTATACGAGCACAAATGCGACGTTAAAATTGGTTATTTTAACACCATTGTCCAACAAGTATCTGATACAGATCATAATTTTAATTTCAATGATGCTAAAATGTTAGGTATTTACCACGTACCCCACGTTTACGGGTCAGGCACAAGGTCCTATTAATTTGGGACCACTCACAAACCGAAGCTCATGGATAGTGGGTGCAAAAAAATGCGTTGATCCCGTCGCCATTCCCCCTCAAGGGGGCGCCTCAGGCACCGGGCGATAAACCCAGCCTTGCCTCTTTAAATCGAGTGGGCAGGTGTTGCCTGGGAGAACGGCTCCTGGGATTGACGACATTAGCTTGTGAGATCCAGGGCCGAAGCCACTGGACCCCCCGGCCGAGAGCAGGGACACGTAGAATTATCCACGTTAGACAATGATGCTAAGATGTTAGCTCATATCCACAACAAAAGACTGAGGCAATTTTTTGAATCCGGTGCTATCGCATATTTTTCCACCATTAACCAGCATCCAAGTTTCTTCAACCTATCACCTTTCTTAGGTTGACCTGTTCTTAAAGACTAGAATATATCGGTTTTTAAATAGTTTTTTTCTCCGTGTAAAATATACATATTACTTGTACTTTTGCCAATCAAATTTATTACAATTCTATCATCTTACATATTTTTATACCTAACATAATTACGTATATATATTTACCAACTCCTCCGCACGAGCAGGATGTGACACAAGGTCAATTTCTGAGGTAGAGTTTAACAGGTTTGAATTCAGAGGTTTCCTTCTCCTAGACTGGTTACCAAGCCATGGTTAAAGAGGCCAGTCTGCCCTGCTATTTACCCATAGCTGGATGGAGAATTTGATTAATACCTTTACCAAGGGTATTAGCGCCATGTGAAATGCAAACAGCTCTGCCCAGGAATTGAACTCGGCTCAACGAGTCCATTTTCTAACCATTAGACCACGCGCTTCCATAATTACGTATAGATTAGTTAATTTTTTCTGGACCATATGACCTTTAGATCTCGATTCGTGGGGACACTTTTCTCATTTACACCGTCAAAATCCGGTTAATTGTTAACAAACGATTTTTTAGAGTTTTTTTTTAAATTATAAAACTAACCTAACCTAACGCTAACCCTAACAAACAACCGGATTTTGACAGTGTAAAAGAGAAAAAGTGTCCCCACGAATCGAAATCTCGGAAGGGTGCCTAAAGGTCATATATGGTCCATTTTTCTCTTCCTTCCTTTCTACTTCTTTCCTTCTTTTAATTTACATACTATTTGTCTTTAGAAAAATACGTCACATTCAAAATTTTATATTGAAATATATATCCACTTACAAATCATGTAGGCACAATGGTCGGGAATTTAGGTAACAATGGGCCCAGTATAACTGGCATAGTTAAAAATGGCACAAGTAATAAAATAGGAAAAAATGCCACAACTACAATCATTTATTAATATATATATATATATATATATTAATATATATATATATATATTAATAAAAATGAGTAAAGAAAAGAAATGTAGATGGATAAAATGAATTTATCGATATCACTTTTAATCGATATCACTTACACATGTGTTTCGGTCTGTTTTATCAAAATGTATACGGATTTACGGTTATTATTATTATTAAAATAATCAGATGGGTTGAAATGATGATAATAATATAATAGGAAAAATGCATAAAATATTCCGTACACAGATTTTGCTGACCTTCATCAGAGTAGTATATAATATATATATATTATATATATATAATATAATATTTATATATATATATATAACACTTAAAAATCCTGTAAGTATATTGTACAGGAATTTAGGTAATAAGGAACAGGTAAAAATGGCACCAGTGTTAAAATAGGAAATAATGGGCAAAGCTGCTATGGTTTATTGAAATATATGTATCCATTTAATAAATGCGTTGTACATTTTTTTCCACCAGGGATTGCATGTACTATCCCCACCCTCGACTGAAGAGGGTACAGCCTACTTAGGAACATCAGAAGGCAGTTTTCATATTCCTATATAAATAATACTTTAGAAAATTGACATGTAGTAGGTGGGGGCCATTAATCATAGTTTCAGGAGAATGCCATGCAACATAGCACCATTTTATATTGTGTAGTCAGATTTATGATACCGCTGACTATACATTGTCATCTTAGTTTGGTTTGGTTTGTTTTGTTTTACGGCATATCAACCTTGGTGGGTCATTTAAATGCCGACAAAGTTGTGAAATAAATTCATTATTAATGCATAATACAATTTTGTTTATAAACTCATGTTTTCTTATTTAAACCCATAGATGGGACCCTAACAGGTACTACCACTCCGGGTCAGAGGTGGACCAAGGAGCAGTGGGGATCAAGGGGTGCTCCACATTCCCCAAACCTCCAAAACTGGAACCTCACCATCAGATAGAGTTTAATGTTATTCCCAGGACATGTAGACCCTCAGTCACCGCCTTCTAGCACCCATATGATAAAAAGTGTTTGGGCTGCTATAAAGAGCAATAGGGTTGGGGCAATCATATATGTTGTAGGTGACTCACCTATGACACGAAACATGGACTTACCCAAGGGTATATATTAAAGCTACTCAAACGATTAGTACAGATACAGTTCTTCGTGGAAGCTGAACAAGGAAAACCTTTCCATTGTACGTTCATATTATTATTGCTGAATACAATCTGTTCCCTACATTTATACCCATGTTGAGTTATTATTTATTGACCCTTAAACAGGTGATAGGGCTTCATGTGACCGGCCGATTGATCGAGAGGGGGCCTAAGTAATGTTCTAAGTGGAGTGTTGCAATGTCATAGACATTGCTCATCCACCAAGATCCGTCCTTAAGCATCACAGGTCGCCACGACGGCGAAACAGGTGGCCCAATTGGGGGAGTCTTACCCCACTGCGAGGTGCAGTCGGTGCATTCTAACAGCCGCAGTCGACAGGGCGGTTTTAAAAATTGTATAGTGTGAGATATGATACCGCTGAATTTAAAAATTTGTTGCCTTTTGGAAGATAAAGTTTTTTTCTCTCGTTCAGTCATAATTCACTAACACCATTTCCTTGATTTATTAAAAAATAATTAAAAGGGAGGAAGATAATAATTTCCTAAGAATTAATCTCTTTAGAAAATTTTCTTCTGTGAAACTGTCAATTTTCTGAGGTATAACATTTCGGTTATTTCCTAGAACTCCAACCTAAAAAAAGGGGGAACCACTCTGAATGAATTTTATTTGTTAATTAATCTACCCATTATTTTCCCATTAAACGAACCCCTAAACTCTAACCCCATCTTCATCATTTTTCTAGTAGAACAATAAATAACTTATAAATTAATTCAGAGTGGTTCCCCTTTTTTCTAGGTTGGAGTTATAGGAAATAACCTACATTTCTTGTCAAACTTTTTTCTTTCCTCAAAAAGTGAATATTCCAATGCCGAAAATTTTGGTATTCTTGAACATTCTCAAGCGTTTTGCTTTGTAGGAGTGGTGTTCAGTAATTGTCATACTTAAAAAATAAGACCATTAAGTGCTAGATGGGTTTGAAAAAATGCTTATTGTGATCAATTCCTGAACTTTCTCAACCGTTTTTGCTTGTAGGAGTGGTGTTCAGTAATTGTAATACCTTAAAAAAATAGACACATTAAGTGCTAGATGGGTTTGAAAAATGCTTTATTGTGAATCAACTCTTGAACTCTCAACCGTTTTTGCTTTGTAGGAGTGGTGTTCAGTAAATTGTCATACTTAAAAAAATAAGACCATTAAGTGCTAGATGGGTTTGAAATGCTTTATTGTGAATCAAACTCTTCAACTTTCTTCAACCGTTTTTGGCTTTTGTAGGATGGTGTTACAGTAAATTTTGTCATACCTTAAAAAAAAAGACCATTAAGTGCAGATGGGTTTGAAAAATGCTTTATTGTGAATCAAACTCTTCAACTTTCTTCAACGTTTTGCTTTTGTAGGAGTGGTGGTTTCAGTAAATTGTCAATACCTTAAAAAATAAGACATATAAGTGCTAGATGGGTTTGAAAATATGCTTTATTGTCGAATCAACTTTTCAATTTCCTCTCAACCGTTGCTTGGTAGCGTGGTGTTCAGTAAATTGTCATAACCTTAAAAAAAATAAGACCATTAAGTGCTAGAGGGTTTGAAAATGCTTTATTGTGAATCACTCTTGACCTTTCTCAACGTTTTGCTTTGTAGGAGTGGTGGTTCAGTAAATTGTCATACCTTAAAAAAATAAGCACCATAAGTGCTAGATGGGTTTGAAAAATGCTTATAGTGAATCAACTCTTCAACTTTCTCAACCCGTTTTGCTTTGTAGGAATGTGTTCAAGTAATTGTATACCTTAAAAAAATAAGCCCATTAAGTGCTAGATGGGTTTGAAAAATGCTTTATAGTGAATCAACTCTTCAACCTTTCTCAACCGTTTTGCTTTGTAGGAATGGTGTTCAGTAAATTGTCCATACTTAAAAAATAAGACCATTAAGTGCTAAGATGGGTTTGAAAAATGCTTTTATAGTGAATCAACTCTTCAACTTTCTCAACCGTTTTGCTTTGTAGGAGTGGTGTTCAGTAAATTGTCATACATTAAAAAAATAAGATCATTAATTGCTAGATGGGTTTGAAAAATGCTTATTGTGAATCAACTCTGCAAACTTTCTCAACCGGTTTTGCTTTGTAGGAGTGTGTTCAGTAAATTGTCATACTTAAAAAAATAAGACCATTAAGTGCAGATGGGTTTGAAAATGCTTTATAGTGAATCAACTCTTCACTTTCTCAACCGTTTGCTTTGTAGGAGTGGGTGTTCACGTAAAATTGTCATACCTTAAAAAATAAGACATTAAGTGTAGATGGGTTGAAAATGCTTTGTTGTGAATCAACTTTGAACTTTTCTCAACCGTTTGCTTTGTCGGAGTGGTGTTCAGTAATTTGGTCATACCTTAAAAAATAATC
>CM042179.1:24674982-24705174 GCA_023376005.1 Doryteuthis pealeii | reverse complement strand
AAAGGAATTTTTCCGTGCGTATTTCATGGCCGAAAGCAGTATGGTTTTCTGACATATCCTGCTGACGGTCACCGGTTTTTAGATTTCTGGCGAAGGGAAATCATTAGTATAACATCGCTGATGAGACCTTTGATGAAGTTGAAACAATCTGTCGATGTTCTACAACCGAATAATTTTTACCAAAATTCACTTGTCAATATTTTCTTCTATAATTATCGAAAATTTATGCGAATATACGCATTGTAAATTGCCTTCAAGCAAAATATAAATTAATAATATATACTTATTCAACAATGCTTCTAAAATAAACAAAACATCCAAAAATCTTAGTCCCTGAGCTCGTGGAGATTGTTTGAAATTCTTTTAATCTTTTTTTTTTTTTTTCTTTTTTTTTTTTTAAGGCAATTGACATTACAAAACTTTTTTTCAAATATCCGGCGTTCCTCAACTTTTTTTAAACAACAAACAGACGATTACACCAGCGCCATGGATAAAGTACTATAAAAAAAACAACACCTAGTACTTTTAATAACTCTGATGATGAATTTTATTCCGAAAAATTTAGAATTTAAAAAAAAAAAGTAAATAAATATAATTTTCAACACGTATGCAATTGTCAATTGCCTTCAAAAATCTATATATATATATATAATATATATATATATATATATATATATATATATATCCTTTCTTTTTTTACTTGCTGTCATTTCTTCTTGGTTGTTCTTTCTGTTTTCATGGCCAAATCAGTCCAGTGACAACAACTATGGTGACAGACTCCTAACATTTATTCTTAAACTAGAGATGATGGTCGGTTTAGCTCAGTCAGTTGAGCGTTCGACTAGGAACCAGAAGGTTCTCGGTTCAATACACACCCTCGCCAACTCAGCATATGAGTAGTACAGGGATCTGTGCAGTAAAAGTAAGCGATGGTAGGTGTAGTGCTCAACCTCAGACATTAAAATAATCTCTCTTGGTCTAGCACAAGTGAAAAAGCTGATTGGCTGATATACTGACTTAAGGCCGCCCCGACGACTTTACTTTTACTTATAAAATATAGCAAAATATTCTTTTATATATATATATATATATATATACAATATATATACAAATACCCTAGTCTTGTACTTCTTTTGTGCTTATTGGCTGCATTCACTTATGTTGATTTACCATTTGTTTCTGTCTCCATACGTCATACACTTACTATTCTGTTGCATCTTACCTATTTTTGTGGTTTGATATAATTGGGCCCTTATGTTATTGTTGTGCTGCTTATTAGAGATTCAGTTTTCTCTCTTGGTTTCCTTTTCTTAACCTTTTCTTCTCATGTGCAATTCTCCAGTTTGTCGCTTGAAGTATCCATATAGTTATTTTTTTCGCTTATTTCCTATAACTCCAACCTAAAAAAGGAATGAATGAATTTTATAAATTATTTATTTATTTTATAGATCTACTAGGAAAAAAAGAAGTTAGGGTTTTTGGTTTTAGGGTTAGTTTAATGGGAAAATAATGGGTAGATTAATTAGCAGATAAAATTATTATTCAGAGTGGTTCCCCTTTTTTAGGTTGGGGTTAAAGGAAATAACCATTTTTTCTTCTCATTTCTGTTTTTCTAGTTTTTGTTGTTTTTCTTATATTAAATAAGAAAAACATTTTCTTTTACAGCTCCAACTCATTCTCAACAATTCTTTTGATGATGATGCATTTAGTGATAAAGACGATGATATCCTAATATTTGCTGAATGTAAGTATCTTAACTCTTAATGTCTATACCGGAAGTCACATTTTTTTCCTAATCCACCCCAAACAATAGCCTTTGTTTAATTAATATTTAAACATATTTTTGCAGTCTTTGATTTAAGGGAATAACAGGTAACTTTAATGAAAAGGCCATTTTTAGCTATTTATGATAAATCCTTATAGAATGGGGCTCTGGACTTTGTTTAAAGTGTAATATTAAACATATTTAGAAGTCTTTGATTTAAGGGAATAACAGGTAACTTTAAATGAAAAGCCATTTTTAGCTATTTATTGATAAATCCTTATTGGAATGGGGCTCTGGACTTTGTTTAAATGTAATATTAAACATATTTAGAAGTCTTTGATTTAAGGGAAATAACAGGTAACTTTAAATGAAAAGGCCATTTTTAGCTATTTATTGATAAATCCTTATAGGAATGGGGATCTAGACTTTGAAAATTCTCAACAGGATGTTAAGAGTTAATAGAGGTCTCACTTCCAACCACAACAATATTTGTTTGGTTTCTTAGTTTTAATGGCATTCACAACCTTTGTGGGTTAAAGTCAAAGCTCATCCTTGTAGAAGAACAGTAAGTAAGTAAAGTCATTGGGGTGGCCTACAGTTGGTATCAGCCAATCAACGAGGGAGTCTATCCCCTTTTCACTAGCGCTAGACCAAGAGATTATTTTAGCGTCTTAGGTGGAGCGCCACACTTACCATCAGCTCCTTACTTTACCGCACAAATCCCTGTGCTACTCATACTCTGAGTTGGCGAGGGCTGGTATCAAATTAGGAACCTTATTGTTTCTAGCCAAACACTAGTGGTACTATTTAACCCAAAGCTAGGGGGATAAGGTGGGTGTCATACCTTTTCCCTAAAGATATTAATCCAAAAGTGAACATAATAATGTGACTGGTGTTCAGACTTGCTTACAATGATGTTTTAGTCTGGTACATTGGCTGCTATACCACACGAAGTGGTAGTACCTGTTAGGGTCCCATCTATGGGTGAAATAGAAGAAAATAAGTTAAAAATGTGTTTAAGAAAAAATTGAATTTAAAAAGAGAATTTTCAATACCCATCAAGAATGAATGAAATAGAATGTCTTCGGCATAAAATAACCCAGCAAGGGATGACATGCTGTAAAACCTACCAACTAACCAACCAACCATCAGTCTGGCACATTAACCACTACATTATAGGATAGAAGAAAAAAAAAAAGGTTATTTCCTATAAGTCTAACATAAACAAAGGATAACCACTCTTGACTGATAAATTATTTATTTATTCATTGGTCTACTTGGAAAAAAGAAGACGGGGTTAGGGTTAGTTTAATGGGAAAATAAATAAATTATTTATCAGTCAAGAGTGGTTCCCCTTTGTTTATGTTGGAATTATAGGAAATAACCGAAAAAAAATTATAAATTATTTGGGCTAATATTGGTAAATAGCAGTGCAGACTTGGCTCTTTAACCTTGGGTATTGTGACCGGTCTGGAGAAGGAAATCTCTGAATACAAAACTGGTAAACTCTGCTTGAAAATAATTGACCTTATGTCCCCTCCTGCTTGTGTGGAGGGGTTGGGTAAATACATGTTGTGAAATTTATGGGATGGTTATAGTTATTTATTATTCTTTGGAAAGTTTGAATAAAATATCTTTTAATTTTGGGGTCATTCTATTTGTATCATCATCATCATCAAGTCATGCCAACAGTAGAGATTCCCATGACTCTCCCTCATCAAGTCCTCCACATGGCATCCAGTATCTGCACATTTTGAAAAGATGAAGGGCAATGGGGTACCATCCTTGTAGCTAATGAATATTTGATTAACAATCAAGTCTCCTTGATTTTGTTAATATTTCCATGTTTATTGCCATCATACTCACAATATTTTCTACATATAGAAAGGATGAAAGTAACTGTGAAAAACATCCTTGTAGCTAATGAATATTTGATTAACAATCAAGTCTCCTTGATTTTGTTAATATTTCCATGTTTATTGCCATCATCCTCACAATATTATCTACATATAGAAAGGATGAAAGTAACTGTGAAAAATATCCTTGTAGCTAATGAATATTTGATTAACAATCAAGTCTCCTTGATTTTGTTAATATTTCCATGATTATTGCCATCATCCTCAATATTATCTACATATAGAAAGGATGAAAGTGATGTGAATCCGTATCAATTTATCTACGGTTTGTGTTAGATCACTGTAGTTAAGCACCAATCAGCCTTTTCAATACTTAATTAAGTGGCCACTTAAGTAACAGCAGGTACTGTAAGCAACCTGAGACCTTTATTTATCAAAATGCCTTGATTTGACATTAAGCAACCCGAAAACAGTTGATATAGTGTATAATAAAACAACCAACCAACAAACCATATATTTGTTAATATTTCCATGTTTATTACCATCATCTTCACAGCATTATGTTTATCTTTTTATAATTATTTTAGCTTTGGATCAAACTTGCAGCCAATTTGATGAATCAATCACTGATGTGAAGAAAGAATCTTCATGTGATATTGTAACATCTAAACGAATAACACCTAAAGCCAAGAAACTGATCTGCAGCAAAGAAGAAATTGAAAGAAAGAAGAGAGAAGCCTTAAACCGAAGAAAGAAACTTGGTGCTGTTAAAAAAAAATGATATGAAATAAAAACACATTGTACAATTTTCAATTATGTCTTTTTTTAGCGGTGGGGGTCACTGGTTAATTATAAATTTTTCTTTTACAATATCATTATCATCTGTTCCCTATCGGTTATCACTTCAGGTAAAGCCCTCTGCATGGACCAGTATCTGCACATGATCAATGTAAATTTTTTTTTTTTTTTTTTTTTTTTTTGGTCAGCCAACACTGGTGTGTCCATGCATAGTAGTCCACTTTTGAGTCCAAAGTTGACATCACTTTCTGTAGATGCAATATTACTACCTAGAGATGTGAACTGGTCTACTAATTTTAGAGGTTTGTCATCCACATATTTTATCTAATTGTTGAGTAATTAATTGGTTTCTTTTATTTTTGTTTCTTTTTCATTAAAAAATGTATTCATTTTGATTATTCATTTTTTAGACCTAAAAGAGAGTTTTGATTATTATGTATCAAACTAGATACATACACACACATGTTTATATATACACACACATATATCTATACACACACACACACACATATATATATATAAACATTATATAATTATTACATATAACTCCTATTTATATTATATACACATATATATACCTACATGTACACAAACGCACACACACATACACATATATATTATATATATATATATATATATACCAACCCCACTGCACAAATAGGATGTGACATGGTCAATTTTTCAAGTGGGGATTAAGATTTGAATTCAGTTTTTCTTCTTCCAGTCTAGTTGCCTAACCAAGGTTAAAGAGCCCACTCTACCCTATTATTTACCATAGCTGGAGGGAGAATAGTTGGATGAATACCTTTCCCAAAGGTATTAGCCTTATGTGAATTGCAAAAAGCCTTATCCAGGATTTGAACTCATGTCGCCATGTCCCTTTCCTATGATGATAACCATTACACCACATGCTTCCACAAAATATATACAATTTTGCATATAAAATCAAACTCGCTATTCAGTAGTACTGGATCAGACCATATGACCTTTAGGCACCCCTTTTTCGATCTCGTTTCATCAGGACATTTTTTTTTATATACACACCGTCAAAATCCGGTTGTTTGTTAGGGGTTGGGGTTTGTTTTATAATTTAAAACAAAAACTCTAAAAATCATCTGTTAACAAACAACCGGATTTTGATGGTGTAAATGAAAAAAAATGTCCTGATGAAACAAGATCAAAAAAGGGGTGCCTAAAGGTCATATGGTCCACTGGATCTAAAAGACTACTCATGGCGATTATCATATGGGTGCTAGAAGGCAGTGGCTGAGGGTCTACATGTCCTGGGAATGACATTAAACTCTATCTGATGGTGAGGTTCCAGTTTTGGAGGTTTGGGGAATGTGGCGCACCCATTCATTGCCATTGCTCACTAGTGCACTCTGACCTGGTGTGGTAGTACCTGTTAGGGTCCCATCTATGGGTTAAATAGAAAACATGAGTTTATAAACAAAACTATCACCAAAATCAGACTCTCTCTCTCTTAAATTCACTTTCAGCTTTTTGTCGTCTTTCATGTTCCTTTTTTTAATACAATTTAGAAAACATAAAATCTGTGTTTGTTTTTCCTTGCCACCACACTAGTAACACCCCTTCATCACCATTGCAACCTGGTCCACTCTGACCCGGAGTGGTAGTACCTGTTAGGATCCCATTTATGGGTTAAATAGAAAAATGACTATCCATTAAATGAATTTATTTCAAAACTTTGTCGGCATTAAATGACCCACTGAGGTTGATATGACGTAAAACAAACCTAAAATTAATAGATTCCTTCATACAAAATGGCAGCAACACTGGAATAACTGTATCCACAATAAACTCTTCCTAATCAAACCAACTTTGGGAGGCTGCAGACCAACTTTAAGGAAGTCTAGAAAGGAACAAATCATTATGTCCCGATTATGCATTGGTCATACAAAACTAACACACTCTTATATACTCAAACAAGAACAACAACCACAATGTGAAACATGTCAAACACCCCTGACAGTCAAACACTTATTGATGGAATGCAGATTTTTTGCTCACATCAGAAAACATTATTTTAAAGCAAACAATATGAAGGACCTATTTGAAAATGTTAACATAGAGGATATTTTCTCCTTTTTGAGGGAAATAAAATTATACCATAGAATATAGACATGAAACAAATCAATGTCATAGAGTATGATTCCCAATAATGCTAACACATTGTTAAAACCAATTACTAAATGTATATATATGAATACACAATATGTATAACAACCCAACCGCTAGGCATGATATAACCCTGGACGGGTTGATATGTCGTTAAAATTAATAAACCAACCAACCAAACCAAACTTCTCGTGGTGAGCATATTGGTTTAATATCTAGTGTGTCCCATTGTGGTGTAGTTGTTATCAAGCTAGTCTTGCAGATCTATTACTACTTAATGGTTAGTTCGATCCTCAATGGGTGCATCATACTTTTGACCTTAATAGGGTTAGATTTACCTATCAACAGTGGTTTTTTGGAGTGATATGATATTTACCATGTACCCCACGTTGTATGGGTAAGGCACAAGGCCCTATTAATGTGGGGCCACCCACAAACAAAAGATCATGGTTGGCGGGAGCAAAAATTGCATTGATCCTGTCAGCATTCCCCCTCAAAGATTGCACCTCAGGCACTGGGCAATAAATCCAGCCCTGTCCCTTTAAATCAAGAGGGCAAGTGTTGCCTGGCGGGATGGCCCCCTGGGATCAACGATATTAGCTTGTAAGGTCCAGGGCTGAAGCCACTGGAACCTCACCACGCGGGACGGGTCTACATTTAGGGGCTTTTTGGAGTGATATGCCACAAGACAACAAAATAAAGAAGTATGGCATTCAAGAATTTATGTTAAATTCATATCTTTGTGAATTCTTGTGGGAATAGAAGAACAAAGAAAGTAACACTTACAATCAAATTCTTAATGATATAGTTGATTCACAATAAAGCATTTTTCAAACCCATCTAGCACTTAATGGTCTTATTTTTTTAAGGTATGACAATTTACTGAACACCACTCCTACAAAGCAAAACGGTTGAGAAAGTTCAAGAGTTGATTCACAATAAAGCATTTTTCAAACCCATCTAGCACTTAATGGTCTTATTTTTTTAAGGTATGACAATTTACTGAACACCACTCCTACAAAGCAAAACCGTTGAGAAAGTTCAAGAGTTGATTCACAATAAAGCATTTTTCAAACCCATCTAGCACTTAATGGTCTTATTTTTTTAAGGTATGACAATTTACTGAACACCACTCCTACAAAGCAAAACGGTTGAGAAAGTTCAAGAGTTGATTCACAATAAAGCATTTTTCAAACCCATCTAGCACTTAATGGTCTTATTTTTTTAAGGTATGACAATTTACTGAACACCACTCCTACAAAGCAAAACGGTTGAGAAAGTTCAAGAGTTGATTCACAATAAAGCATTTTTCAAACCCATCTAGCACTTAATGGTCTTATTTTTTTAAGGTATGACAATTTACTGAACACCACTCCTACAAAGCAAAACGGTTGAGAAAGTTCAAGAGTTGATTCACAATAAAGCATTTTTCAAACCCATCTAGCACTTAATGGTCTTATTTTTTTAAGGTATGACAATTTACTGAACACCACTCCTACAAAGCAAAACCGTTGAGAAAGTTCAAGAGTTGATTCACAATAAAGCATTTTTCAAACCCATCTAGCACTTAATGGTCTTATTTTTTTTAAGGTATGACAATTTACTGAACACCACTCCTACAAAGCAAAACCGTTGAGAAAGTTCAAGAGTTGATTCACAATAAAGCATTTTTCAAACCCATCTAGCACTTAATGGTCTTATTTTTTTAAGGTATGACAATTTACTGAACACCACTCCTACAAAGCAAAACCGTTGAGAAAGTTCAAGAGTTGATTCACAATAAAGCATTTTTCAAACCCATCTAGCACTTAATGGTCTTATTTTTTTAAGGTATGACAATTTACTGAACACCACTCCTACAAAGCAAAACCGTTGAGAAAGTTCAAGAGTTGATTCACAATAAAGCATTTTTCAAACCCATCTAGCACTTAATGGTCTTATTTTTTTAAGGTATGACAATTTACTGAACACCACTCCTACAAAGCAAAACCGTTGAGAAAGTTCAAGAGTTGATTCACAATAAAGCATTTTTCAAACCCATCTAGCACTTAATGGTCTTATTTTTTTAAGGTATGACAATTTACTGAACACCACTCCTACAAAGCAAAACGTTGAGAAAGTTCAAGAGTTGATTCACAATAAAGCATTTTTCAAACCCATCTAGCACTTAATGGTCTTATTTTTTTAAGGTATGACAATTTACTGAACACCACTCCTACAAAGCAAAACCGTTGAGAAAGTTCAAGAGTTGATTCACAATAAAGCATTTTTCAAACCCATCTAGCACTTAATGGTCTTATTTTTTTAAGGTATGACAATTTACTGAACACCACTCCTACAAAGCAAAACCGTTGAGAAAGTTCAAGAGTTGATTCACAATAAAGCATTTTTCAAACCCATCTAGCACTTAATGGTCTTATTTTTTTAAGGTATGACAATTTACTGAACACCACTCCTACAAAGCAAAACGTTGAGAAAGTTCAAGAGTTGATTCACAATAAAGCATTTTTCAAACCCATCTAGCACTTAATGGTCTTATTTTTTTAAGGTATGACAATTTACTGAACACCACTCCTACAAAGCAAAACCGTTGAGAAAGTTCAAGAGTTGATTCACAATAAAGCATTTTTCAAACCCATCTAGCACTTAATGGTCTTATTTTTTTAAGGTATGACAATTTACTGAACACCACTCCTACAAAGCAAAACCGTTGAGAAAGTTCAAGAGTTGATTCACAATAAAGCATTTTTCAAACCCATCTAGCACTTAATGGTCTTATTTTTTTAAGGTATGACAATTTACTGAACACCACTCCTACAAAGCAAAACCGTTGAGAAAGTTCAAGAGTTGATTCACAATAAAGCATTTTTCAAACCCATCTAGCACTTAATGGTCTTATTTTTTTAAGGTATGACAATTTACTGAACACCACTCCTACAAAGCAAAACGGTTGAGAAAGTTCAAGAGTTGATTCACAATAAAGCATTTTTTCAAACCCATCTAGCACTTAATGGTCTTATTTTTTTAAGGTATGACAATTTACTGAACACCACTCCTACAAAGCAAAACCGTTGAGAAAGTTCAAGAGTTGATTCACAATAAAGCATTTTTCAAACCCATCTAGCACTTAATGGTCTTATTTTTTTAAGGTATGACAATTTACTGAACACCACTCCTACAAAGCAAAACGGTTGAGAAAGTTCAAGAGTTGATTCACAATAAAGCATTTTTCAAACCCATCTAGCACTTAATGGTCTTATTTTTTTAAGGTATGACAATTTACTGAACACCACTCCTACAAAGCAAAACGGTTGAGAAAGTTCAAGAGTTGATTCACAATAAAGCATTTTTCAAACCCATCTAGCACTTAATGGTCTTATTTTTTTAAGGTATGACAATTTACTGAACACCACTCCTACAAAGCAAAACGGTTGAGAAAGTTCAAGAGTTGATTCACAATAAAGCATTTTTCAAACCCATCTAGCACTTAATGGTCTTATTTTTTTAAGGTATGACAATTTACTGAACACCACTCCTACAAAGCAAAACGGTTGAGAAAGTTCAAGAGTTGATTCACAATAAAGCATTTTTCAAACCCATCTAGCACTTAATGGTCTTATTTTTTTAAGGTATGACAATTTACTGAACACCACTCCTACAAAGCAAAACGGTTGAGAAAGTTCAAGAGTTGATTCACAATAAAGCATTTTTCAAACCCATCTAGCACTTAATGGTCTTATTTTTTTAAGGTATGACAATTTACTGAACACCACTCCTACAAAGCAAAACGGTTGAGAAAGTTCAAGAGTTGATTCACAATAAAGCATTTTTCAAACCCATCTAGCACTTAATGGTCTTATTTTTTTAAGGTATGACAATTTACTGAACACCACTCCTACAAAGCAAAACGTTGAGAAAGTTCAAGAGTTGATTCACAATAAAGCATTTTTCAAACCCATCTAGCACTTAATGGTCTTATTTTTTAAGGTATGACAATTTACTGAACACCACTCCTACAAAGCAAAACGGTTGAGAAAGTTCAAGAGTTGATTCACAATAAAGCATTTTTCAAACCCATCTAGCACTTAATGGTCTTATTTTTTTAAGGTATGACAATTTACTGAACACCACTCCTACAAAGCAAAACCGTTGAGAAAGTTCAAGAGTTGATTCACAATAAAGCATTTTTCAAACCCATCTAGCACTTAATGGTCTTATTTTTTTAAGGTATGACAATTTACTGAACACCACTCCTACAAAGCAAAACGGTTGAGAAAGTTCAAGAGTTGATTCACAATAAAGCATTTTTCAAACCCATCTAGCACTTAATGGTCTTATTTTTTTAAGGTATGACAATTTACTGAACACCACTCCTACAAAGCAAAACCGTTGAGAAAGTTCAAGAGTTGATTCACAATAAAGCATTTTTCAAACCCATCTAGCACTTAATGGTCTTATTTTTTTAAGGTATGACAATTTACTGAACACCACTCCTACAAAGCAAAACGGTTGAGAAAGTTCAAGAGTTGATTCACAATAAAGCATTTTTCAAACCCATCTAGCACTTAATGGTCTTATTTTTTTAAGGTATGACAATTTACTGAACACCACTCCTACAAAGCAAAACGTTGAGAAAGTTCAAGAGTTGATTCACAATAAAGCATTTTTTCAAACCCATCTAGCACTTAATGGTCTTATTTTTTTAAGGTATGACAATTTACTGAACACCACTCCTACAAAGCAAAACCGTTGAGAAAGTTCAAGAGTTGATTCACAATAAAGCATTTTTCAAACCCATCTAGCACTTAATGGTCTTATTTTTTTAAGGTATGACAATTTACTGAACACCACTCCTACAAAGCAAAACCGTTGAGAAAGTTCAAGAGTTGATTCACAATAAAGCATTTTTCAAACCCATCTAGCACTTAATGGTCTTATTTTTTTAAGGTATGACAATTTACTGAACACCACTCCTACAAAGCAAAACCGTTGAGAAAGTTCAAGAGTTGATTCACAATAAAGCATTTTTCAAACCCATCTAGCACTTAATGGTCTTATTTTTTTAAGGTATGACAATTTACTGAACACCACTCCTACAAAGCAAAACCGTTGAGAAAGTTCAAGAGTTGATTCACAATAAAGCATTTTTCAAACCCATCTAGCACTTAATGGTCTTATTTTTTTAAGGTATGACAATTTACTGAACACCACTCCTACAAAGCAAAACCGTTGAGAAAGTTCAAGAGTTGATTCACAATAAAGCATTTTTCAAACCCATCTAGCACTTAATGGTCTTATTTTTTTAAGGTATGACAATTTACTGAACACCACTCCTACAAAGCAAAACGTTGAGAAAGTTCAAGAGTTGATTCACAATAAAGCATTTTTCAAACCCATCTAGCACTTAATGGTCTTATTTTTTTAAGGTATGACAATTTACTGAACACCACTCCTACAAAGCAAAACCGTTGAGAAAGTTCAAGAGTTGATTCACAATAAAGCATTTTTCAAACCCATCTAGCACTTAATGGTCTTATTTTTTTAAGGTATGACAATTTACTGAACACCACTCCTACAAAGCAAAACGGTTGAGAAAGTTCAAGAGTTGATTCACAATAAAGCATTTTTCAAACCCATCTAGCACTTAATGGTCTTATTTTTTTAAGGTATGACAATTTACTGAACACCACTCCTACAAAGCAAAACCGTTGAGAAAGTTCAAGAGTTGATTCACAATAAAGCATTTTTCAAACCCATCTAGCACTTAATGGTCTTATTTTTTTAAGGTATGACAATTTACTGAACACCACTCCTACAAAGCAAAACGGTTGAGAAAGTTCAAGAGTTGATTCACAATAAAGCATTTTTCAAACCCATCTAGCACTTAATGGTCTTATTTTTTTAAGGTATGACAATTTACTGAACACCACTCCTACAAAGCAAAACGGTTGAGAAAGTTCAAGAGTTGATTCACAATAAAGCATTTTTCAAACCCATCTAGCACTTAATGGTCTTATTTTTTTAAGGTATGACAATTTACTGAACACCACTCCTACAAAGCAAAACGGTTGAGAAAGTTCAAGAGTTGATTCACAATAAAGCATTTTTCAAACCCATCTAGCACTTAATGGTCTTATTTTTTTAAGGTATGACAATTTACTGAACACCACTCCTACAAAGCAAAACGGTTGAGAAAGTTCAAGAGTTGATTCACAATAAAGCATTTTTCAAACCCATCTAGCACTTAATGGTCTTATTTTTTTAAGGTATGACAATTTACTGAACACCACTCCTACAAAGCAAAACGGTTGAGAAAGTTCAAGAGTTGATTCACAATAAAGCATTTTTCAAACCCATCTAGCACTTAATGGTCTTATTTTTTTAAGGTATGACAATTTACTGAACACCACTCCTACAAAGCAAAACGGTTGAGAAAGTTCAAGAGTTGATTCACAATAAAGCATTTTTCAAACCCATCTAGCACTTAATGGTCTTATTTTTTTAAGGTATGACAATTTACTGAACACCACTCCTACAAAGCAAAACCGTTGAGAAAGTTCAAGAGTTGATTCACAATAAAGCATTTTTCAAACCCATCTAGCACTTAATGGTCTTATTTTTTTAAGGTATGACAATTTACTGAACACCACTCCTACAAAGCAAAACGGTTGAGAAAGTTCAAGAGTTGATTCACAATAAAGCATTTTTCAAACCCATCTAGCACTTAATGGTCTTATTTTTTTAAGGTATGACAATTTACTGAACACCACTCCTACAAAGCAAAACGTTGAGAAAGTTCAAGAGTTGATTCACAATAAAGCATTTTTCAAACCCATCTAGCACTTAATGGTCTTATTTTTTTAAGGTATGACAATTTACTGAACACCACTCCTACAAAGCAAAACCGTTGAGAAAGTTCAAGAGTTGATTCACAATAAAGCATTTTTCAAACCCATCTAGCACTTAATGGTCTTATTTTTTTAAGGTATGACAATTTACTGAACACCACTCCTACAAAGCAAAACGGTTGAGAAAGTTCAAGAGTTGATTCACAATAAAGCATTTTTCAAACCCATCTAGCACTTAATGGTCTTATTTTTTTAAGGTATGACAATTTACTGAACACCACTCCTACAAAGCAAAACGTTGAGAAAGTTCAAGAGTTGATTCACAATAAAGCATTTTTCAAACCCATCTAGCACTTAATGGTCTTATTTTTTTAAGGTATGACAATTTACTGAACACCACTCCTACAAAGCAAAACCGTTGAGAAAGTTCAAGAGTTGATTCACAATAAAGCATTTTTCAAACCCATCTAGCACTTAATGGTCTTATTTTTTTAAGGTATGACAATTTACTGAACACCACTCCTACAAAGCAAAAACGTTGAGAAAGTTCAAGAGTTGATTCACAATAAAGCATTTTTCAAACCCATCTAGCACTTAATGGTCTTATTTTTTTAAGGTATGACAATTTACTGAACACCACTCCTACAAAGCAAAACCGTTGAGAAAGTTCAAGAGTTGATTCACAATAAAGCATTTTTCAAACCCATCTAGCACTTAATGGTCTTATTTTTTTAAGGTATGACAATTTACTGAACACCACTCCTACAAAGCAAAACCGTTGAGAAAGTTCAAGAGTTGATTCACAATAAAGCATTTTTCAAACCCATCTAGCACTTAATGGTCTTATTTTTTTAAGGTATGACAATTTACTGAACACCACTCCTACAAAGCAAAACCGTTGAGAAAGTTCAAGAGTTGATTCACAATAAAGCATTTTTCAAACCCATCTAGCACTTAATGGTCTTATTTTTTTAAGGTATGACAATTTACTGAACACCACTCCTACAAAGCAAAACCGTTGAGAAAGTTCAAGAGTTGATTCACAATAAAGCATTTTTCAAACCCATCTAGCACTTAATGGTCTTATTTTTTTAAGGTATGACAATTTACTGAACACCACTCCTACAAAGCAAAACCGTTGAGAAAGTTCAAGAGTTGATTCACAATAAAGCATTTTTCAAACCCATCTAGCACTTAATGGTCTTATTTTTTTAAGGTATGACAATTTACTGAACACCACTCCTACAAAGCAAAACGGTTGAGAAAGTTCAAGAGTTGATTCACAATAAAGCATTTTTCAAACCCATCTAGCACTTAATGGTTTTTTTTTAAGGTATGACAATTTACTGAACACCACTCCTACAAAGCAAAACCGTTGAGAAAGTTCAAGAGTTGATTCACAATAAAGCATTTTTCAAACCCATCTAGCACTTAATGGTCTTATTTTTTTAAGGTATGACAATTTACTGAACACCACTCCTACAAAGCAAAACCGTTGAGAAAGTTCAAGAGTTGATTCACAATAAAGCATTTTTCAAACCCATCTAGCACTTAATGGTCTTATTTTTTTAAGGTATGACAATTTACTGAACACCACTCCTACAAAGCAAAACCGTTGAGAAAGTTCAAGAGTTGATTCACAATAAAGCATTTTTCAAACCCATCTAGCACTTAATGGTCTTATTTTTTTAAGGTATGACAATTTACTGAACACCACTCCTACAAAGCAAAACGGTTGAGAAAGTTCAAGAGTTGATTCACAATAAAGCATTTTTCAAACCCATCTAGCACTTAATGGTCTTATTTTTTTAAGGTATGACAATTTACTGAACACCACTCCTACAAAGCAAAACGGTTGAGAAAGTTCAAGAGTTGATTCACAATAAAGCATTTTTCAAACCCATCTAGCACTTAATGGTCTTATTTTTTTAAGGTATGACAATTTACTGAACACCACTCCTACAAAGCAAAACCGTTGAGAAAGTTCAAGAGTTGATTCACAATAAAGCATTTTTCAAACCCATCTAGCACTTAATGGTCTTATTTTTTTAAGGTATGACAATTTACTGAACACCACTCCTACAAAGCAAAACGGTTGAGAAAGTTCAAGAGTTGATTCACAATAAAGCATTTTTCAAACCCATCTAGCACTTAATGGTCTTATTTTTTTAAGGTATGACAATTTACTGAACACCACTCCTACAAAGCAAAACGTTGAGAAAGTTCAAGAGTTGATTCACAATAAAGCATTTTTCAAACCCATCTAGCACTTAATGGTCTTATTTTTTTAAGGTATGACAATTTACTGAACACCACTCCTACAAAGCAAAACCGTTGAGAAAGTTCAAGAGTTGATTCACAATAAAGCATTTTTCAAACCCATCTAGCACTTAATGGTCTTATTTTTTTAAGGTATGACAATTTACTGAACACCACTCCTACAAAGCAAAACGTTGAGAAAGTTCAAGAGTTGATTCACAATAAAGCATTTTTCAAACCCATCTAGCACTTAATGGTCTTATTTTTTTAAGGTATGACAATTTACTGAACACCACTCCTACAAAGCAAAACCGTTGAGAAAGTTCAAGAGTTGATTCACAATAAAGCATTTTTCAAACCCATCTAGCACTTAATGGTCTTATTTTTTTAAGGTATGACAATTTACTGAACACCACTCCTACAAAGCAAAACCGTTGAGAAAGTTCAAGAGTTGATTCACAATAAAGCATTTTTCAAACCCATCTAGCACTTAATGGTCTTATTTTTTTAAGGTATGACAATTTACTGAACACCACTCCTACAAAGCAAAACGTTGAGAAAGTTCAAGAGTTGATTCACAATAAAGCATTTTTCAAACCCATCTAGCACTTAATGGTCTTATTTTTTTAAGGTATGACAATTTACTGAACACCACTCCTACAAAGCAAAACCGTTGAGAAAGTTCAAGAGTTGATTCACAATAAAGCATTTTTCAAACCCATCTAGCACTTAATGGTCTTATTTTTTTAAGGTATGACAATTTACTGAACACCACTCCTACAAAGCAAAACCGTTGAGAAAGTTCAAGAGTTGATTCACAATAAAGCATTTTTCAAACCCATCTAGCACTTAATGGTCTTATTTTTTAAGGTATGACAATTTACTGAACACCACTCCTACAAAGCAAAACGTTGAGAAAGTTCAAGAGTTGATTCACAATAAAGCATTTTTCAAACCCATCTAGCACTTAATGGTCTTATTTTTTTAAGGTATGACAATTTACTGAACACCACTCCTACAAAGCAAAACGTTGAGAAAGTTCAAGAGTTGATTCACAATAAAGCATTTTTCAAACCCATCTAGCACTTAATGGTCTTATTTTTTTAAGGTATGACAATTTACTGAACACCACTCCTACAAAGCAAAACCGTTGAGAAAGTTCAAGAGTTGATTCACAATAAAGCATTTTTCAAACCCATCTAGCACTTAATGGTCTTATTTTTTTAAGGTATGACAATTTACTGAACACCACTCCTACAAAGCAAAACGGTTGAGAAAGTTCAAGAGTTGATTCACAATAAAGCATTTTTCAAACCCATCTAGCACTTAATGGTCTTATTTTTTTAAGGTATGACAATTTACTGAACACCACTCCTACAAAGCAAAACGGTTGAGAAAGTTCAAGAGTTGATTCACAATAAAGCATTTTTCAAACCCATCTAGCACTTAATGGTCTTATTTTTTTAAGGTATGACAATTTACTGAACACCACTCCTACAAAGCAAAACCGTTGAGAAAGTTCAAGAGTTGATTCACAATAAAGCATTTTTCAAACCCATCTAGCACTTAATGGTCTTATTTTTTTAAGGTATGACAATTTACTGAACACCACTCCTACAAAGCAAAACCGTTGAGAAAGTTCAAGAGTTGATTCACAATAAAGCATTTTTCAAACCCATCTAGCACTTAATGGTCTTATTTTTTTAAGGTATGACAATTTACTGAACACCACTCCTACAAAGCAAAACCGTTGAGAATGTTCAAGAGTACCAAATTTTCGGCATTGGAATATTCACTTTTTGAGGAAAGAAAAAAAGTTTGACAAAGAAATGTAGGTTATTTCCTATAACTCCAACCTAAGAAAAAGGGGAATCACTCTGAATTAATTTTATAAGTTATTTATTGTTCTACTAGAAAAATGAAGAAGATGGGGTTAGAGTTTAGGGTTCGTTTAATGGGAAAATAATGGGTAGATTAATTAACAAATAAAATTCATTCAGAGTGGTTCCCCCTTTTTTTAGGTTGGAGTTCTAGGAAATAACCGAAATGTATACCTCAGAAAATTGACAGTTTCACAGAAGAAATTTTCTGAAGAGATTAATTCTTAGGAAATTATTATCTTTCTCCCTTTTAATTATTTTTTAATAAATCAAGGGAAATGGTGTTAGTGAATTATGACTGAACGAGAGAAAAAAAACTTTATCTTCCAAAAGGCAACAAATTTAAATTCAGCGGTATCATATCTCACACTATACAATTTTAAACCGCCCTGTCGGCTGGGCTTTTAGAATGCACCTCTGCAGTGGGGTAAGACTCCCCCAATGGGGCCACCTGTTCGCCGTCGGTGGCGACCTGTGATGCTTAAGGACGGAATCTTGGTGGATGAGCAATGTCTATGACATGCAACACTCCACTTAGAACATTACTTAGGCCCCCTCCGATCAATCGGTCGGTCACATGAAGCCCTAGCACCTGTTTAAGGGTCAATAAATAATAACTCAACATGGGTATAAAATATAGGGAACAGATTGTATTCAGCAATAAATATGAACGTACAATCGAAGGGTTTCCTTGTTTCAGCTTCCACGAAGAACTGTATCTGGTACTACTCGTTTGAGTAGCTTTAATATATACCCTTTGGGTAAGTCCATGTTCGTGTCATAGGTGAGTCACCTACAACATATATGATTGCCCCAACCCTATTGCTCTTATAGCAAGCCCAAACACTTTTTATCATATGGGTGCTAGAAGGCGGTGACTGAGGGTCTACATGTCCTGGGAATAACATTAAACTCTATCTGATGGTGAGGTTCCAGTTTTGGAGGTTTGGGGAATGTGGAGCACCCCTTGATCCCCACTGCTCCTTGGTCCACTCTGACCCGGAGTGGTAGTACCTGTTAGGGTCCCATCTATGGGTTAAATAGAAAAACATGAGTTTATAAACAAAATTGTATTATGCATTAATAATGAATTTATTTCACAACTTTGTCGGCATTAAATGACACACCAAGGTTGATATGCCGTAAAACAAAACAAACCAAACCAAACTAAGATGACAAATGTATAGTCAGCGGTATCATAAATCTGACTACACAATATAAAAATGGTGCTAGTGTTGCATGGGCATCTCCTGAAACTATGATTAATGGCCCCCACTCTACTACATGTCAATTTTCTTAAAGTATTATTTATATAGGAGATATGAAAACTGCCTTCTGATGTTCCTAAGTAGGCTGTACCCTCTTCAGTCGAGGGGTGGGGATAGTACATGCAATCCCTGGTGGAAAAAATGTACCAACGCGATTTATAAATGGATACATATATTTCAATAAACATAGCAGCTTTGCCATTATTTCCTATTTTAACACTGGTGCCATTTTTACCTGTTCCCTTATTACCTAAATTCCTGTACAATATACTTACAGGATTTTAAGTGGATATATATATATATATATATATATATATATATATATATATATATATATATACTACTCTGATGAAGGTCGGCAAAATCTGTGTACGGAATATTTTATGCATTTTTCCTATTATTATTATTATCATCATTTCCACTCCATCTGATTATTTTAATAATAATAATAACGTAAATCCGTATACATTTTGATAAACAGACCAAAACACATGTGTAAGTGATATCGATTAAAAGTGATATCGATAAAATTCATTTTTATCCATCTACATTTCTTTTCTTTACTCATTTTTTCCTCATATATAAATGTATTGTAGTTGTGGCATTTTTTCCTATTTTATTACTTGTGCCATTTTTAACTATGCCAGTTATACTGGTGCCATTATTACCTAAATTTCCGACCATTGTGCCTACATGATTTGTAAGTGGATATATATTTCAATATAAAATTTTGAATGTGACGTATTTTTCTAAAGACAAATAGTATGTAAATTAAAAGAAGGAAAGAAGTAGAAAGGAAGGGAAAGAGAAAAATGGACCATATATGACCTTTAGGCACCCCTTCCGAGATTTCGATTCGTGGGGACACTTTTCTCTTTTACACTGTCAAAATCCGGTTGTTTGTTAGGGGTTAGCGTTAGGGTTAGGGGTTAGTTTTATAATTAGAAAAAAAAACTCTAAAAATCGTCTGTTAACAATTAACCGGATTTTGACGGTGTAAATGAGAAAAGTGTCCCCACGAATCGAGATCTAAAGGTCATATGGTCCAGAAAAAATTAACTAATCTATACGTAATTATGGAGGCGCGTGGTCTAATGGTTAGAAAATGGACTCGTTGAGCCGAGTTCAATTCCTGGGCAGAGCTGTTTGCATTTCACATGGCGCTAATACCCTTGGTAAAGGTATTAATCACATTCTCCCTCCAGCTATGGGTAAATAGCAGGGCAGACTGGCCTCTTTAACCATGGCTTGGTAACCAGTCTAGGAGAAGGAAAACTCTGAATTCAAACCTGTTAAACTCCACCTCAGAAATTGACCTTGTGTCACATCCTGCTCGTGTGGAGGAGTTGGTAAATATATATACGTAATTATGTTAGGTATAAAAATATGTAAGATGATAGAATTGTAATAAATTTGATTGGCAAAAGTACAAGTAATATGTATATTTTACACGGAGAAAAAACTATTTAAAAACCGATATATTCTAGTCTTTAAGAACAGGTCAACCTAAGAAAGGTGATAGGTTGAAGAAACTTGGATGCTGGTTAATGGTGGAAAAATATGCGATAGCACCGGATTCAAAAAATTGCCTCAGTCTTTTGTTGTGGATATGAGCTAACATCTTAGCATCATTGTCTAACGTGGATAATTCTACGTGTCCCTGCTCTCGGCCGGGGGGTCCAGTGGCTTCGGCTCTGGATCTCACAAGCTAATGTCGTCAATCCCGGGAGCCGTTCTCCCAGGCAACACCTGCCCACTCGATTTAAAGAGGCAAGGCTGAGTTTATCGCCCGGTGCCTGAGGCACCCCCTTGAGGGGGAATGGCGACGGGATCAACGCATTTTTTGCACCCACTACCCCTGAGCTTCGGTTTGTGAGTGGTCCCAAATTAATAGGACCTTGTGCCTGACCCGTAAACGTGGGGTACGTGGTAAATACCTAACATTTTAGCATCATTGAAATTAAAATTATGATCTGTATCAGATACTTGTTGGACAATGGTGTTAAAATAACCAATTTTAACGTCGCATTTGTGCTCGTATAATCGATTTCTGATATTTCTGGGAGTTTCACTGACCGTTAACTCATTGACGAAAACTTTTTTTTCTTAACTTAACGGATTGTATAACAATATCAGGATGCTGGGCCGTTAATGTTATTTCAGTTGGAAATACGAGTTGATGTTATAAATTGGTTACAACGTGTCAGTCTGTGCAACCATCAAACAATGATGAGCTGTGCCTATTTTCACGCGGAAGTTTCGAAACATTTTCCAGACCATAATGACCTTGCGATTTCGATTCGTGGAGATATTTTTTCCATCTACACCGTCAAAATCCGGTTAATTGTATACAGACGATTTTTAGAGTTTTTTTTTTTTAATTTATTATAAAACTAATCTCTAACCCCTAACAAACAACCGGATTTTTACGGTGTAAATGAGAAAAGTGACCCCACGAGTCGAGATCGCCTTAAGGTCATATGGTTCGATTTTCCTTCCGTAACGAAATGTATTGCTTTGTGTTAGGTACACCTAAGAAAAATATAGAGTTGCTCCCCTTTGATTTGCCAAAGCCGGAAGTGAGGTCTCTGCCATCTTACGATGGATGGCGTTTGTTTACATTTGAACGCGAGCGTTTAGATACTAGTTAAGTTCGCTTGAGAGTAGAAGCATTTTCTACTCTGTATTTAAATAAAACCTTTTTAATTTTATAACAACCTGGTCTTGCATTATCATTTCATTCCTTCATATTTCATCAGTATGTTAAAAACATAACACTTTATTGATGATATTATTAGATGAAAATTAAGTTGCAGTCTCACAACAACTCTTCGACGCATCGGCAAGATTCTCCAGGACTTCATTGTGCCTCCACGTGTAGCTTAGGGCATATTCGCATCCAATGAAAATATGTTTGAGGCAGACAGTTTTTCCACATACTCTGCATATGTTGGATGTAGCTAATCTCCAGACATATAGGTTGACTAGTGTTGGTAAGATGTGGTAGACTGTCTTTATAAAGAAACTTAACTTTTTAGGTTCCATATACCTAAGAGCGATATCACTCCATGTGACAGCTCTGTCTTTTGCACTCTCCAACTTGTAGCAATACGTGTGACTTTCTCATGATGATGAATTTCTTCCGAAACCGTTTTTCTTTTATTTGATGTGGATTCTTTAAACCACCGACGCCATGTGCGAAGGCCTAGACGTGTTCTTCCATTTACCAAAATTTCTTTCATCTTGAGGACCGATTCTGAATCTTATACAGCTTGTTGCGCCTTCCATTTCCGATCAGTTATTACGGAATGTTGGGCGTTCTTAACTAGCGGGTCGCGAGAGTCGTGCAGCATCTGGGAAAGTCGTGATTTACCTAATTTAAATTTCTCAACAAGTGACACCATCGGAAGTTTTAGCTTCATTGATGAAGGAACGTTTGTTAAGGAATTAGGTATCCCCAGCCATTCTTTCACATACTTACTGATTAAACGCTCCATTGTTTCAAATCTTGTAAGTGATACCTCATATATTTGCATTGGCCGGGATGATTTAGGAATAATCCAAGATAAATACACCATACTTTGTCTATATTAAGGAGGTCACATTTATCAATGGAGAGTAATCCATCCTTTAGATGTTTGCTTAGGTCCTGCCAGCGATGTCGATCAGTAAGAGGCAGGAATAGCAGCGACCGAGGCTCTTAACGGTTTCTTTTTCGCGGATTCTGGGGATTTCATTCCCATTGACAGAGACCTTAATTTATTTGCAGATTCCTTTTACTTTTTGATAGACAATGACATTTAGAAGGCATATTTTCATCGCAGCCATTTGAAGAGCTCCTGTAGGAGGGTCACAAGTTGTTCCAAATGGATCTGGATTCACTTTATTTATATATATATATTATATATATATATATATATATATATATATATATATTTATATATATCGACAGTCAACACTATAAGCAAATCACTGTGTGGTGTTCATTGTGTGTGTGAACCATCATGCGTCGAAAATCGACGAGAGAGTCCACAATATATATATATATTAGTTGAGGATGGGCCGAGTGTTGCTTTTTAAACCGTCAAGAGAATTGGGCCCCGAAACGGTTTGCACACTTTCTCTTCTGATGAGCCTATTTCAGTTGTAAACATCGTTTGTTTTTTCATTATATCTTATTCATATATATATATATATATATAATATATATATATATATATATATATATAATATATATATATCGACGGTATGTAATATATATTTTAAAATATATATTTAAAGTGTTGTTATGGGTCCAACGGGAGAAAATTAAATATTCTATTAAAAAAGAAGGTCCGCAAAATGGATTTAAAAAAATTATTATTATTTTACATTTGCGACACGTGTTTAAGATCTTCTGATATGTTCTTCAGACATTAATTAACCATATTCTGCCAGAATATGAATATGTACAAGTATATATATATATATATATATATATATATATTATAATATAATATATATATATATATATATATACAAGTATCTAACCTCTCCATATATATATATTATTATATATATATATATATATGTGTGTGTGTGTGTGTGTGTGTGTGTGTGTGTGTGTGTGTGTGTATAAATTTGGTAAAAATTATGGAATCCTTATTGTTTTCAAGTTTTTATTTTTATTTTTTATTTTTTTTCCAAGATTTCTAACAATTCTGTTGATGTTATCATCTTGAAAGGTATTAACGAGTTGTCCGGAAGAGTTATTATTAATAAACCAAGTACTTTCGGTTCTTTTCTGAACCATTATCAAATTTTAGATATATTACCGATTTTGGGTTTTACTTGTATAATTGTGTAATTGAATGGGGTGTTGTACTAGATGATCCTTCTATTTCTTGTTTTGTTTGTTTGTTCCTATCTAGTGTATCATTTTTATGCTCATTGTTAAACTTAAGCTTATTTATTGTGTATCCGCTATCATGTAATAAGTCGTCGGGGCGGCCTAAAGTCGGTATTAGCCAGTCAGCGAGGGGGTCTATCCCCTTTTCAATAGCGCGAGACCAAGGAGATTGTTTTTAGCATCTGAGGTGGAGCGCCACACCTACCATCAGCTCCTTGTTTTACCGCACAGATCCCTGTGCTACTCATACGCTGAGTTGACGGGGACCGGTATCGAACTAGGATCCTTGTGGTTTCTAGCCGAACGCTCTACCGACTGAGCTAACCCGGCCCCTCATGTAATACTTTATGATATATATCACTAGTGTTATAGAACATTTGCTCATTTGATGGATTTTTGCTGAGTCTACATTCTACTGAGTATGGAATTTTCTTAATTATTGAATGTGGGTGGTTAGATTTGGTTTTTACATGTATAGGGTTTGTATTTGGTCTCATAAAGGGTTCAAAGTTATCTGTGGTGAGATTGAATGTAACATCCAGGAAATTATATATAATATAATATAATATAATATATTTTTGGTTTAAAAAAGCAATATCCAACCGTAGACTAAGTCTCTCCCCCCTCCGAGTAAAAGCTATCAAAATAAATCGACCATAATAGGCCAGTCTCTCGAAGCTGGAAGACTACAAGAGAGCGTGGACTCATTGTTAAGTTAAACTTTACTTTTTTTATTTGTGTAACTCCTTGCGTTTTATAACATTATTTTTATTATTATTTAGTGATTTAAATTGTCATAACATTTAATTTCATTGACATTTAACAATATTAATCTAGTTTACTTGTTCATTTTTCTTTTCAATATTTGAATAGGTCTTATTGTTTTTTTGTTTTTTTTAAAATGTAATATATGGTGAAATTATAAAATTGTATGTATGTCACCTATTTAATAGAAAACTGTACCTGTGGACTTATACTAAGTTAAAACTTGGAAAATATTAGGGATTTTTTTCCGGTGTGGTGGACCCGTAGATCTTGTAAGATCATCCACCTACGTTCCTCAAAGTCTCTCAGTCATCCTGCCTCGGCTTGTCACTGATACTAGACTTTGGGGAAGGAGAGCATGTAGTGAGTGTCGCACAAGCGCACAACATGTGCAGATATTTCTACAAGTCTCACGGTGATGGAGGAATGGTTGGCGTGTGTAGCCTGACGGGCTGGAAGCACACAACTGTGAATCTACACGTGTGGGGTTGTGAGTGACTGAGTAGCCCTTGGGTAGTATTGCCCACCCAGACATCAACAAACTAAACAAATGTCTCTTCTGACTGGCGGCTGTTTACATTATCAGGACTGAAACAAGAAAAATATACAACATAAACCTAGGCTAAATAGCCCCTGGAATGCTCAGACACTCTCAATCTGAGGAATCTTGAAACACCGAACAACGAACTGGTATCGTGTCAAAGAACTCTCGATATGGAGCAGACATCGTGACCCTTGCGGAAGTCCCTTTAGCGATGAGAACCAATTGACAGAATTCGGGGCCGGTACACATTCCTTGGAAAGGCAGGCCAATGGTAGCTGTAAGGATTTGAGGTAAGTCAGTTTGAGCACCCCATCCTGAAGCACCTCTACAAGTGAGAGCATGGCGGACGGCACGTACACAGTTGCTAAAGTAAAGTATGACCATATATGTGACCTGTGTGGCAGGGCCTGCCTGTCGAAGGCTGGGCTTCTCAGTCACGTACCGTCGCATGCGAGGGGAAGCCGAGAAAGGGGTCATGTGTAACAGGGAACATAAATTAAAAAAATCAATTTGCCGCCCTCTGCATGCTCACAATCGAATTACTTGAAGAAATGGCTTTCTTCTGCGAACAAGTGGCAATCACCATATATACTGATAATATGGTTTGCTATGTTTATAAGTAACCAGCTTGATACTTTCACAAGAGTGATGTTGATGATACTCTCGCCTGGCAAAAATACTGACCTACCCAGACTTGGGAAATTAGAGAGAGAGAGAGAGAGAGAGAGAGAGAGAGAGAGAGAGAAGAGAGAGAGAGAGAGAGAGAGAGAGAGAGAGAAATGGTAATGTGCAGAATTGTCACAGCAAGGTTATAGAACCCCTGGTTAAGTCTATTCGCTTTGGCTTACTATCATACATTGCCTCATTTGACGTAATGTTGCCTTTTTTCCTGATGTGCGGAGTCAACCTCTGTCTTGTTAGAGTCTAAGTTCCACGTGACTTAGATCAGCAACGTTTCACTCTGTTCTGTTAAGTACTGTGCTGTAACCCCTTAGACCTGCATCTGGTTGGTTTGCAGATGCAGCTTCTTGTAGATAGTCACCCTACAAGATATATCTGTCAGTCTATTCATGTATCTCAATCTGTTCATATCTATCTTTCTATCTTAGTCTATCTACTTAACTATCTCAGTTATTTTTTGATAAGTCTATCCATCTACCTTTCTTTATTTCTTTATTTTTCTATCTATCTATTTTTCTATCTATCTATCTATCTATCTATCTATCTCTGTTTATAATCTTTCTTTCTTTCTCTTTCTTTCTCTCTCTCTCTCTCTCCCTCTCCACACACACACACACACATATATATATATATATATATATATATATATATATATATGTGTGTGTGTGTGTATATATATGTGCGTGTGTGTGGTCTCTGTAGACAGATTATCGTCATCTTGATCTCACTGATAAGTTAAAGCGACAATTCTTCCAAGCGTTGTTGTATCAGTGCTACTGTACGGTTGCACCACCTGGACCCTAACGAAACGCTTAGAGAATAAACTAGATGGGAGTTGCTTAAGAATGCTGCGTGTTAAACAAACCGTGGAAACAATATCCACAAGAAAGCAGCTACATAGCCACTTCCTGTATTACACAAACTCTCCGAGTAAAACGAACAAAACCTGTTGGACACTGCTGGAGAAGCAAGGACGAACTCATAAGCAACATTCTCATGTAGACACTTGCACATGGGCACGCCAGTATAGACCATCCAACAAAAACCTACATTGATCAACTCCGCGTGGGTTCTGGATGCTAAAAAAAGGACCTCACACGGCCGATGAACGATAGGGACTGTTGGCGAGAGATTGTCATGGATATCTGTGCTGTTAGCGTGACCTGATAATGATGATCGATTTATTTATTTATTTATTCATTCATTTATTCAGTTCTGTAATTTTTCCTTCTTCTTTTGCTATTTTCCATCATTCTTTCTTTCTTTCATCTTTTGTTACTTTGTTACTTTCATTTTTCTTCCCGTCTCTCTTTCTTTCTTTCTTTTCTTTCTTTCTTCTTTCTTTCTTTCTGCTTTCTTTTGTTACTTTGTTACTTTCATTTTTTCCTGTCTCTCTTTCTCTCTTTTCTTTTTTCTTTCTTTTCTCTTCTTTCCTTTCTTTCATCTTTTGTACTTTGTTTACTTTCATTATTGGTCGACCGTCTCTCTTTCTTTCTGTTCTTTCTTCTTTCTTTCTTTTCTTTCCTCCATTCTTTTTTCTTTCATCTTTTGTTACTTTGTTACTTTCATTTTTCTTACCCGTCTTCTTTCTTTCTTTCATTTCTTTCTTTCTTTCATCTTTTGTTACTTTGTTACTTTCATTTTTTCTTTCCCGTCTTCTTTCTTTTCTTTTCTTCTTTCTTTCTTTCTTTCTTTTTTCATCTTTTGTTACTTTTGTTACTTTCATTTTCTTCTGTCTCTCTTTCTCTTCTTTCTCTTCTCTCTCTTTCTTTCTTCTTTCTTCTTCTTTCTTTCTTCTTTCATCTTTTGTTCTTTTTCTTTTCTTCCTGGTTCTCTTCCTATCTTCTTCTTTCTTTCTTTCTTTCTTTTCTTTCATCTTTTGATACTTTGTACTATTTTTCTTCCTGTCTCTCTTTCTCTCTTTCTTCTTTCTTTCTTTCTTTCTCTCTTTCTTTCTTTCATTCTTTCTCTCTTTCATTTTTTGTTACTTGTTACTTTCATTTTCTTCCTGTCTCTCTTTTCTATCTTTCTTTCTTCTTTCTTTCTTTCTTTCTTTCTTTCTTCTTTTCTTTCTTCTTTTGTTACTTTGTTACTTTCATTTTGCTTCCCGTTCTTTTCTTTTCTTTCTTGCTTTCTTTCTTCATGCTTCTTCTTTCATTCTTTGTTACTTTTGTTTACTTTCATTTTTCTACCCGCTCTCTTTCTTTCTTTTCTTTCTTCTGTTCTTTCTTTCTTTCATCTTTTTTGTTACTTTGTTACCCTTTCTTTTTCTTCCTGTCTCTCTTTCTCTCTTTCTCTCTTTCTTTCTTTCTTTCTTTCTTTCTTTCTTTCTTTCTTTCATCTGTTGTTATTTGTTACTTTCATTTTTCTTCCTGTCTCTCTTGCTATCTTTCTTTCTTTCTTTCTTTCTTTCTTTCTTTCATCTTTTGTTACTTGTTATTTCATTTTTCTTTCCTGTCTCTCTTTCTTCTCTTTTCTTTCTTTCTTTCTTTCTTCTTTCTGTCTTTCTTTCATTTTTTGCTTCTTTGTTACTTCATTTTTCTTCCTGTCTTTCTTTCTTTCTTTCTTTCTTTCTTTTCTTTCTTTCATCTTTGTTTACTTTGTACTTTCATTTTCTTCCTGTCTCTCTTTTATCTTTCTCTTTTCTTTCTTTCTTTCTTTCTTTTCTTTCTTTTTCTTTCATTCTTTGTTCTTTGTTACTTTCATTTTTCTTCCTGTCTCCTTTCTCTCTTTCTTTCTTCTTCTTTCTTTCATTTTTTGCTTACTTGTACTGTCATTTTTTCTTCCTGCTCCCTTTCTTTCTTTCTTTCTTTCTTTCTTTCTTTCTTTCTTTCTTTCTTTGCTTTCTTTCATCTTTTGTTACTTTGTTACTTTCATGTGTTCTTCCTTGTCTCTCTTTTCTCTTTCTTTCTTGCTTTCTTTCTTTCTTTCTTCTCTCTTTCTTTCTTTCTTTCTTTCTTTTCTTTCATTTTTTGTTACTTTGTTACTTTTCTTTTTCTTCCTGTCTCTCTTTCTCTCTTTCTTTCTTTCTTTCTTTCTTTCTTTTCTTTCTTTTCTTTCATTCTTTCTTTCTTTCATTTTTTGTTACTTGTTACTGTCATTTTTCTTCCTGTCCTGCTTTCTTTCTTTCTTTCTTTCTTTTCTTTCTTTCTTTCTTTCTTTCTTTCATCTTTGTTACTTGTTACTTTCTTTTTCTTCCTGTCTCTTCTTTCTATCTTTCTTTCTTTCCTTTCTTTCTTTGCTTTCTTTCTTTCATCTCTTTGTTTACTTTGTACTTTTCTTTTTTCTCCTGTCTCTTCTTTCTTCTCTTCGTTCTTTCTTTCTTCTTTTCATTTTTTTGTACTTTGTGTACTTCATTTTCTTCCTGTCTCTCTTTCTTTCTTTCTTTCTTTCTTCTGTCTTTCTTTCTTTCATTCTTCTTTCTTTCAATTTTTTACATTTTACTTTCATTTTTTCCTCCTGTCTCTCTTTCTATCTTTCGTTCTTTCTTGCTTCTTTCTTTCTTCTTCTTTCTTTTCTTTTCTTTCTTTATCTTTTGTTACTTTGTACTTTTCATTTTTCTTCCTGTCTCTCTTCTTATTTCTTTCTTTCTTTCTTGTCTTTCTTTCTTTCTTTCTATCTTCATCTTTTGTACTTTTGTTACTTTCATTTTTCTTCCCGTCTCTTCTTTCTTCTTTCTTTCTTTCTTTCTTTCTTTCTTTCTTTCTTTTGTTACTTTGTACTTTCATTTTCTTCCTGTCGCTCTTTCTTCTCTTTCTTTCTTTCTTTCTTCTTTCTTTCTTTCTTTCTTTTCACTTATTGTTACTTTGTTACTTTCATTTTTCTTCCGTCTCTCTTTCTTTCTTTCTTTCTTTTCTTTCTTTCTTTGCTTCTTTCTTTTTTCTTCTTTTCTTTCTTTTGTTACTTTGTTAACTTTCATTTTTCTTACCGTCTCTTCTTTTCTCTCTTTCTTTCCTTTTCTTTCTTTCTTTCTTCTTTCTTTCTTTCTTCTTTCATCTTGTTTACTTTGTTACTGTCATTTTTCTTCCTGTCTCTCTTTCTATCTTTCTTTCTTTCTTTCTTTCATTCTTTCTCTCTTCTTTTTTCATTCTTTCTTTCTTTCATTGTTTGTTACTTTGTACTTTCATCTTCCTGTCTCTCTTTCTTTTATTTCCTTCTTTCTTTATTTTCATTCTTTCTTTATTCTATTTTCTCTCTGAGATTTTATCTTCTTTGGTCTCCTTTGCTTTCATTCTTGTTTCTTTATTTCTTATTTTCTTGTCCTCTTTTTGTTTAATGCTTTCTTTCTTTCTTCTTTCTTTTTTTCTTTCTTTCTTTTCTTTCTTTCTTAACATCCTACATATTAATAAATAGAGGTGCGCGCTAATGGTTAGGTCGTAGGAAATAGACTCTTAAACCGAGTTCAATTTCCTGGTTGAAGCTGTTTTTTGCATTTCACATGACGCTATATACCCTTGGAAGGTAGTGTTCATCTTCCATCTCCATCATAGATCTCTCTCTT
>CM042179.1:24658814-24674882 GCA_023376005.1 Doryteuthis pealeii | reverse complement strand
ATTGAGAATTTTTAAGCGTGTGACATATACTCACAAATATATTACTTTGATTGGGTATAATTTTTAGTACGTTATACTTACTACAATGGTTAGTATTGGGACTATAAACATATACACTATATATTAACTCTCTGGGATGAAGGTCGCAAAAATGCTGTGTAGCGGAATATTATATGCATTTTTCCTATATTATTATTATCATCATTTCAACTCCATCGATTATTTTAATAAAATAATAACGGTAAATCCGAGTATACATTTTTGATAATACAGACCGAAACAGCCATGTGTAAGGAGATCAATCGATTAAAGCCTCAGCACTCATCGATAACACAAACAAATCATCTCTAACATTCCATCCTATTCATTCTTACTTTCTTTATACCAATTTCTAATTATTAATATATATATAGTATATAATATATATAATAGTAGTTATATATATATAGGTTAATACATGTTATTTGTAGTTGTGGCAGTTTTTCCTAATTTTACTTACTTGTGGCATTTTTAACTATGCCAGTTATACTTGGTGCCATTGTTACTAAAATTCCCGAGCCATTTGTGCCTACAATTGATTTGTAAGTGGAATATATATTATTCAATAAAAATTTTGAATGTGTACGTATTTGTTCTAAAGAACAAATTAGTAATGTATTAAAAGAAGGAAGAAGTAGAAAGGGGAAGAGAAAAATGGACATTATGACCTTTAAGGGCACCCTTACCGAGATTTCGATTCGTGGGGACACTTTTCTCTTTTACACTGTCAAAATGCCGGTTGTTTGTTAGGGGTTAGCCGTTAGGAGTTAGGAGGTTAGTTTTATAATTAAAAAAAACTCTAAAAACGTTTGTTAACAATTAACCGGATTTGACGGTGTAAATGAGAAAAGTGTCCCCGAATCGAGATCTAAAAGGTCATATGGGTCCCAGGCAAAAAATTACTCTCACATCCTAATCACACCTACAATTACTGGAACAAGCGCGTGTCTAGATGGTTTAGAAAATGGAGTCGTGAGCCGAGTTTCAATTCCTGGCAGGAGCTGTTTGCATTTCACATGGCGCTAATATCCTTGGTAAAGGGTATTAATCAATATTCTCCAATCACAACTATATGACCAGCTTAAGGTTAAATAGTCAGGCAGAACTGTAGGCCCCCCTCTATTTTATACCATGTAGTCATTGGTAACCAGTCTAGGGAGGAGAGGTACTCCACTTGAATTATCTACTGTTAAACTATCTATATTCAAGATAAGTTGAATCGACTGTGTCAGCATCCTGGGCGGTGAGAGGAGTTGTGTAAATAAGTACGTAATAGTTATTAGGTTTAGATGGAAAATACTATAGGATGATAGAATTAGTAAATAAAATGGATTGGCAAACTATCAAGTATATGGTATACCTTTTACGCTCTCGGAGAGAAAAAAACTAAATTTAAAACCGATATATTCTAGTCTTTAAGAAAGGTCAACCTAAGAAAGGTGATAGGTTGAAGAAACTTTGGATTGTGGTTAATGCGTAAAATATGCGATAGCACGGTTCAAACATATTGCCTTCATGTCTTTTGTGTGGGTGATATGAGCTAACATCTGTAAGCATCATTGTCGTGAAACAGTAGGGGTATAATCTTAGCGTGTGCCTTCCCTGGCGCCTACTGCTTCACCTCGAGCCGAGGGGTGGTGTTGGTTTTCTCCGAGCCCTGAATCTCACACAGCTTATATTAGTTCAGTCCTAACTCCCATGGAAGCAATCTCCGCGGCACACTGCCCACATCGTATTTAAAGAGAGGCATAGCTAGGGTTTATCGTGCGCCCGGTCGCATTCGGAAGCCTCCCCATTGAGGGGATGGGACGAGCCGCGGCATCAACGCATTTATTTGTCACTCTCCACTATCACATGAACTTCTCGGGTTTGTGTTAGTGGTACCAAATTTAAAGGGACCCTTGGTGCCTGACCCGTAGAATTGGGAGTATACCGTGGTAAATTATCACTTTAGATCATTATTTATATATATATTATATAATTATATGATCATGATTTCAATGACTTTTATGGATCAAATGGTGTTAAAATAACTAATTTTCTAACACTCGTCCGCATTTGTGCTCGTATAATACGCTATTATCATGATATTATTCTGGGAGCTATTCAACTGACCGTGATTAACCTGTGCATTGACTGAAGACGACTTTTGTAAAACTGTAAACGTGTGATGTGTATCAGACTAAAGGTGAATTGATTATCGAGGATGCATGAAGGTTAATCGGTTAATGATATTCTCAGTTGGAAAACGAGTTGAATGTTGTATATAATGGGTCACACGGTGTCAGTCCTGTGCTAACCGATCAAATATATGAATGTGCTGTGCTATTTTCACGCTGTGAAATGCTTCTGAAGTATTTCCAGATCACATAATGACTTGCGATTTCGATTCGTGGAGATATTTTTTAGTCCGATCTCCAGTACCACCGGTCGAGAGAGTCTGCGGTTAGATGTTGGTACTACTAGGATGGTGAGTTGTTTTGATGGTTTTTGTTAGATAGTTGTGTATTATAAAAACTATAATCTCTAACTCCCGAACTGAGAAGACACAAAGAGCGGAGGAATTGAGATGAAGCAGGGGGTGAAACGTGAGGAGTAGAGTGAACGACCAAGCGAGCGGGAGGATGGGAGTCGGGGGTCCTATAAGGTCAAATTTGGTTCGGATTTTTCATTCCGGGTAACGGAAATGTATTGCGGCTGACTCGGTAGTTAGCGTTACAACTAAGGAAAGGAAATAGAGTATTCGTTTCGCTTTGTTTGGCCAAATGACCGTGAAGTTGAGGTCATCTTGCCAATCTTACGATGGATGGGCGTTTGGTTTACTCAATTTGCAACGGCGAGGCGTTTTAGATACTGTTAAGTTTCGCACTTAGAGATGTAGAGAGCATTTATTTATACTCTGTATTAAATAAATACTTTTTAATTTTATAACAACTACTATGGTCTGCATTACATTTCATTTTCCACTTCATGTTTCATTCAGTAATATGTATTAAAAACATAACACTTTATGAGATATTATTAGTATGAATTAAGTCTGCAGTCTCACACAACTCTTGTTCGAGCCATCGGCAAGAATCTCCAGGACTGTCAGATTTGTGCCTCCACGTGTAGCTTAGGCGATATTCGCATCCAATGAAAAAATATGTTGAGGCAGACAGTTTTTCGCACAACTCCTGCATATGTTTGGATGTATCTAATCTCCAGACATATAGGTTGATAGTGTTGGTAAGATGTGGTAAGACGTCTTTATAAGCACTTAACTTTTTATAGGTTTCCATATACCTAAGAGCGATTCACTGCCATGTAGACAGCTCTGATCTTTTGCACTCTCCCAACCTTGTACGCAATCACGTTGACTTTCCTCATGATGATTGAATTAAATCTTAATCCTGATTCGAAACGTTTTTTTTCTTTTATTTTGAATGTGGATCTTTAACCACCGACGCCATGTGCGATAGGCCTAAGACGTGTTCTTCCATTTTATTCCAAAGAAAGTTTCTTTCATCTTTGAGGACCGATTCGAATCTTTATACAGCTTGTTGCGCCTTCATTTCCGATCAGTTATTACGGAATTGGGTTGGCGTTCTTAAACTAGGCGGGTTCGCGAGAAGTCTTGCAGCAATCTGGGAAAGTCGTGATTTACCTAATTTAAATTTCTCACAAAGTGCACCATCGGAAGTTTAGTCCTTCATTGATGAAGGAACGTTTGTTAAGGAATTAGTGATCGGCCCAACCCCTCATTACTTTCACATACTTAACTGAATAAACGCTCCATATGTTCAAATAATCTTCGTAAGATGTTATACCGTCATATAATTGCATTGGCCGCCGATGATTTAGGAAGTTAATCCAACGTATCAATACACCAACTTTGTCTATATTAAGGAGGTCAACATTATGCAATGGAGAGTAGATGCCATCCTTTTACGCATGTTGTGTTAGGTCTGCCACGATGTCGAGTCAAGAGGTAAGGGAATAGCAAGCGGACGAGGCTCTTAACGGTTTCTTTTTTTCGCGGATTCTGGGGGATTTCAAATCTCCCATTGACAGAGAACCCTTAATTTATTTGCAGATTCCTTTTACTTTGATAGACCATGACATTTAAGAAGGGCATTTATTGTCATCGCGCCATTTGAAGAGCTCCTTAGGAGGGTCACAAGTTGTTCCAAATGGACTCGGAGGTCATTTATATATATATATATATATATATATATATATATTATAATATATATGAGTATCAAATAACTCAGTAGTATATAGTACTGTTTATTTATATACAATTATTCGAACAGAACACCACTATATAACGAACGAAATCACTGTGTGGGTGTTCATTGTGTGGTGTGAATCATTATGTCGTCGAATAATCGACGAGAGAGTCCATAATATATATATATATATAATATATAATATATATAGTATATTATTTATAATAGAATCCGCGGTATGTACATATATTAATAAAATATTATATAGATATATGTGTTTTGTTATGGGGGTTCCAACGGGAAGAAAATTAATATTCTATAAAAAAGAAAGGTCGCAAAGGATTTAAAAAAATATTATTTTTTACCACTCTGCACAACCATGTTTAAGATACGAAGATAATGTTCCTTTTTACAGACATATCTAATTACCAATTTCGGCGCCAGTAATATGAATTCACATTAGGAAGTAATATAGTAATAGTATAGGTAATATGTATAAATTATATACCATATATATATATATTAGTAGTACCCACAAGTATCTAACCTCTCCATATATATATTATATATAAATGAAATACATATGTATATAGGATGTGTGTATAGTGTGTTGGTGTGTCACGATGTGTGTGTGAGGTGTGATTAAGTATAAAACGGTAGGATACTAGTAAAAAATAATTTGGTAAAATCAAATTATGGATCTTATTGTTGTTTTCAAGTTTTTTATTTTTTAATTTTTTAATTTATTTTTTTTTCCAGAGATTTCTAACAATTCTGTTGATGTTGATATATCCTTGAAAGGTATTAAACAAATGATGTTGCGGTGAAGAGTTATTTATTAATAACCAAGTACTATTCGTTGGTCTTTTACATGTGAACTCCATTGTACTCACGAATTTGAGAATATAATTAACTCTGAGAATTTTTAGGAGTTTTCTTATACTTATGTTACAATTTTTTGTTTAAGTTATATTTGTTGTATCATTTGTAATGCTAAGTTGTCAGTGTAAGACTTATATTGATACCTTTAAATGTATTAATCTTGTTTCGGTTTTGTTGTAATATAGTTCGTAATCTAGCTCGTATATATCTATATTTTATATAGGCATTCTATAAAAGGAGATAATAGAAACATTTAGCTTTATGTTTTTATTCGAGGTAGTATTCGAAATTTTCAAGAGGCTACTCAGATTAATTTCATAGTTCTGTTTTGGTGTTGCACTAAAAGTCTGGTATCTAGTCTCAGTTCGTGATTCGAAGGTGCCGGAGATTTAAATCATCCTATTTCGATTATATGTTTTAACAGGGAAAACCGCTCCTAAGTGTAGCATAAGTTTTTAGCATCTGAACGTGGACGCCACTAATATGAAAGATCCATTTCACGACATACAAGCATCATAATAGGTTATTATAAAAACAACAAATTCTAGGGCATAACGAATTCTCTCTAGGCTTCTTATGACGTGTAATTATTCGTTTCGTGCGAGTTGTATCGTGGGACCAGGTACGGAGAACCGCTACATGGATCCTTGGTGGTGATATTTTCTAGCCCGAACGCTCTACCGACTTTGGATCTTCACACAACCGAAATCCCTATTTTGTGTTTAGTTTTTTTATTGTATATATTTCACTTATAGAGAGACCATATTGAATATGGTGATTTTTGCTGGGAGGATCGTAAGCAATATCTAGATCTCTTGTTAAGAGAGAGTATATATGATTTTTAGAGGAAATTCTAATCTTAGTTTTATACACGAATTATGGAGTGGTTTAGTATTGTTGCTTTATTATGGTATAAAATAATGTTTGGGGCTTTGGTATATTTGTGGATTACTGTCTATGATAAGGAGTTCAATTAACGTTTATATGTGAAGAGATGGAAATCTTAATATCTATTCCAGGAATTTTTAAATAGTATAAATAATAATATAATAAGTAACTTTCAATTATAATATTTGAATATTATCCAACATACAAGAAATGGTATATCTTATATGTGTTTAAAAAAGGGACATATATTCCAATTGGTAAACATTAAGAGATCTCTCCCTCCTACCCACGAGAGTTAAATTAGCTATTTCAAATAAACTTGGACCATAATCAAGAGATCACAAGGTCTTCTGTTCGCGCTGGAAGATGAACTAGAAGAGAGCTAGGATTACGTACTCATTGTTAAGTTTTTAAACTTTAAACTTTTTTTTTAATTTTGGTGTTATGAATCTCTCTGTGCGGTATATAATTACATAATCATTTTTATTTCAATTAAATTATTAGAAGATTTAGTTTTTTTAATCTTGTCATAGGACATTTAATTTCTCTTAAACATTTAACCATACTTAAATCGAGTTACTTATGATTTTTTTGTCTTTTACAGACTAGATTTTGGATTATTAATCTTCGGTATATTTCTTTTTTTGTTTAGGTTATATATAAAAATGTAATTTTAGGTCGGTGAGAATATTATAAGTTGTATGTAGCTACTCTTATTTGAATAGAAACTGGATTAGTAACTTTTAGTAACTAAGTTAAAAATTCTAGCTGAAAATATTAGTGATTTTTTTCGGTGTGTAGTGGGTATGCCTGTTTTCAATTGAGTTACTATTCTAATACAAACTTCTCACGCTGCTTCCTCAAGTCGGTGAGTGTCAGTTCTAGCTCTGGTTTCGAGACTTGTCACCGTCGGGATCACTCAAAAAGATGCACGGAAAGAAAGGCATTGTGTCATGATCAAGTGGAATAGTTCCTGAGCCACAAGTTCGCACACATGTTAACATGTGCAGATATTTCTAAAGTCTCCACAGGTATATGAACGGAATGGTGGCGTGTCGTTTAACGATGGAGCGCGGTTCTTGCAAGATCTCACTAATATGCAAACACACGTTGGTGGGGTTGATAGAGTTACGGATGTTTAAGACCAGCTTGGGTAGTATTGCCCACCAAGACTGCAGCAAGTACACTCAAGACAAATGTCTCTTCTGGCTCGGCCTCGAACGGCGGCCTTTGGTCATATTTCAGAGAGCTCCGAAGACATAGAAAATATCCTTACATCACATTAAACTTAGGCTAATACTGACTACCTTGTTAGTGCTATACATCTATCAAATCTCTCAATCTGAGGAAATACTTGAAAACATCCGAACAACGAACTGGTTATCGGTGTCAAAGAATCTCGATATGGAGCGCAGACATCGTGACCCTTGCGGAAGTCCCTTTAGCGATGAGAAACCAATTGACAGAATTCGGGGCGGTAACCATTCTCCTGGAAGGCAGGCCAATGGTAGCTGTAAGGATTTGAGGTAAGTCAGTTGAGCACCCCATCCTGAAGGCAGCCCCTCTACATAAGTGGAGCATGGCGGACGGCACGTACACAGTTGCTAAAGTAAGTATGACCATATAATGTGACCTGTGTGGCAGGGGCCTCTGCCTGTCGAAGGCTGGGCTTCTCAGTCACGTACCGTCCGCATGCGAGGGGAAGCCGAGAAAGGGGTCATGTGTAACAGGGAACATAAATTAAAAAAATCAAATTTGCGCCCTCTGCATGCTCACAACCGAATTACTTGAAGAAATGGCTTTCTTCTGCGAACAAGTGGCAATCACCATATATACTGATAATATGGTTTGCTATGTTTATAAGTAACCAGCCTTGATATCTTTCACAAGAGTGATGTTGATGGATACTCTCGCCTGGCAAAAATATGACCTAACCCAGACTTGGGAAATTAGAGAGAGAGAGAGAGAGAGAGAGGAGAGAGAGAAGAGAGAGAGAGAGAGAGAGAGAGAGAGAGAGAGAGAGAGAGAGAGAGAAAATGGGTCATGTGTCAGATTGTCACAGCAAGGTTATAGAACCCCTGGTAAGTCTATACCTTTGGCTTACTATCATACATTGTCTCATTTGACGTACATGTTGCCTTTTTTTTCCTGATGTGGAGTCAACCTCTTTGTCTGTTAGAGGTCTAAGTTCCACTTGACTTAGATCAGCAACGTTTCACTCGTTCTGTTAAGTACGTGCTGTGACCCCTTAGACCTGCATCTGGTTGGCTGCAGACGCAGCTTCTTTTAGATAGTCACCTACAAGATATATTTGTCAGTCTATTTTCAGTATCTCAATCTGTTCATATCTATCTTTCTATCTTAGTCTATCTACTTAACTATCTCAGTTATTTTTTTGATAAGTCTATCCATCTACCTTTCTTTTTTCTTTATTTCTATCTATCTATTTTTCTATCTATCTATCTATCTATCTATCTATCTCTGTTTATAATCTTCTTTCTTTCTCTTTCTTTCTCTCTCTCTCTTCCCTCTCTCCACACACAACACACACAACACACACACACACACACACACACACACATATATATAATATATAATATATATAATATATATATATGTGTGTGTGTGTGGTGTGTGTATATATGTGCGTGTGTGTGGTCTGCTGTAGACAGATTATCAGTCATCTGATCTCACTGATAAGTTAAAGCGACAATTCTTCCAAGCCGTTGTTGTATCAGTGCTACTGTACGGTTGCACACACTGGACCTAACGAAACGTTTAGAGAATAAACTAGATGGGAGTTGCTTAAGAATGCTGCGTGTTAAACAAAATCATGGAAACAATATCCACAAGAAAGCAGCTACAAAGCCACTTGCCTGTATTACACAAACTCTCGAGTAAAACGAACAAACCTGTTGGACACTGCTGGAGAAAGCAAGGACGAACTCATAAGCAACATTCTCATGTAGACACTTGCACATGGCACGCCAGTGTAGACGCATCCAACAAAAATACATTGATCAACTCCGCGTGGATTCTGGACGCTAAAAAAAGACCTCTCACACGGCGATGAACGATAGGGACTGTTGGCGAGAGATTGTCATGGATATCTGTGCTGTTAGCGTGACCTGATAACGATGATCTATTTATTTATTTATTTTATTCATTAATTCATTTATTCAGTTCTGTAATTTTTCCTTCTTCTTGTTATTTTCCATCATTCTTTCTTTCTTTCATCTTTTGTACTTTGTTACTTCAATGTTATTTCCACTTTGGGGTGGATGGCCCTCTGGAATCAACGATGTTAGCTTATGCGGTCCAGGGCCAAAAGCCCTACCAAACCAGCTTACCAGTAGTGACATTCTCTACGACGTGAGTCGTACTTCTATTTCCCAGAATACGTATGTTGTGTATATCTTTCTCTAAATGTATCTCCGTCACTTACGGAATAAATATTTATCGTTTACACTTGTCGTAATGCTTTATATGTATACTCATGTACCACGTTGGGAGGTTACTTTAAGCCTTCCAACGTTAATATAACATCCCCGCATGTTATAAAGATAAACAGGACTGCAGAGCGTGACGTCCTCGTCGTCATGAACAGCCAGATGTAGATGGGAATTTCCCCTGCAGTGTGTGTGGCGCATCTGCATGTCCAGAATTGGACTGATGAGCCACCATAAGGTCCACAAATGAAACATGAAGTGACGTCATCGCCGTCTGCGACGGATTTCGAAAGAAAGAAAGTGTGGCGTTTGCGTACCCTGAGAATGTATCCTGGTCAACAGCTATTACATTTGTGTATGTTTCCACCAAATAGCTATTTTCTACTGCTGACAGAAGGTTAAATATTAAAAATATAAAGGAAGATGAATGAATGGAATGGACTCTCTCGTCGATTTTCGACGTATGGGGGATCATCCAATGAACAACTAACACAGTGGTTTGTTTATAGTGTGAGGCTTGTGTTGGGCCATCCATACTTTTTGGCACAGTCGATAGGAAAATGAAACAATGAATGCCACAAATCCAATCAACGACTGACCCACAGATTTTCAAATTCAGAGTTTCCCTTCTCCTAGACCAGTTACCTATCCAATTTAAAGAGCCCAGTCTGCCCTAATATTTACCCATAGCTAGAGGAGAATATATGGATTCATAACTTTCCCAAGGGGATTAGCGCTATGTGAAATGCAAACAGCCTTGTCGAGTATTTGAACTCGGGACGATGAGTCCATTTCCTACAACTCTAACCATTATGCCACTCGCCCCCATAAAGGAAGATAGAAACAAATTGAGACAGAGAGAAAGAAAGAAAGATAAATAGATATAAACAGACTGACATAGATAGATAAATTGTTTTTGTTTTTTGATTATCTTCTTTGTTTAATGGTATATCAACCTTCGAGGGTTATTTAAAGGCACCCACATAGAAAAAAAGATAGAAAGTAAGATAGATAGATGAATAGACAGATAAGAAGGAAAAGGAAAAAAAGATAGATGTATTGATAGATTGACAGATAGATGCTAACAGACCAAGATAGATAGATAGATAGATAGATAGATAGATAGGATCAAACTTGGATATATAAATAGAGAGATAGATGAATAAATGGATATATATGATCAGACTGATAAATAGATAGATAGATAGATAGATATATAGATAGATAAATATGTATAAACTGAGATAACATAGGACTTATTGTCTGCGCGGGATATCCGACAGACTCGCCAACCGTACCTTATCGGGCATCGCCTCTGGAAAGGTCTTCTGTCCGCAATCCAGAATCCGCACCAGAGCTGGGTTGATGTGGATTTTTTGTTGGTCGGCCTTCACTGATAAGTCATGGGTAGGTGTCTAAAGGAGATATCATTTATGTGTTCGTCCTTGCTTCTCCAAACAATACCTAGCATATCTTTTTTAAACACATGAACTCAGTTTTATCTTAAGCTCATAATAGAGGCCAAAGCCTTTGCTGTCTTATCAAGGCTATGCAACAGTGATTCAGGGTGTGCAAGAAGTATTTATGAGAAGCACCAGACCATCTGCGTAGTCCGCATCTGTAATGGTCTTTGTGGGATATCGTCAGCTTCTTGAACTTTTTTTTTTAGGACCAAGCTTGTTTTTATGGATCTAATGACGTTCCATGTGCGTAATCTAGGCATATCACACACACACACACACACACACACACACACACACACACACACATCACACACACACATATATATATATATATATATAATTATATATATATATATGCGTGTGTGTGGAGAAAAGTACAAAAACACAGGATGTTATGGAAACTGGATGTTTATTGTCGACGATGCAACGTTTCGGCCATTTAGACCATCATCAGGACCAAAAAGCCCAAATTCTAGCTTCAATGAAGGACATTTTCAGAATGGTGAAAAACAGTAGGTTGTCAGTAGGGGCAGGGGGATGGGTAGTGGATTTTCTTCCCTAAATGGGGAGTGTTATATGGAGATGCAGGTGTTTGGTCAGAATGTCGGATGATAAGGGATGGGTCAAAGATGAATATAATATATATAATATATATATATATATATGTTATATATATATATATATATATATATAATAAATAAGTAATCCACAGACACGTGTTTCGAGGTATCACCTCTCATCAGTGTGGTTCTGGTGCTAACGTACAATGGCAAAGAAATATGTGTCACGATCAGTTGAACGGGCCATTGCTTTAGTGTCTTTGTAGAGCATCATTATAGCGATAACTGTTTCTTTGGGGAGGCCGTATTCTAGTAGTATTTGCACCATTAATTTCCTCTCTGTTTATGGAGTCAGATGCCTTGGAGAATTCTACAAATAGCAACGTTGTCTCAAGATTCTTTGTTCAAATCCTTTCTACAATTCAACGAATAATCAGGATTTGAGAAGTTGTGGATCTCTACGGAATCGGTTTTGATTTTTCCTAAAGATGTTCTTTATTTCAGGTCGAATGCAATTAGGAAGAAGGGCATTATATATCTTAGCTGTTATAGCAGTAAGAGTTGAGCTTCTGTAGTTCTTAGCGATTCCGAGGTCTCCTTTTTTTTTTGAGAATGGGAGGATGCAGCCTTTCAATCATTTCCTATCGTATTTTGTTTATACACTGCATTGCATAGTTTAAGAAGTGTGTCGTCAAATTTCCTTATCTTCTATATCTCGGAAATAAGTAAAATAATAGAGAAATAAATGAATAATAAATGAAATAAATAAATAAAACATTAAATAAATAAATAAAATGAATGAAAGCAGAAGAAGAAAGGAAATAATGAAAAAAAGAAATGTGAAAGAAAGAAAATGAACGAAAGAGGAAAAGAAAGAAAGAAATAATGAAAAAAGAAAAAAATGAAATGAAAGCAGAAAGAAGAAAAGAAAATAAATGAATGAAAGCAAGAAAAGAAGAAGGGAAATAATGAAAGAAAGGAAAAATGAATGAATGCAAGAAAAGAAGAAAAGAAATAGTGAAAGAAAGAAATAATGAATGAAAGCAAGAAAGAAGAAAAGAAATAGTGAAAGAAAAAATGAATGAAAGCAAAAAAGAAGAAAAGAATAGTGAATAAAAGAAATAATGAATGAAAGCAAGAAAAGAAGAAAAAGAAATAGTGAAAGAAAGAAATAAATGAATGAAGCAAGAAAAGAAAAAAATAGAAAGAAATAATGAATGAAGCAGAAAAGAAGAAAAGAAATAATGAAAAGAAAGAAAAATGAATGAAAGCAGGAAAAGAAGAAAAGAAATAATGAAAGAAAGAAAAATGAATGAAGCAGGAAAAGAAGAAAAGAAATAATGAAAGAAAGAAAAAAATGAATGAAAGCAGAAAAGAAAGAAAGAAATAATGAAAGAAAGAAAAAAATGAATGAAAGCAAGAAAAGAAGAAAAGAAATAATGAAGAAAGAAAAAAATGAAAAGCAGGAAGAAAAAGAAATAATGAAAGAAAGAAATGAATGAAAGAATGAACAGAAAAGAAGAAGGGAAATAGAAAGAAAGAAAAAATGAATGAATGCAAGAAAAGAAGAAAAGAAATAGTGAAAGAAAGAAATGAAATGAAGGCAAGAAAAGAAGAAAAGAAATAGTGAAAAGAAATAATGAATGAAAGCAAGAAAAGAAGAAAAGAAATAATGAAGAAAGAAATAATGAATGAAAGCAAAGAAAAGAAGAAAAAATAATGAAAAAGAAATAATGAAGCAAGAAAAGAAGAAAAGAAATAATGAAAGAAAGAAAATGAATGAAAGCAAGAAAAGAAGAAAAGAAATAATGAAAGAAAGAAATAATGAATGAAAGCAAGAAAGAAGAAAAGAATAAATGAAAGAAAGAAAAATGAATGAAAGCAAGAAAAGAAGAAAAGAAATAATGAAAGAAAGAAATAATGAATGAAGCAAGAAAAAAGATAATTGAAAGAAAGAAAAAATGAATGAAAGCAGGAAAAGAAGAAAAGAATAGTGAAAGAAAGAAATAATGAATGAAAGCAAGAAAAGAAGAAAAGAAATAGTGAAAGAAAGAAATAATGAATGGAAGAATAAAAGAAATGAATGAAAGCACGAAAAGAAGAAAGGAAATAATGAAAGAAAGAAATGATGAAAGAAATAGATAAAAAATGAATGAAAGCAAGAAAAGAACAAATGAAATAATGAAAGAAAGCATATAAAAACCTATAAAAATAAATAAACAGAGAAACAAACAAAAACGAAAGAAAAATGAATGAAATAAAAAAGAAAGGAAGTAAGAAAGAGGGAATGAAAGAAACTAAGAAATAATTAAGAAGGAAAGAAAAAATAGAAGAAAAAGAAAGAAACAAACAAACAAAGAGAGTAACTAACGTAATTAGAGAGTGGGTTATACAGCCAGTTGGAGAGAGTGAGAAAGAAAGTGCGGAGTCGTCGGCAGCCGCGGTGACTGTATTAGAGAGTGAGCTAGTAAGCTACTTTGAGAGGGTGTGAGAGAGTGAGTGTGAGTTCGTCAACAAACGCGACTGACTATATTAGAGAGCAAGCCAGTTAGACAGGGCGTAAGAGAGTGAAAGACAGTGAGGTAGTCAGCAACTAAGTGAATTAGAGAGTGAGCTATTTAGAGTGGAAGTGAGAGAGTGAGTATAAAGCAGTCAGCAGCCGCGATGACTGTATCAGGGAGTGAGTCAGTCAGCCAGTTACAGAACGAATAAAAGAATGAGAGAGAGTGAGGCAGTCAGCAAGCGCGATAGTATTAGAGAGTGAATCAGTTAACCAGTTAGTGTGTGAGAGAGCGAGAGAGAGGTAGTACAAGGTAGCAACATACACTCTCTCTCATTTTCTCACTTACCAACTTACCACACCCCCTAATAGAGTGAGTCGCGGTTGCTGACTATCTCACTCTCCCACTCACTCGCTCACAGTCCCTGTTTAACTGGCTTGCTAACTCAGTTGCGCCACAGGCTATCTCCCCCCCTCTATTTCTCTTCCTCTCTTACCTCCTCTCTAACTGTCTTACTGACTCACTCTTCAATATAGTCAGTAGGCTGCTACTGACTACCTCACTCTCCTTCACCCTCTTACTTTTCTTTCTTTCTATCTTTTTTCTTTCTTTCTTTCATCATTCCGTTTTTTCTTTCTTTCTTTCTTTATCTATTCATTCTTTCGTTTTCTTTCTTTCTTTCATTCATTATTTCTTTTTTCATTTCTTTCTTTCTTTATTAAGCAATTTATTAATTTTATTTTTCTTTCTTTCATTCTTTCCCCCCTTTTTCTTTATTTCTTTCATTCTTTCTTTCTTTCATTTTTCCGTTTTTCATTTATTTATTTATTCATTCATTTCTTCCTTTGATTCTTGCACTCTATCTTTCTTTCTTTTTTCATTTATTTATTCCTTCCATTCTTTCTAATTCTCTTTCTTTCTTTCTTTCATTCAGTCTTTCTTTCATTCATTTTCTTTTTTCATTCTTTCTTTCTTTTTTCCTTCTTTCTTTTTTATTTCTTCCTTTCGTTATTTTTTCCTTTCATTCTACCTTTCTTTCTTTCTTTCTTTCTTTCTTTCTTCTTTCTTTTTTTCATTCAGTCTTTCTTTCATTCATTTTCTTTTTTCATTGATTTATTCTTTCTTTCTTTTTTCCTTCTTTATTTCTTTATTTCTTTCATTCGTTATTTCTTCCTTTCATTCTACCTTTCGTTCTTTCTTTCTTTCTTTCTTCCATCCTTTCATTCTTTCTCTTACTTTTTTTTTCTTTTCCAACTCACTCTCTAACCGACCCACTGCGTTTATCGCTAACTAACTCTCTTTCGCTCACTCACGCTTTACCTGCCTTACTAACTCACTCCCTAACCTAACAAATTCATTTCTCACTAATTCTCTCTCTCTCTCTCTCTCTCTCTCTCTCTCACTCTCACTCTCACTCACTCACTCACTGTCTCTCTCTCTCTTACTCACTCTCTCGGTAACTGGCTCACTAACTGGTGGCTTTACATCCCTCCCCCCGCATTTCTCTCTCAGTGTATCGGTATGTCTATCCTTCTTTTTTTTCTTTTTTGAAGCCAGGCCGGCGGGCTCAAAATAGAGAGATAGATAGAAAAGAACAAATCCAGAGAGAAAGAGAGAAAAAGATAGAGAGTATGAAAGAAATAAAGAAAGAAAGAGAGAGAGTTAGAAAGAGAAAAAGGGAGAGAAAAAGGGAGAGGGCTGTGTCCCCCCAACCGGGTACGCGTCAACAGGTTTTTTCATTGTTTGCAAACCCGTCCACCACCACCATCATCGGTCGGCGTGGCGGGGTGGGAGATTGTAGGATTGTGGGATAGTGCGGTAGGGTAGGTGGGGGAGAGACGTTGTTTCTCAAATCGAGGACACTCAGTCAGAGTGAGATAGAGAGAGAGGCGACACTTACGGTCGTCCTGCTCGCTTTTACAAAGCGACAACTTGAGGGGTCACAAAAAAACAAAAAACAACAACAAAATAACAAACAAACAAAAAACCCCTCGCAAGAAAAGAAAATTAAGAAGGGGAAGTACTCGCGGATATTTTGTTTGTTTGTTTGGAAAAAAAAGTTTAAAAAGTCCGAT
>CM042179.1:24628814-24653814 GCA_023376005.1 Doryteuthis pealeii | reverse complement strand
GGGAGACTTTAGTTGCTTAACATAGTTACATAAATAAACTCTTCTCAATACAACCCAATATAGGAGAATGGAAGCCAGGCTTCAGAAAGTCCAGAAAGGAACAAGTTACTTTATCCCGATTACATACCTGTCATACAAGACTAACACACTCCTTTTTACTTAAACTAGCCAGAATGTCTAGCATTCTACAATATTAAATGCAAAAAAAATCTATGCTGTTATCATTCAAATCTTATCTTTTAATTATCTTCGCGAATATAAATAAAATCTTCATTATTTTTACTTAAAAACCAAGACCTGATGATATCTGATGTGTATATTTATTTACTTTGTCGTTAATTGTTATATTTTCGTAGTTTCCTCCGGACATACATACACTTTATCTGTATCTATACATATATAAAGGGCAGTTGCCCTTTATATGTGTATAGATATAGATAGATGTCATCCGGACATACATATACACAACTACCCTTTATATATGTTTAGATGGAAACAAGGATTTATTAAGTCCCATACACACAACTGCCCTCCTTTTATATATGTATAGATGTCATCCGGACATACATACACACAACTGCCTATATACATACAACATACAACACACAACTGCCCTTTATATATGTATAGATGGAAAAGAATTTATAAAGTCCAGAAAAGAACTAGTCACTATATCCCAACTACGTATAGGTTACACAGTAAGGTTTTACTTAAACAAGAAAAACTATCCAGAATGTGTAGCGTGTCAAACACCAGATATTGTTAACAGATTCTAATAAATGTGGTGATTTGCTGTTATTAGACAACGTTTTTACAACACATGAGAGATATATTTAAAGATGTCAGTATAGATGACAATTTGTCAATCCTGAAAGAAAGAAATTATACCAAAGAATGTAACAATAAACCTGAACTTTAACCTATGAACTTATCCCTCAAAGCAATTACCAATCAATTTAGCAACAAACAGCTGTAGCAACTTACTGTCAGAATCATGAAAAATCCTTTGGAAAAGTAAAAAAAAAAGAAGGATCTGACCATCCCTCACAAATTTGCCTCTTGTCATAAAATAACTCTGGATGAGTCGACGTGCCGTTAAAATCGGTCGATTAATCAATTAATTAATCATCGTAATCACTAAGAAGTACAGATGTATAACATTATTGCCATCTATCTGTCTATCTGTCTATCTATCTATCTATCTATCTATACATATATAAGGGCAGTTGTGTGTAATATGTATGTCCGGAGGAAACCTCGGAAATAAAACAATTAACGACAAAGTAAATATATATACACATTAAATATCACCAGGGCTTGGTTTGAATAAAAATTATAGTGATTTGATTGATATTCATCAAGATAATTAAAAAAAAATTTCAAATGATAACAGCAGGGATTTTTTAAAATCTAATATTTTAGATAGTAGACATTTAACATTTCTTTTCAGAGTAGCTGGATCAACGCAAAGGTTTATTTTCTTTTTACATAGGGATTTAAATGGGGCATCCCACGAGAATTCAACTCACGATTCAGTAATAATGGATCTGCGGGACTAACTTAAAAAAATCCCCTCTACTCAGGTGACGCTATTTGCTAGTTGCTGCTAAAGATGTTTAATGCCTGACATCTCAATCGCATTCGACATCAAGTAGAGAAAAAATTATTCGGAAAAATCAAAACAGGTTTTGTAGAAATCGACCCACGACTTCTCAGTTTCTGACTATTCTTCGAATTGTAGAAGAAATCTGGAAATATAATCTCGAAGAAACACTACTGTTTGTATATCTCTCTAAGGCATTTGACTCCATGCATAGAGGAGAGATGGTTGGCTGGTTGGTCAGTTGCATTTTACGGCATGTCAACCTTGTTAGGTTATTTTATGCCGAAGACCTTCTGTTCTATTCTTTCTTGGTAGGTACCAATTTTTAAACTCAATTTTTCTTTGTTTAAACATTTTTTAAACCCATTTTTCTATCTAACACATAGATAGGGACGTTAACAGGTACTACCACTGCGGGTTTACAGTTGGACCTGGAGTAATGGTGATGAAGGGGTACTCCACATAACTCAGAGCTCCAAAATTAGAACTTCATCATCAATAGAGTTTAACGTCACACCCAGAAACAGAAGATCCTCCGCCATCGCCTTCTAGCACATATATGATAAAAAGGGTTGGGACTTACCATAAGAGCAATAGGAATATACGCGCTAGGGCTTTAGGTGACCAGCTGATTGATGGTAAGGGTACTAACCGACCATCCTTCTAGCCTAAATAAGAGCTAAAGTTAAGGACTGATCAGCCACCAGGATTCCATCCTAAGCATCAACGAGTTACTCAGTTGATGTATTCTTCTGCTGCAGCCGATAGGGGGAGGAAAAGATGGATTTGGTTGGATTTGGTTGGATTTGGTTTACGCCATATCAACCTCAGTGGTTATTTAAATGCGATAAAGTTTTGAAATAAACTAATTCTTAATGGATACTCAATTTTTCATTTTTCTATTTAACCATTAATGGGACCCTAACAGGTCTACACTCCTGGTCAGAGTGGACCAGGGAGCAATGGTGATGAAGGGGTGATCCACATTCCCCAAACTCCAAAACTGGAACCTCACCATTAGAGTTTAACGTAATTTCCAGGACATAAGACCCCCAACCACCACCTTCTGGCACCCATATGATAAAAAGGGCTTGAGGTTGCCATAAGGGCAAAATAGGGTTGGGGCAATCATATAGTTACTAGGGCTTGACATGGTCAGCCGATTGATCGGAGGGGGCCTCTCTGATCGCCCGTCTAGTACAAGGGCCAAAGTGGAGTATTGCAAATCAAGGACTGCTCAACGACCGGGGTTCCTTAAACATCACGGATCGCCACCCACGGTCAACAGGTGGCCGCATTGGGGGAGTCTGACCCCTCTGCAGATGTGCAGTCGATGCATTCTAACGCCCCAGTAGGGCGGAGGAAAGATAGAGCAGATACTATTAGCATATGGTCTCACCAAGAAAACTGTTTACGGCTATAATGAGCTCTACAACAGTGGTTCTTAAACTGTGCGCCGGGGCGCACTGTGCACCCCAGAGCTTTTTCAGGTGCGCTCCGTAGTATTCCTGAAAAATCTATCCAATATGAAAAGCAAATGTATGCTAAGTTAATATATTATATACCATTTCTTACGAAACATTCTGCTTGTTTTATTGCGACATTATTTATGATAGTTATAAGTTACTTTTCTTGCAACTAAATAAACACAGGTTTTAACAATTTTATTGAGAAAATTATTTTATTGCAATTTCCACCTCATATCTATGTGAAACTGGGATTTTCAAACCCTCGCAACAATGAAGTGGTAAAAGAGAGGAATCTTCAATGCAATTTGATGAGGAAAATGAGAGTTTGTCTCTCAAACATAAGACCAAACATTGAAGAAATCGCAAGGTCTCATCAAGCTCATGTTTCTCATTAACACAGGAATGAATAAACTTCATAGAGGTATGTTAAGTTTGCTTTTTGTAAATGTGATTTGTTTTACATATTTAACAGTTAACTTAATAACATATTAGTCCTATTTTGTATACAGTGCGCTATCAAGTATCTGTAGTACTGTAAAGTGCGCCCAGACTGTATAAAGTTTGAGAACCACTGAGTTAACTTAATAATATATTAGTCCTTATTTGTATACAGTGCGCTATCAAGTATCTGTAGTACTGTAAGTGCGGCCAGACTGTATGAAGTTTGGGAACCACTGCTCTAGAAAGACAGAAAAACAATGGTTAGTTCACCTGATTGGGACACAGATTTCTTTGACATTGTCGCTGGAGTGCAGAAAGAGATTCATTAGCACCATTTTTATTTGTAATCTGCGTAGACTACGAACGTCATTAAATTTAATGAAAGAAAGACTTCACGCTTAAAAAAGGGCAAGAAGACGGCAATGCCTTGCAGAATTATTTCAGATGCAGACTACGCAAGTGGGATCTAGGGCTTCTCGTAAATACAACTGACAAGTCAAAATCACTGCTACAACATAGCTAAGAGAACACAGTAAATGTCTATGTGAACTCAAATAAAACGGATATCATATGCTTTAACTCTTAATGTCCATACTGCCTCATTCCGCCCGGCTGGAAGTCACATTTGTTTTCCCTATCCGCCCAAAACGATAGCCTTTGTTTAAAATGTAATATTAAACATATTTAGAAGTCTTTGATTTAAGGGAAATAACAGGTACTTTTAAATGAAAGGCCATTTTTAGCCATTTATTGATAATCCTTATAGGAATGGGGCTCTAGACTTTGTTTAGTAATATTAAATATATTTAGAAGTCTTTGATTTAAGGGAAATAACAGGTAACTTTAGATGCAAAGCCATTTTTTTGGTAAATCCTTAGAGAAAGGATTCTGAACTTAGAAAATTCTCAACAGGATGTTAAGAGTTAAAGAAGATCAAAATATCTCCACATTGGATGGTAGATCTCTCAAATTTGTAAAACCAGTTCACATACATAGGTAGTAATATCTCATCTACGGAAAGCATTGTAATTATACACATAGAAGGCACAGACTGCTGATTATCGATCATATGGAAATCTGATTCTCTCTGATAGATTTTATGGTATTTCTTCCAAGCTTAGCCGAGCCACTGCCACTGCATGGCTTCACTACTTGAACTCTTGTAATACTTGGAAGAAGCTAGTGGGAGCTACAAAAGGGATGCTGCATGATGTTTTTAAAAAATTCCTGGAAGCAACACCCCCAAAAACGTTACTGTACTGTCCACTTGCCTCCTTATCACACAAACCATCAAAATAAGACGAATGAGATATACTGGAGAAATAAGAACTAACTCATAATGACGTTCCTCTTTTGATACTAATGCATTTGTTACATAATAGATAGGCATAGCCTATTATTTTTGTAAGGAAGTGTAGAGCAGTTTAAAATTAACGGCAAAATAGTGGAAAATAAGCGAGAGTTTGATTGACAGTTTCACCTCAAGATTTTCTGGAACAGGGGGGAGGGGCTCATTGGTTTAGAGAGTCGTGTGATCAGGCGATTCTTTGAAAAGTAGAATTAGAGTTAGCCGAGTTGATCCAAAGGCGGCCCTTCTGGACAGACGTGCTTTTATATCTCTGCTTCCTGGTGCGCATGTAGTAAAGAGTATAAAATTCTTTTTAAAAAGTGTAAAGCAAATTCGTCAGGGTGGCCTAAACTCGGTAGCGAGGGAGTCTATCCCCTTTTCACTAGCGCTAGACCAGTTTTGGCGTCTGATATGGAGCGCCACATCTACCTCAGCTCCTTACTTTTCCTGTGCTACTCATACACGCTGAGTTGGCGAGGGCCGGTATCGAACTAGGGAACTTTGTGGTTTCTAGCCGAAGGATCTTACCGACTGAGCTATAGGTGTCCCAAAGTCGGGGTACATGGAGATTAACAAACACTTTTAAACAACCTAACTCGAAAAGAAAACCCGATACGAAGAACAGACATCCCATATATAATATAATAATATATATATATATATATATATATATATATATAATATAAAAGATTTTAGTAGAGTACAGCATTTTATGATGGCAATGAAGAAATGATGTGTTTTATGATTCATAGTGAAATTAAAAAACTAAGAAAGTGAAGGTAAGCTAAGTAAATGGCTTTCATCCTCATTCAATAGTGATAAGATCGAGGAAATAAATTCACATAAATTCATGGGCAAAAAACGAAAATTTTAACCATACAAAAAATGGTATATGCATATACTAGCATCTGTTCTTGAGAAACGAAAACGCCAGAAGATCAGACCTTGGTTGATTAACAAAAAATGAGAACTTGTCATCTGGTAAGATTGCAGTTCCAGCAATCACAGGGCGAAGATAGAAGATAGAAGATAGAAGAATAGAACACGATAGAAGCAGTCATATAGAAGAATAAAACATTAAAAAAAAAAAGCTTTTCCCATTAAATAGATAATATATTAAACGCATACTATATTTCCATTTATTTTTATTTTTTTTGCTTTGAAGGCAATTACAATGCGTATATCGTATAAAATTCGTAATTATGAACAAGCGAACTCCGGCAAATATTGTGTCCATGTAGAACATTGGTACAGCTGTTTCAACTTCCTTAAGTCTCATCAGCGATGTATACTTACGATTTTCCCTCCGAACAGAAATCGAAACCGGAATAATAATATATAACTTACTCAACAATGCTTCTAAGAGGGCCAAATTAAAATCAACATTCACGTTCTTACGCCGGAGAATAGGCCTAATTTGCGAATCTTCTCAACGTCCACTGTACTTTGGCATAGTAAGTAACCTGTTATCCTTGACAAGTTAATTCGTATGTTTGTGTGCTACGTATCGGTGGCCCAGGGGTAGAGATTCCTGATCTGCGGTGCTGGATTCCCCGATGTCGATTTGTGTCGAGGAAATCGTAAGTATACATCGCTGATGAACACCTTAAATAAAGTTGAACAGCTGGTAACGAATGTTCTACGTGGACACAATATTTGCGAGTTCGCTTGTCATGAAGTATTTTCAATATTATTGAATTTTAATACGATATACGCATTGTAATTGCCTTCAAGCAAAAAATAAAAAAAAATGGAAAGAATAATAATATAAGCTTTACTCAAACAATACATATATATATTAATATATATATATATATATAATAATATATATATATATATATATATATATATATATAAATTCAAATGTTGTGATAATTATATATAATTTAGTTTATATATTTTATTTATTTATATATTATCAATATATTAAAATATATTTAAGAATATATATATATTTAGTATATATATATATATACATAAATATATTAAGATATATATTAAAATGCTTCTTTTAATATATAAGATATAATTTTTTGGCCAACTTATATCAATTTAATATTGTTTAATATATTAAATATATTCTTAATATAATTAAAATTATTTTGTCGCCATTAAAATAACTAATGAAGGAAACTGACCTCGACAGAAACCGATACGAAGAACATTTGAGCATGCGCCTATTTAAGATAGCAGAGAGATCCTTCATATTGTTATGCGTCTAGACGCATCTTGCCACGTAAAGCAGGGAGGCACAAGGGTCCAATTGGTCCGAGAGTTACACACGTTGAGAGCGCGAGAGTCTCGCCTTCTCGCCTATGACTGCCGCTACCTAGCCAGGTTAAAGAGCCCAGTTGCGCTACTATTTACCCATAGCTTGGAGGGAGATTGATTTATACTTCCAAGGGTTGAGCGGGCGCGAAGAGTGCCAGAACCAGCTCTGACGAGAGAGACACTCGGGTCGAAGATTCCTCTTTCGTAAGGACTCTAACGCGAGGTTGTATAAAATCAACTGTCGGCGCGCCAATTTGAGATGAGGGAAAAGACGAAACACATTGGATGAAGTCAAATAGAAGAATTTTAAAGCGGGACTGTTACAAAAAAAACATTTATAATGATTTTGTGCTTAATGACCAGGATTTTGGGAACCAAAGGTGGTTGTCCTTGTATGTTTTTTATCCAAAAAGGATACATATGACCCTGTAATGTTTAAGAATTGTAAGGTCCAAGAAAGAAAGCAACCGGCCAACAAGCACCGCACATCAACATCTTCAGGGACAGCCTTCATAATGCGACATCTATGGTCGAGAATGGTTCCTTCTAACATTGGAACTTTACAGTCGACATGAAGGTACTGTAACTCTCAAGGGCACAACTATACTGCATAATCGCACACACTGTGACATGCCAATATAATGTTGCATGCTGGTAATGACCCGACCTCACGGAGAAAAGGGAGTCTAAGATGGAAATTATACATATAAGGTTTAAGTTTGAGTTTTGTTTAACCTCTGTGGGTCATTTAATGCCAGAATGATAGGATTATTTATAAAAATAATTAAAAGAAGGTAGACTTCAGAAATTGAAGAATAAAGTAAAAGAATTTATAACAAGACAGTTATGAAATTGAAAATGACTGATGGTGAGAGTGCGTATTGTGTACAAAGTATATAATAGGAATAAGAACTACTCTGATCCTTGTAAAGAGGAGTAAAGTAAAGAAGAGTGTTCGGGGTGGCAAAGCTCGTGTGGCAGTAGACAGTGAAGGAGTTTAATCCCCTTTTCATTAAGTGCTAGACAACGGAAGTTGTGTATTAGGCGTATCTGCTGGCCTACCTACCGAGCGAGCTCTCACTCTTACCGGCGCACAGATCCACTCGTGCTAACCTCGCGCTCATATTCTGAGATGGCTGAGGGCCGTATCGGAACCTAAGGAACCTTAAGGTTCCAGCCGCGCGATACTACGACTGAGCTATGTTGGTTTAACTCATATAAATGAAGCGTGGTAAGATTTGAAATTAAACAGTAAAAACAATGGAATATCATTGAGAGTTTGAATTGACAAAGCTTCACGCCCAGAATCATCTGAGCGGGGCTATCATTGACTTAGAGCAGGTGTCAAAAACTATGGTCGGCGGGAAGGATCGGCCCGGGAAAGGCACTTTAATCAGGCCCGCTGAACGATATTTGAATGTTGGCCATTCTTTGATAATGTTTGAAATAAATATGTTAGTTAAATTTGTTTTTGTCCGTCTTACGCCACTCATCCACGAATATCACATGGAAAGATAAATTTTGTTTTAACCCATCTTTTCTCTCAAAGCTTTCGTTCTGGCTAGCAAGTATTGAACACAATAATAATGTGGGCCCGCGCTCGTTGTTATTTTTTTTCAATTATGCTGGGCCCACATGAAAAAACGTTTTGGTGATCCCTGGCTTAGAGAATTATGTTTACAAAGAACGACTCTGCAAAAGTAGAAATTAATGAAAGTAGCAACATTTAGCCCCAGCGATTATTGTCTTGCCGGCACGCACGGTAATGCTTGTTCTATGTCTTCTATATGGCTTTCGCGCGTCGCGTGCGCCAGAAGAATATACTCAGAATTTTAAAACAAGGCGTGTACACAATATTATCCACTGAGTTTTTGGTGTGTAATTCATGCAGATGCAAGTAAGAACTGGAACAAAGAGAAACAACCAGGCCAAAATAAAGAGAAATATAAAACGAATATCGGGGGGCGAAGAACACAGACACCCGATGTGAACGAAACGAGAGATATATGAACATAGAGATATATTATATATATATAATATAACGTATCAGAGACTAAAATATAGTATTATATATATAGAAATGGCCAACCGCTATCTCGACCATCGTCGACAGCCCACGACATGCGCCTCCGCCAGGGTGGCGGGTACAGCACGGTTAGTAATTGGACCAACGCGCCCTCCCGCCAAGGGTGGCCGAAGGCGCTACTGTGGGGCGCGCGTGAAGAATGGTGAATCGGGGTGGCGCCATATGGGCGTGCGGGGTTTGACCAGGCGTGGTTGTCGTCGTTCAAGAAGAAAACTCGACGTCGGACAACATGTCGCACTAGTAGTCGTCGTGTGGAGTGCGCGGGAACTCCCGGGTGGCATTGAACTGAAAAAAGTGCGTGAGCTCGCGGGCAAAACGCACCCGACAAATTGCAAAAAGATAAAAGTAGAACGAGTGTGTGGTTTTTAAGGTGCTGTACGGTTCGGCCGGTAAGCGTGCGGGCGTCTGCCATCTTGTCAGCATGGAATCAGTGCCGCACGAGACAGGATTACACAAGCGTCAATTTCTTGAAGCGTAGTTCAAACAGCTTTGAAGTTCAGAGTTTTCTCACTCTAAGCGGTCTCCTAACCAGATCTAAGAGCACAGTCTGTCCACTATTTATCTCATAGCTGAGGGAGAACTGGATCATAGCCTTTCCCAAAGTATTAGCACTATGTGAAATGACAAACAGCTCGTCAGGAAATTGAATCTCTGGTCTGATCGTCCATTGTCCTAGAACCCTACACTGTACAGGACCACAGCGCCTCCATCAACTGAGAATATACAGTCAGTAAGCAAAAACCAAAATAATTCAAAATTGGACTATACAACATGGACACCACCGATGTAAAAGCCGACCACAACGACCTGCTCAATCCAGCCTTCTGTAGTGTAGCATATCTGGATGCTGCGCTGGAAGACCTGCGTGTGGCGAAATGACCGATAGGCGACAATGTGGCGAGAGAGAGAGAGAGAAGAGATGAGAAGAGGAGAGAGAGAGAGAGAGAGAGATGAGATGAGATGAGAATGCCGTGCTGTCAGTACGACATGATGAATGGTGATGAATTATAATGACGAACGTTACACACATACATAACTTGCCAATTTCTCTCTGTCTGTTTAAAACCAATTACTACCTGCATCAATGATCCCGATATGATGAAACTGTTAACACACATGTTAAGCCTAATAATATACAGGGAACATAGACTGGCTAAGTTGGATTTTCAAGTAACAATGCAATCTAATATGATATTACATATCATATATATACTTTACAATGGAGAGGAAACAAAGGAATGTTCAAATGAGAGAAGAGTGGAGAGGAGTTGTAGTATATCTTTCCCCATAACACCAACCACCGCGTACTACTAACGCTGCTGCTGCTGCTACACGTAATGCTAAATTGTCGATTTTTAAAAATACCCTTAGGATATAAAATAAATAAGGCAGTTTAATCGTAAATGTAATAAGTAAAATGTTATTACTTTGTTGTAATAGACGGGCAAATAATTAAAAGAATTAATTGAAAAAAACTAAAAGTTTTTTTGTTTTTTTAACGAAATGACATATACGGGCAATATTAAAGGAATTTTATATTAAGAGTAACAAAACATATTTTTCGTGAAATAACATCACTTTCCTTTTCCTTTTTGATTTAATTAAAAATGCAAAATTCGAGTTTTGTCAAATTTTCAATGGGCCGGGTTAGCTCAGTCGTAGAAGGCGAAGACGGTTTGAGGTCTGAGACAACCACAAAGCGTTCCCATCTCGGAGACCGGTCCACCGCTAACTGCAAGACGTATGAAGCTAGTCGACAGGGATCTGTGGCGGAAAGTAGAGGCGAGCTGAATGGTGGCGTGTAGGCGCTGCTTCACCAACCACGACGCCAAAACAATTCATCCCTTCAGCTCGATCGGCGGCCTATTGAAACGGGTAGATAGACTCCGCTGCGTCGGACTCGCGCTGATTACCGCGAGACTTCTATGGGCCGAGAGACCTCCTCGGACGAGACTTTCACTTGGGTTTTTTACTTTAAGCGATAAAATAACTTTAATAAGTAAGAAATCAATTAATTAATTTAAAAAAAAAAAAGATTTAACAATCGTCATCGTCGGTCGTCGTCGTAGTAGTAGTAGTAGTAGTAAAATGTTAAAGATTAAAAATGGAAAAAAAAATGAGAATTACGCAGTCGTCGTAGTGGTAATATAAACTTTTAAGTTCTAAATTATTATTAATCTTTACTATGGTGTTCTTTTTGCGGTTTATGTATACAACAGGTGGGGCGCTAAGGTTTATTGAATTGCTTCAGTGAGAGGCCACAGTGAATTGAACTCGGACAAACCTCCATGTTGTGAATGGTAATCGTATAAGCACCTGTATCTTCCCTGTTCCTTGGGGTGGTATGCTCCATCCAAGGCTAATACAGGGACAAATCACTGATTTTAGTGTGGAAAAATGGTTGTCCCGTAGCAGTATTCACACACGGTCGCATGAAGAAGACCAGAATATTTTTTTTTCTTAAAGAATTGACGCGTACAAGCTATTTTCGGCACAAAACTATTATTGTTTTTTCATTACAATATGCAACTGTTGTGGCGAGTTATAACGAAAGCCAGAGAAATACACAGATCGTCGATGTCTTCCTGTAGCTAGGTCGTCAGCATGCGGGACCAGGAAAGTGATGCCTGATTGGTATGACGGACACTGGTCTTTCCAGGGGTAACTGGAACGCACCCCGAGAACGTTCGCAGTCGAAGCGGGAACATCGGGAGAATCATAGCCAGGTAGATGGAAGAACTGGACATTGTCGATAGGGACGTCTTGCCAGGATGGAGAAGTCTCGGGAAACGTAAAAGAAAGTATCGTGGTCACCCGGTTAAAAACGACTTTCAATTGGAAGTTTGCTCTACAAGACAATTGCCTAAGTTGATGCCATTGATCTTGGTGCGTTGCAGGTGAGCATTTGCGGGTAGCTAGAGAACTGCTGCGCCTTTTTGCGGTGGACTATAGGAACTAATTGATAATTTTTGCGGTGACTCAAGAGACTATGCGAAATGACTAGAGACTGTTGTAGGTGAAGTGATCCTTATGTGAACGTTTGGATAACATAGCAACCAAGCACAACTGACTTGGTGGCATAGCATTTGGTATTCATTTCATGTGTTTTTAAAAGACCTAGCGACATTTGCGGTCTGCTAGAACTAGTGGGTGCCTGTTAACGGTTGACTAGAAGACTAGTGAGGCATTTTGCGTCGACTAGAGACGTAGGGGGACCCGAGCCCCATGATAGGATAAAAAAAGCATCAGAACGACGTACCGGAAGAGTTGAGAGACACACCTGTAGTTTGCGTACACTGTTCCACTGCTGACAGAAAAGCTGCCACTATGAGAGCATGTTTGAATCCAGGGAGCTCCAGATTGAAACTACGGGCTAAGCTCCTGGTTGGTAGAGTGGGTGATCCGCGTATCAAGTAAAGCCTTCTTCACAATCCTGTTGATTGGAGTTGATAAACTGAATTCAAGGCAAATCTGGGTCTTAACAGGGGGAAATGGTTGTCCGTAGGCAATATTAATAACAACGCCTCGTGTGAGAAAGAACCTAGAATAATTTTTCTAAAGAATTGTACAGCTATGATTCGAAAGTGTTTATAAAACGGTAAATATACAGGGTGTTTGAAGAGTACGCCGAATAATGTTCCAGCGGGAAAATTTGGCTCAGTAACAGCCTTCGTGGCGCAGGTTCTAATGTAAGGGACTGTCGTGTCTGAGGTCACCCTGGCAATACCAATGAAAGCTAGGAGGTCCAGATAAATCAGCGGCAACAAGACACCAGCACATCAACACTTCAGGGACAGCCTTAACAGGCGACATCTGCGTCGAGAATGTTTTTCTAACATTGGTCTTCTACAGTCACAGGGGCGCTGTAACTCAGGACCTCCTAGCTTCATGGTATTGTGGCCAGGTGACCTCAGACACGAAACAGTCCTCTACATAGAACCTGCCGCCACGAAGGCGTTTTACTGAGCCAAATTCCCCACTTGGAAACATATCGGGTACTCTTCAAACACCCTGTTATTACCGTTATAAACACTTTCGAATCATAGCGTACAATTCTTTTAAGGAAAAATTATTCTAGTCTTCTCACACGAGCGTTGTTATTAATATTGCTACGGACAACCATTTCCCCCCGTTAAGACCAGTAATTTGCCTTGAATTCAGTTTATCACTCCAATCAACAGGATGTGAAAGAAGGCTTACTACGCGTCACCACTCACAACCAGGAGGTTGCTAGTTCAATCTTGGTAGCCTCCCTGATTTCATGATCACTAAAGTGGCAGCTTTCGTCAGGTGAACTGTCCAACTCCGTTGTTCTCATCTTCCGTCTCGTTGATGGTTTTTTTAATCCCTATCATGGCTGGCTCGGTCCCCCTCGTCTCTAGTCGATCGCAAATGCTCACTAGTCTCTAGTCAACCGTAAAGACCCACTAGTCTCTAGCAGACCGCAAATGTTCGCTAGTCTTTAAAACCAATGAATATGAATACCAAATGCTTTATGCACCAAGTCAGTTGTGCTTGGTTGCTGTTGTTCAATCCAAACGTGCACTAAGTCACTCACCTCAACAGTCTCTAGTCATCGCTAGTCTCTAGTCCACCGCAAATTATCAATAGTCTATAGTCCACCGCAAAGGCGCACTAGTCTCTAGTACACCGCAAATGCTCACTGCAATGCACCAGATACAATGGCAACACTTAGCAATTTGTTCTTTTTAGAGCAAACTTCCAATGAAAGTCTTTTTACAGTGACCACGATACTTCTTTACGTCCCGAGACTTCTCATCCTGGCAAGACGTCCCTATCGACAATGTCCAGTTCCTTCCAGTCTACCTGGTCCATTCCCGATTGTCCCTGACTCGACTGGAACGTTCTCGGGTGCAGTTCCAGTACCCCTGGAAAGACCAGCTGTCCGTCGATACCAATCAGCATCACTTTCCTGGTCCGCGATGCTGACGACCTAGCTACAGGAAGACATCGACGATCTGACTTGTTATTTCTCTGCTTTCGTTATAACTCGCACAACAGTTTTGCATATTAATAAAAAATAATAGTTTTGTGCCGAAATAGCTTGTAGCGTACAATTCTTTAAGAAAAAAAAATATTCTGGTCTTCTCATGCGACCGTTGTTGTGAATACTGCTACGGACAACCATTTTTCCACACTAAAATCAGTGATTTGTCCCTGTATTTAGCCTTGGATGGAGCATACCACCCCAAGGAACAGGGAGATACAGGATGCTTACTACGAGTTACCATTCACAACATGGAGGTTGCGAGTTCAATCACTGTGGCCTCTCACTGAAGCAATTCAATAAAACCTTAGCGCCCCACCTGTTGTATACATAACCCGCAAAAAGAACACCATAGTAAGTTGAATAATAAATTAGAACTTAAAAGTTTATTATTACCACTACGACGACTGCGTAATCTCATTTTTTTTTCCATTTTAATTCTTTAACATTTTACTACTACTACTACTACTACGACGACGACGACGATGACGATGTTAAATCTTTTTTTTTTTTAAATTTTAATTAATTGATTCTTACTTTATTAAAGTATTTTACGCTTAAAGTAAAAAAAGTAAAGTCGTCGGGGCGGCCTAAAGTCGGTATCAGCCAGTCAGCGAGGGAGTCTATCCCCTTTTCAATAGCGCTAGACCAAGGAGATTGTTTTTGGCGTCTGGGGTGGAGCGCCACACCTACCATCAGCTCCTTACTTTACCGCACAGATCCCTGTGCTACTCATACGCTGAGTTGGCGAGGACCGGTATCGAACTGGGAACCTTGTGGTTTCTAGCCAAACGCTCTACCGACTGAGCTAACCCGGCCCATTTGAAAATTGACAAAAACTCGAATTTTGCATTTTTAATTAAATCAAAAAAGAAAAGAAAGTGATGTTATTTCACGAAAAATGTTTGTACTCTTAATATAAAATTCCCTTAAATATTGCCCGTATATGTCATTTCGTTAAAAAAACAAAAAAACTTTTAGTTTTTTTCAAATAATTCTTTTAATTATTGCCCGTCTATTACAACAAAGTAAATAACATTATTATATTACATTTTTTACGATAAACTGCTTATTTTATTTTATATCCTAAGGGTATTTAAAAAATAACAATTAGATTACGTAGCAGCAGCAGCAGCAGTAGTAGTAGTGGTGGTGGTGTTAGGGGGAAAAAGAGTTACTACAACTCCTCTCCCTCTTCTCTCATTGAAACTTCTTTTGTTTCCTCCTCCATTGTAAAAGTATATATATATATTATATATATTATTGATTTTTATTGAAATCCAATTAGCCAGTCATGTTCCTGAATATTAGCTTAACATGTGTGTAACGTTTCATCATAATCGGATCATTGATGCAGGTAGTAATTGGTTTTAAACAGACAGAGAGAAATTGGCAAGTATGTATGTGTGTACGTCGTCATTATAATCATCACCATCATCATGTCGTACTGACAGCACGGATTCTCATCTCATCTCATCTCTCTCTCTCTCTCTCTCTCTCTCTCTCTCTCTCTCTCTCTCTCTCGCCACATGTCCCTATCGGTCATCGCCACACGCAGGTCTTCCACGCAGCATCCAGAATCTACACTACAGAGCTGATTGATGCAGGTCGTTGCTGGTCGGCTTACATTGGTGTGTCCATGTTGTATAGTCCAATTTTTGAATTATTCTGGTTTCTGCTTATATCTTATATCAGTGTGGAGGCGCGTGGTGTAATGGTTAGAGTCATAGGAAATGGATTCGTCGACCAGAGTTCAATTCCTGGACGAAGCTGTTTGCATTTCACATAGTGCTAATACTTTTGGGAAAGGTATGAATCCAGTTCTCCCTCCAGCTATGGATAAATAGTGGGACAGACTGTGCTCTTTAATCTTGGTTAGGCAACCGCTCTAAGAGATGGAAAACTCTGAATTCAAAGCTGTTGAACTCCGCTTAAGAAATTGACCTGTGTCACATCCTGCTCGTGCGGTGGGTTGGTATATATATATATATATATATATATATATATATATATCTTATTTCAGTTCTTCTTTCTTCCATCGGGTGTCTGTGTTCTTCGTATCGTTTTTATTTCTTTATTTTGGCCCTGGTGTTTCTCTTTGTGTTCCATTCTGTACTTGCTATCTGCATGAATATCACACAAACTCAGTGGTATATTTGTGTACACGCCTTTTTTTAAATTCTGAGTATATTCTTTGGCGCACGCGCGCGCGAAAGCAAAGACAGAAAAGTACGTGTGCCCAGAAGAGCCACCTGGGCTAAATCCTGCTAACTCAAATTCTACTTTTGCAGAGTCGTCTTGTAAACATAATTCTCTAAGCCAGGGATCACCAAACGTTTTTTCACTGTGGGCCAGATAATTGAAAAAAATAACGAGCGCGGGCCACATTATTATTGTGTTCAATACTTGCTAGCCAGAACGAAAGCTTTGAGAAAAAGATGTAAAACAAAATTTATCTTTCCATGTGATATTCGTGGATGAGTGGCGTAAGACGGACAAAAACAAATTTAACTAACATATTTATTTTCAAAACATTATCAAAGAATGCAACATTCAAATATCGTCAGCGGGCCTGATAAAGTGCCTTCCCGGGCCGGATCCTTCCCGCCGACCATAGTTTTGTGACACCTGCTCTAAGTCAATGATAGCCCCGCTTCAGATGATTCTGGGGTGAAGCTTTGTCAATCAAACTCTCAATGATATTCCATTGTTTTACTGTTAATTTCAAACTACTCTACGCTTCCTTTATATAGTTAAACCAACACTAGCTCAGTCGGTAGTATCCGGCTGGGAACCTTAAGGTTCCTGGTTCGATACCGGCCCTCGCCATCTCAGAATATGAGTAGCACATGGATCTGTGCGGTAAAGTGAGGAGCTGATGGTAGGTAGCCACAGTCGCTAAAAAACAATCTCCTTGGTCTAGCACTAATGAAAAGGGGATTAACTCCTTCACTGTCTGGCTGACACAGACTTTAGGCCACCCCGACGCCTTTTTTTACTTACACCTCTTTACAATAAAAGATAGCCTATTCCTATTCATTATGTAACATACCTTACCATCATCATTTTCAATTTCATAACTGTCTTGTTATAAAATTCTTTTACCTTTATTCTCAATTCTGAAGTTCTACCTTCTTTTTAATTATTTTTATAAATAATCTATCATTCTGGCATTAAATGACCCACAGAGGTTAAACAAAACTCAAACTTAAACCTTAATGTATCATTCCATCTAGACTCCCTTTTCTCCGTGAGGTCGGTCATTACCAGCATGCAAACATTATTATTGGCATTTCAGTCTCGGAAGACTATGATATAGTTTTTGTGCCCTTGAAGTTACAGTACCTCTTGTGACTGTAAAGTCCAATGTTAGAAGAACATTCTCGACCATAGATGTCGCATTTGAAGGCTGTCCCTGAAGATGTTGATGTGCCGGTGCTTTGTTGCCGTTGCTTTCTTCTGGACCTTACAATTTCTTAAACATTACAGGGTCATATGTATCCTTTTTGGATAACAAAAACATACAAGGACAAACCACCTTGGTCCCAAAATCCTGGTCATAGCACAAAATCATTATATAAATGTTGTACAGTCCGCTTTTAAAATTCTTCTATTGACTTCATCCAATGTGTTTCTATTCTTCTATTTTAAATGGAGGCGCGTGATATAATGGTTAGAGTCCTAGGAAATGGACTCGTCGACCCGAGTTCAATCCCTCGACAAAGCTGTTTGCATTTCACAAGGCGCTAATACCCTTGGGAAAGGTATAAATCCAATTCTCCCTCCAGCTATGGGTAAATAGTAGCGCATACTGGGCTCTTTAACCATGGCTAGGTAGCCAGTCTAGGAGAAGGAAAACTTTGGATTCAAACCTGTTAAACTCCGCTTAAGAAATTGACCTTGTGCCACATCCTGCTCGTGCAGAGGGGTTGGTAAATATATATTCTTCTATCTTAAATGGGATGTCAATGTTTTTCGTATCGGGTTTTCTTTTCGAGTCAGACTTATTAGTTATTTAATGGACAAATAATATTTAATATATTAAAATATATTTAATATATTAAACATATTTAAATATATTAGTTGCAAATATATCTAATATATTAAAAGAAGCATTTTAATATATATCTAATATATTTTATTTATATAATATATATACTAATATATATATATTCTTAAATAATTTATATATTTGTATAATATATATATAAATAAATATATAACTAAAATATATATAATTATCACCAACATTTGAATTTATATATATATATATATATATATATATATATATATATATATATATATATATATATATATATATATATGTATTGTTGAGTAAAGTATATATTATTCTCCATTTATTTTTATTTTTTGCTTGAAGGCAATTACAATGCGTATATCGTATAAAATTCAATAATTATTGAAAATACTCATGACAAGCGAACTCGGCAAATATTGTGTCCCACGTAGAACATCGTACAGCTGTTTCAACTTTATTAAGTCTCATCAGCGATGTATACTTACGATTTCCCTCCGACACAAATCGAAATCGGGAATCCAGCACGCAGAATCAGAATCTCTACCCCTGGGCCACCGATACGTAGCACACAATACATACGAAATTAACTTGTCAAGGATAAACAGGTTACTACTATGCAAAGTACAGTGGACGTTGAGAAGATCGCAAATTAGGCCTATTCTCCGGCGTAAGAACTGAGATTTGATAATTTGCTTTAGAAGCATTGTTGAGTAAAGTATATTATTATTTATTCCCGGTTTCGATTTCTGTCGGAGGGAAATCGTAAGTATACATCGCTGATGAGACTTAAGGAAGTTGAAACAGCTGTACAATGTTCTACATGGGACACAATATTTGCCGAGTTCGCTTGTCATAATTACGAATTTTATACGATATACGCATTGTAATTGCCTTCAAGCAAAAAATAAAAATAAATGGAAATATAATTTAATATATTATCTATTTAATGGAAAAGCTTTTTTTTTAATGTTTTATTCTTCTATTGACTGCTTCTATCGTGTTTCTATTCTTCTATCTTCTATCTTCTATCTTCGCCCTGTGATCTGCTGGAACTGCAAAATCTACCAGATGACAAGTTCTCATTTTTTGTTAATCAATCCAAGGTCTGATCTTCTGGCGTTTCGTTCTCAAGAACAGATGCTAGTTTATGCATATACCATTTTGTTGTATGGTCAAAATTTCGTTTTTTGCATGAATTTATGTGAATTTATTCCTCGATCTTATCACTATTGAATGAGGATGAAAGCCATTAACTAGCTTACCTTCACTTCTTAGTTTTTAATTTCACTATGAATCATAAAACACATCATTTCTTCATTGCCATCATAAAATGCTGTACTCACTAAAATCTTTATATATATTATATATATATATATATATATATATATATATATATATATATAATATGGGATGTCTGTTCTTCGTATCGGGTTTTCTTTTCGAGTTAGGTTGTTTTAAAAGTGTTTGTTAATCTCCATGTACCCCGACTTTGTGGACACCCTATAGCTCAGTCGGTAAGACCCTTCGGCTAGAAACCACAAAGTCCCTAGTTCGATACCGGCCCTCGCCAACTCAGCGTATGAGTAGCACAGGAAAAGTAAGGAGCTGATGGTAGATGTGGCGCTCCATATCAGACGCCAAAAAACTTGGTCTAGCGCTAGTGAAAAGGGGATAGACTCCCTCGCTACCGAGTTTAGGCCACCCTGACGAATTTGCTTACACTTTTTAAAAAGAATTTCTATACATTCTTTACTACATGCGCACCAGGAAGCAGAGATATAAAAGCACGTCTGTCCAGAAGGGCCGCCTTGGATCAACTCGGCTAACTCTAATTCTACTTTTCAAAGAATCGCCTGATCACACGACTCTCTAAACCAATGAGCCCCTCCCCCCTGTTCCAGAAAATCTTGAGGTGAAACTGTCAATCAAACTCTCGCTTATTTTCCACTATTTTGCCGTTAATTTTAAACTGCTCTACACTTCCTTACAAAAATAATAGGCTATGCCTATCTATTATGTAACAAATGCATTAGTATCAAAAGAGGAACGTCACTTATGAGTTAGTTCTTATTTCTCCAGTATATCTCATTCGTCTTATTTTGATGGTTTGTGTGATAGGAGGCAAGTGACAGTACAGTAACGTTTTTGTGGGGTGTTGCTTCCAGGAATTTTTAAAAACATCATGCAGCATCCCTTTGTAGCTCCCATCTAGCTTCTTCCAAGTATTACAAGAGTTCAAGTAGTGAAGCCATGCAGTGGCAGTGGCTCGGCTACAGCTTGGAAGAAATACCATAAAATCCTATCAGAGAGATCAGATTTCCATATGATCGATAATCAGCAGTCTGTGCCTTCCTATGTGTATAATTACAATGCTTTCCGTAGATGAGATATTACTACCTATGTATGTGAACTGGTTTACAAATTTGAGAGATCTACCATCCAATGTGGAGATATTTTGATCTTCTTTAACTCTTAACATCCTGTTGAGAATTTTCTAAGTTCAGAATCCTTTTCCTCTAAGGATTTACCAAAAAAATGGGCTTTGCATCTAAAGTTACCTGTTATTTCCCTTAAATCAAAGACTTCTAAATATATTTAATATTAATTTAAACAAAGTCTAGAGCCCATTCCTATAAGGATTTATCAATAAATGGCTAAAAATGGCCTTTTCATTTAAAGTTACCTGTTATTTCCTTAAATCAAAGACTTCTAAATATGTTTAATATTACATTTAAACAAAGGCTATCGTTTTGGGCGGATTAGGAAAACAAATGTGACTTCCAGCCGGGCGGAATGAGGCAGTATAGGACATTAAGAGTTAAAGCATATGATATCCGTTTTATTTGAGTTCACATAGACATCTTACTGTGTTCTCTTAGCTATGTAGCAGTGATTTGACTTGTGCAGTTGTATTTACGAGAAGCCCTAGATCACTTGCGTAGTCTGCATCTGAAATAATTTCTGCAAGGCATTGCCGTCTTCTTGCCCTTTTTTAAGCGTGAAGTCTTTTCTTTCATTAAATTTAATGACGTTCGTAGTCTACGCAGATTACAAATAAAAATGGTGCTAATGAATCTCTTTCTTGCACTCCAGCGACAATGTCAAAGAAATCTGTGTCCCAATCAGGTGAACTAACCATTGTTTTTTCTGTCTTTCTAGAGCAGTGGTTCCCAAACTTCATACAGTCTGGCCGCACTTACAGTACTACAGATACTTGATAGCGCACTGTATACAAAATAGGACTAATATATTATTAAGTTAACTCAGTGGTTCTCAAACTTTATACAGTCTGGGCGCACTTACAGTACTACAGATACTTGATAGCGCACTGTATACAAAATAGGACTAATATGTTATTAAGTTAACTGTTAAATATGTAAAACAAATCACATTTAACAAAAGCAAACTTAACATACATCTATGAAGTTTATTCATTCCTGTGTTAATGAGAAACATGAGCTTGATGAGACCTTGCGATTTCTTCAATGTTTGGTCTTATGTTTGAGAGACAAACTCTCATTTCCTCATCAATGCATTGAAGAGTTCCTCTCTTTTTACACTTCATTGTTGCGAGGGTTGAAAATCCCAGTTCACATAGATATGAGGTGGAAAATTGCAATAAAATAATTTTTCTCAATAAAATTGTTTAAAACCTGTGTTTTTATTTAGTTGCAAGAAAAGTAACTTATAACTATCATAATAATGTCGCAATAAAACAAGCAGAATGTTCGTAAGAAATGGTATAATATATTAACTTAGCATACATTTGCTTTTCATATCTGGATAGATTTTTCAGGAATACTACGGAGCGCACCTGAAAAAGCTCTGGGGTGCACCAGTGCGCCCCGGCGCACAGTTTAAGAACCACTGTTGTAGAGCATCATTATAGCCGTAACAGTTTCTTTGGTGAGACCATATGCTAATAGTATCTGCTCTATCTTTCCTCCGCCCTATCGGCTGGGGCGTTAGAATGCATCGACTGCACATCTGCAGAGGGGTCAGACTCCCCCAATGCGGCCACCTGTTGACCGTGGTGGCGATCCGTGATGTTTAAGGATAAACCCGGTCGTTGAGCAGTCCATGATTTGCAATACTCCACTTTGGCCCTTGTACTAGACGGGCGATCAGAGAGGCCCCCTCCGATCAATCGGCTGACCATGTCAAGCCCTAGTAACTATATGATTGCCCCAACCCTATTGCCCTTATGGCAACCTCAAGCCCTTTTTATCATATGGGTGCCAGAAGGTGGTGGTTGGGGGTCTTTATGTCCTGGAAATTACGTTAAACTCTAATGGTGAGGTTCCAGTTTTTGGAGGTTTGGGGAATGTGGATCACCCCTTCATCACCATTGCTCCCTGGTCCACTCTGACCAGGAGTGGTAGTACCTGTTAGGGTCCCATTAATGGGTTAAATAGAAAAATGAAAAATTGAGTATCCATTAAGAATTAGTTTATTTCAAAACTTTATCGGCATTAAATAACCCACTGAGGTTGATATGGCGTAAACCAAATCCAACCAAATCCAACCAAATCCATCTTTCCTCCGCCCTATCGGCTGCAGCAGAAGAATACATCAACTGAGGTAACTCGTGATGCTTAGGGATGGAATCCTGGTGGCTGATCAGTCCTTAACTTTAGCTCTTATTTAGGCTAGAAGGATGGTCGGTTAGTACCCTTACCATCAATCAGCTGGTCACCTAAAGCCCTAGCGCGTATATTCCTATTGCTCTTATGGTAAGTCCCAACCCTTTTTATCATATATGTGCTAGAAGGCGATGGCGGAGGATCTTCTTGTTCTGGGTGTGACGTTAAACTCTATCTGATGATGAAGTTCTAATTTTGGAGCTCTGAGTTATGTGGAGTACCCCTTCATCACCATTACTCCCAGGTCCACTGTAACCCGCAGTGGTAGTACCTGTTAACGTCCTATCTATGTGTTAGATAGAAAAATGGGTTTAAAAAATGTTTAAACAAAGAAAAATTGAGTTTAAAAATTGAGTACCTACCAAGAAAGAATAGAACAGAAGGTCTTCGGCATAAAATAACCTAACAAAGGTTGACATGCCGTAAAATGCAACTGACCAACCAGCCAACCATCTCTCCTCTATGCATGGAGTCAAATGCCTTAGAGAGATATACAAACAGTAGTGTTTCTTCGAGATTATATTTTTCCAGATTTCTTCTACAATTCGAAGAATAGTCAGAAACTGAGAAGTCGTGGGTCGATTTCTACAAAACCTGTTTTGATTTTTCCGAATAATTTTTCTCTACTTGATGTCGAATGCGATTGAGATGTCAGGCATTAAACATCTTAGCAGCAACTAGCAAATAGCGTCACCTGAGTAGAGGGGGATTTTTTTAAGTTAGTCCCGCAGATCCATTATTACTGAATCGTGAGTTGAATTCTCGTGGGATGCCCCATTTAAATCCCTATGTAAAAAGAAAATAAACCTTGCGTTGATCCAGCTACTCTGAAAAGAAATGTTAAATGTCTACTATCTAAAATATTAGATTTAAAAAAATCCCTGCTGTTATCATTGAAATTTTTTTTTTAATTATCTTGATGAATATCAATCAAATCACTATAATTTTTATTCAAAAACCAAGCCCTGGTGATATTTAATGTGTATATATATTTACTTTGTCGTTAATTGTTTTATTTCCGAGGTTTCCTCCGGACATACATATACACACAACTGCCCTTTATATATGTATAGATAGATAGATAGATAGATAGACAGATAGACAGATAGATGGCAATAAATGTTATACATCTGTACTTCTTAGTGATTACGATGATTAATTAATTGATTAATCGACCGATTTTAACGGCACGTCGACTCATCCAGAGTTATTTTATGACAAGAGGCAAATTTGTGAGGGATGGTCAGATCCTTCTTTTTTGTTTTTACTTTCTCCAAAGGATTTTTCATGATTCTGACAGTAAGTTGTCTACAGCTGTTTGTTGCTAAATTGATTGGTAATTGCTTTGAGGGATAAGTTCATAGGTTAAAGTTCAGGTTTATTGTTACATTCTTTGGTATAATTTCTTTCTTTCAGGATTGACAAATTGTCATCTATACTGACATCTTTAAATATATCTCTCATGTGTTGTAAAAACGTTGTCTAATAACAGCAAAATCACCACATTTTATTAGAATCTGTTTAACAATATCTGGTGTTTGACACGCTACACATTCTGGATAGTTTTTCTTGTTTAAGTAAAACCTTACTGTGTAACCTATACGTAGTTGGGATATAGTGACTAGTTCTTTTCTGGACTTTATAAATTCTTGTTTCCATCTATACATATATAAAGGGCAGTTGTGTGTATGTATGTCCGGATGACATTTATACATATATAAAGGGCAGTTGTGGGTGTGTATGTCCGTATGACATCTAACATATAAAGGGTGTGTTGTATGTCCGGATGACATCTATACATATATAAAGGGCAGTTGTGGGATGTATGTCCGTATGACATCTATACATATATAAAGGGCAGTTGTGTGTATGGGACTTAATAAATCCTTGTTTCCATCTAAACATATATAAAGGGTAGTTGTGTATATGTATGTCCGGATGACATCTATCTATATCTATACACATATAAAGGGCAACTGCCCTTTATATATGTATAGATACAGATAAAGTGTATGTATGTCCGGAGGAAACTACGAAAATATAACAATTAACGACAAAGTAAATAAATATACACATCAGATATCATCAGGTC
>CM042179.1:24606314-24618814 GCA_023376005.1 Doryteuthis pealeii | reverse complement strand
TCCCAAAGGTATTAGTGCTATGTGAAAGGTAGTCTCATCCAGGATTTGAAATAACCAAAGTTAAAGGGCCCAGTCTGCCCTAATATTTACCATAGCTAGAGGGAGACTTTAGTTGCTTAACATAGTTACATAAATAAACTCTTCTCAATACAACCCAATATAGGAGAATGGAAGCCAGGCTTCAGAAAGTCCAGAAAGGAACAAGTTACTTTATCCCGATTACATACCTGTCATACAAGACTAACACTCCTTTTTACTTAAACTAGCCAGAATGTCTAGCATTCTACATATTAAATGCAAAAAAAATCTATGCTGTTATCATTCAAATCTTATCTTTTAATTATCTTCGCGAATATAAATAAAATCTTCATTATTTTTACTTAAAAACCAAGACCTGATGATATCTGATGTGTATATTTATTTACTTTGTCGTTAATTGTTTATATTTTCGTAGTTTCCTCCGGACATACATACACTTTATCTGTATCTATACATTATAAAGGGCAGTTGCCCTTATATGTGTATATAGATATGATGTGTTCGGACATACATAACACAACTACCTTTATATATGTTAGATGGAAACAAGGATTTATTAAGTCCCATACAACAACGCCCTTTATATATGTATAGATGTCATACGGACATACATACCCACAATGCCCTTTATATATGTATAGATGTCATCCGGACATACATACACACAACTGCCCTTTATATATGTATAGATGTCATAGACATACACACCCACAACTGCCCTTTTATATTATGTCATACATAATACACACAACTGCCCTTTATAAAGTCCAGAAAAGAACTAGTCACTATATCCCAACTACGTATAGGTTACACAGTAAGGTTTTACTTAAACAGAAAAACTATCCAGAATGTGTAGCGTGTCAAACACCAGATATTGTTAAACAGATTCTAATAAATGTGATTTTGCTGTTATTAGACAACGTTTTTACAACACATGAGAGATAATTTAAAGATGTCAGTATAGATGACAATTTGTCAATCCTGAAAGAAAGAAATTACCAAAGAATGTACAATAAACCTGAACTTTAACCTATGAACTTATCCCTCAAAGCAATTACCAATCAATTTAGAAACAAACAGCTGTAGACAACTTACTGTCAGAATCATGAAAAATCCTTTGGAGAAAGTAAAAACAAAAAAGAAGGATCTGACCATCCTCACAAATTTGCCCTTGTCATAAAATAACTCTGGATGAGTCGACGTGCCGTTAAATCGGTCGATTAATCAATTATTTAATCATCGTAATCACTAAGAAGTACAGATTGTATAACATTTATTGCCATCTATCTGTCTATCTGTCTATTCTATCTATCTATCTATTATACTATATAAAGGCAGTTGTGTGTATATGTATGTCCGGAGGAAACCTCGGAAATAAACAATTAACGACAAAGTAAATATATATACACATTAAATATCACCAGGGCTTGGTTTGAATAAAAAATTATAGTGATTTGATTGATATTCATCAAGATAATTAAAAAAAAATTTCAATGATAACAGCAGGGATTTTTTTAAATCTAATATTTTAGATAGTAGACATTTAACATTTTTTTCAGAGTAGCTGGATCAACGCAAGGTTTTTTCTTTTTACATAGGATTTAATGGGGCATCCCGAGAATTCAACTCACGATTCAGTTAATAATGGATCTGCGGGACTAACTTAAAAAAACCCCCTCTACCAGGTGACGCTATTTGCTAGTTGCTGCTAAGATGTTTAATGCCTGACATCTCAATCGCATTCGACATCAAGTAGAGAAAATTATTCGGAAAAATCAAACAGGTTTGTAGAAATCGACCCACGACTTCTCAGTTTCTGACTATTCTTCGAATTGTAGAAGAAATCTGGAAAAAATATAATCTCGAAGAAACACTATTTTTGTATATCTCTCTAAGGCATTGGACTCCATGCATAGAGGAGAGATGGTTGGCTGGTTGGTCAGTTGCATTTTACGGCATGTCAACCTTTGTTAGGTTATTTTATGCCGAAGACCTTCTGTTCTATTCTTTCTTGGTAGGTACTCAATTTTTAAACTCAATTTTCTTTGTTTAAACATTTTTTAAACCCATTTTTTCTATCTAACACATAGATAGGACGTTAACAGTACTACCACTGCGGGTTACAGTGGACCTGGGAGTAATGGGATGAAGGGGTACTCCACATAACTCAGAGCTCCAAAATTAGAACTTCATCATCAGATAGAGTTTAAACGTCACACCCAGACAAGAAGATCCTCCGCCATCGCCTTCTAGCACATATATGATAAAAAGGGTTGGGACTACCATTAAGAGCAATAGGAATATACGCGCTAGGCTTTAGGTGACCAGCTGATGATGGTAAGGGTACTAACCGACCATCCTTCTAGCCTAAATAAGACTAAAGTTAAGGACTGATCAGCCACCAGGATTCCATCCCTAAGCATCACGAGTTACCTCAGTTGATGTATTCTTCTGCTGCAGCCGATAGGGCGGAGGAAGATGGATTTGGTTGGATTTGGTTGGATTGGTTTACGCCATAATCAACCTCAGTGGGTTATTTAATGCCGATAAAGTTTGAAATAAACTAATTCTTAATGGATACTCAATTTTTCATTTTTCTATTTAACCCATTAATGGACCCTAACAGTACTACCACTCCTGGTCAGAGTGGACCAGGGAGCAAATGGTGATGAAGGTGATCCACATTCCCCAAACCTCCAAAAACTGGAACCTCACCATTAGAGTTTAACGTCATTTCCAGGACTAAACCCCAAACCACCACCTTCTGGCACCCATATGATAAAAGGGCTTGAGGTTGCCATAAGGGCAATAGGGTTGGGGCAATCATATATTACTAGGGCTTGAACATGGTCAGCGATTGATCGGAGGGGGCCCTCTCTGATCGCCCGTCTAGTACAAGGGCCAAAGTGGAGTATTGCAATCATGGACTGCTCAACGACGGGGTTTTATCCTTAAACATCACGGATCGCCACCCACGTCAACAGGTGCCGCATTGGGGAGTCTGACCCCTCTGCAGATGTGCAGTCGATGCATTTCTAACGCCCCAGCCGATAGGGCGGAGGAAAGATAGAGCAGATACTATTAGCATATGGTCTCACCAAAGAAACTGTTACGGCTATAATGATGCTCTACACAGTGGTTCTAAACTTGTGCGCCGGGACGCACTGTGCACCCACAGAGCTTTTTCAGGTGCGCTCCGTAGTATTCCTGAAAATCTATCCAGATATGAAAAGCAAATGATGCTAAGTTAATATATTATACCATTTCTTACGAACATTCTGCTTGTTTTATTGCGACATTATTATGATAGTTATAAGTTACTTTTCTTGCAACTAATAAAAACACAGGTTTTAAACAATTTATTGAGAAAAATTATTTTTATTTGCAATTTTCCACCTCATATCTATGTGAACTGGGATTTTCAACCCTCGCAACAATGAAGTGTAAAAAGAGAGGAACTTTCAATGCATTTGATGAGGAAATGAGAGTTGTCTCTCAAACATAAGACCAAACATTGAAGACTAATCGCAAGGTTCTCATCAAGCTCATGTTTCTCATTAACACAGGAATGAATAAACTTCATAGAGGTATGTTAAGTTTGCTTTGTTAAATTGTGATTTGTTTACATATTTAACAGTTAATTAATACATATTAGTCCTTATTTTGATAACAGTGCGCTATCAAGTATCTGTAGTACTGTAAGTGCGCCCCAGACTGTATAAAGTTGAGAACCACTGAGTTAACTTAAATAATATATTAGTCCTTTTTTATACAGTGCGCTATCAAGTCTGTAGTACTGTAAGTGCGGCCAGACTGTATGAGTGGGAACCACTGCTCTAGAAAGACAGAAGAAAAAAACAAAATGTTAGTCTCACCTGATTGGGACACAGATTTCCTTGACATTGTCCGCTGGAGTGCAAGAAAAGAGATTCATTAAGCACCGATTTTTTTGTAATCTGCGTAGACTACGAACGTCATTAATTAATGAAAGAAAAAGACTTCACGGCTTAAAAAGGGTCAAGAAGACGGACAATGTCCTTGCAGAAATTATTTCAGCAATGCAGACTACGCAAGGTTGACTAGAGGCTTCCTAAAATTACAACTGCACAAGTCAAATCACTGCCTACAAGCTAGAAACACAGTAAGATGTCTATGTGAACTCAAATAAACGGATATCATATGCTTTAACTCCTTAATGTCCTATACTGCCTCATTCCGCCCGGCTGGAAGTCACATTTGTTTCCTAATCGCCCAACGATAGCCTTTGTTTAAATGTAATATTAAACATATTTAGAGTCTTTGATTTAAGGGAAATAACAGGTAACTTTAATGAAAAGGCCATTTTAGCCATTTAATGATAAATCCTTATAGATGGGGCTCTAGGACTTTGTAAATGTAATATTAAATATATTTAGAAGTTTTGATTTAAGGGAAATAAAGGCTAACTTTTAGATGCAAGCCCATTTTTTGGTAAATCCTTAGAGGGAAAAGGATTCTGACTTAGAAAATTCTCAACAGATGAAGAGTTAAAGAAAAGATCAAATATCTCCACATTGGATGGTCAGACTCTCCAAATTTGTCAACAACCCGAATACGCATATCATGAGTAAGTACATATCTCATCTACGTGAACGTCATTTAATTATACACATTAGAGAAGCGCACAGACTTGCTGATTATCGATCATATGGAAATCTGTATCTCTGCTGATAGGGTTTTATGGTATTTCTTCCTACAGCTGTCACTAAGGCCGAGCCACCTGCCACTGCATGGGTTCACTACTGAAACTCTATGTACACTTGGAAGAGCTGATGGAGCTACAAAGGATGCTGCATGATGTTTTAAAACTTCCTGGAAGCTCAACACCCCACACTAAAACAGTTAACATGTTACTGTTCACTTGCCTCCTATTCACACCCAAAACCATCAAAATTAAGACGAATGAGATATACTGGAGAAATAAGAACTAACTACATAAGTGACGTTTCCTCTTTCATACTAATTGCATTTGTTACGATAATAAGATAGGCATAGCCCTATTATTTTTGTAAGAAGTGTAGAGCAGCTTTCAAATTAACGGTCAAAATGTGGAAAATAGCGAGAGTTTGTTGACAAGTTTCACCTCAAGATTTTCTGGAAACAGGGCCGGGGGGGCTCATGGTTTAGAGAGTCGTGTTGATCAGGCGATTCTTTGAAAAGTAGAATTTTAGAGTTAGCCGAGTTGATTCCAAGGCGGCCCTTCTGGACAGACGTGCTTTTATACTCTGACTTCCTGGCGCATGTAGTAACAGACATGTATAGAAATGTTTTAAAAATGTAAGCAAATTCGTCAGGGTGGCTAAAATCGGTAGCGAGAGGAGTCTATCCCCTTTTCACTTAGCTCTAGACCAAGTTTTTGCGTCTTGATATGGAGCGCCACATCTACCATCACGCTCCTTCTTTTCCTGGCTTACTCATACGCTGAGTTGAGCGAGGCCGGATATCGAACTAGGGACTTGTGGTTTCTACCGAAGGGGTCTTACCGACTGAGGCTAGGGTGTCCACAAAGTTCGGGGTACATGGAGATACCAAACACTTTAAAACAAGCCTAACTCCGAAAAGAAAACCCCGATACGAGAACGACATCCCATATATATATATATATATATATATATATATATATATATAATATATTATATATAAAGATTTTAGGGAGTACAGCATTTTATGATGGCAATGAAGAAATGATGTGTTTTATGATGCATAGTTGAAAATTAAAAACAAGAAGTGAAGGTAAGCTAGTTAATGGCTTTCATCCTCATTCAATAGTGATAAGATCGAGGAATAATTCACATAAATTCATTTGCACAAAAAACGAAATTTTGGACATACAACAAAATGGTATATGCATAAACTAGCATCTGTTCTTTGAGAACGAAACGCCAAGAAGATCAGACTTGGAATGAATAACAAAAAATGAGAATTGTCATTGGTAGATTTTGCAGTTCCAGCAGATCACGGGCGAAGATAGAAGATAAGAAGATAGAAGAATAGAAACACGATAGAAGCAGTCAATAGAAGAATAAAACATTAAAAAAAAAGCTTTTCCATTTTAAATAGATAATATATTAAAATTTATATTTCCCATTTATTTTTATTTTGTGCTTGAAGGCAATACAATGCGTATATCGTATAAAATTTCGTAATTATGACAAGCAACTCGGAAATATTGTGTCCCATGTAGAACATTGTACAGCTGTTTCAACTTCCTTAAGGTCTCACAGCGATGTATACTTACGATTTCCCTCCGACAGAAATCGAAACGGAATAATAATAATATACTTTACTCAACAAGCTCTTAAAGGCAAATTATCAAATCTCAGTTCTTACGGGCCGAGAAATAGGCCTAATTTGCGATCTTCGTCAACGGTCCCTGACTTTGCATAGTAGAACCTGTTTATCCTCTGACAAGTTAATTTTCGTATGTATTCTGTGTGCTACGTATCGGTGGCCCAGGGGTAGAGATTCTGATTCTGCGTGCTGGATTCCCCGATTTCGATTTGTGATCGGAAGGGAAATGTAAGTATACATCGCTGATGAGACTTAATAAAGTTGAAACAGTGTACGATGTTCTACCGTGGGACACAATATTTGCCGAGTTACGGCCTTGTCATGATATTTTCAAATTATTGAATTTTATACGATATACGCATTGTAATTGCCTTCAAAGCCAAAAATAAAAATAAATGCAAAGAATAAACTATACTTTACTCACATACATATATATATATATATATATATATATATCATATATATATAATATATATATATATATATATTTATATATAAATTCAAATGTTGGTGATAATTATATATTATTAGTTATATATTTATATATATATTATACACATATATTAAATATATTTTAAGAATATATATATATTGTATATATTATATAATAAAATATATTAGATATATATTAAATGCTTCTTTTAATATATTAGATATATTTTGCAACTAATATTTTAAATATGTTTAATATATTAAATATATTATTAATATATTAAATATTATTTGCTCCATTAAATAACTATTAAGTCTGACTCGAAACAAGAAAAACCGATACGAAAAACATTTGACATCCCATTTAGATGAAGAATATATTATTACCAACCCTCTGCACGACAGATGTGCCACAAGGTCAATTTCTTAAGCGGAGTTTTAACAGGTTTGAAATCCAAAGGTTCCTTCTCCATGAGACGTGGCTACCAGCCATGTTAAGAGCCCAGTATTGCGCTACTATTTAACCCATAGCTGGAGGAGAAATTGGATTTATACCTTTCCCAAGCGGGTATTAGCGCCTTGTGAAATGCAAACGCTTTGTCCGAGGGATTGAACTCGGGTCGACGAGCCATTTCCTAACTCTAAAACCATTTTATCACGCGCCTCCATTTAAAATAGAAGAATGAAACACATTGGATGAGTCAATAGAAGAATTTTAAAGCGGGACTGTACACATTTATATAATGATTTTTGTGCTTATGACCAGGATTTGGGACCAAGGTGGTTTGTCCTTGTTGTTTTGTTATCCAAAAAGGATAATTATGACCCTGTTAATCGTTTAAGAGAAATTGTAGGGTCCAGAAAAGCAACACTGGCAACAAAGCACCGGCACATCAACATCTTCAGGAAGCCTTCAAATGACGACATCGATCATGGTCGAGAAATGTTCTTCTAACATCAGGTACTGTCTACTACAGCCATGATTGTGTACATTCAAGGGCACAAAAAACGTAATCATAGTCTTTCGAGACTGAAATGCCAATAATAATGTTTGCTATGCTGGTATGATGACCGACCTCACGGAGAAAAGGGAAGTTCTAGATGGAATGAGTAACACATTAAGGTTTAAGTGAGTTTTGTTAACCTCTGTGGGGTCCATTTAATGCCAGAATGATAGATTATTTATAAAATATAAAAAGAAGGAGCAACTTCAGAATGAGAATAAAGGTAAAGAATTTTCATAAAAGACAGTTATGAAGATTGAAACAAAATGATGATGGTAAGGTATGTTTACAAATGAATAGTTAATAGGCTCATCTTTTATTGTAAAGAGGTGTAAGTAAAAAAAAGGCGTCGGGGTGGCCTAAGTCTGTGTCAGCAGACAGTGAAGGAGTTAAATCCCCTTTCATTAGTGCTAGACAAGGAGATTGTTTTTTAGCGACTGTGGCTACCTACCATCAGCTCCTCCACTTTACCGCACAGATCCCATGTGCTACTCAACTTTAGAGATGGCGAGGGCCGGTATCGAAACCAGAACCTTTAAGGTTCCCAGCGGATACTACCGACTGAGCTAGTGTTGGTTTAACTATATCAAAGCAAGCGTAAGTAGTTTGAAATTAACAGTAAAACAAGTGGAATATCATTGAGAGTTTGATTGACAAAGCTTCACCCCAGAATATCTGAAGCGGGGCTATCATTGACTTTTAAGCAGGGTGTCACAAAAACTATTGGTCTGCGGAAGGATCCGCCCTGGGAAGGACTTTTATCAGGCCCGCTGACGATATTTGAATGTTGCATTCTTTTGATAATGTTTTGAAAATAACAGTATGTTAGTTAAATTTGTTTTTGTCCGTCTTTACGCCACTCATCACGAAATCACATGGAAAATAAATTTTTTTTACATCTTTTCTCAAAAGCTTTCGTTCTGGCTAGCAAGTATTGAAAACACAATAATAATGTGGCCCCGCGCTCGTTATTTTTTCAACTTATCTGGCCACAGTAAAAAACGTTTGGTTGATCCCCTGGCTTAGAGATTGTTACAAGACGACTCTGCCAAAAGTTAGATTTGAGTTAGCAGGGATTTAGCCCAGGTGGCTGCTTCTGGCACACGGTACTTTCTGTCTTTCTTTGCGCGGCGCGCGTGCGCCAAAGAATTATACTCAGAATTTTTAAAAAAAGCCGTGTACACAAAATAATACACTGAGTTTGTGTGATATTCATGCAGATAGCAATACAGAATGGAACACAAAGAAAACACCCAGGGCCAAAAAAAAGAAATAAAAAAACGATACGAAGACACAGACACCCGATGGAAGAAGAAGAACTGAAATAAGATTATATTATTAATATATATATATTATATATATAACCAACCCCACCGCACGAGCAGGATTGTGACACAAGGTCAATTTCTTAAGCGGAGTTCCAACAGCTTTGAATTTCAGAGTTTTCCATCCTTTAGAGCGGGTTGCCCACTAACCAAGATTAAAAGAGCACAGTCTGTCCCACTATTATCCAAGCTGGAGGGAGACTGGATTCATATCCTTTCCCAAAAGTATTAGCACTATGTGAAATGCAAACAGCCTTCGTCCAGGAATTGAACTCTGGTCGAACGAATCCATTCCTATGCTCTAACCATTACACCACGCGCCTTCCACACTGATATAAAATATTAGAGCAGAAACCAGAAATAATTCAAAAATTGGACTATTTACAACATGCGACACACCAAGTAAGCGACAGCAACGACCTGCATCAATCAGCTCTGTAGTGTAGATTCTGGATGCTGCGTGGAAGACCTGCGTTGTGGCGAATGACCGAATTAGGGACATGTGGCGAGAGAGAGAGAAGAGCGACGACCGAATGGAGAGAGAAGAGCAGAGAGAAGAAGATGAGATGAGATGAGAATTCCAGTGCTGTCAGATACGAATTGATGATAGGTGATGATTATAATGCGACGTCGTACACACCATACATACTTGCCAATTTCTCTTCTGTCTATCGCTGTTTAAAACCAATTACACCTTGCCATCAATGATTCCGATTATGATGTGAACGCTTACACACATCGTTAAGCTAATTCATGGAACTATATGGCTAATGGTTAATAAAAATAATAATATATATAATATATATACCTATACTTACAGATGGAGGAGGAAACAAAAGACAGAAGTTTCATATAGAGCAAGAGGGAAGGAGTTGTAGTAACTCTTTATTCCCCTAACACCACCACAACACTAGACTACTACTGCTGCTGCTGCTGCCTACGTAATCCAATTGTTATTTTTAAATACCCTTTAGGATATAAAAATTAAAATAAGCAGCTTATCGAGTATTAAAATGTAATATATAATGAATGTTATTACTCTTGTTATGTACTAGACGGGCAATAATTAAAGAATTATTTGAAAAAAAACTAAAAAGTTTTTTGTCTTTTGTACGAAATGACATATACGGGCAATATTTAAGGTGAATTTTATATTAAGAGTACAAACATTTTGTCGTGGAAAATAACATCACTTTCTTTTCTTTTTTGATTAATTAAAAATGCAAATTCGAGTTTTTGTCAATTTCAAATGGGCCGGGTTAAGACCAGTCCGGCACATTAGAGCGTCTGGCCTGGAACCACAAGCGGTTCCCCAGCTCGATACCGGTCCTCGCACAACTCAGCGTATTGAGATAGCACAGGGATCTGTGCGGTTAAAGTAAGGATGCTGAATGGTAGGGTGTGGCGCTCCACCCCAGACGCCAAAAACAATTCATAGGTCTAGCGCTATTGAAAGGGGATAGACTCCCTCGCTGACGGCTGATTACCGACTTTATCGCCGCCCCGACGACGTTGTTACTTTATTTACTTTAGCGTAAATACTTTAATAAAGTAGAATCAATTAATTAAAATTTAAAAAAAAAACAAGATTTTAACATCAGTCATCGTTCGTCGTTCCGTGTCGTAGTAATCAGCTAGTATAGCTAAAATGTTAAAGAATTTAAATGGGAAAAAAATGAGATGTACGCAGTCGTCGAGTAAGTAATAATAAACTTTTAAGTTCTAATTAATTTATTCACTTACTATCGGTGTTTCTTATTCACTTGGTGCCTCATCATCCGTGATCCTGCTGATAGTTTACGTGAAGCTTGCCACTCAAGTTAAACGCGTAACACACATCGAAGCTGAAGAGTGGCTGCATGCGCCAACCCTCACATACCGTTGCCTGCGAGCCATCCTGTCATAACGATTGCTGTAGCTGCTCGCCCCTCCTTTATCCACATATAGAGCAGCTCATTTGCCTACCATCTATACATAAGTGACCTATAACAGGCTCATCTGACTGTTACCAGTTCGCATCGAATCAGGAGTGACCGAGTAACTCCTCTACGACTTCGTCGCGTACACAGCAGTATCATGCAGGAAAGACGCAGAAATATTTTTCTTCTTAAAGAATTGCTGATACGCTACAAGCTATTCGCACTCAACTATATTCCTCTCTCACACTGTTGTGCGAGCTTATAACGAAAGCCCACTACTATATACAAGCTCATATTGTCTTCTGTAGCTTAGGCTCAGCTCGCGGACCAGGAAAGTGATCGTCTATTTACAGGCTATAGTCGACAGACAGCTGTTCTTTCCCAGGGCGGTACTGGCAACTGCACCGCCTGAGAACGTTCCCAGTCGAGTCAGGGACAATCGGCGAATGGCCCAGGTAGACGTGGATAGGAACTGGGCACATTGTCGATAACGGGACGTCTTTGCCAGGATGAGATAGTCCTCGCGGGACGTAAAGAAGTTATCGGGTCCACTGTAAAAAAAGACTTGTCAGTTGGAGTTTGCTTCTAAAAAGAACAAATTGCTTAAGTGTTGCCAGCTTGTATCTGTGTGATTGCATGTAGCATTTGCGCGGTATGAGAACTAGTCGCCTTTGCGGCATACTATTGACTAGTTGTGATAATTTGCAGGATGCGACTAGGACTAGCATGACTAGAGACTGTTGAGGCGTGAGGGATCTTTATCTACAGCGTGTACCTATTCGATACACCCAACCACTCCTCCTATGAACAACACCACATGAGCGCCCTCGCAGAGCGTGCGAGGCATAGCTGAATACTTGGCGTATGAATTTCTCTTCATATTCACTCAGCAAGCGTAATAGATAGGGAGACACGACAACATAGCGAGCACTGCGGTCTGACTAGAGACCTAGTGGTTTTACGGATCTTGCTAAGTGATAGGTACTAGTGAGCATTTGACGAATTCAGACTACAGACCGCAGGGGACCGAGCCAGCCATTGATAGGATTAACAAAACACCCATCACGAGACGGAAGATTGCAGAACAACGGGATCGTTGGTGACAGATGCTCACCTCGACAAAGCATGCCCACTGTTGTCCGATCACATGAACATCACGGGTGAGGCTCACCACAGGCATTGAACTAGCCAAACCTCCTGAGTGATGAGGTGTGCACCGTAGTAAGCCTTCTTCCACATCCTTGTTGACCCGGTGTAGTCTCGAATCAAACTGAATTCAAGGCAATACTGGTCCCTATATACTAGAGCCCCCTGGGGAAATGGCTTCGCCGTAGCAATATTAATCAACAACCCGCCTCCTACTAAGCGCGCGGACTCCATATCCCGCAGCCATTGGCTTGTAGAGAAGGATAGTATAATTTTCTAAACCAATTGTACGCATCCTCTCTCTC
>CM042179.1:24599693-24606214 GCA_023376005.1 Doryteuthis pealeii | reverse complement strand
CACAAGAAGAGATTATATATTATACTCATTTTAAGGAAATCTTCTAAAGAAGGGGTGCAACACCCGCGGTAAGCTAGCCATTATTTATATATATTATATGTGTGTGCACATTTTTTTGGTCATACCTGTGTAGGGTATTACAGAGGCTAGGTAAAGTTTTAAGGGAAAGAGAAAATTCATTTGATAGTTTGCGACTATCCGCAAGTAACTGTCTAACTAAAGCAAATTATCTATCATCTATCTATCTATCTCGACCAATCATTATAATATATATATATTATATTATATATAGTTATATATATATTATATAATTATTATATAATCGACTCTGATGAACTTTTTACAATATCCGATAAGTATGTATTTCATAATACATATTATTATCTATCTATTTGGCCACAAGTCATGAATATATATGTATATAATATATATATATAATATAATATATATATATATATATTTATATAATATTCGAAGACATTCTGCTATCAGTCTATATATATATGTGGCCAAGTGTTATAATATAATTATACATAAATTCTAACTTGCGGAACACACAGGCACACACCACCAATACATCACACACACACCAACACACACCAACATATATATAATATATTATATGTGTTTGTGTGTATGTGTGTGTATGTGTGTATTATAATAACTTGACTTGAAAATTGTAGTAGATAATAATAATTGGACGACAACACAGCATCACACACAACACAACACACACATATATATTATATATATATATCGTTAATCATAATCTATACATGGCAGACAGTATATGAAGTTAGTTGTGGGAAAGCACCTCGAGATCAGTGAAATCAGCAGCAAGAGATAAACTTTGAAGTGGAAAGAAAACTTAAGAATTGATTGAACTCCCTCCCCAAAGACAGATAATATATACTAAAGAAATACATTACTAACTAATAGAGATCAAGCTAGGAAACTTTACGATGGACGACTCGGCGAAGTTTAAAGTATTATCACGTAGAAAAGCTACAGGCCTCGAGAAAATACTGCCAGAATTATGGAAGAAGGAACAATTTGACGATGTTAGTAGGGCTGGTTTAGCTCAGTCGGTCGAGTATCGGACTAGGAATATAAGGTTCAGGTTCGAACTAGCCTCGCAATAGCGTATGAGTAAGACAGGGATATGTGAGGCAAAGTGAGGAGGCTGATGGTAGTGTGGCACTCCAAACCTAGACGCAAACCAATCTCTTTGGCCTAGCGCTTTCGTGAGAAAGGGGATAGACTTTCGCTGTCTCTGAGAATTTACTTTTACTTCTTTCAATTATGCAATGCAATGCGGAATCCAAGATCAATATTTTTTCTTAATAAAAAAAATGCCAAGAATATTTGAGTAACAGCCTGTATGACAAAGTATTTCTCAATACCCAATATAGGAGAATGGGATGACCAGGCTCAGAAAGTCAGAAGAAACAAGTCACTTCTCCCGATTACGTATTTCCTACAAGACTAACCACTCCTTTTTACTTAACAGTATTTAGGACGCACTTTTTTTCCCAAAAATGTTGGCTAAAAAAAAAATTGCCCCTGCGTCGTTATATATGTAGGTGAAGCTTGAGACATCTCGCGTAGGCAAGGCTAATTTCTCTATGATGCTCATAACCCAGCTTACAATCAGTACTTTTATTACCTAAATTATGCTTATTGCTTGCCTGTACTGTCAAATTGCTTTTTATACAGCTGTGTTTTCTGCTTGTGTAATGCACAGCTAGACTGTTTTCAACAATATATGATTAAATACACTAAACTTTCTTTTTTTTTCTCCTGAAATCTGACTTCTGAATTGGAGTGCGTATTATATGCCATCGCGTCTTATATGCGTCAATACGGTAAACAAGAAAACTAGCCAGAACGCATATATTATTTCCTTCTCCTAGACAGTTGCCATACCAAGATTAAAGAGCACATTCTTTCCTACTATTCTAGGGAGAATAGTGTTAATGCAGACTTTTCCCAAAGATATTAGTGCTATGTGAAAGGTAGTCTCATCAGGATTTGAAATAACCAAAGTTAAAGGGCCCAGTCTGTCAATATTTACCCATAGTGGAGGGAGACTTTAGTTGCTTACCTAGTTAATATAAACTCTTCTCAATACAACAATATTAGAGAATGGAAGCCAGGCTTCAGAAAGTCCAGAAAAGGAAAAGTTACTTTATCCGCGATTACATACCTGTCATACAAGACTAACACACTCCTTTTTACTTAAACTAGCCAGAATGTCTATAGCATTCTACAATATTAAATGCAAAAAACCTATGCTGTTTATTCAAATTTATTTTTAATTATCTTCGGAATATAAATAAAATTTCATTATTTTTACTTAAACCAAGACTGATGATTATCTGATGTGTATATTTTTATTTACTTTGTCGTTAATTGTTATACATTTTGTAGTTTTCCTCCGGACATACATTACACTTTATCTGTATCTATACACATATAAAGGGCAGTTGCCCTTTATATGTTATGATATAGATAGATTGTCATCCGGACATACATACACACAACTGCCTTTATATATGTTTAGATGGAAACAAGGATTTATTAAGTCCATACACACAACTTCCCTTATATATGTATAGATGTCATAGGACATACACACCCCAGACAACTGCCCTTTTATATGTATAGAATGTCATCCGGACATACATACACAACTGCCTTTATATATAGTATAGATGGAAACAAGAATTTATAAAGTCCAGAAAAGAACTAGTCAATATATCCCAACTACGTATAGGTTAACAGTAAGGTTTTACTTAAACAAGAAAAACTATCCAGAATGGTGTAGCGTGTCAAACACCAGAATATTGTTAAACAGATTCTAATAAAATGGGTGATTTTGCTGTTATTAGACAACGTTTTTACAACACATGAGAGATATATTTAAAGATGTCAGTATAGATGAAATTTGTCAATCCCTGAAAGAAAGAAATTATACAAAGAATGTAACAATAAACCTGAACTTTAACCTATGAACTTATCCTCAAAGCAATTACCAATCAATTTAGCACAAACAGCTGTAGACAACTTACTGTCAGAATCACGAAAATCCTTTGGAGAAGTAAAACAAAAAGAAGGATCTGACCATCCTCACAAATTTGGGCGGCTTGTCATAAAATAACCTGAATGAGTCGACGTGCCGTTAAAATCGGTCGATTAATCAATTAATTAATCATCGTAATCACTAAGAGTATACAGATGTATAACATTTATTTGCATCTATCTGTCTATCTATCTATCTATCTATCTATCTATTATCTATAAAGGGCAGTTGTGTGTATATGTATGTCGGAGGAAACCTCGAAATAAAACAATTAACGACAAAGTAAATATATATACACATTAAATATCACCAGGGCTTGGTTTTTTGAATAAAAATTATAGTGATTTTGATTGATATTCATCCAAGATAATTAAAAAAAAATTTCAATGATAACAGCAGGGATTTTTTTAAATCTAATATTTTAGATAGTAGACATTTAAATTTCTTTTCAGAGTAGCTGGATCAACGAAGGTTTATTTTCTTTTTACATAGGGATTTAAATGGGGCATCCCACGAGAATTCAACTCACGATTCAGTAATAATGGATCTGCGGGACTAACTTAAAAAAATCCCTCTACTCAGGTGACGCTATTTGCTAGTTGCTGCTAAGATGTTTAATGCCTGACATCTCAATCGCATTCGACATCAGTAGAGAAAAATTATTCGGAAAAATCAAAACAGGTTTTTGTAGAAATCGACCCACGACTTCTCAGTTTGACTATTCTCGAATTGTAGAAGAAATCTGGAAAAATATAATCTCGAAGAAACACTACTGTTTTGTATATCTCTCTAAGGCATTTGACTCCATGCATAGAGGAGAGATGGTTGGCTGGTTGGTCAGTTGCATTTTACGGCATGTCAACCTTTGTTAGGTTATTTTATGCCGAAGACCTTTTGTTTATTCTTTCTTGGTAGGTACTCAATTTTTAAAACTCAATTTTTCTTTGTTTAACATTTTTTTAAACCCATTTTTCTATCTAACACATAGATGGGACGTTAACAGGTACTACCACTGCGGGTTACAGTGGACCTGGGAGAATGGTGATGAAGGGGTACTCCACATAACTCAGAGCTCCAAAATTAGAACTTCATCATCAGATAGAGTTTAATGTCACCCCAGAACAAGAAGATCCTCGGCCATGCATTCTAGCACATATATGATAAAAAAGGGTTGGGACTTACCATAAGGGCAATAGGAATATACGCGCTAGGGTTTAGGTGACCAGCTGATTGATGGTAAGGGTACTAACCGACCATCTTCTAGCCTAAATAAGGGCTAAAGTTAAGGACTGATCAGCCACCAGGATTCCATCCCTAAGCATCACGAGTTACCTCAGTTGATGTATTCTTCTGCTGCAGCCGATAGGGCGGAGGAAAGATGGATTTGGTTGGATTTTGTTTACGCCATATCAACCTCAGTGGGTTATTTAATGCCGATAAAGTTTTGAAATAAACTAATTCTTAATGGATACTCAATTTTTAATTTTTCTATTTAACCCATTAATGGGACCCTAACAGGTACTACCACTCCGGGTTAGAGTGGACCAGGGAGCAATGGTGATGAAGGGGTGATCCACATTCCCCAAATCTCCAAAACTGGAACCTCACCATCAGATAGAGTTTAACGTCATTTCCAGGACACGTAGACCCCCCAACCACCACCTTCTGGCACCCATATGATAAAAAGGGCTTGAGGTTGCCATAAGGACAATAGGGTTGGGGCAATCATATAGTTGCTAGGGCTTGACATGGTCAGCCGATTGATCGGAGGGGGCCTCTCTGATCGCCCGTCTAGTCCAAGGGCCAAAGTGGAGTATTGCAAATCATGGACTGTTCATGGACTTAAACATCACGATCGCACCTACGGTCAACAGGTGGCGCATTGGGGGGAGTCTGACCCTCTGCAGATGTGCAGTCGATGCATCCGCCGATAGGGCGGAGGAAAGATGGAGCAGATACTATTAGCATAATGGTCTCACCAAAGAAACTGTTACGGCTATAATGATGCTCTAACAACAGTGGTTCTTAAACTGTGCGCCGGGGCGCACTGGTGCACCAGAGCTTTTTCAGGTGCGCTCCGTAGTATTCCTGAAAAATCTATCCAGATATGAAAAGCAAATGTATACTAAGTTAATATATTATACCATTTCTTTACGAACATTCTGCTTGTTTTATTGGACATTATTATGATAGTTATAAGTTATTTTTTTGCAACTAAATAAAAACACAGGTTTTAAACATTTTATTGAGAAAAATTATTTTATTGCAATTTTCCACTCATATCTATGTGAACTGGATTTTCAACCCTCGCAACAATGAGTGTAAAAAAGAGAGGAACTCTTCAATGCATTGATGAGGAAATGAGAGTTTGTCTCTCAACATAAGAAAGCAAACATTGAAGAAATCGCAAGGTCTCATCAAGCTCATGTTTCTCATTAACACAGGAATGAATAAACTTCATAGATGTATGTTAAGTTGCTTTTGTTAAATGTGATTTGTTTTACATATTTAACAGTTAACTTAAATAACATATTAGTCCTATTTTGTATACAGTGCGCTATCAAGTATCTGTAGTACTGTAAGTGCGCCCAGACTGTATAAAGTTTGAGAACCACTGAGTTAACTTAATAATATATTAGTCCTATTTTGTATACAGTGCGCTATCAAGTATCTGTAGTACTGTAAGTGCGGCCAGACTGTATAAAGTTTGAGAACCACTGAGCTAACTTAATAATATATTAGTCCTATTTTGTATACAGTGGCGCTATCAAGTATCTGTAGTACTGTAAGTGCGGCCAGACTGTATGAAGTTTGGGAACCACTGCTCTAGAAAGACAGAAAAACAATGGTTAGTTCACCTGATTGGGACCAAGATTTCTTTGACATTGTCGCTGGAGTGCAAGAAAGAGATTCATTAGCACCATTTTTATTTGTAATCTGCGGAAACTACGAACGTCATTAAATTTAATGAAAGAAAAGACTTCACGCTTAAAAAAGGGCAAGAGAAGACGGCAATGCTTGCAGAAATTATTTCAGATGCAGACTACGCAAGTGATCTAGGGCTTCTCGTAAATACAACTGCACAAGTCAAATCACTGGCTACAATAGCTAAGAGAACACAGTAAGATGTCTATGTGAACTCAAATAAAACGGATATCATATGCTTTAACTCTTAATGTCCTATACTGTCATTCCGCCCGGCTGGAAGTCACATTTGTTTTCCTAATCGCCCAAAACGATAGCCTTTGTTTAAATGTAATATTAACATATTTAGAAGTCTTTGATTTAAAGGAAATAACAGGTAACTTTGATGAAAGCCCATTTTTTTGCTAAATCCTTAGAGGATTTAGAAAATTCAACAGATGTTAAGAGTTAAAGAAGATCAAAATATCTCCACATTGGATGGTAGAATCTCTCAATTTGTAAACCAGTTCACATA
>CM042179.1:24592193-24597193 GCA_023376005.1 Doryteuthis pealeii | reverse complement strand
GCGCTAGCTTTTGCCCATAGCTGGAGGAGAATTGATTTATACCTTTCCAAGGGTATTAGCGCCTTGTGAAATGCAAACAGCTTTGTCGAGGGATTGAACTCGGGTCGACGAGTCCATTTCCTAGGACTCTACATTATAACACGCGCCTCATTTAAAATAGAAGAATAGAAACACATTGGATGAAGTCAATAGAAGAATTTTAAAAGCGGACTGTAAAACATTTATATAATGATTTTGTGCTATGACGGGATTTTGGGACCAAGGTGGTTTGTCCTTGTATGTTTTTGTTATCCAAAAAGGATACATATGACCTGTAATGTTTAAGAAATTGTAAGGTCAGAAGAAAGCAAGGCAAAAAGCACGGCACATCAACATCTTCAGGTACAGCCTTCAAATGCGACATCTATGGTCGAGATGTTTTCTTCTAACATTGGACTTTACAGTCACAGGAGGTACTGTAACTTCAAGGGCACAAAACTATATCATAGTCTTCCGAGACTGAAATGCAATAATAATGTTTGCATGTTGGTAATGACCGACCTCACGGAGAAAGGGAGTCTAGATGGAATGATACATTAAGGTTTAAAGTTTGAGTTTTGTTAACCTCTGTGGGTCATTTAATGCCAGAATGATAGATTATTTATAAAAATAATTAAAAAGAAGGTAGAACTTCAGAATTGAGAATAAAGGTAAAATAATTTTATAACAGGACAGTTATGAAATTGAAAATGATGATGGTAAGGTATGTTACATAATGAATAGGAATAGGCTATCTTTTATTGTAAAGAGGTGTAAGTAAAAAAAGGCGTCGGGGTGGCCTAAAGTCTGTGTCAGCCAGACAGTGAAGGAGTTAATCCCCTTTTCATTAGTGCTAGACCAAGAAGATTGTTTTTTAGCGACTGTAGCTACCTACCATCAGCTCCTCACTTTACCGCACAGATCCATGTGCTACTCATATTCTGAGATGGCGAGGGCCGGTATCGAACCAGGAACCTTGAGGTTCCCAGCCGGATACTACCGACTGAGCTAGTGTTGGTTTAACTATATAAAGGAATCGTAGAGTAGTTTGAAATTAACAGTAAAACAATGGAATATCATTGAGAGTTTGATTGACAAAGCTTCACCCCAGAATCATCTGAAGCGGGGCTATCATTGACTTAGAGCAGGTGTCACAAAACTATGGTCGGCGGGAAGGATCCGGCCCGGGAAGGCACTTTATCAGGCCGCCGACGATATTTGAATGTTGCGTTCTTTGATAATGTTTAAAATAAAATAGTTAGTTAAATTTGTTTTTGTCCGTCTTACGCCACTCATCCACGAATATCACATGGAAAGATAAATTTTGTTTTACATCTTTTTCTCAAGCTTTCGTTCTGGCTAGCAAGTATTGAACACAATAATAATGGGCCCGCGCTCGTTATTTTTTTTTAATTATCTGGCCACAGTGAAAAAACGTTTGGTTATCCCTGGCTTAGAGAATTATGTTTACAGACGACTCTGCAAAAGTAGAATTTGAGTTAGCAGGATTTAGCCCAGGTGGCTCTTCTGGGCACGTACTTTTCTGTCTTTGCTTTCGCGCGCGCGTGGCCAAAGAATATACTCAGAATTTAAAAAAAGGCGTGTACACAAATATACCACTGAGTTTGTGTGATATTCATGCAGATAGCAAGTACAGAATGGAAACAAAAGAGAAACACCAGGCAAAATAAAGAATAAAAACGATACGAAGAACACAGACACCCGATGGAAGATAGAAGAACTGAAATAAGATATATATATATATATATATATATATATATATATATATACCAACCCACGCACGAGCAGGATGTGACACAAGGTCAATTTCTTAAGCGGAGTTCAACAGCTTTGAATTCAGAGTTTTCCATCTCTTAGAGCGGTTGCCTAACCAAGATTAAAGAGCACAGTCTGTCCCACTATTTATCCATAGCTGGAGGGAGAACTGGATTCATACCTTTCCCAAAAGTATTAGCACTATGTGAAATGCAAACAGCTTCGTCCAGGAATTGAACTCTGGTCGACGAATCCATTTCCTATGACTCTAACCATTACACCACGCGCCTCCACACTGATATAAGATATAAGCAGAAACCAGAATAATTCAAAAATTGGACTATACAACATGGACACACAATGTAAGCCGACCAGCAACGACCTGCATCAATCAGCTCTGTAGTGTAGATTCTGGATGCTGCGTGGAAGACCTGCGTGTGGCGATGACCGATAGGGACATGTGGCGAGAGAGAAGAGAGAGAGAGAGAGAGAGAGAGAGAGAGAGAGAGAGAGAGAGAGAGAGAGAGAGAGAGATGAGATGAGATGAGAATCCGTGCTGTCAGTACGACATGATGATGGTGATGATTATAATGACGACGTACACACATACATACTTGCCAATTTCTCTCTGTCTGTTTAAAACAAATTACTACCTGCATCAATGATCCGATTGTGATGAAACGTTACACACATGTTAAGCTAATATTCAGGAACATGACTGGCTAATTGGATTTCAATAAAAATCAATAATATATATAATATATATATATACTTTTACAATGGAGGAGGAAACAAAAGAAGTTTCAATGAGAGAAGAGGGAGAGGAGTTGTAGTAACTCTTTTTCCCCCTAACACCACCACCACTACTACTACTACTGCTGCTGCTGCTGCTACGTAATCTAATTGTTATTTTTTAAATACCCTTAGGATATAAAATAAAATAAGCAGTTTATCGTAAAAAATGTAATATAATAATGTTATTTACTTTGTTGTAATAGACGGGCAATAATTAAAAGAATTATTTGAAAAAAACTAAAAGTTTTTTTGTTTTTTTAACGAAATGACAGATACGGGCAATATTTAAGGGAATTTTATATTAAAAGTACAAACATTTTTCGTGAAATAACATCACTTTCTTTTCTTTTTTGATTTAATTAAAAATGCAAAATTCGAGTTTTTGTCAATTTTCAAATGGGCCGGGTTAGCTCAGTCGGTAGAGCGTTTGGCTAGAAACCACAAGGTTCCCAGTTCGATACCGGTCCTCGCCAACTCAGCGTATGAGTAGCACAGGGATCTGTGCGGTAAAGTAAGGAGCTGATGGTAGGTGTGGCGCTCCACTCAGACGCCAAAAACAATCTCCTTGGTCTAGCGCTATTGAAAAAGGGGATAGACTCCCTCGCTGACTGGCTGATACCGACTTTAGGCCGCCCGTCGACTTTACTTTTTTTACTTTAAGCGTAAATACTTTAATAAAGTAAGAATCAATTAATTAAAATTTAAAAAAAAAAAGATTTAAAGTCGTCGTCGTCGTCGTAGTAAAATGTTAAAGAATTAAAATGGAAAAAAAATGAGATTACGCCGTCGTCGTAGTGGTAATAATAAACTTTTAAGTTCTAATTTATTATTCAACTTACTATGGTGTTCTTTTTGCGGGTTATGTATACAACAGGTGGGGCGCTAAGGTTTTATTGAATTGCTTCAGCGAGAGGCCACAGTGATTGAACTCGCAACCTCCATGTTGTGAATGGTAACTCGTAGTAAGCATCCCGTATCTCCCTGTTGCTTGGGGTGGTATGCTCCATCCAAGGCTAAATACAGGGACAAATCACTGATTTTAGTGTGGAAAAATGGTTGTCCGTAGCAGTATTCACAACAACGGTCGCATGAGAAGACCAGAATATTTTTTTTTCTTAAAGAATTGTACGCTACAAGCTATTTCGGCACAAAACTATTATTTTTATTAATATGCAAAACTGTTGTGCGAGTTATAACGAAAGCAGAGAAATAACAAGTCAGATCGTCGATGTCTTCCTGTAGCTAGGTCGTCAGCATCGCGGACCAGGAAAGTGATGCTGATTGGTATCGACAGACAGCTGGTCTTTCCAGGGGTACTGGAACTGCACCCGAGAACGTTCCAGTCGAGTCAGGGACAATCGGGAATGGACCAGGTAGACTGGAAGGAACTAGACATTGTCGATAGGGACGTCTTGCCAGGATGAGAAGTCTCGGGACGTAAAGAAGTATCGTGGTCACTGTAAAAAGACTTTCATTGGAAGTTTGCTCTAAAAAGAACAAATTGCTAAGTGTTGCCATTGTATCTGGTGCATTGCAGTGAGCATTTGCGGTGTACTAGAGACTAGTGCGCCTTTGCGGTGGACTATAGACTATTGATAATTTGCGGTGGACTAGAGACTAGCGATGACTAGAGACTGTTGAGGTGAGTGACTTAGTGCACGTTTGGATTGAACAACAGCAACCAAGCACAACTGACTTGGTGCATAAAGCATTTGGTATTCATATTCATTGGTTTTAAAGACTAGCGAACATTTGCGGTCTGCTAGAGACTAGTGGGTCTTTACGGTTGACTAGAGACTAGTGAGCATTTGCGATCGACTAGAGACGAGGGGGACCGAGCCAGCCATGATAGGGATTAAAAAAACCATCAACGAGACGGAAGATGAGAACAACGGAGTTGGACAGTTCACCTGACGAAAGCTGCCACTTTAGTGATCATGAAATCAGGGAGGCTACCAAGATTGAACTAGCAACCTCCTGGTTGTGAGTGGTGACGCGTAGTAAGCCTTCTTTCACATCCTGTTGATTGGAGTGATAAACTGAATTCAAGGCAAATTACTGGTCTTAACGGGGGGAAATGGTTGTCCGTAGCAATATTAATAACAACGCTCGTGTGAGAAGACTAGAATAATTTTTCTTAAAGAATTGTACGCTATGATTCGAAGGTGTTTATAAACGGTAATATACAGGGTGTTTGAAGAGTACCCGAATATGTTCCAGCTGGGAAAATTTGGCTCAGTAACGCCTTCGGTGGCGGCAGGTTCTATGTAGAGGACTGTTCGTGTCTGAGGTCACCCTGGCACAATACCATGAAGCTAGGAGGTCCAGAATAAATCAGCGGCAACAAGACACCAGCACATCAACATCTTCAGGGACAGCCTTCACAGGCGACATCTGCGATCGAGAATGTT
>CM042179.1:24572193-24582193 GCA_023376005.1 Doryteuthis pealeii | reverse complement strand
ACAAGACAAGATATTCCAAAAGATTTCCAAGTTGTTCCAGACTCCTCAAAGAACAGCAAGAATACCATCCAACCGAAAATGCAAGCTCAACAACCAATCAAGAAATACCAGCTACTCCTGTCCAAAACTGCAAAATCCAACTCCGATTCAGCCAAGTGAATAGTTGAACAATAAGAAGATAAATATACTTTTTAAGTTTAATTTTTATTTTATGTGCCATATGTGTTTTGATAGGGTGGTACTGTTTGAATATCTTCTATTATTGGACCTAATGTTGTGATTGTATTATATATTTTCCAATTTTGTTCGGTGGCGCCAATGTTTTCGTTTTAAGTTTTATTTAAAAAGAAATAACAATATTAGTGTATCTTTAGTGCAAAATTATTTTTTTCACATATACTAACAACAACAACAACATGAAATAACTGATTTTTTTTTTATTAAAATCAAAAACTATTTTGATATAAAAACGTGCCTTTGGTTTTTATCGGCTGTTGATTTTGTTTACTAACAACCGGTGAAAAGCAAAATTCAGTTCTTTTCAAAACTGATCTGGGCTGGGGTGCCTGTTGGTGACTTGGTCCCAACTAAGTTTAGTAAATGGTCATTTCTAAAATGTTCAGAACTTTGAAGTAACTAATTGTCAATTGTAATCGTTTTAACAATAAACCAATTTGTGATGTGAAAACTTTTCCAGTTGTTAATCCTTCTTCATCATTATCAGCATCATTTGACAATTGTAATGCCATTGTTTGTTCTATCTGTAGTAAAATGGTTTGATTTGTTTAATGGTATATCAATCCTATGCGTTATTTAAGGCCAAACCTTTTTTTTTTAAATATATAGTTTGGACTGACTTCTGATTTAGGTCGGAAAATTAAAATGGAAAGTTTTTCGTTGGTCCCCAATGACAGTTTAACAGTATTGCAATGTATAATTTCAATTAAACTTAGTTTAAAAAAATATTTTTCAACATTAAATGTATAGTAATTTAGGTTTTTTGTTGTTTATTTTTTTTAAGCAATGCGTAATTAAAAACAACCTTAATCCCCTAAAACCGTAACTCAATTCGCAAAATGTTAATTCATAGACGTCATTAGGGACCACCAAAAACTTTCCGTTTTAATTTCCCGACCGTATTCAGAAGTCAGCCATGGTTTGTAAGGGATATAGTTTGTAGGTATATATTTTGTTTTTAAACTAATTGTTAGAGCGTGAGACAAACGTTGGTATTCAAGTTTCCTTTATAGGTGTATTTTTGTAGATAGTTTCGTGGATGTATTTTTATATCTGATACATAATTTTCGGTATATTTTTTTTATTTTTCTCAAGAAAGACAAAATGCTATCCATGTTAGTATTTTCAAATAGATCTTTCATATTATTTGCGTTGGAAATTTTATTTCTGATAAAAGCGAAGTGTTTGACATTGCAGGGTGTTTGACATGTAATACATCATAGGTGGTCCTCTTGTTTGGGTTTAAAAGAGTGCGTAAGTCTTATATGGCCAATGCGCAGCCGAGCCAGTATTACATCTTCCTCTCTGGATTTTCTATAGGTTTCCATTCTCCTACTGTTGGCTTAACAGACTATAGTTTGTTCGGTGCATTTTTGCTTGATAAATATTTTTATTTAGTATAAGAAATAATATTACCTTACACAGTTACCTCCCTTTGACCATTGCCAAACAAAGAGACTGTGCCCTTTAGCCATCACCTGATAAGAAACCTTGTGCGATTGGCTAAAGGCCCTTGTCGGCGACCAATGAAAACACACATTACTAGGCTTAGTTTAGCCGCCAATTTCGAGGGTTGATACCATCAACCTCCTCTTTTCGCTGCAACCAGCCGTCGAAGAACGACGTGCTTCATGAAGCCAGCCTACCCACAGAGCCGGTGACGCGTAAAGTCAAACATTTCAACTACAAGAGACATTTCATACCAGAGACTGATAAGTTTCGCAGGAGCATTATTTTGCAACCCTACCTTACACCCTACACTATTTAATTGTACAATTTATAACACGTTTGTAAACCACACACATTTTGTTTGTCATACATTACATATTGTATATTTCATTGTATAAAGCTTTGAGTTGTGTTCATTACCTGTTGACTATATCTTTATCTTGTCTGCATAATTACCAACATTCGTTCTTTAGATCTGTATAAGGGACTTTGAAGTTTTCGTCAATTCCTTTATTCATGAAATATTTGACTGCTGAATCGGCTTTGTCATTTCCCGTTATTCCAACATGACTTGCGATCCAACACATCACAACTTCTTTTTGACTCGAATAGTGAATTGAATTTACATATGTTAATTAGGCACAACTTCCATTAACTCTTTGTCCACTTTAAGCCGCTCACAGTGGCTCTCCCTCCACCGTGATCCAACCCTACGCCGCTGGTAGGTGGCTCTCGCACGCGCCACTTGTTTAGAGCGAAGAATCACTGTGTGAACACATAATAGGACTTTATTTGAATAGAATTAGTTCTGAGGTGAACAGATAGTGAACTTTTAAATATCCCATCATAAAGGTAAAAAAAAAAAATACTAAGAAAATTTGGTACTGCCGTGGGAGAAATTTGGTCGGCGTAGCGTTATATCTAGTGCTTAAGTCGTCGGGTTGGTCGGTATCAGCTGGGCAGTGAGGGAGTCTATCCCCTTTTCAATAGCGCTAGACCAAGTAGATTGTTTTTGCGTCTGAGGTGGAGCGCCACACCTACCATCAGCTCCTTACTTTATCACACAGATCCCCGTTCTACTCATACGCTGAGTTGACGAGGGCCAGTATCGAACCAGGAATCTTGTGTTTCCTTGGCGGACGCTCTACCGACTGAGCAAACCCGCCCCAATTCCAAGATGCTTTGTCTCTTTTCTGTTATTTGCTGCTCGCTGTTCTTTAGAGTTTAGTCCTTTTGAATTGGTATTCGGACATTTTAAGACAAGATGTTAATCTGGAAACAAAAGTTCTTTGTGAGTGTAAGCATATATGGAAGCGCGTGGTGTAATGGTTAAAGTCATGGGAAATGGACTCGTCGCCCCGAGTTCAAATCCTGGATGTGGTAATTGCGTTTCACTTAGCGCTAATACCATTGGGAAAGGTATGAATCCTACTCTCCCTCCAGCTATGGATAAATAGTGGGGCAGACTGGGCTCTTTAACCTTGGTAAGGCAACCGGTCTAGGAGAAGGGAAACTCTGAATTCAAAGCTGTTGAACCCCGCTTAAGAAATTGACCTTGTGTCACATCCTGCTCGTGCGGAGGGGTTGGTAAATATATATATATATGAGTGAATTTTTCCTTGCAAAAGAAAAGTGCTTGTAGAAGGAAACCCTTATGTATAAGCATGTGTTGTGCTTTCCTGGCAATATGAAGTTACTTACTTGGTAAGAATCTTGCTTGTTGATTCTGTTGTTTTGGCCCATCCATGAGCGGATGTGTATCTGTCGGTGTTCTTGTGTGTTGAAGCAAACTCTAGTTTAATTAAATGTTGATTCGTTTTACTGGTCGTTCTTCAATCTGGAGATTTAAAATAATTTACAATTTACAATAATATTACATAGCATTATTGTTTAATTAAGACTATCTGGACAAAAAACAAAAATGTTTAAATTGATAAATCTCTTAATTGGCATCCACTTAAGAGATTTATCAATTTAAACATTTTTTTACTTAAGAGATTTATCTTAATAAAAAAATTATTTCTCAACAAAATTGTGTTTATTGTGCGAGACATTTACTTTATAAAGTAATTTAATTGGTGATTATTTTTTGTAAAAAGAAAAAATTTTGAATTTAAACCAGTTCCAATTGACCTTGTGCCATATCCATCTAATGTCAAAGGGGTTGAATAAATACATACTTATTCTCACATATCTCTCTCTCTCTCTCTCTCTCTCTATATATATATATATATATATATATATATATATATATATAATGTGTGTGTGTTCTCATACATAATTTTTAATGTAATTTTTTACTGGTCAGCCAACACTGGTGTGCCCCTATGTTGTTGGCTATCGTCGGCAAAAGGTCGTGGTTATAATTGTTAAAAGAGAATTGGTCACAGGAAAGTTCAAGAAATATAAATCTGCTGGATTATGTATCCCAATTCCGAACTCGATTGACTGAGACGAGTGAGTTAGCTCGTAAAAATCTTCGCTCCACCCAGGAAAAATCGATAGGATAAAGAAGCAGTTGAGCGAAGTTTCGATACAGATGACCAAGTGCTTGTATTGCTATCTATATCTAACCATCCCTCAAAGCCCGGTTTCATGGTCACTTGAGATAGTTAAGAAGGCAAGTGTAATAAGTAATTGAGAGTTACATCCCCTATTTTATTATTACCTCCCTTTTGGAGAACTCTTTAGTGTTTACAAAAGTATATAAGCCCTCAGTAAAGTGTACCATTATTCCAAGTAGAATAAAGTTTTCTTAACCCGTGTTATCGTTTATCATTACAGCAAATTCAACTGTATTATCCGCGTTATTCGGACTATTGTCCCCATCTTCATTGTTATTTGTACAACGTTTCGGCCGATATACCCTCCGGCCTTCTTCAGGTATTTCTTGTCGGACCCGGGAACCTTCTCGGACTCGGGAACCTTCTTTTCGAATAACGCAGATAATACTAATCTTCAAGCCTCATCTCAAACATTCAGAGAAATTCAACTGTATTTTGAATATCCCTGACCGCAGAAAATCTACATAAATGTGCTATATCGATATGATCAAACCATATTTTCCTTGGAAGAAGGATAATCCCATGTTAGTAATCCATAAATCTGAATCCAAATATTGCTTCCAAGAGCTATCACCGTGTCAAACTGGATAATTCCAAGGTCTTGGATAATCTCGAAATAAAACTTTCTCATTTACCTTCTTGTGAAAGAAGCGAATTGTCTGCGCTTATCATGAATTTTAAATGTTTATAGCTCAGTCGGTAGAGCATCCGACTAAGAACCACAAGGTCCCTGGGTCGATACCAGCCCTCGCCAACTCAGCGTATGAGTAGCACAGGGATCTGTGTGGTAAATGGTAGGTGTGGCCCTCCACCTGAGACGCTAGAAACAATCTCCTTGGTCTAGTGCTAGTGAAAAGGGGATAGACTCTCTCGCTATCTGGCTAATACCGACTTTAGGCCATCCCAACGACTTTACTTTTTTTTATATCCCAATGTGTGAAATCGGACATAACTAATGCGATGTGGGAAATACCACACCTATCAAGCAGCATCCTTACAGAGTTAATCCACAAAAGCCTGAAATCATAACGAAGTTTCTTATATATATTTACCAACCTCTCCACACGAGCAGGATGTGATACAAGGCTAATGTCTTAAGCGGAGTCCAACAGGTTTGAATTCAGAGTTTTCCTTCTCCTAGACCGGTTGCCTAACCAAGATTAAAGAGCCCAGTATGTCCTGCTATTTATCCATAGCTGGAGGAAGAGTAAGATTTACACCTTTCCCAAGGGTATTAGTGCTAAGTGAAATGCAATTAGCACATCCAGGATTTGAACTCGGGGTGACGAGTCCATTTCCCATGACTTTAACCATTACACCACGCGCTTCTACAACGAAGTTTCTTACATGATTATTGAGCCTAGCCAAAGTGATTGGTCACCACCATGTATATTAATGGATAAGTCTAATGGTTCCATTATTTGTTGTACCGATTACCGTTAACCCTCTTTCCAAAACTGATTCACATCCTATTTCACGAATAGATGATTGTAAATACAAAATAGGGAAAGCAACCTATATTATTAAGTGTGGTGTAATGGTATAAAGAGTCGTCGACCAGAGTTCAAATCCTGGACGGGGCTGTTTGCATTTTTATACCGCTAATACCCCTGGGAAATGTATACATCCAACTACTCCCTCCAGCTATGGGTAAATAGTAAGACAGACTTGGCTCTTTAACAATGGCAAGGAAACCAGTATAGGAGTAGGAAAACTCTCAATTCAAACCTGTTAAACTCCGTTTAAGAAATGACCTTGTGTCGCATCTGCTCGTACAGAGGGATTGGTATATATATATATATATATATATATATATATATATATATATATATATATATATATATATATATATATATATATATTGCTAAGTGTGACCTGTCGAAAGATTATTGCGATATGCCTTTATAAGAATTAGCGGGGTTTAGTTCGTAGTTAACACCCACACTTCTATAATGCATTAGGTTGTCCAAAAGAGGGTAACGCAACACAGAATATTCGGTGGGGAAAAGACAAATCAGTTTATACAACATTTAATTATCAACATACAAAGATGAAACATGGTTCCAGTCTCAAACCACAAAAATGAACACTTTGATGTTCCAAGGAAGATGAAGAAGTGTAAGGTAAAAAGAGGTTGGAAATATCTACTGATTTATCCTTTTGTCTGGGAACAAGGTGGACACGTATGTGCTTCGTCGCACGGGAACGAAAGTATCAACGCCCGTTTCGTTCCACGTCGTGTTAGTTAAAAGAGGAAGATTTTAGGGGCTCATCTTGTCACGTGATAAAACGTACACGTTGCGAGGGAAAGCCCCCACCTCCAATTTAAAAAGGGAGAGACAATTCTATTCTATGTCCCAACACTCTTAAACAAACTTGCTCAGGAAATTTCTGCCCTTGTGATTCCATACGTTTTTTTTTACCAATATTGTATGATGGAATGAAATAATCACAAACTTTAGGAGATTTGCCTAGAGTAGGTATATATACTGATCAAACTATGTAAAAATAAAAAGGCAGGTCTACTGTCGCCTCACCAAGTTTCTTAACCCTAGAGTCTTCGGCTGCTTAGATAGAGATATTACCGCGGCCCGACCCTTAACTACTTTCTGTAAAAATGAAAATAACAAAAACAAAACAAAAAGCAAAAACAAAACAACAACAACAACAACAACAACAACAACAACAACAACAACAACAGAGGTGGTCACTACTAGAATAGGCTCAGTCCTAAGTAGTGATCATCCTCCACACATTACTACTACAACCAATATTACGTTTATTTTTTTTTTTTGTTTTGTTTTATGTAACATTATTTTTATTGTGTAATGTGTTAAAATAAACCATTGTCTTCTTCTTCTGATCCTATACTATACTCGAGTAGGTATATACATAGATGACATTGTCGTGTATAACGAGACTTGGGTAGATCATATGAATTCTTTTTGGAAAGTGGGTATTTGCCTCTCATCCCACTTATGAGGGCGTGACACAAGGACATATTTATGTGGGTACACCCACATGTCAAAGCTCATGGGTGGTAGGCACAAAAATGCTTTGATCCCGTCGGCAATCCCCCTCAAGGGGGCGCCTCAGGCACTAGGAAATAAACCCAGCCCTGCCCCTTTGAATCAAGGGGACAGGTGTTGCCTGGGGGATAGCCCCCTGGGATCAACGCTGTTAATTAATAACACATGTCCAGTGGCCGAAGCACACCGAACCCCCGCCCCGAAGGCCGGGTTATTAATGTGTTTAAGTGTTCGAGCAATCAATCTGTCAAAGAGTGAATGTTGTCAGGTCGAATCAACCTATCTTGACCATATTGCTGGATATGGTAGGATATCCTCTATAAAAGCAGATACCAGATATCATATAATATCCTCTCTCAACCAATGTAAGAAGTGTGCGAAGGGTTTTTATCCTGGCCGGTTACTACCGGAAATTTTGTAAAACTGTTCTGATATAGAACTACCCCTTACCGGTTTGTTAAAAAAATGGACAAAGTTTGAGTGGTTTCCGGCTTGTCAGAAATCCTTTGATCAATTCAATGTTCAAATTCTACTTTGAAAGCCCGGATTTTACACAAACATTTTGCCTTGTTGTTGACGCTAGTGACTGCGGGATTGGTGCTGTATTGTTACAAGCCAACGAAAATAAAATTGAACACTCCGTTGGTTATTTTTTTCCGAAAAAAAATTCAATGTCTATCAAAAGAATTATTCTACTGTGAAAAAGGTGACGTTAGCGTCATTGTTGAGTTTACAACACTTTGAGGTCTATGTGACTTCATCTCGTCGACCTGTTGTAATTTATACAAACCATAATCCTTTTACCTTTTTACTTAAAATGAAAAATGAAAATAGAAGATTATTATGCTTGAGTCCGACATTAAAAGAGTACAATCTTGACACTCCATTTCAAAGTTGTTGGTAATATATATATTTACTAACCCCTCCGCACGAGCAGGATGTGACACAAGGTCAATTTCTTAAGCGGAGTTTAACAGGTTTGAATTCAGAGTTTTCCTTCTCCTAGACCGGTTGCCTAACTAAGGCTAAAGAGCCCAGTCTGCCCTGCTATTTACCCATAGCTGGAGGAGAGTAGGATTCATACCTTTCCCAAGGGTATTAGCACTAAGTGAAATGCAATTACCATGTCCAGGATTTGAACTCGGGGCTACGAGTCCATTTCCCATGACTTTAACCATTACACCACGCGCTTCCTGTTTTGGTAATCTATGTGCTAACATCTTATGTCGAATATAACTTAACCCGGTTATTTTCTATTAGACCAACATACACAAAGGGGAACCACTCTTTACCGATAAATTATTTATTTATTTATTTATTGATCTACTAGAAAAAAGAAGACGGGGTTAGGGATAGGGTTAGGGTTAGGGTTAGTTTAATGGGAAAATAATGGGTAGATTAATTAGCAGATAAAATTCATTCAGAGTGGTTCCCCTTTTTTAGTTTGGAGTTATAGGAATTAACCCTTAACCCTTATCCTAGAAAAATTAACATTCTTTTTCTTTTTAGGTGGGGAGGTATGACATGACCTCAGTATTTTATTTATCAAGTCGTCTTATTGGAATACTGGGAATCCCAACCCGAACTCCTAAAATTCTGTTTCTCTTTCCTTTTCACTTTCTTCTTCTTTCTTTTCTTGTTGATTGATTCATTAACGATCAAACAGATTTTTATACCGGCGCGTTCATTGACTAGCAGAAGGGAATCAGGACAAAGACGATTATGATGACGTAGCAATTAAAAAAAAAAAGAAATCGGCGCGTTCATCACAACACGAGAATCGGAGACGGTCATGCTGTCGGGTCTAGGAGAACCCTAAGATTTCTCTCTTGACCGGATTATGTTTTTGTTATAAACAATGTCAGTGTGTCGAAATGCTGTTAATATCCAAAGACGAAAAACTGAATGCTTTTAGGATATATATAAAGAAAATATAAAGTTGAAATAGGCCAAGTCAAGTGTGTAATGAAATCAGTGAAGGAATACCCACTAATTATGTTGAGAACAAAAAGGAAAAGATAAACAGAGAGAAAAAATTAAAAAGAGGAAGTTTTCAAGGCAACCAAAAAAACAAAACTAAAAGAAAGAAAGAAAGAAAGAAAGAAAGAAGCAAGAGAGAAGCGAGGAAGAATCCACCCAGAACATATTGTCTAAAAAAAAAAAAAGTCGTCGCCCTCACAAGGGGTTCAGATAAGTTCATTTGAGTGTTTCTTCTCTCCGTTCCATCTCAAATCATATTTTTTTTTCCTTTTCTTTCTTTCTTCTCCTCTTCGTTTGCTATATCAAAATATTTTTTTTTTTCGTTATCATTTTATGTGTGGTTTTTATTTTTGAACGGATTCCATTAAAAAAAAAAATAATAACAACATTTCCTTTGGATTGGAGAAAACCGAAAATGAGGAAGGAAAGGCTCCGTGTCGAGTAAAAGAGGCCCCTGTCTAATGACAAAGAGTAGAGAGGTTAAAAGCAACCTCTCTCTAGTATATGTTGAAACCAAAATCAAAATTAAAAGAGAGGGAGCCCACCTGCAACCGCCAATTGACATATAGGTGTGTTTTGACGGAGAAAGTCTGAGAAAAAGTACTTTGAAACATAACCCATATATATATATATATATATATATATATATATATATATATATATATGGTAAAGAAAAAACTTAAAATTGGTCATTTTGTGGTTATAGATCTTTTCTACCCACAGGTATCAGTGGGTAAAAAT
>CM042179.1:24567193-24569693 GCA_023376005.1 Doryteuthis pealeii | reverse complement strand
TCGGTTTGAAGATTGTGTTATAAACATGAAACTTAAGTAACGGCAATATATTATTTTTCATTTTATAATGTTTAATTTTGATACCTGATATACATATATATAAGAGACTTAATAAAGTTGAAACAGCTGTACGATGTTCTACGTAAGGCGCGATATTTGCCGAGTTCGCTTGTCATGATTATTTTCATCAATTATCGAATTTTATACGATATACGCATTGTAACTACCTTTAAGCAAAAAAATATAAATAATAATATACTTTACTCAACAATGCTTCTAAAGCAAATTATCAAATCTTATATATATATATATATATATATATATATATATATATATATATATGAAAATGTGGACGAAAACAACACAAACAGCCGTCAATTTAGTGTATCTTTCGTTTTATATTGAATGAAACAAAAGTTACACTAAATTGCTGTTTGTGTTGTTTTTGTCCATACTTTTCCTCTATTTTCAACCACATTTTGTCGGATATATTCAAATCCTCCACTCCTCATATATATATATATATATATATATATATATATATATCACTATGAACTGCAAAGTATGCTTCTCTTTTGAGTCTACGCATACGTGTTATATATATATATATATATATATATATATATATATATATATATATATATCACTATGAACTGGAAAGTATGCTTCTCTTTTGAGTCTACGCATACGTGTTATATATATATATATATATATATATATATATAATATATATATATATATCACTATGAACTGCAAAGTATGCTTCTCTTTTGAGTCTACGCAAATATAAGGAGCAAACCAGTAAATCTCTACCATCTGACCGGTCCTTACTTGCCAACAGTGATATATGCAATTACTATTCGGTAACAGTAAAAGAAAAAAACAAAAACAAAAAACAAACAAACAAAAAAAAACAAGTTTAATACGCTTCAGGAGACATTAGAGAGATATACACCAAATGATAAATTTGAAAACTTTGTCAACGCCCACATAAAAGCAGCAGCTGAATGCATACCAAAGTCAAATATACAGTCCCCCCCAGAGACAAAAGCAGTTAGAGAAAAACGAGATAACTTAAAAAGGCATCCCTACGTAATAAAATAAACCCATCGAAGACCAATAAGCAGAATCTTAAGGTAGCCAAGATAAAACTAACACACACACACAAAAAAAAAACAACAACAAACTAGAATACAAACAAGTCCAAATAAATTAAGTCAGACATTTTGTAGAATATAGACAATAACAATTATGGAAGATAGTAAATGAAGTTAGTGGTTGGGTTAGCATCTTGAGATCAAAGCTAAAACTGCCAGCCAAGAAGATATACTTCTGGAGTGGAAAGATCGTTTCAGCAATCTGCTTTGAAACCCTCCTAAAATCATAGATGTTAATAGTCAAAAATATTAATAGCTTACTAGACGTCAAACTAGAACACTTTACGGGGGATGAACTCGACGAAGTCCTAAAACAATCAAAAGTAGAAAACCTATTGGACTCAAGGAAATACCGTATTTGACTAGTGAAAAGGGGATCGACTCCTTCGCTGTCTCTGACGAATTTACTTTTACTTCTTCAATTATGCAATGCAATCCAAAATCAATATCTTTTTCTTAAAAAAAATGAATATTTGAGTAACAGCATGTATGACAAAGTATTCTCAATACAACCCAATATAGGAGAATGGAAACCAGGCTTCAGAAAGTCCAGAAAGAAACAAGTCACTTCATCCCGATTACGTATCTGTCCTACAAGACTAACACACTCCTTTTTACTTACCGTATTTAGGACGCACTTTTTTCCCAAAATTTTGGCTAAAAAAATTGTCCTGCGTCTTATACATCGTAGGTGAAGCTTGAGACCTCCCGTAGGCCAAGGCTAATCTTCTCTATGATGCTAACCCAGCTTACGCTCAGTACTTTTATCTACCCTAAATTATGCTTATTGCTTGCCTGTACTGTCAAATTGCTTTTATACAGCTGTGTTTCTGCTTGTGTAATGCACAGCTAGACTGTTTTCAACAATATATGCTTAAATACACTAAAAACATTTTTCCTGAATCTGACCTATATGCCCGTGCGTCTTATATGTCGTCAAATACGGTACCTACTGAAGTATTGGAGTCAAAAAAATTTGACGACATACTACTTCGATTATGCAATGCAATGTATAAACAAAATACTATAGAGAAACAGACGAAAGGTTGCATCCTCTCATTCCTGAAGAAAGGTGACTTCGGAATCACTAAGAACTACAGAAATATATCTTACTAAGATTTATGATACCCTCCTTCACAACTTCTGAAATTCTGACTATTTGTCGTATCGTTGATTGTGTGAGCAAAAAAAAAAAAAAAACAAAAAACAAACTCGAGGCAGCATTATTATACGGCCACTTACCTCCTGTCACACACAACATCCAAGTAAGACGAACAAGACAGACTGGACATTGCTGGAGAAGCAAGGACAAATTCATGTGACATTCTCCTGTGGATACCTAC
>CM042179.1:24559693-24562193 GCA_023376005.1 Doryteuthis pealeii | reverse complement strand
CATGTAGACCCTCAGCCACCGCCTTCTAGCACCCATATGATAAAAAGGGTTGGAGCTGATAGTAAGTGTAGCACTCACCTCAGTAAAAACATTCTCCCTGGTCTAGTGCTAGTGAAAAGAGGATAGACTCCATCGCTGTTCTGCTAATATTGCCATCTATAATATATATATGTGTTGAAAGGATAAATAAATAAAGGAAAGAAAATGTTGAATGGATAAAATTAGTTTAATGAATTGCCAACACCAAAAGTTTGTTCATGTACACATTGTATTCTATTTATTATTATTTCAAATATTAAATAAAAGAATAATAATAGAAAATTATGAAATATTATTATTTTATTTAAATAATAATAAATAGAATACAATGTGTACATGAGCAAACTCCCGGACGAAACATGTGTTGGTAATTAATTAAATTAATTTTATCCATTCAACATTTTCTTTCCTTTATTTATTTATCCTTTGAATATATTGTCGGAATCATTTCCATTTTTCAACTTATATATATATATATATATATAATGACATATAATATAATATATGATATAATCGCACCCGACCAAAAATAGAGAAAACATTTAGGAGAAATTGATCCACAACTTCTTAGTTCCTACCATTCGTCGAAACGTAGAAGGTGTTTGATCAAGGAATCTTGAGGCAACAATTCTATTTGTAGTGTGGAGGCGCGTGGTGCAATGGCTAGAGTCGTAGGAAGTGGACTCATCGATCCGAGTTCAAATCCTATACGAGGCTGTCTACATTTCACATAATGCTAATACCCTTGGAAAAGGTATGCATCTACCTGCTCTCCCTCCAGCTATGGGTAAATAGCAGAACGGACTGGGCACTTTAACCTTGGTTAGGCAACCAGTCTAGGAGGAAAAAATCTGAGTTCAAACCCGTTAAACAGTCTAAACAATTGACATTGTGTCCCATCGTGCTTGTGCGGAGGGGTTGGTAAATATGTATTTGTAGACATCTCCATGGCATTTGACTCCATACACAGAAAGAAAATTGAGCGAATACTACTAGCGTCTCTAAAGAAACAGTTACCGCCATAATGATGCCATACAAAGACACTAAAGCAATGGTATGCTCAAATAATGGTAACACATATTTCTTTGACATTGTCGCTGGAGTCTTGCAAGGAGATACATTAGCACAATATATATATATATATATATATATATATATATATATATATAATATGCCTAGACTACGTACACCGAACGCCACTGGATCCTATAAAAGAAAAGTATTCACCATAAAAAAGGAAGCAATATATATATATATATATGCTATATGATAGATGGTATACAGTAAGAAAGCCTGATTATCTTGCAAATGAGCAGATTCAGACATACAGATTTGTAGATTGATAGATATATATGAGCATATTGATATCGATAAATAGATTAATAGATAGATAGGAACAAAGATAGATAGATTTACAGACAGACAGACAGACACACACTCACTCTCTCACACACACACACACACATACACACCACACACACACACACATATATATATATATATATGTATGTATGTATGTATGCCTATATCTCTATCAATCACAATCTGCTCAAACACACACGCGCACGCGCGTGCCTATATATATATGTTAAAAGACTGAATAAAGGAAAGAAAGTATAGAATATTTCTTTCCTTTATTCATTCTTTCAACATACCGTCGGATTCACTTCCAGTTTCATTATATATATATATATTATATATATATATATATATAATATATATATACTAGCAGTGGCTACCCGGCGAAGCCCGGGTTGGAGATAAAAACATGATTTAATAATCGTTTGCAGATCTATTACTACTGAATATTGGTCGAAAAATTAAAATGTATTACAGTCAGGTTAGCTCAGTTCGGCTAGAAATCACAAGGTTCCTAGTTCGATACCGGTCCTCGCCAACTCAGCGTTATGAGTAGCACAAGGGTCTGTGCGGTAAAGTAAGGAGCTGATGGTAGGTGTGGTGCTCCACCTAAGATGCAAAAACGCTTGGTCTAGCGCTAGTGAAAAGGGGATAGACTCCCTCGCTGATTGGCTGATACCGACATTAGGCCGCCCCGACGACTTTACTTACTTACAGGTGACCTAGAAAAAACAGAACCCAAATTATTTATTTTCGCATTAAACTAACCCTAAACCCTGCCTCTAACCCTAACCCTAGTTAAAATTAACAGTTTTATTACAAAATTTATGCGTTCTGTTTTTTTCTGGGTCGCCCTAAATTTCCCGACCGATTTGCAAGTTTAGCCCATCACATAATGATATAGTAAAAAATTTTAATTCAATGATTAACTATATTTTTTAAAATAAAATATAAATGACGTGATTTGCTAAATTTCAAATTAATATTTGAAAAAGAAAAAAAAAGAATTAAATAAAGTAATCAAATTTATGTAAAACGATAAATAATCTTATAACATTATTAATTCCAAAACGTAGTTGATCGAATGTCAAATTATTATAGT
>CM042179.1:24544693-24554693 GCA_023376005.1 Doryteuthis pealeii | reverse complement strand
TGAAACAGACATCGCCACATTTTCCTACTAGCTATCTTCCGAAGTCCAACGCATTCCTAAACACAACGTCCTGATCATTGGGGGAGACATAAAGGCTCAGAGAGATAAAGAAAATAAATTATCTGTTCGCAAACAGAAATGGTGAACATCTAGTCAAGTTTTTTTCTCGAGAACAGGACTGTAACACCTAATATCAGAAAAAGAAGGGTAAACTGTGGAGTTATAATTACTAAAGATAACCCAAAATTAATCTAGATTATATATTGATAAACAATACCTAGATAAACAGCGCTAAGAACTGCGAAGAATACTACTCTTTTCGAGGAGTATCCACCACCATAGTATCATCTCAATAAATATAGATATAGATATGTACAACATATCTAACTCCGGTTTCGACCGGGGGTCCAGTGGCTTCGGCCCTGGACCTTTCAAGCTAACATCGTTGATCCCAGTGGCTATCCCCCAGGCAATACCTGCCCCCTCGATTTAAAGGGACAGGGCTGGGTTTATTGCCCAGTGCCGGAGGCGCCCCCTTGAGGGGGAATACCGACGGGATCAACGCAATTTTTGCACCCGCCACCCTGAGCTTTGTTTTGTGGATGGTCCCACATTAATAGGGCCTTGTGCCTAACCTGTACACGTGGGGTACGTGGTAAATATCTAGCATCGTTTCAATAAAGTTACGCAGAAATAAGAAGTAAACCAGAAAATCTTTACGATATGACTGGTCCTCACTTACCAACAATCACCATTTAGTAACCGTAAGAAACAAATTTAAAACTCTTTAGGAGACGTCAGAAAAAAATAATCCAAATGATAGTGAAAAGGGGATAGACTCCCTCGCTGATTTGCTTATACCGGCTTTAGGTCACCGCGACGACTTTACTTATACACTTTTATACTATCTCTCCGCGCGGTGTATTGTCCCCACATGCATATACAAAATACAATACACTGTAAACATCTTTTTCAAACACCATGGGACCATCTGTAATCTCAAAAAACAAAACCTATATTAACCAAACAAAGAGCTAAATATACATTGTGTAGTGCATGATGATGATTTAAATAGTAAGTAAAACTAACACATAAGTAGTAAAATATTTGGCGCGGTGTATTTTGGTTTTCTGCATGCATATATTTTTATTGTGATGTTGTTGAGAATTTAAAAAAAAATATTATGAATCGTTTTGGGGCTAGGAATGTGAGCTCCTTAATTTTGTAAATGAATTGTTATGTTTCCAGGTCACTCCAGGTAATACCTGTGGAGAAGTGAATGTTTTTTGGTCATGTGGAGTCCAGGCGGATGTATTGCTGGAATGACCGTGGGTCACGAGGTTTGTGACCAGGATTTTGGGACCATGAGATGGTCCAAATATGGGTTTTGGTTTTTGATGCATAGGAGATTACAGATGATCCCATGGTGTTTGAAAAGATGATTGCAGTGTATTGTATTTTTATGTGCATGTGGGGACAATCCACCGCGTGGATTGTATAAGTAATGTCGTAAAGTCGTCGGGGTGGCCGAAAGTCGATATCAGCCAATAAGCGAGGGAGTCTATCCCCTTTTCACTAGCGCTAGACCAAGAAGAATGTTTTTGCATCCGAAGTGGAGCGCCACACCTACCATCAGCTCCTTACTTTATCGCACAGGTCCCTGTGCTACTCATACGCTGAGTTGGCGAGGACCGGTATCGAACTAGGAACCTTGTGATTTCTAGCCGAACGCTCTGCCGTCTGAGAAGTGTATAGTTCTATAAATTAGTGCTTCGCATTAAAGAAGCAGGTAAAAAGAAATGTACCTTGGGAGACAAAAGCAGTTAGAGAAAAACGAGATAGCATAGACAAAACATTCCTACGTCATAGAACAAACTGAACAAACACCAATGTGCAGAATATTAACGAAGCTCAGATAGAACTAACTAAAACATACAAATTATTTTTAAAATCAGAAATTATGTAGAAGATAGAGAATCCCAATTAGCATGTGTAAACATGTCATCATATTTAAGACATTTCATCCATACAAATATATTTATGCTTTTCCATTTATCTTTCTTAACACTATCTACATTATTTCTTATAATTCCACCCTAAAAAAAGGGGGAACCACTCTGAATGAATTTTATAAATTATTTATATATTTATTGATCTACTAGGGAAAAAGAAGACGGGGTTAGGGTTAGGGTTAGGGTTAGTTTAATGGGAAAATAATGGGTAGATAAATTAGCAGATAAAATTCATTCAGAGTGGTTCCCTTTTTTTTAGGTTGGAGTTATAGGAAATAACCCACTATCTATATATCTATACCGGTCAGTTCCTTATCTATCTACCTGTCTATCTAGTGGGGTTACGCTGGAGCTATGTGAAGTTGCCTTACCTTAATAATAATAATCAATACCTTAATATTAATTACCTTAATAAAGGAATATAGTGGTAGGAAATGGAGTGGAGATCAATGCTAAAAGTTGCCAGTCAAGATGATAGACTTCTGAAGAGAAAGGAATATAAAAAAAAACTACTTGGAAACCCTCCTAAAATCAAAAATAATAATACTAAAAAAAAAATTAATAACCAACAAGAGATCAAGCTAGCACACTTTACGAAGGATCAATTCGTGGAAGTTGCAAACCTTGACGAAATGCTTCCCGACGTGTGGAAGACAAGTAAATTTAACAATATACAATCTGTGTTATTCGGGCGATTGTCCTCATCTTCATTGTTATCTGTACAACGTTTCGGCCGATATGCCCTCTGGCCTTTTTCATGTATTTCTTGTCCAATTGGACTCATGGCCTAGTGGATAAAGGAGTTAGGTTAAGAAAGTTCTAAGTGACAGTTATCTCTAGACTGCAGGTTCAATCCTGGTCAAGGACAGCAGTAACATAGAATAATAATTAACACAGCTTAACGCCTCTACCCCAGCTATGATTAGCGGAATGAGAACAGGATACCCCCGTGGACTGAATAAAGAGTTGGGTTCAAAGTTCCGTGATGGCTCCCTATTACGACAAATAGGTTCCCGATTACGACAAGAAGGTTCCCGAGTTCGAAAAGAAGGTTCACATGTCCGAAAAGAAGGTTCCCGAGTCCGTCAAGAAATACCTGAAGAAGGCCGGAGGGCATATCGGCCGAAACGTTGTACAGATAACAATGAAGATGAGGACAATAGTCCGAATAACGCAGATAATACTAATCATCAAGCCCCATCTCAAACATTCAGAGAAATAGTGTAGATAACAATGAAGATGGGTACAATAGTCCGAATAACGCAGATAATACTAATCATCAAGCCCCATCTCAAACATTCAGAGAAATAGTGTAGATAACAATGAAGATGGGGACAATAGTCCGAATAACGCAGATAATACTAATCATCAAGCCTCAAACGTTTAGAGAAATTATCAACATACTTCTTCGAATATGCAACGTGGTGTATAAACAGAATACAAAAGAGAAATGAACAAAATGTTGCATATTCCCTTTTCAGAAGGTGACCTCGGAATCACTAAGAACTACAGAGGTAAAACTCTTACAACCATAGCTGCCATTCGTCTAATCATAGAAGGACTTTAAGCAAAAAAAATCTCCAGGCAACACTTTTTTGTTGATTTCACCAAGGCATTTCACCCCATACACAGACGAAAGGTGGAGCAAATACTCCTAGCATATAATCTTCCCAAGAAAACTGTTAACGTTATAATGATGCTCTACAAACACGAACACAATGGTTCGTTCATCTGATGTTGATATAGATTACTTTGGCATTGTCACTGGAGTCCAACAAGGAGATACATTAACACCATTTATATCCATAATATACCTAGTTTACGTACGTACATTAGAATGTCATTGTATCTAATGAAAAAGAAAGGACTTCTTGCAAAAATGACAAGAAACAGGCGATATCCTATAGAAACTAGTACTTTTCTTGCAAATACACCAGCACAAGCCGAATCACTATTGTATAGCCTTGAGAAGGCAGCAAAGGCATTGGTCTCAATAAGATAAAACGGAGTTAATATGTTTTAAACAAGATGGAGACATCTCCACACTGGATAGTAAGCTTCTAGAATTAGTAGACCAATTCACATACCAAGGTTGTAATATCTCATCTACAGAAAGCAAGGTCAATATACACATAGGAAAGGCATGGACAGCTATAGACAGATTCTCCAAAGGAATCTGATATAATCTGTCTGTTTGTCTCTATCTCTGTCTCTGTCTCTGTCTCTGTCTGTCTCTCTTACCACTCGACCGTATTGGTCATCGCTCGTGGTAGGTCTTCAGTACAGCATCCAGTATCAATGTAGGTTTTCGCTGGTCGACATACCTTGTTTTTTCTGTGTTGGTGTCTACAGAATAACGTCACTTATGAGTTCATCTTTGCTTTCCCAGTAGTGTCCAGCATGTCTTGTCAGTCTTATTTCGATGGTTTGTGTGATAGGACGTAAGTGGCCGTACAGCTGCTCTTTTGTGGAGTGCTGTTTCCAGGACTTTTTCAAGTCAGTACGCAGCATTCCTGTCTTGATGTCATCTAGCTTTTCGTTTGAGTGGTGCAGCCATACAGTAGTACTGACACAGCTACAGCTTGTCAATCTCTCTCTCTCTCTCTCTCTCTCTCTCTCTCTCTCTCTCTCTATATATATATATATATATATATATATATATATATATATATATATATATTGCTCTGCATACGATTAATTTATTTACTTATCATACATTGAGCTCACTTGGGGATTTGTAAAAATCCTTGTATAATCCATAAGTGTACATCAACATGTGCATGCATAGTAGATGTACAACAGATATTTATGATCCCAAATAGAATTATCCCGAATATATATATATATATATATATATATATATATATATATATATATATATATATATGTGTGTGTGTGTGTGTGTGTGTGTGTTTGGAAGGAAAATTAGTAATGCATTGTCTAGAGAAGGCATCAAAAGGCAGTGACTACTACAACTACATCGAAATTATTTAATTCTTATTATGGAAAACAGAGAAGTTTTTAGCAAAAAGTTTTTTTACTACTTTAAACTTATATATATGTGTGTGTGTGTGTGTGTGTGTGTGTGTGTGTGTGTGTGTGTGTGTTTGTGTGTGTGCTTCTGAATCTGTTCATAACGGCATTTTGTAACTGTTTCTTGTCTATACGATTTTTAAATCAAGTCTTAAAATACATGCCCTATTAATGATATTGAACACTCTTCACTATAAATTTACCAAACTATATTATGAACACACACACACACACACACACACACACACACACACATATATATATATATATATATACATATATAAAAGTAAAGACAAAAAGCTTCAGACTTTCGTCAGATCATGGTCTTTATTGAAAATAAAGAACGTGATCTGACGAAACTCAGAGGGTGTTCAGATACCCTTGGGTGGAAATGGACCATAATCACTTAATACCGGAGTTTTACTCTTTTTGTCTTTACTATTTACTTTGCTCTGTTTATTAAAAATCGTACCTGAACTTTTCAACACCGTACCGTTGAAAGAAAGGACCAGCTTAGAATCATCCTAATACCAATTAGCCCATCAAAGAAAAAAAAAGTATATATATATATATATATATATATATATATATTATATATATGGAGGTGGGGGTGAATATTAAGTCCAAATGGATAATAATTTTTTTTATTCATTTATCCGTTTGTCCTCCTGATTTTCGATATCTGATTATATGTTGATGTCTTTTTTTAATTCTTTCTATGATGATAAATTTAGTCTATTCATATCAACCTACTTCACTAGATTTTGCAAACCATGTAATATCAAGAACAATTTAGGTTTGGTTTGGTTTTACGGCATATCAATCCCTTGGGTTATTTTATGCCGAATACTTCTATTGGTAAAAAAAAAATGTTTAATGCTGACAAAGTTTTGAAATAATTTCATTTTTTAATGGATAATGCAATTTTCTTTATAAAACTCATGTTCTCTATTTAACCTATAGATGGGACCCTAACAGGTACTACCACTCCGGGTCAGAGTGGACCAGGGAGCCATGGTGATGAAGGGGTGCTCCATTTTCCCCAAACCTCCAAAACTGGAACCTCACCATCAGATAGAGTTTAACGTCATTCCCAGGACATTTAGACCCGCAGCCACCGCCTTCTAGCACCCATATGATAAGAAGGGTTGGGGATTGTCATGAGGGCAATATGGTTGGGGCAATCATATAGATGCTAGGGCTTGACGTGACCAGCCGATTGATCGGAGGGGGCAAGAACAATTTAAGCTGAAAACAACTGAAATCAACTAATTCATTCCTTATGACACAAGAGTTTTATTTAAACAAAACCAAGTCGCAGTTTGAGAGCTCAATGTATGTTCTTAATGTTAGAGTCACAGAGCAAATATATAAGTAAAGAAATAACAAAAGACTTAGAGATTTAGCTTTATAGTCTATTTCAGGGAGCTTAGAAATAGCTCCCTGAAATAGACTATAACGCTAAATCTCTAAGTCTTTTGTTATTTCTTTACTCATATATATATATATATATATATATATATATATATATATATATATATATATATATATAGTCACTATCACTAGTTCTTGCAAATAATAAAGATTTGATTTATATTCGTGAATATAATTAAAAAATAAAATTTAAAGGGTAATGGTGTGGAATTTTATTTTTCAATTAATATTTTGAATAGACAAGAATTTTTTTTTTTCAGAGTGGCTGGATCAATGCAAGGTCTTTTTTTTTACATAGGGATTTAAATGGGACATCATACGACGATCCAACTCACGATTGGTAGATTTCAGTTGTTTGCAGTATTGGTTGTTCTTGATATTACATGGTTGGCAAAATTTTGTGAATTTTATTGTGAGTTTCTTACTGATTACTTTATTATTTATTATTTATTTTTATTTTTTAGTTGTTGCCTCGTATCATTTTCTGGGGTTATTTGGGCGACGATAGGTCAGTATGACTGGTTCTCGAAAAATAGATTTTAGGTTGGGGTTTACTTTTAAAATGTCAAAAGGTTCCTGATTATTTGAGCTCGTGGTAGGAGAGAGTTGTTAAATGTTGTTACGGGGATGGAATTTAGCTTTTTTTTAGGGGTGGAAGGTTTAGTTTTAGGGTACCCTGCCTCTATTTATCTGGGTTTCAATTAACGTATGGGAATATCCCCGTGCTGCGAACTGCTGTTTTAGTTTATCACTTGTCAGTGTAGATTTTTCTTGGTCTAATTGTTAGTGAATAGGGGGGGGGGCTGTTTTCGAAATGTTTGGGGGTGAGAGGATGTATAATGGAAATAGTTCTGTGTGTTTGAGGGTTTTGTATGTAGTCTTGTTTGTAGTTGTCTGTTCTCGTCAATATATACTAGAATATGCGGTGGTGGTAAAAAAAAAAAAATAAAGTCGTCAGGGTGGGCTTAAGTCGGTATCAGCCAATCAGCGAGGGAATCTGTCCCCTTTTCAATAGCGCTAGACCAAGGAGATTGTTTTTTTTTTTTCGTCTCGTCTGAAGTGGAGCGCCACACCTACCATCAGCTCCTTACTTAACCGCACAGATCCCTGTGCTACTCTGGGGCTGGTATCGAAGTAGGAACCTTGTGGTTTCTGGCCGAAGGGTCTTACCGACTGAGCTATAGGGTGTCCACAAAGTCGGGGTACATGGAGATTAACAAATACTTTTAAAACAAAACAATTTTATTTAATTATATTGTTAATAAATGATATTTTCAATATGATTTCCATCATTTTCAATGCTTAACTTGATGTGCCTTGCAAAATTCAGATGAACTCGATTAAATAAGTCTACCTTGCCATCAATCTCAGCACACTGACTGGTAATGCGTTTTCTCATGGGGTTTAAATCTGTAATCTTTATTGAGTAAACCAGTAAAAAAGTAAAATTATTATTTCTTATATTTAATTGTTTATGTTATAATTTTATTTACTGCTAAATTACCATATCTGCCTTCTCGGAAAAATAACATAAATGAATACAATAGTGAAATCTCCATGTACCCAGACTTTGTGGACAGCCTGCGCGTGGTGGAGTAATGGTTAAATTCGCTGGAAATGGACACGACAAGACAAGTTCAAATCCTGGACGAGGCTGTATACATTTTACATAATGCTAATACCTTTGGGAAAGGTATGAATCCAACTATTCTTCTTCCAGCAATGGATAAATAGTAGGGCAGACAGGTCTCTTTAACCTTGGTTAGGCAAACAGGAAAATAAAAACTCTGAATTCAAACCTGTTAAACTCTGTTTAAGAAATTGACCTTGTGTTATATCCTGCTCGTGCGGAGGGGTTGGGTAAATATCTATACCAGAATATCTTAGAATACAGTTGCTTGTGTTGACTTTTCAGGGTTAAATTTGATGAAGTCGTGAATCATATTTATGCTGATTAGGATGACTTGGTTTGGTTTAGTTTGTTTTGTTTTGTTTTACGGCATATCAACCATTCTTAATGGATACTCAAATTTTTTTTATAGATACATTTTTCTATTCAACCCATGGATGAGACCCTAACAGGTACTACCACTCCGGGTCAGAGTGGACCAGGGAGCCATGGTAATGAAGGGGTGCTCCACATTCCCCAAACCTCCAAAACTGGAACCTCACCATCAGATAGAGTTTAACGTCATTCCCAGGACATGTAGACCCTCAGTCCCCGCTTTCTAGCACCCATATGATAAAAAGGGGTTGGGACTTGCCATAAGGGCAATAGGATTGGGGCAATCGTATAGTTGCTAGGGCTTGACTTGACCAGCTGATTGATCGGAAAGGGTCTCTCCGACCGCCCGTCTAGCCCAAGTAAGGGCCAAAATGGAGTATTACAAGTCATGGACTGCTCATCCACCTTGAGCATCACGGGTCGCCACCTACGGCGAACAGGTAGCTCCATTTGGGGGAGTCTTACCACTCTGCAGAGGTGCAGTCGGTGCATTCTAACGCCCCAGTCGACAGAGCAGCGCTGATTAGGAAATTGTTCAGTTTTGCTTCTCAGTCTATGTATATGATAAATACATAACCCAATGTATCTTATGTAAAAAAGGCAGTCATTCTTAATTTCAGGGCAGATGTACGTGTTTTCAAACTTATCAATGTAGATGGTCGCATATGTGTGTGGGGGGGATTAACAGTACCCATGACACATCGTTTTGTTTGTATGAAGTATCGACCGTTAAAATAAAAGTTGTTTAGTGTTAAAATGTGTTACATTAGTGTTATTATTACTTCTGTGGGATGGTTTTTGTTGTTGTTATGTAGAGGTATTCGTTCAAGGCTGAAAGTCTTTCGTTGTGCTTGATGTTAGAGTATAGGCATCTAACATCCATTGTGACCAGAAGCACTTCTAATGGTATTGTTTTAAACCTATTTATTTTATTCAATAAGTCCTTCATATCATGTGCGTAGGACTTTACTTTCTTAACAGGGATTGGTATGTAGTGATCCGCGTATGTGGGTAGTTTTTATTTAAGAAGTCCTTCATATCATGTATGTAGGACTTTATTTCCTTAACAAGTATTGGTATGTAATGATCTACGTATTTAGATAGTTTTTATTTAAGAAGTACTTCATATCATGTATGTAGGACTTTATTTCCTTAACAAGTAGTGGTATGTAATGATCTATGTATTAGGATAGTTTTTGTTTATGAAGTCCTTCATGTCACGTATGTAGGACTTTATTTCCTTAACAAGTGCTGGTATGTAGTGATCTACGTATTTAGATAGTTTGGTTGAGTGACAGTTAAGTGAGGAAATTAATGGTCTTCCAGACCATTTTATGTATTTTAGGAAGCAAATAGAAGCACGCAGTTTTTGCGTTTTAGTATTTCTGATATTTCTTTATCGATTAGATTCCCATTTAAGAAATATACAATGATGTTCAGAATGGCAGAATTCGTCGTTGTTTAGTTGGTTGGTGGCTTTGTTGAGATATTCAATGATACCCCAGATGACTGTTGC
>CM042179.1:24534693-24537193 GCA_023376005.1 Doryteuthis pealeii | reverse complement strand
ATATATGTGTGTGTGTGTGTGTGTGTGTGTGTATATATATACCAACCCCTACGCACGAGCAAGATGCGACACTAGGTCAAGTGGAGATTATTAGGTTTGAATTCAGAGTTTTCTTTCTCCTAGACTGGTTACCTAGCCATGGTTAAAGAGCCCAGTATTCTCTGCTATTTACCCATAGCTGGAGGGAGAATTGGATTCAAACCTTTCCCAAGGGTATTAGCACCATGTGAAATGCAAACAGCTTCGTCCAGAAATTTGCTACGACTCTAACCACTAGACCACATGCCTCCACATAGGAATGCGGCAAGGACATTGGCTTTATACACACAAATCTGTGTGCACTTCTTTAGGTGTCTGTTGTACCACACGCGTTTATATAGTCTGCCAAATGTACTGCTTGTCTTTGCCAGTCTGACGTATTGGTGCACTCCAGGTAAGTGAACCGATGGACTTACAACCATGGTGATGTGGAATGTATGGCACATTTCCCGAGCTGCATCCGCCTTCTTCAAGTTACCTTCCAGTCCAAAGAGTTGGTCAGTTTCTGTGAAGCAGGATCTAATACGCTACAAGGTTATCTCTGTGTGGGAAACAAGAGCAGCATCGTCGGCAAAACAGGACGGATCCTTTACTCGCGAGGGCCTTGTAATCGTCTGAGATTAAACCGGCTTCCATCAAGACGGTATCTGATGTATACTCCGTCCTTGTAATCAAGATATACAGGGGCTGGCTTGAGCATCAGGCTAAATAAGAAGGTGAAGTGTCGGTGTCAAGGCACAGTCCTGCTTAATCCTGTTGATGATCGGGAAGGGCTCTGAGAGATCACTATTGTGTCTGACTTGGTCACGCTGGTTTTCGTGAAACTGTAAGATCATATTCAGGGACTTTGGGGTACGGCCGAGTTTTCTCATTATCTATCTATCTATCTATCTATGCTATGCTATGCTATGCTATGCTGCACTATGTTATGTTATCCTAAATTATGTATACATATATACATATATATATATATATATATTATATTTATATCTTTTCCAGGCTTGGACAGTGACAATGTTGCAACCAAAAGAAAAATATTGGAAGTTTTGGCAGCAGCATGCGTATTCTCCAAGGAGACCCACGCGAAAACTTTGGAAGCGCTGGACCACTACAAGGTGATTATTCTTATTAGTATCTATCTATCTATCTATCATTTCATATTCATCTGTCTGTTCACATCTATGATCTCCTCATCTCTCTCTCTCTCTCTCTCTCTCTCTCTCTCTCTCTATATATATATATATATATATATATATATATATATATATATATATATATATAACTAAAGTTTCATTCTTACTTGCAATCATCAGACGGTCAAAATGTTAAAATTAAAAAAAAACGGTTGCTTGGTTATTGTCTATTTTAGCATTGAGCACCTTCATATGCCAATACTTTTCTCATTCATTCTCTATTCATTCTCTCTCTCTCTCTCTCTCTCTCTCTCTCTCTATATATATATATATATATATATATATATATATATATAGGTTAAGTAAACAAACAAATGTGTTTTTATTTTTTATATGGCTTTAAGCCGACAATTTTTGGAGGATATGTGCTTAATTGAAGTCATACCTAATTTTGAAAATTAATTAGTTAATAATTAATGAATTTAGGCGGGCATATATGTTCAAATGTAAGGCTAAACAAATCGAGAAAATGTCAATCCCTGAATGTACATTTCGACCTATTAGGTCTCATCAGCAAGGTTATAGAATAGATATGGATATAGATATATAGGTAAATTTTTCCGAGATGAAATAAGTGCTCAACTACAAATTGTAAGAACTTTATCTATTAATTTAATTATTAGATATAACTGTTTTTTGTAGGCATCTACCCAAGGTTTCAAGCTTTTTGTTCTCGTCAGGATACCTTTAATTCCTCTGGTGTTTCTGCAAAACACATATATATATATACACATCTGTCCGTAGATAGATATGAACAGATAGATATCTAATGGCATATCAACGTTCGTGGGTTATTTTATGCCAAATCCATCCTCGTAGAACTACTTAACCCATAGCTGGAGAAATGAGGGTGTTCACCGAGAGTGCTCGAACTCGCTTACGACAAAATCGCAGAGAAGATGAACAGTAGTTTTACTATTTAAACTGGGGGATGAAAGACTCCATACCTTTTCCCCCATGGGTATTAGTCCGAAAGTGAACTTAATGGCCAGACTGGAGTTCATACTCATTTACTATGATGTGTCAGTCCAGTCCGTTAACGACTACGCCACGGAGACACCCTCTTTGTAGATGAACAGTAGGGGTGCTATTTAACCCATACCTGAGTGATGGGGGTATTCATAAGTTAGCTACTACTCCGCGGAGAATCCTCCGCCCCTCAAGTATTTGATTCAACGAGTCTTTAGAATTGGGGTACGTGGCAATAGTCAGCTTTTTCTTCCATACAGAGAAGGCAGAATTTATAACCCGTATATATATATATATAT
>CM042179.1:24519693-24532193 GCA_023376005.1 Doryteuthis pealeii | reverse complement strand
ATAAATCCGACGGTATGTAAGCATATTAATATGAAAAAAAAAACCCAAATATTTTGAGCTTTTGTTTATTTATGAATGAAAGAATAGTTCTGCCTTCGTTCGAGCGTTTCGGTTTTGATATATATATTGAATATATTAACCTTCATCTGGGAAATATCAAGAGAGCGATGTCATGAAGCTCGTTTAAGAAATGTTTTCAAATGAGATGAAATGAAAATGTGATAATGTTTTTTGGTTATCATTGTTAACATTCCATTTTTGTTTCTTTTAATGTGGTGACGCTATGGGAGTAATCGAAAATTTGAATAAATTTAAACATATAACGTAAAAGAATATAATCTAGAGAAATTATTCAAAATTATAAACCTGTAAAGCAAACATTATATATATATATATATATATATATATATATATATATATATATATATATATATATATACTAGCAAATATATGCACCCTCCGGGTGCAAGTATTTAAGTTTTAATGTAATGAAATATCGTATTAAATTAGAAAGTCTAATAAGAAGACAGATAAAAAGATTTGAAACAGAGTGGGGGTATAATAGAAAAATAGAAATGAAACTTTCTCTTCCATCTCTCCTGTCTTTCATTGCTGAATTTTACTTATTTAACTATTTAGTTAAATTAGGAAATAAAGAATAAAATGACAATTATTTTTTCTTGTTAATGGATTTCATTTAAGATTCATTGAAGAGATTTTTGCTTATATTCATTAAAATAAAACCAAACAGTTAGAAATCAATAATACTAAGCACATATTTAATAAAATCACATTTTTAATATCAATATGCAAATTAGCCTTCCCATTCACACTGTAAACCGCTATTTTTTGTATATATAAATACAATAGCATGTTATTTGTATGTAGATATGGACAACACTAATAAAAAGTTGAATCAATTTTATTAATAATTGAGGTTTAAATATAAATAAAATCATGGAGAATGTGATGTAAATAACTAAGAGAATTGTGACTTGAGTAGGAATATAGTTTCGGTTACAGACAGAAAAACACACAATCTCCATTATAATAAGATATATATATATATATATATATATATATAAGGTATCCAAATGACTGGTAATAAGGGATGATTCCACCTGGGATCCTCAAAATCTCACTGTATAACCATACTGTATGCTCCTGTAGATCAAAAATATATTCATACAAGGATGTTTATTATTATACATTGAGCTCTCTTTAGACACACACACACACACACATATATATATATATATATATATATATATATATTATATTATTATAATGGAGATTGTGTGTTTTTCTGTCTGTAACCGAAACTATATTATAACTCAAGTCACAATTCCCTTAATTATTTACGTCAAATTCTCCATGATTTCATTCTTTTAAACCTTCAGTTATTAATAATAATTGTATTACATTATTAATACTGTTGATCATATCTACGTAGTAATAACATGCAATTGTATTTATATATACAAAAAAATAGCGGTTTACAGTTTGAACGAGAAGGCTAATTTGCATATTGATATTTAAAATTTTATTTTAATAAATATGTGCTTGGTATTATTGATTTCTAATTGTTTGGTTTTATCTTAAGAAATATAAACAAAAATCTCGTGGATAAATCTTAAAAGAAATTTATTTACAAGAAGAAATAACTGTAATATTATCCTTAACTTCCAATTTTAACTAAATAGTTAAATTAGGAAAATTTACCAATGAAACAGGGGAGTAATGGAAAATGATGGAATAGTTAGTTTCAAAGTTGTTCTATTTTTCGATTATACCCCCTCTGTTGCAGATCTTTTTATCTGCATTCTTAGTTAGTTTCATTAGTCTTTCTAATTTAATATGATATTTTATTATATCACAACTTAAATACTTGCACCCGGAGGGTGCATATATTTGCTAGTATATATATATATATTATAATGAAATAAAATTAACATTCACCGGCCCGGGAAAAGTATTTGATAACTAAAAAGATTACGTGAACTGAGGCGTATGGGTTGGGCCTATATCAAAAGGATTTTAGCTGTATCTACACTTCAATTAGAAATTGACCATGTGTCACATCCTGTTTGTCGGTAGTGGTTGGTATATATATATATATATATATACCAACCGCTTCGCACGAGCAAGATGCGACACAAGGAGTTTAACAGGTTTGAATTCAGAGTTTTCCTTCTCCTAGACTGATTACCTAGGCAGGGTTAAGAGCCCAGTCTGGCATATTTTTTTACCCATAGCTGGAGGGAGAGTAGTTGGATGCATACATTTCCCAAGTGTATTAGCGCTATGTGAAATATATATATATATATATATATATATATATATATATATATATATATATATATATATATATACACTTTCAAACCGGCGCAAATTGTCTACGCGTTGTCAACTAAAAATTCTACGGCTTCAGAATCAATCCAGCTCCCCACTGAGCACAAACACCTACGTCCACGAAAATGATCGTAGATGGTTGATCATATGGAAATCTGATCTCTCTATAAGATAGAATAGGCATTCCTTCAAGCTGTAGCCGTGTCAAGGCTACTGTATGGTTGCATCACTTGGACTTTAACGAAATGCTTGAGAAAAAGAACTACACAAAGTTGCTGTCTTGAACAAATCCTGGAAACAGTACCTCACAAAAAACAACTGCGTAGCCAGTTACCTTCCATCTCACAAACCATCTGGGTTGGATGGTCAAGTCATACTGCCCAAAGTAAGGACAAACTCATAAGTGACGTTCTCATATTCGTATGTTGACACTGATTTCTGTAGATGAGATATTTCTACTTAGGTATGTGAACTGGTTTTAATTTCAGAGGCTTGTCAGACAGTGTAGAGATTTCGGTTAAATCCTTCTTAACGGACATAAATTCCATCATCATATGTCACCCCGCCGAAAGAAAAAAAATACTAAAAATCAAGGAATTAACCGAATTCAATGAAATTTTCAGTGTTGATACATTAATGAATAAAAGATATAATGCACCAGTTATTTTATTTAAAAACTTTTACATTTTTTCAGGTCAATTAACTTTGAAACATTATGTTTGTGAATCTGTGTTACGCCTCAAAGATACGTTTTTAGACAAGATGGAGAAATCTCGTATGTCACCCCGCCGAAAGAAAAAAAAATACCAAAAATCAGAGAATTAACCGAATTTAATGAAAATTTCAGTATTGATATATTAATGAATAAACAATATATTGCACCTGTTATTTTATTTGAAAACTCTTACATTTTTTCACGTCAGTTGACTTTGAACCACGTATCTTTGAGGTGTAACACAAATTCACAAACATAATTGTTAATTGACCTGAAAAAATGTAAAAGTTTTCAAATAAAATAACTTGTGCATTATATCTTTTATTCATTAATAATACAACACTGAACATTTCATTAAATTCGGTTAATTCCTTGATTTTTAGTATTTTTTTTCTTTCGGCGGGGTGACATATGATGATGGAATTTAGGTTTGTTAGGTAGGATTTCACTGAGATGTCTCCATGTAAAAACACACGAAATCCATTTTATTTGTGTTCACATACATGCCAATGCCTTTTGCTGCCTGCTCCAGACTATGCAGCTGTGTTTCGGCTTGGACAGGCGTATATGCGGGAAGCGCTAGATTATTTGCGTAGTAATGTTAATTGCTAAAGTATGGAAATGAGCTGAAAGGTGGGGAATGTCTCATTTCTAATTGTTACACAAGTTATATCTCCCCCCGCTTTATATGAGAATGTAAAGATGTCACACCTGTGGATTTAGCTAAATAACTAAATTTGTACACATGTGTATCTTTGTGTGATTTATATATATATATATATATATATATATATATATATATATATATATATATATAATTTAGTATACCAAACTTGTTGGTAAATCCTCGTGGTGAGAAAAAAACCAGCAAATAGTTTGATTGTAAAATTATACTACCAAACATCACCCGGGGATAAAAAAAAAAAAACATTTTTGGAAAAAAGAAAAGACCAAGATAATCGTACCAACCAAAAATAATCTATTGGTACAATATTTGGCCAAAAGAAAAAACAATTTATATATATATATATATATATATATATATATATATATATATATATATATATATATCATACAAAACCGCCAGGAAACTAAAGCTAATAAGTAAAAAGTGCTCAATACCTAAGTAGAGCAAATGATAAAGATAAATCTAATGAGTCAGATAAACCTACTAAAAGTTTCGCTTAGTGCTCTTCAGGACTAAGATCCGACAGTCGGATCTTAGCCCTGAAGAACGCTAAGCGAAACTTTTAGTAGGTTTATCTGACTCATTGGATTTATCGTTATATATATATATATATATATATATATATATATATATATATATATATATATTGATATCCTAATGAACTAAAAGGTTTTGGGGTTCATGGTAAAATATGAAAATGAGCAGATTAGAAAAGTAAGATTTCTGAGCAGACTAGACAACACATTCTTAGAGAAGTTATTTTTGTATAACGCTCAGTTTGTATCAGGACTCTTAAAATTACTTTTTGCATAATATTTTATTTATTTATGTTTGGTGTATGGTCGATATCTGTAAACGAAAGTAAGGACCTATTTATTTATTTACCTATTTATTTCTTTGTTTATTAGGGTTAACGTTAGGGTTGGGATAAGATTTACGGGTATCGATCATTTATCTAACTGTCACATCACTTCTTACCATCACCCTGAAGATGGTCTTATGAAAAGAACTGGAAATTAAACTTTGGCATTCTGTCATTCATAAATATCCTATAAATATTTTCTTCCATATTTCTGTACTTATATACCGTCGGTTGTATTTCCATTTTTAGACAGATAGATATAGCAATAGCATAATCTTTACAGATCACTGCCGTCCCTCACAATCCTATAACCACCACCAGAAACTTTCTTCTCATGAGCCCTCAAATGGCTCATCAAACCCGCTGCAGATCCACAAAGTTTGATGCAAATATGACATAGGAAGGACGTCCTTCCCGTTGTATCAGATGATAAAATTTAATGCTTTTGCAGCACCATATGTCTCTTAAGACCAGAAGCTGAATAAGAAGATAAATAGATAAATATGAACAAACTGGATGACAGACAGACAGACAGACAGACAGATAGATAGATAGATAGATAGTGTTGTGTGTGTGTGTGTGTGTGTGTGTGTGTGTGTGTGTGTGTGTGTATGTGTGTTTTTAGATCAAATATCTAAAAGAATATCAGATGATGTATTTTTATATAAGATAAGCCAATATTTCGTTTTTTAAACCATCTTCAGGGCAATGTTAATTGATATTAAATATTTAATTTAAGATTCGGCAATAAATTACCAAGCAAGGGCTGAGATAGATATATAGAGATAGATAAATAGATGAATAGATAGAACTAAAAAAAAAAAAAAAAAAAAACAAAATTGGAATTTAATGACACAACCAGGGTTGACCTGCCATTTAAAAAAACAATTAAGACAACCAACCAAGCCAACCAAACAGAAAGACTGCACGTAGCCTCTCATTTTTATATGACTTTGATTATTAGATGTTGAATTTTAATTTATGGCTCCAACCCATCTTGTTTTTTTACAACGTTTTTGGGGTAGTGAGAGCCAAGGAGGGGAATATGTCATAAAATATTTGAAGATATTGTTTTACCCTTGGAAATTTAGGGCCTCGATAGATGAGGGTCCTCATAGTTTAAAAACAAAAACAAAACAACAACAAAGAAACAAATATGGAAGTGTTTCACATGCCACTAGATAGAAACGAACTGAGATTGATATATAGATATGGACATAGATAAGAAAAAAAAAGAATATATATATATATATATATATATATATATATATATATATATATATATAAATATATATATATATATAAGTGTGTGTGTGTGTGTGTGTGTGTGTGTGCGTGAACCGACGGAGATAGATAAATGGATAGATAGAAACCGACTTAGATAGATAGATAGATAGATAGATAGTTGTTGTTTTATTTTACGCCCTATCAACCCTTGTTCGAGACATTTAATGCCGAATCAAATCATTTTGATACATAACACTACCTGCTGTTGCTTTAGTTGACACCCAATTAAGTATTTAACAGGTTCATTGCTGCTTAACTTCGATGATCCAGCGAGAACCGGTGCTTTCAACGTGACTTTGACCGTAATGATAGATAGATAGAAACAGACTGAGATAGATTGGGAGATAGATATGATCAGACTATATGACCTTTAGGCACCCCTTTTGCGATCTCGATTCGTGCCTCTGCAGTGGGGTAAGACTCCCCCAAATGGGACCACCTGTTGGCCGTGGGTGGGTACCCGTGATGCTCAAGGATAGAACCCACGTGGTTGAGCAGTCAATCAGCTGGTCAAGTCAAGCCCGAGCAACTATATGATTACTTATGGCAAGCCCCAACCTTTTTTATCATACGGATGCTAGAAGGCGGTGGCTGAGGGACTACGTCCTGGGAATGACGTTAAACTCTATCTGATGGTGAGGTTCCAGTTTTTGAGGTTTGGGGAATGTAGAGCACCCCTTCATCACCATTGCTCCCTGGTCCACTCTGACCCGGAGTGGTAGTACCTGTTAGGGTCCCATCTATAGGTTAAATAGAAAAATATGAGTTCATAAACAAAATTTGATTATCCATTAAGAATTGATTTATTTTAAACTTTATCGGCATTAAATGACCCACTGAGGTTTATATGCCGTAAAAAAACCCAAACCAAACCAAACCAAATCCACCGAATTTTTTGTTTTATTTTACGACCGTAGGGACTTCCAGAACAACGACACTGGATCAGTTTATGCTATATTGACACACCTGTCTACAGGACATTTCAAATTCTTTTTTTGAATTCCCCTCCACCAAAAAAGAAAACAAAAAAAAAAACAAAAACAAAATAAAAAAAGTTGTTACAAAAACGCTTCTGGTGATCTAAAAAAAAATTCATAAATAAAAATTATGAACGAAAACAATGTTTACATTTCCGCATTATTGATAATAGTTTATTTGTAGAGACCATATGCTAGAAGTATTTGCTCCATCCTTCCTGTGTGTATGGAGTCAATTGCATCGAAGAAATCAACAAATAAAAGTGTTGCCTCGAGATTCTTTGCTCAACCTCCCCCCACCTATGCTTCGACAAATAGTTAGAATCTGAGAAATTGTGGATCAGTTTCTTCCGAGACCCGTTTTGATTTTACCTGTGGATTTTCTCTACTCCAGGCCGGATGTGATTAAGAAGAAAGGCATTACAAACTTTAGTAGCAATGACAATAAGAGTTATATCTCAGTAGAGATTACAATATCGTCTTTCTTGTGAAATGGGAGGATGCAGCCCTTCGTTCATTTTTCTATTGTATTTTATTCATACACTGCATTGCATAATTGACAAAGTATGTTATCAAATTCCCTTGTCTTCCACATTCCGGGGAGTGGAGTATATTTTGTCAAGCCTGCGGTTTTCCTCCTTTTGATTGTTTTTAGGAATTCGTCGAGTTCATCCTCCGTAAAGTGTCCTAGTTTGATGTCTAGTAAGCTATTAATATTTTTGAGCATTATTATCTATGATTTTAGGAGTTTCCAAGCAGATTCTTGGAGCGTTCTTTCCACTTCACATGTATATCTTCTTGACTAGCAGCTTTAGCTTTGATCTCGGGGGCTTATCCAATCACAAACTTCATTCACTGTCTTCCATGCTAATTGGAATTGTCTATATTCTACAAAATTTTTGATTTTATTTATTTGGACTTGGTCGTATTCTAGTTTTTCTTTTTTGTATGTTTTAGTTTGATCCTTGCTTCCTTAAGATTCTGCTCATTGGTCTTTATTTATTACGTATTTATTACGTATTTATTACGTAGGGATGTTTTTTATTTCTCTGAATGTTTGAGATTAGGCTTGAAGATTAGTATTATCTGCGTTATTCGGACTATTGTCCCCATCTTCCTTGTTATTTGTACAACGTTTCGGTCGATATGCCCTCCGGCCTTCTTCAGGTATTTCTGGTCGGACTCGGGAACCTTCTCGGACTCGGGAACTTTCTCAGACTCGGGAACCTTCTTTTCGAACTCGGGAACTTTCTTGTCGTAATCGGGAGCCATCCCGGAACTTTGAACCAAACCCATTATTTATTCCACGGGGGTATCCTGTTCTTATTCCGCTAACCATAACTAGGGTAGGAGTTGTGTTAATTATTTTTCTAACTGCCTCTACTCAGGATTGAACTCGGGATCCAGAGATAACTGTCACTTAGAACTGTCTTAACCACTAGGCCATGTGTCCAACTGGACAATTGAGTGTGAATTTTGAAGGTTCCCGAGTCCGAGAAGATTCCCGAGTTTGACAAGAAATACCTGAAGAAGGCCGGAGAGCATATCGGCCGAAACGTTGTACAAATAACAATGAAGATGGGGATGTTTTTTGTTATGTTATCTCGTTTTCTCTAACTGCTTTTGTCTCTTTGGGGACTCTATAAAGTTTTCATATTCATCATTTTTTTATATTCATCGCTTGGAGTATGTATTCTGAAGAATATTAAACTTGTTTCTTACTGTTACCCAATAGTGACTGTATTTATCCCTGTTAGCAAGTAAGGACTGGTCATATCACACAGAAGGTAGAGCGTTCGGCTAGAAACCACAAGGTTCCTAGTTCGATGCCAGCTCAGCGTATGAGTAGCACAGGGATCTGTGCGGTAAAGTAAGGAGCTGATGGTAGGTGTGGCGCTCCACCTTTGACTGTTTCTTACTGTTACCCAATAGTGACTGTATTTATCCCTGTTAGCAAGTAAGGACTGGTCATATCACACAGAAGGTAGAGCGTTCGGCTAGAAACCACAAGGTTTCCTAGTTCGATGCCAGCTCAGCGTATGAGTAGCACAGGGATCTGTGCGGTAAAGTAAGGAGCTGATGGTAGGTGTGGCGCTCCACCTCTGACTGTTTCTTACTGTTACCCAATAGTGACTGTATTTATCCCTGTTGGCAAGTAAGGACTAGTCATATCACACAGAAGGTAGAGCGTTCGGCTAGAAACCACAAGGTTCCTAGTTCGATGCCAGCTCAGCGTATGAGTAGCACAGGGATCTGTGCGGTAAAGTAAGGAGCTGATGGTAGTGTGGCGCTCCACCTCTGACTGTTTCTTACTGTTACCCAATAGTGACTGTATTTATCCTGTTAGCAAGTAAGGACTGGTCATATCACACAGAAGGTAGAGCGTTCGGCTAGAAACCACAAGGTTCCTAGTTCGATGCCAACTCAGCGTATGAGTAGCACAGGGATCTGTGCGGTAAAGTAAGGAGCTGATGGTAGGTGTGGCGCTCCACCTCTGACTGTTTCTTACTGTTACCCAATAGTGACTGTATTTATCCCTGTTGGCAAGTAAGGACTAGTCATATCACACAGAAGGTAGAGCGTTCGGCTAGAAACCACAAGGTTCCTAGTTCGATGCAGCTCAGCGTATGAGTAGCACAGGGATCTGTGCGGTAAAGTAAGGAGCTGATGGTAGGTGTGGCGCTCCACCTCTGACTGTTTCTTACTGTTACCCAATAGTGACTGTATTTATCCCTGTTAGCAAGTAAGGACTGGTCATATCACACAGAAGGTAGAGCGTTCGGCTAGAAACCACAAGGTTCCTAGTTCGATGCCAACTCAGCGTATGAGTAGCACAGGGATCTGTGCGGTAAAGTAAGGAGCTGATGGTAGGTGTGGCGCTCCACCTCTGACTGTTTCTTACTGTTACCCAATAGTGACTGTATTTATCCCTGTTGGCAAGTAAGGACTAGTCATATCACACAGAAGGTAGAGCGTTCGGCTAGAAACCACAAGGTTCCTAGTTCGATGCCAGCTCAGCGTATGAGTAGCACAGGGATCTGTGCGGTAAAGTAAGGAGCTGATGGTAGGTGTGGCGCTCCACCTCTGACTGTTTCTTACTGTTACCCAATAGTGACTGTATTTATCCCTGTTAGCAAGTAAGGACTGGTCATATCACACAGAAGGTAGAGCGTTCGGCTAGAAACCACAAGGTTCCTAGTTCGATGCCAACTCAGCGTATGAGTAGCACAGGGATCTGTGCGGTAAAGTAAGGAGCTGATGGTAGGTGTGGCGCTCCACCTCTGACTGTTTCTTACTGTTACCCAATAGTGACTGTATTTATCCCTGTTGGCAAGTAAGGACTAGTCATATCACACAGAAGGTAGAGCGTTCGGCTAGAAACCACAAGGTTCCTAGTTCGATGCCAGCTCAGCGTATGAGTAGCACAGGGATCTGTGCGGTAAAGTAAGGAGCTGATGGTAGGTGTGGCGCTCCACCTCTGACTGTTTCTTACTGTTACCCAATAGTGACTGTATTTATCCCTGTTAGCAAGTAAGGACTGGTCATATCACACAGAAGGTAGAGCGTTCGGCTAGAAACCACAAGGTTCCTAGTTCGATGCCAGCTCAGCGTATGAGTAGCACAGGGATCTGTGCGGTAAAGTAAGGAGCTGATGGTAGGTGTGGCGCTCCACCTTTGACTGTTTCTTACTGTTACCCAATAGTGACTGTATTTATCCCTGTTAGCAAGTAAGGACTGGTCATATCACACAGAAGGTAGAGCGTTCGGCTAGAAACCACAAGGTTCCTAGTTCGATGCCAGCTCAGCGTATGAGTAGCACAGGGATCTGTGCGGTAAAAGTAAGGAGCTGATGTAGGTGTGGCGCTCCACCTCTGACTGTTTCTTACTGTTACCCAATAGTGACTGTATTTATCCCTGTTAGCAAGTAAGGACTGGTCATATCACACAGAAGGTAGAGCGTTCGGCTAGAAACCACAAGGTTCCTAGTTCGATGCCAACTCAGCGTATGAGTAGCACAGGGATCTGTGCGGTAAAGTAAGGAGCTGATGGTAGGTGTGGCGCTCCACCTCTGACTGTTTCTTACTGTTACCCAATAGTGACTGTATTTATCCCTGTTAGCAAGTAAGGACTGGTCATATCACACAGAAGGTAGAGCGTTCGGCTAGAAACCACAAGGTTCCTAGTTCGATGCCAACTCAGCGTATGAGTAGCACAGGGATCTGTGCGGTAAAGTAAGGAGCTGATGGTAGGTGTGGCGCTCCACCTCTGACTGTTTCTTACTGTTACCCAATAGTGACTGTATTTATCCCTGTTAGCAAGTAAGGACTGGTCATATCACACAGAAGGTAGAGCGTTCGGCTAGAAACCACAAGGTTCCTAGTTCGATGCCAGCTCAGCGTATGAGTAGCACAGGGATCTGTGCGGTAAAGTAAGGAGCTGATGGTAGGTGTGGCGCTCCAACTCTGCCGCTAAAAAAACAATCTCCTTGGTCTAGCGCTAGTAAAAAAGGGAGATAGACTTAACTTCATTTACTAACTTCCATGCTAATTGTGATTTTCTATATTCTACAAAATTCTGTTTTTATTTATTTGAACTTGGTTGTATTCTAGTTTTTATTTTTTGTATATTTTAACTCTAGTTCGTTATGGTAGTTTCTATGTTCTAATACACATATGATGTCTAAATTTTTATCGGCTGCAGACGCTGTTAGTTGAGGCAATTGATTTATTGTTGTTTTTTTTAATGTTCTAACGTTAAAAGTTGATATGTTGATTTTTTGTGTGTGTTTCTACCTCATAATAAGTTTGTTTTGTGTGTTGTATTTGTGTTTGTGCACTGCAGCTGTTTGTTTTTTTTTGTTTTTTTTTCAAATACTGTGGCCAGTGCTATAACCTCAGCAGAACACGTCCATTTTGGAGGGCCATAAGGTTTGGATGATTCGTTTTATGTTTTTGTTTTTGTTTTTGTTTGTTTTACTCATGGCTATCTTTCTGTTTGCTGTTTTGTTAATTTAATAGGCACCAGCCTTATATATATATATATATATATATATATATATATATATATATATATATATATATATATATATATATATATATATATAAATGAAAATGGAAGTGAATCCGACGATATGTTGAAAAGAGAAATAAAGGAAAGAAAGTATAGAATGGACAAAATAGGATATTTTAATCAATTTTACTTACACGTGTCTTTTTTCAAAAAATAAGTATTTACTAGTCGATACTTCTTTGTGTGAGGAATATTTCTACATTTTTTTCTATTATTATTATTTCATTTCATTTTGTTATTTCAAAATAATAATAGATTGAATAATGTACACATGGATAAACTCCTGACCGAAACACGTGTAAGTAAAATTGATTAAAATATCCTATTTTATCCATTCAATACTTCCTTTCCTTTATTTCTCTTTTCAACATATATATATATATATATATATATATATATATATATATATATAGTCATCCACAGACACGTGTTTCGACTTATCAAGTCTCTTCAGTGTGGCTAGACATTTTGTGAACTACCTTCAACCGGGTTAAAAATCCTCTCGTCTATCATCATCCAGAGAATATGAAGGGGATTTTAACTGTTGTA
>CM042179.1:24504693-24514693 GCA_023376005.1 Doryteuthis pealeii | reverse complement strand
CCACTTCAGATGTATATCTTCTTGGCTGGCCGTTTTAGCTTTGATTTCAAGATGTTTTTCCAACTCTAAATTCATTTACTAACTTCCATGCTAATTGGGATTGTCTATATTCTACAAAATTTCTGATTTTATTTATTACTTTATTTATTATTATAAGTATTACTTTTATTATTATAAGTATTATTTATTATTATAAGTATTACTTTAATTTTATTTATTACTATAAGTATTACTTTAATTTTATTTATTACTTTATTTATTATTATAAGTATTACTCCCAAAAACTTATGTTGATCTATCACTGGTATTTAAGTCTCTTCAAGATTTAGAACCTGACGGTCATGTAGCTTTCACTTCAGGCAAAAGTGTTTGGGTTATTTCCTATAAGTCTAACGTGATCAAAGGGGAACCACTCTTGACTGATAAATTATCTATTCATTTTCCCATTAAACTAACCCTAACCCTAAACCCTAGCCCTAACCTTAACCCCGTCTTCTTTTTTCCTAGTAGATCAATAAATAAATAAATAAATAATTTATTAGTCAAGAGTGATTCCCCTTTGATCATGTTAGACTTATAGGAAATAACCATCAGACTTTTATCAAATTTATATTCTTCTTTTCTTTGTTTTTTTTTTCTTTCTTTCTTGTATTTCTTTCTTTATTTTATTTTATTAGAATAAAACCATTATTACAATATGGTGATTAGGGTAATACAATATTACAAGTGGTAAAAATTTGGTGGGTAGGTCAGGATACCCCCAGGCCCCCGACTGCTGTGTTTAATCATAAGTAATTAAAATTTTCTTATATCTAAAAAAAAATCTATACATATTTATATGCGGTGATGTACTGATTAGAGTTGTAGGAAATGGACTCATCGACCCAAGTTCAATTCCTGGACAAAGCCACAGTTCCCATAGCGCTAATACCCTTAGGAAAGGTATGAATCCAACTATTCTCCCTCCAGCTATGGGTAAATAGTAGGGCAGACTAGGTTCTTTAACCTTGGTTAGGCAACCAGTCTAGGAGAAGGAAAACTCTGAATTCTAACCTGGTCACTACTAGAATAGACTCAGGCCTACTTAGTAATCTATTTCACTGGGCTCTTTAACCTTGGTTAGGCAACCAGTCTAGGAGAAGGAAAACTCTGAATTCAAACCAAGTCAAGAGTGGTTCCCCTTTGATCACGTTAGACTTATAGAAAATAACCAGTGTATGCCTTTGGTTTTAGCTTTTGAGAATCTGAAACCATTTTAACAAGCCCGTTTATTAATCCTGTTATGACACTGTTGCAATTTCTGTTCGATGTTGTGCATTTGTTTTGAAACGTAGCAAATCAGGAACTCGTCCTTAAATTAATGATAAACTTGGCGTAAATAATTTAGGGTATTGGGGTGTAGGGTTGGTTTAGCTCAGTCGGTAGAGCGTCGGACTAGGGACCACAAGGTTCTGGGTTCGATACTGGCTCTCGCCAACTCAGCGTATGAGTAGCACAGGGATCTGTGCGGTAAAGTGAGGAGCTGGTGATAGGTGTGGCACTCCACATCTGAAGCCGAATAACAATCTCCTTGGTCTAGCGCTAGTGAAAATGGGATAGACTCCCTCGCTGATTGGCTGATATCGACTTTAGGCCACCCCGACGACTTTACTTACTTATTGTGATGTAGGCGGTATTGATTTTATAAGAGTTGATAATAAAATATACTTACATTTTTCTTCTTTTTTTTTTTTTGTCTTTTTAGGCCTAAAATTCCTGGATGTCCTCAACGAAATCAGGTAAGTTTGAAAATATTATGCAACTATTGGCAAACATTTACGATCGATTTTCTGAAGCTGATTGTTTGTTTGTTTATTGATTTTAACGGCATATCAACCCGTCAGAATTATGTCATGCCTGACGGTTAGGAAGTAATACATATACATTATATTTATACTTTTTAGTAATTGGTTTTAACAATGTGTTAGCATTATTGGGGATCATGTTGTATGGTATTGATTTGTTTCATGTCTATATTTCTATGGTATAATTTTATTTCCTTCAAAAGGCATATCAACCCGTCTGGGGTTATGTCATGCCTAACGGTTAGGAAGTAATACATATCGTGTATTTATATTATACTTTTTAGTAATTGGTTTTAACAATGTATTAGCATTATTGGGATTATGTTGTATAGTATTGATTTCGTTATATTCTATGGTATAATTTTATTTCCCTCAAAAAGGAGAGAATATCCTCCATGTTGACATTTTCAAACAGATCTTTCATATTGTTTGCTTTAAAATAACGGTTTCTGATGTGAGCAAAAAACCTGCATTCCATGAATAAGTGTTTAACTGTCAAAGGTGTTTGACATGTTCCACATTGTGGGAGTTGTTCTTGTTTGAGTATATTGGAGTGTGTTAGTCTTGTAGGACCAATGCTGGGTACAGCTGGTTTGAAATGGTCAGATTCTGTTTTCTATGGCTGGATATGTCAATCATCAAAAATCTTATCTGAGACAATCCCTGGACACGCCAGGAACAAACAGTGTGACTTTTTTCAATTTTACCATCTGATCCAATTGATCCAATGGGAAAGGCGTCCTTCCTATGTCGCATTTGTTTCAGACTGTGGATTTGAAGCAGGATTGATGATGAGGGTGTTGGTGGTGGGTTTGTATGATTGTGGGGGGTGGCAGTTATCTGATTATGCGGTTGCCATGTATCTATCTATCTATCTATCTATCTATCTACATCCTTTAATCTGGTGATGTGTGGATCTGTGAAGAGTGTGACCGGGCCCTATTGTCAAAGGCGGGCTTGGTCAATCACATGAAATCACATGAGAGCTACCCGACTGCAATTATTGTCTGTACCATGCCACACTCTAAGACCCAGCATGATCCCCAGCATGAGGACAATGATGAGTATACAACACCTGTCGACGCAGTCAACACCGATCGTTATGTGTGCCAGATATGTTCAAGGATATGCAGGACTTTGGCGGGATTAAAGAGTCATGAACGAGCCCACAAACGAACAATGGATAAAGGATTGGCAGTCGTCTGACGAGACGTTGCGATCACTATCTAGCTACATATATTTTATCATCTGATCCATCTGATACAACGGGAAGGACGTCCTTCCTATGTCATATTTGCATCAAACTTTGTGGATTTGTAGCGGGTTTGATGAGTCATTTGAGTGCTCATGAGAGGAAAGTTTCTGGTGGTGGGGTTATAGGATTGTGAGGGACGACAATGATCTGTAAAGATTATGCTATATTCCTATCTATCTATATATATATATATACATATCTATCTATTTTTCTCATTTTCATTTTATTCATTTATCTATTTATTTTGATTGTTTTGAATTTTCTTCTTTTTTTTTTTTTTCAGAAATGCAAAAAATAAAGACGATGACTTGTTGGTGCAGGTCGAATTATTTGACGGGAACATGGCGAATGACGAGGAACGCCTCCCAAAGTTGGTGGATCTCAATGTGCCGCTTGACGTATTCCACGCCGTCTATAAACAGGTACCCTTTTTTCAACTGTAATAACTTACTTGTAAAATCCACAGGGAAATTTTAAATGCAGAAGTTGAAGAATATATATATATATATATATATATATATATATATATATATATATATAATATATAGTTGAATGAAGTGACAAATAAAAGTTTTAGCTATTATTCATTTATTTGGGAACGATATTACTACCAATGGTTTCCTGCTAAAAGCATTCATCAGGTAAACGAAATGTTTTTTTAAAATGACAGAAATTGTGTAAATTGTCAAATGTGTGCGTTTTTAACTGTATTCTCGTGTTGCGTGTTAGCGTGTTTACGTGATGTGGAATATTCTTTTTGTTTGTACGTGTGCGTATTTTTGTTTGTGCGTATGTGTATGATGTCATGCGCGTGCACGTGGAAATGCGTGAAGACTGTGATGATATGATTGTGTCCACGCGCGTATTTTTGTTTGTTATCAACGCTCTATCACTGATATTGAGCACTCTTCTAATAACACTACGTTGGATTACTATTACTTTTTCTAGTATACTAGTACCAACCATACACATTAATAATAATAATAATAATAATATATATATATATATATATATATATATATATATATATATATATAGTTGTAGAAAAGTTATTTCCCTACCATGGTTTCGGTGTTCTTAATACACCGTCTTCAGGGGAACTAAGTAAATCTATGTGGCTAATGAAATATATATTCGCTTGATTTATGCTCTATATTTTACAATATATTTTGAGCCCTTTTGGATTAACTACTTACAATGTTTACATGGTAGTAACCCTTTGATAAATATATATATATATACATATATATATATGTGTGTGTGTGTATATATATATATATATACATATATATATATGTGTGTGTTTGTGTGTGTATGTGTGTGTGTGTGTTTGAAATAAATGAATGATAAAAAAAAAATTACGGTAAAAGTGAAAGCAATTCAAGATCTTATTTCAATTATATTTTTTATGATTGAAATATTCTTAATAATGATAGTATTAGTATTAAGGCGAACGGTAATAGTAAGTTGATCATGATAAAAATTAATCTTGATAATTTGTGTATAATGATTTTTATCAGCTTATAACAAGATCATAGGGGTATGTGTTGAAGATAATGACATCTGATAGATAGATAGATATACAGAGAGACAGACGGACGGAGAAATAGATATTGCGAAGAGAGGGGGTAATAGACAGAATAAAATAGAGAGAGAGAGGGGGGGGAGAGAAACAGACAGACAGACAGATTAACTGACTTGGATAGATAGATATATAGATAAGAAAATATGATTTGAGGGACGGCAGTGATCTGTAAAGATTATGCTATTGCTATATCTATCTGTCTTAAAAATGGAAATACAACCGACGGTATATAAGTACAGAAATATGAAAAAAATATTCATGGGATATGAATGCCAAAGTTTAATGTTCCAGTTCTTTTTATGAGATCATCTTCAGGGTGATGGTAAGAAGTGATGTGATTGTGAGGGACGGCAGTGATCTGTAAAGATTATACTATTGCTATATATACATATCTATTTATTTATCTCATTTTCATTTTATTAATTCCTCATTGTTTATCATTTGTTTATTTTTTAATTTCAACCCTTCATATCAGGTTTGCGGCACGCCGTTGGAGGTTCGATTCCTGGCCGTGCTCCGCATCCTGCTGCAGGTCGATACGGCAGACGTGCTGAGCGACACCATCTGGGCGACGGTCGAGAAGCTGGTAGCCAAGGTGACCGTTATCGAGACGGCGGACGATGCACAACGCTTGTTGATGACAACCGAGAAGCGACTGGACGCTTTATTGGAGAAGGATCCCCGTGCGTCCCCCGGCTACCGCAAATACACCGATGCCGGACCTCGCCGGCGCAGTGGGTGCGGCTCGAGTCCCACCACACCTGACGGCAAGCCAGCTACCTCGCCAGTTTGCCTTCCGTCCCCGTCACCGACACGTTCCGGCCCGGCTTCCGGCTTCGGACGGTTAGTCCCAAACCGGCACACCGATGTCAACGTTACCGACGATAATGTCCAGCCGGCACCCTTTACGATCAAGAAACCTACAACCCGAACCCCCGACGGCTGACACCCACCAATTGATCCACCAAACCAACCTCCGGCAGCCCCACACCACCGCCGCCGCCACCACCTCCACCTCCACCACCACCTCCTCCCCCACCGCCGCCACCACCACCACCACCATGTAACGGGCTTGGTTTTGGTTTCACCGGTGGTGGTGGTGGGGGTGGCGGACCTCCACGGCCGCCGAACAGCCTGGCGCTGGATGTGCCGGAGCTGCCTCAGCTGCACACACCGACACCTCGGGCGCGCCTGCGCACCTTGCAGTGGCAGAAAATCCCTACTGGGCGCATCGTCAATCAGGGTCGTAGCCTCTGGCTGCGTCTCGGCCGGACATTTTCCGGTGTACGCCCCGACTGCGACATACTTGAGGATCTGTTCAGACTCGGGTCGCAGTCCAACCCCTCCGGCGCCAGCGACGCCTCTCGGCCTGGCCGGGACTTTAGCAGATCGTCGGAGCGGAAGAAGAAGGAACACACTGAGGTACGTTTTATTTCTGGATTTTACAAACATTTCCTTTTAGATACTATTATCTTTCCATTATTCCAACTACCCCTACTATCTTCCCCTCTCTCTTGCACGTGCTTTCTCTCTAGCGCTAACCTTAATATGAAGCCTATATCCCCTCTCTCTCTCTCTCTCTCTCTCTCTCTCTCTCTCTCTCTCTCTTTAACTTTCTCTCTATTTCAAATCCAAACTCTTTCTCTCCTTTCACTCTCTTTGTCTCCCTTACTTTCTCGCTTCTTTCTCTAACTCAAACTCTAATCGTCCCACTCTCTCACGCACACTCACTCTCACCGTCTCTGATCTAATACCCCTCTCTCTTCTCTCTCTCTCTCTCTCTCTCACACACACACACTCTCTCTCTTTCTCTTTCTATCATGCGCTTTCACTCCTTACATCTAGCTTTCTCTCTCTCTCTCTTTCCCTCTCTCTCTCTAACATAACGCTAATTCTATCTCTTCCTCTTTCTCTATCTCACCATCTCACTTTCTTTTTCTTTAAACCTAACCCTTATTCCTCTCCTCTTTCTCACACTTTCTCTCCCTCTCTTTTTTCTCAGTTTCTCTCGCTCTAAATCTAACATTAATCCCCCTCTCTCATTATCGCAAGCACTTTTTCCTCTCCATCTCTTTCTTTCTCGCTATCTAAAGCTTATTCTACCCCTCTCTCTCTCTCTTTCTCTCTCTCTTCTCTCTCTCTCTCTCTCTCTCTCTTCTCTATATATATATATATATTATAATATATATATACCTTTCAAATTATTAATGAGGAGACATTTTTCATTTTGTATAAAAACTGTCGGAATTTAACGAAATTTTGACTCTAGGCTATATAAAAACTGTATTGTTTTGTGCAACAGGAAACAAGCGGTGGCCATTTAAAATATTAATACGATATAGAAGCATTCCAGCCTATAAAAAAGTGTCATCATCATCGTGTTATATGGGTCGCAAATGTGATTTGAGCCTTGAGAAAATATTATAACATCTGAACTTTCTAAAGGCTAATCTTGTTGGCAGCCTTCCGTCAACGAGAGACGATGGAGTAGTATCAAAGTTTTTGTTTTGATTTTTTTAAAATTTGAACTACATAGCCTATGTGGGTTCATATGGAGGAGAAACTGTTGCCCATGCAGCAAATCCCCCCCCCTCTCCACACTGCTGCTGTGATCCAAAAGAGAGGTAAGGTACCAATGCGGTTTGGCAACGGTTGTGTCGCAGTTGATGGGTAATACTGGATTTCAGCATCACACCACCTTAGGGACTCCGGCTCCTGATTTGTTTTCGAGGTTTATTCCCCTAGCCTTTCCTTGAAGGCAGAGGTTTTGGGTCGGACTTTTCCTTGACTGATTGGTTGCCGACCAAGGCTAAGGAGCCCCTTCTAACCCATTTGGCTGGTATTTATGGAGGTATCATGGTTGATCCGTGGAGAGTGCCTGACTGTACAAAGATGACCTCCGATGCTTATATAGCCTTCATCAAACAGTACCAGGAACCCTGGCTAAAAAAGCAAAGAATCGCCACCAGGAAAACCATCAAATTTATGCAAGATAATGCTCCTTCGCATTCGGTGCATAAAAAAAACTGAATACCTGCAAAAATTAGGGTTCTGTGGACGTTGGAAATGAACTGGTCGGCCAATTCTTCAGACTTAACCCCATTGAAAATTTGTGGAGAATTCTGAAGCAACGTATTTATGAGAATGGACGCCAATTTAGCAGCAAGGATGACCTGTGACGGGAAATAATCCACGCATCACTAGAAATTACATCAGAGGACATCAAGAAAACGAAATGATCGCTCTTTCTCCCCTTTTCTCTTTCTGAGATGACGACCGGGTATGATGCGCGGAGGTACAAGTGCATTAGATTATCGTTCTGCTCTCGCTTCTCCTTCTTCTCTCTCAGGGTTTTCTCTTTCTATCTTGAAAGATGACGACCGGACTGGACACACAGATGTACAAGCGTATTCAATATATAGATTATCCCCTCTGATCTCAATCTCTCTCTCTTTCTCCTTCATCTCTCTCTCTCTCTCTCTCTCTTCTCTCTCTCTTCTCACACACACACACACACACACATACACACACACACGCGCGCACCCATACACACCCACACCATACTCTCTCTCTTTCTCTCTTTCTATTTGTCTCTCTATCTATCTATCGCTCTCTCTCCCCCCCTTTCTCTCTCTTTATTTTGTAAAAAAAGTTGACGAACGGGCATGACACACGGAGGAACAAACGTATTCAAATATTAGAGTATCCTTCTGCTCTCTCTCTCTCTCTCTCTCTCTCTCTCTCTCTCTCTCCTCTCTCTCTCTCTATCTATTCTATCTATCTATCTCTCTATCTTCTATCTCTCTATCTATCTATCTTCCTTCATTTCTTCTCTTTCTTTTATGAATTTCTTGTCTGTCTGTCTATCTATCTATCTATCTATCTATCTCTCTCTATATTATATATATATATATATATATATATATCCCTCTCTTTTTCTTTTGTTTGTCTCTTTCTTTAAAGCTGACGAACGGGCATGACACACGGAGGAACAAGCGTATTTAATATATTTATTTTACTGCTCTCGGTCTCCCCTCTCTACTGTTCATTATCTCCTCCACTATCTCTTTCTCTTCCTCCTTTCTTTCTTTCTTTCTTTTTTTCTTTCTTTCTTTTTTTTCTTGAAAGGTGAACCCGAAGGTACAAGCGTATTTGATTTCTATTTTCGTCTATTTACCCCCTCTCTCTTCTCTTTTTCTTCAGATAAACTTGTTAGACAGCAAAAGGAGTTTGAATGTGAACTATTCCTGAAGCAATTCAAGATGCCCAACGAGGATATTGTTCAGCACCTCCAAGATGCGCCAGCGAAATGTTCGGTACTGAAACTGAAGGCGCTGCTGAAGATATTACCGAACGTGACAGAGGTAAAAAAAAAAAAATTTAATCCCCCTCTCTCTCTCTCTCTCTCTCTCGCTCACTTTCTCTCTGTCTCTCTCTCTCTCTAACTTAATCTTTCTTTTTTTCTCTCTCTCTCATCAATTTTTAATCGTTCCCTTTTCGCTCCCCATTGGACTTATTTTCTTCCTTTCAGATTGACATATTCAAGAGTTTCGATGGCGACCGAAGCAAACTCGGAAACGCCGAGAAGTTTTTTCCTGCAGCTGATGGAGCTCCCTCAGTAAGTTAATTCTTTCGTTCTTTCTTTCTTTCTCCACTGGTTACTGGAGATCCAGAATGTGGCAGAAATACTCCCTCACTCTTCGTTGTTTCCCTTCCCTGTTGTTCCTATTTATATTGTGCTGTGGGTACAAACTCTCTCTCTCTCTCTCTCTCTCTCTCTCTTATATATAATATATATATATATATATATATATATATATATATAATATATCCAGCCGGCCAAAAGATCCACCGACCGTTCAGTCAGGTGATACCAGGACGGTATCCCACGGCCTGTTTCCCACGAAATTACGTTTCGTGTCACTAACCTAGGAAATCTCATGCCTCTAGGTAAGGTTGGTGAGATTCCCAGGGAGACCATCTGATGATTTGCCGATTGCGTCTTGGGGTTTACATTTTCGTTGGTCTATCTATCTAACTATTTGTTGTCCTGGCAGTTCAAATCAATCAATCAATCAGTCAATCAATTCTATCTATCTATCTATCTGTTTGTCTGTCTGTCTGTCTGTCTGTCTATGTGTCTGTTTGTTCAAATTAATCTATCTACTATCTATCTATCTATCTGCCTGTGGTGTGTGTGTGTGTGTGTGTGTGTGTTCAAATTACCCCCTCTCTCTCTCTCTCTCTCTCTCTCTATCTCTATCTATCTATATCTATATTCTAATTATATATATATATATATATATCTGTCTCTGT
>CM042179.1:24490670-24500670 GCA_023376005.1 Doryteuthis pealeii | reverse complement strand
ATGAGTCCAACGGGAGAAAATTGAATATTTGATAAAAAAAAGAAGATCCGCAAAATGGATTATGTTTTTTAAAAGACATTTTGATTTCGTTTAAAATAAAATATTAAAAAAAGAACATAATCCATTTTAAGGATTTTAATATATATATATATATATATATTATATATATATATATATATATGTGTGTGTGTGTGTGTGTATAGATAGATAGATATATAGATATGGATATAGATATAGCCAGATAGATAGATAAATAGATAGATAGATATATATATATATATATATATTTACCAACCCCTCCGCACGAGCAGGATGCGACACAAGGTCAATTTCTTAAGCGGAGTTCAACATGTTTGAATTCAGAGTTTTCCTTCTCCTAGACCAGTTGCCTAACCAAAGTTAAAGAGCCCAGTCTGCCCTACTATTTGCCTATAGCTGGGTGGAGAGTTGGATTCATACCTTTCCCAAGGGTATTAGCGCTAAGTGAAATGCAATTACCCCGTCCAGGATTTGAACTCGGAGCGACGAGTCCATTTCCCATGACTTTAACCATTACACCACGCGCTTCCTACAATTCCTACAATTCCTACAATAGATATAGATATAGCTAGATAGATAGATGGATAAATAGATAGATAAAGTGAGAGAGAGAGTGGGGGTGCAGACTGAGTTCTAGCTATTTATATATGTATCTACCTATCTTGTGATGGGTTGCATTCTCTATGTAGATAAAAATTAATGGTTTAGTTTGGTTCTGATTTGTTTGTTTTAGTGCATATCAAACCTTTTCAGGTCATTCAATGCTGAAACAAGTCATTTTGATAAAAAGTTCCTATATTTCAAGTTCTTCTGTTTTCAAATTGGTATAAATAATTTTCATTTTGGTTTGGTTTGGTTTGGTTCGTGTTGGTTTGTTTAATGGTATAATAATCCTGTGGGTCATTTAATGCCAAGAATGTGACTGTGATTTTCTTGTGACATATTGCACAGTTCCTGTAAAGTTTTCATTTGGAACCATTTTTAAATGAGTGTGTGTGAGCGCGCGCGCGTGTGTGTGTGTGAAGAGAGAGAAAGAGAGAGAGAGAGAGGGGGGGGAAGAATTGAATAAGAAATAAAACGAAGATGATATATATGCCATCTTAAGTCTTCTGGATATGAGAATGAATAATTCGCCTGTTTTGCTCTCTTTCTCTTTCTCCCCCCCTCTCTCTATCTCTCTTCTCTCTCTCTCTCTCTCTCCCTATATATATATATATATATATATATAATATATATATATATATATATTATATAGAGAAGAGAGAGAGAGAAAGAAAGCAAAATAAGCGAATTATTCATTCTCATATCCTGAAGACCTAAGATGGCAAATAGATCGATGATATAGAATCTATTACGGACGAGTAAAGAATTATCAATAGGAAATTGTATAGAAAACCGACAGTTAAAACTGATGTTTCGATCCAAACTGGGATAGTTTTCTTTAAGTTTATAGAGTTCCTCCTGGAAATTGAGAGTAGGTGCATTTGCTTTTTGGGATTTGTATACGTCTAATATTACTTTTGGAGTTTGTATGGTCGAAGGTGCAATGTTTGGAGTAATATTCTCGTGTATTATTGTAAGTTGTATTTTTGATTTCTTGATAAGGGTTTTTGTTCGGAGACCGAAAGGTTTTATAGCCTTTTCTTTTTCCTTTTCTTTTTTTAAATACAGGTTTCTGTGTTGTGGGGAGAATGAATTTTTATAGACAGGGTTGGATGGACAGGATTTTAGTTTTGTGAAGTACTGTAGCGCTAGTTTTTCTTTCCCCCCATTTAAGGTTAGGAGGTATTTAATTTGCTTCTGCATACAAGCTTTAAATTGGTGAGGTCTTGAAAGCACCAAGCACCAGTCTTAAGCTTCCATGGATTGTAGAATTGAGTATTTTTAGGTATGGTTTTCTTGCCGATCCATACAAGATGCAGTCATAATCCATCTTTGATCAAACAAAAGTTCTGTAAAGCTTTTGGGATCATATGACCTTTAGGCACCCCTTTTTGATCTCGATTCAGAAAGGAAATATTTTTCATTTACACCGTCAATATCAAGTTGTTTGTTAACAGACGATTTTTAGAGTTTAAAAAAATTATAATACTAATCCGTAACCTATCCCCTAACCCTAACCCTAATCCTAAACCTAACCCTAACCCCTAACCCTAACTCCTAACAAACAACCGGATATTGACGGTGTAGATGAAAAATATGTTTTTCTGAATCGAGATCAAAAGGGGTGCCTAAAGGTCATATGGTTCAGCTTTTGTAAGATTTGTCGGCCTGCTCCTTATTGAGCGTGGCGAACGCGCGGAATAGCTATATTACTTTGTCATTTATTTCTAAGGTGTTTCAAGTGGGGCATGAAAGTAAGTATTTCATGCCGATACTATTAATATTTTTTACTATTATCATCTATGATTTTAGGAGGGTTACGAAGCAGGTTACTGAAACGTTCTTTCCACTTCAGATGTATATCTTCTTGGCTGGCCGTTTTAGCTTTGATTTCAAGATGTTTTTCCAACTCTAAATTCATTTACTAACTTCCATGCTAATTGGGATTGTCTATATTCTACAAAATTTCTGATTTTATTTATTACTTTATTTATTATTATAAGTATTACTTTTATTATTATAAGTATTATTTATTATTATAAGTATTATTTATTATTATAAGTATTACTTTAATTTTATTTATTACTATAAGTATTACTTTAATTTTATTTATTACTTTATTTATTATTATAAGTATTACTCCCAAAACTTATGTTGATCTATCACTGGTATTTAAGTCTCTTCAAGATTTTAGAACCTGACGGTCATGTAGCTTTCACTTCAGGCAAAAGTGTTTGGGTTATTTCCTATAAGTCTAACGTGATCAAAGGGGAACCACTCTTGACTGATAAATTATCTATTCATTTTCCCATTAAACTAACCCTAACCCTAAACCCCTAGCCCTAACCTTAACCCCGTCTTCTTTTTTCCTAGTAGATCAATAAATAAATAAATAATTTATCAGTCAAGAGTGGTTCCCCTTTGATCACGTTAGACTTATAGAAAATAACCAGTGTATGCCTTTGGTTTTAGCTTTTGAGAATCTGAAACCATTTTAACAAGCCCGTTTATTAATCCTGTTATGACACTGTTGCAATTTCTGTTCGATGTTGTGCATTTGTTTTGAAACGTAGCAAATCAGGAACTCGTCCTTAAATTAATGATAAACTTGGCGTAAATAACTTAGGGTATTGGGGTGTAGGGTTGGTTGAGCTCAGTCGGTAGAGCGTCGGACTAGGGACCACAAGGTTCTGGGTTCGATACTGGCTCTCGCCAACTCAGCGTATGAGTAGCACAGGGATCTGTGCGGTAAAGTGAGGAGCTGGTGATAGGTGTGGCACTCCACATCTGAAGCCGAATAACAATCTCCTTGGTCTAGCGCTAGTGAAAATGGGATAGACTCCTCGCTGATTGGCTGATATCGACTTTAGGCACCCGACGACTTTACTTACTTATTGTGATGTAGGCGGTATTGATTTTATAAGAGTTGATAATAAATATACTTACATTTTTCTTTCTTTTTTTTTTTTTGTCTTTTTAGGCCTAAAATTCCTGGATGTCCTCAACGAAATCAGGTAAGTTTGAAAATATTATGCAACTATTGGCAAACATTTACGGTCGATTTTCTGAAGCTGATTGTTTGTTTGTTTATTGATTTTAACGGCATATCAACCCGTCAGAATTATGTCATGCCTGACGGTTAGGAAGTAATACATATACATTATATTTATACTTTTTAGTAATTGGTTTTAACAATGTGTTAGCATTATTGGGGATCATGTTGTATGGTATTGATTTGTTTCATGTCTATATTCTATGGTATAATTTTATTTCCTTCAAAAGGCATATCAACCCGTCTGGGGTTATGTCATGCCTAACGGTTAGGAAGTAATACATATCGTGTATTTATATTTATACTTTTTAGTAATTGGTTTTAACAATGTATTAGCATTATTGGGGATTATGTTGTATAGTATTGATTTCGTTATATTCTATGGTATAATTTTATTTCCCTCAAAAAGGAGAGAATATCCTCCATGTTGACATTTTCAAACAGATCTTTCATATTGTTTGCTTTAAAATAACGGTTTCTGATGTGAGCAAAAAACCTGCATTCCATGAATAAGTGTTTAACTGTCAAAGGTGTTTGACATGTTCCACATTGTGGGAGTTGTTCTTGTTTGAGTATATTGGAGTGTGTTAGTCTTGTAGGACCAATGCTGGGTACAGCTGGTTTGAAATGGTCAGATTCTGTTTTCTATGGCTGGATATGTCAATCATCAAAAATCTTATCTGAGACAATCCCTGGACACGCCAGGAACAACAGTGTGACTTTTTCAATTTTACCATCTGATCCAATTGATCCAATGGGAAAGGCGTCCTTCCTATGTCGCATTTGTTTCAGACTGTGGATTTGAAGCAGGATTGATGATGAGGGTGTTGGTGGTGGGTTTGTATGATTGTGGGGGGGGTGGCAGTTATCTGATTATGCGGTTGCCATGTATCTATCTATCTATCTATCTATCTATCTATCTATCTATCTATCTACATCCTTTAATCTGGTGATGTGTGGATCTGTGAAGAGTGTGACCGGGCCCTATTGTCAAAGGCGGGCTTGGTCAATCACATGAAATCACATGAGAGCTACCCGACTGCAATTATTGTCTGTACCATGCCACACTCTAAGACCCAGCATGATCCCCAGCATGAGGACAATGATGAGTATACAACACCTGTCGACGCAGTCAAACACCGATCGTTATGTGTGCCAGATATGTTCAAGGATATGCAGGGACTTTGGCGGGATTAAAGAGTCATGAACGAGCCCACAACGAACAATGGATAAAGGATTGGCAGTCGTCTGACGAGACGTTGCGATCACTATCTAGCTACAATATATTTATCATCTGATCCATCTGATACAACGGGAAGGAGTCCTTCCTATGTCATATTTGCATCAAACTTTGTGGATTTGTAGCGGGTTTGATGAGTCATTTGAGTGCTCATGAGAGGAAAGTTTCTGGTGGTGGGGTTATAGGATTGTGAGGGACGACAATGATCTGTAAAGATTATGCTATATTCTATATATATATATATATATATACATATCTATCTATTTTTCTCATTTTCATTTTATTCATTTTATCTATTTATTTGATTGTTTTGAATTTTCTTCTTTTTTTTTTTTTTCAGAAATGCAAAAAAATAAAGACGATGACTTGTTGGTGCAGGTCGAATTATTTGACGGAACATGGCGAATGACGAGGAACGCCTCCCAAAGTTGGTGGATCTCAATGTGCCGCTTGACGTATTCCACGCCGTCATAAAACAGGTACCCTTTTTTCAACTGTAATAACTTACTTGTAAAATCCACAGGGAAATTTTAAATGCAGAAGTTGAAGAATATATATATATTATATATATATATAGTTGAATGAAGTGACAAAATAAAAGTTTTAGCTATTATTCATTTATTTGGGAACGATATTACTACCAATGGTTTCCTGCTAAAAGCATTCATCAGGTAAACGAAATGTTTTTTTTTAAAATGACAGAAATTGTGTAAATTGTCAAATGTGTGCGTTTTTAACTGTATTCTCGTGTTGCGTGTTAGCGTGTTTACGTGATGTGGAATATTTTTGTTTGTACGTGTGCGTATTTTTGTTTGTGCGTATGTGTATGATGTCATGCGCGTGCACGTGGAAATGCGTGAATGTGATGATATGATTGTGTCCACGCGCGTATTTTTGTTTGTTATCAACGCTCTATCACTGATATTGAGCACTCTTCTAATAACACTACGTTGGATTACTATTACTTTTTCTAGTATAACTAGTACCAACCATACACATTAATAATAATAATAAATATATATATAATATATATATATATATATTATATATATAGTTGTAGAAAAGTTATTTCCCTACCATGGTTTCGGTGTTCTTAATACATCGTCTTCAGGGGAACTAAGTAAATCTATGTGGCTAATGAAATATATATTCGCTTGATTTATGCTCTATATTTTACAATATATTTTTGAGCCCTTTTGGATTAACTACTTACAATGTTTACATGGTAGTAACCCTTTGATAATATATATATATATATACATATATATATATGTGTGTGTGTGTATATATATATATATATATACATATATATATATGTGTGTGTTTGTGTGTGTATGTGTGTGTGTGTTTGAAATAAATGAATGATAAAAAAAAAATTACGGTAAAAGTGAAAGCAATTCAAGATCTTATTTCAATTATATTTTTTATGATTAAAATATTCTTAATAATGATAGTATTAGTATTAAGGCGAACGGTAATAGTAAGTTGATCATGATAAAAATTAATCTTGATAATTTGTGTATAATGATATTTATCAGCTTATAACAAGATCATAGGGGTATGTGTTGAAGATAATGACATCTGATAGATAGATAGATATACAGAGAGACAGACGGACGGAGAAATAGATATTGCGAAGAGAGGGGGTAATAGACAGAATAAAATAGAGAGAGAGAGGGGGGAGAGAAACAGACAGACAGACAGACAGACAGATTAACTGACTTGGATAGATAGATATATAGATAAGAAAATATGATTTGAGGGACGGCAGTGATCTGTAAAGATTATGCTATTGCTATATCTATCTGTCTTAAAAATGGAAATACAACCGACGGTATATAAGTACAGAAATATGAAAAAAATATTCATGGGATATGAATGCCAAAGTTTAATGTTCCAGTTCTTTTATGAGATCATCTTTCAGGGTGATGGTAAGAAGTGATGTGATTGTGAGGGACGGCAGTGATCTGTAAAGATTATACTATTGCTATATATACATATCTATTTATTTATCTCATTTTCATTTTATTAATTCCTCATTGTTTATCATTGTTTATTTTTTAATTTCAAACCCTTCATATCAGGTTTGCGGCACGCCGTTGGAGGTTCGATTCCTGGCCGTGCTCCGCATCCTGCTGCAGGTCGATACGGCAGACGTGCTGAGCGACACCATCTGGGCGACGGTCGAGAAGCTGGTAGCCAAGGTGACCGTTATCGAGACGGCGGACGATGCACAACGCTTGTTGATGACAACCGAGAAGCGACTGGACGCTTTATTGGAGAAGGATCCCCGTGCGTCCCCCGGCTACCGCAAATACACCGATGCCGGACCTCGCCGGCGCAGTGGGTGCGGCTCGAGTCCCACCACACCTGACGGCAAGCCAGCTACCTCGCCAGTTTGCCTTCCGTCACCGTCACCGACACGTTCCGGCCCGGCTTCCGGCTTCGGACGGTTAGTCCCAAACCGGCACACCGATGTCAACGTTACCGACGATAATGTCCAGCCGGCACCCTTTACGATCAAGAAACCTACAACCCGAACCCCGACGGCTGACACCCCACCAATTGATCCACCAAACCAACCTCCGGCAGCCCCACCACCACCGCCGCCGCCACCACCTCCACCTCCACCACCACCACCTCCTCCCCCACCGCCGCCACCACCACCACCACCATGTAACGGGCTTGGTTTTGGTTTCACCGGTGGTGGTGGTGGGGTGGCGGACCTCCACGGCCGCCGAACAGCCTGGCGCTGGATGTGTCGGAGCTGCCTCAGCTGCACACACCGACACCTCGGGCGCGCCTGCGCACCTTGCAGTGGCAGAAAATCCCTACTGGGCGCATCGTCAATCAGGGTCGTAGCCTCTGGCTGCGTCTCGGCCGGACATTTTCCGGTGTACGCCCCGACTGCGACATACTTGAGGATCTGTTCAGACTCGGGTCGCAGTCCAACCCCTCCGGCGCTAGCGACGCCTCTCGGCCTGGCCGGGACTTTAGCAGATCGTCGGAGCGGAAGAAGAAGGAACACACTGAGGTACGTTTATTTCTGGATTTTACAAACATTTCCTTTTAGATACTATTATCTTTCCATTATTCCAACTACCCCCACTATCTTCCCCTCTCTCTTGCACGTTCTTTCTCTCTAGCGCTAACCTTAATATGAATCCTATATCCCCCCTCCTCTCTCTCTCTCTCTCTCTCTCTCTCTCTCTCTCTCTCTCTCTCTCTCTCCTTTTAACTTTCTCTCTATTTCAAATCCAAACTCTTTCTCTCCTTCTCACTCTCTTTGTCTCCCTTACTTTCTCGCTTTCTTTCTCTAACTCAAACTCTAATCGTCCACTCTCTCACGCACACTCACTCTCACTGTCTCTGACCTAATACCCCCCCTCTCTTTCTCTCTCTCTCTCTCTCTCACACACACACACTCTCTCTCTTTCTCTTTCTATCATGCGCTTTCACTCCTTACATCTAGCTTTCTCTCTCTCTCTCTCCCTCTCTCTCTCTCTAACATAACGCTAATTCTATCTCTTCCTCTCTTTCTCTATCTCACCATCTCACTTTCTTTTTCTTTAAACCTAACCCTTATTCCTCTCCCTCTTTCTCACACTTTCTCTCTCCCTCTCTTTTTCTCAGTTTCTCTCGCTCTAAATCTAACATTAATCCCCCCTCTCTCATTATCGCAAGCACTTTTTCTCTCCATCTCTTTCTTTCTCGCTATCTAAAGCTTATTCTACCCCTCTCTCTCTCTCTTTCTCTCTCTCTTTCTCTTCTCTCTCTCTCTCTCTCTCTCTCTAATATATTATATATATATATATATATATATATATACTACCTTTCAAATTATTAATGAGGAGACATTTTTCATTTTGTATAAAAACTGTCGGAATTTAACGAAATTTTGACTCTAGGCTATATAAAAACTGTATTGTTTGTGCAACAGGAAACAAGCGGTGGCCATTTAAAATATTAATACGATATAGAAGCATTCCAGCCTATAAAAAAGTGTCATCATCATCGTGTTATTATGGGTCGCAAATGTGATTTGAGCCTTGAGAAAATATTATAACATCTGAACTTTCTAAAGGCTAATCTTGTTGGCAGCCTTCCGTCAACGAGAGACGATGGAGTAGTATCAAAGTTTTTGTTTTTTGATTTTTTAAAATTTGAACTACATAGCCTATGTGGGTTCATATGGAGGAGAAACTGTTGCCCATGCAGCAAATCCCCCCCTCTCCACACTGCTGCTGTGATCCAAAAGAGAGGTAAGGTACCAATGCGGTTTGGCAACGGTTGTGTCGCAGTTGATGGGTAATACTGGATTTCAGCATCACACCACCTTAGGGACTCCGGCTCCTGATTTGTTTTCGAGGTTTATTCCCCTAGCCTTTCCTTGAAGGCAGAGGTTTTGTGTCGGACTTTTCCTTGACTGATTGGTTGCCGACCAAGGCTAAGGAGCCCCTTCTAACCCATTTGGCTGGTATTTATGGAGGTATCATGGTTGATCCGTGGAGAGTGCCTGACTGTACAAAGATGACCTCCGATGCTTATATAGCCTTCATCAAACAGTACCAGGAACCCTGGCTAAAAAAGCAAAGAATCGCCACCAGGAAAACCATCAAATTTATGCAAGATAATGCTCCTTCGCATTCGGTGCATAAAAAAACTGAATACCTGCAAAAATTAGGGTTCTGTGGACGTTGGAAATGAACTGGTCGGCCAATTCTTCAGACTTAAACCCCATTGAAAATTTGTGGAGAATTCTGAAGCAACGTATTTATGAGAATGGACGCCAATTTAGCAGCAAGGATGACCTGTGACGGGAAATAATCCACGCATCACTAGAAATTACATCAGAGGACATCAAGAAAACGAAATGATCGCTCTTTCTCCCCTTTTCTCTTTCTGAGATGACGACCGGGTATGATGCGCGGAGGTACAAGTGCATTAGATTATCGTTTCTGCTCTCGCTTCTCCTTCTTCTCTCTCAGGGTTTCTCTTTTCTATCTTGAAAGATGACGACCGACTGGACACACAGATGTACAAGCGTATTCAATATATAGATTATC
>CM042179.1:24470670-24475670 GCA_023376005.1 Doryteuthis pealeii | reverse complement strand
CACCGGATTGTTATGATTATATCTGGCGAAAATTGGCTGATGTGTCTGCCATAACATATTTCCCGAGTATTTTCCACCCTGTTTATGCACTACCCCTGAAGATGGCCCACGATAGGATGGAAAGTACTCGAGAAATAAGTTATGGCAGACACATCAGCCAATTTTCGCCAGATATAATCATATCAATCCGGCGACTTGAAAGGATCTGGAACACATTTTGCAGACAGAAAACGGCTGCGAACTGCAACAAAATATGCCTTAAAGAAGAAATTCTGCCTAACTATATATATATATATATATATATATATATATATATATATATATATTGTTTATTGAAAATAAAAGTTATGGAAAAATAAAAGTTATGAAGATGATTTATTAATATTTCAAAATTAGCTGACGTTTAAATCGAGTCCATTATTAAATATATATTAAATATATATTTATAACCTTCATCAGGACATTCAAATATTGCCTGGTGATATGGGCATATTTATTTATCAAACGATTCGACAAAAGAGCTGGATCTATCTATCTATCTATCCATCTAGCTATCTGTCTCTCTGTCTCTCTGTCTATCTATCTATATATATATATATATATATGAAATATAACATTTTGAAAAAACATATGATGTTTGTTATGTGATTGCTGACAAGCTTGTTTCGACCAAAACGATAAGTTGGTCTTCATCAAAGAGCGACATAGACGAGAAGAAAATATCCGTTAAAAAGACTGTTTACAAAACGAACGCTGATATCAACCGCTGAAAATTTTTTTTGAAAATGCATGTTCTGTTTTAAAAATAAAAATAAAATAAACTTTATTTTATTTTTTATTTTTTATTTTTATTTTTTTAATTAAAAATCAGAAGCATTATAGTTCAAGGTAAAACTCAAAAGAGTTTATTGTAAAAATTGTAAAAATATATAAAAATGTAAAGTGGGTATCAAAATAGTATAGTATATATATTTCAGCTGTTAACAAATATACAAGTCCACATGGTAATTTGAAGAAAGATGTTAGGTTTTCAAAATTTACTAGTGGTGTCCGTAGATTTATATATGAAAGTCTTCAAGGTGTAAAATTCCAGATATAATGTTTTTTCATTTGACAAATATGAAAAATATATGGAAATTAATCCGACAGTATGAAATATAACATTTTGAAAAAACATATGATGTTTGTTATGTGATTGCTGACAAGCTTGTTTCGACCAAAACGATATACAATTTTTACAATAAACTCTTTTGAGTTTTACCTTGAACTATAATGCTTCTGATTTTTAATTAAAAAAATAAATAAATAAATAAATAAATAAAATAAAATAAAATAAAATTTATTTTATTTTTATTTTTAAAACAGAACATGCATTTTCAAAAAAAATTTTCAGCGGTTGATATCAGCGTTCGTTTTGTAAACAGTCTTTTTAACGGATATTTTCTTCTCGTCTATGTCGCTCTTTGATGAAGACCAACTTATCGTTTTGGTCGAAACAAGCTTGTCAGCAATCACATAACAAACATCATATGTTTTTTCAAAATGTTATATTTCATACTGTCGGATTAATTTCCATATATTTTCATATATATATATATATAATATATATATATATATATAGATTATAGATTATAGATTATATATATTAAATTATATATATTATATATTATATATATCTTACAATCCCCGTGTGTTCATATCTATCTATCTATCTATCTATCTATCTATCTGTCTGTCTCAGTCTATCTAAAGAAACTGAGACGTCAGTTAATATCTATCTATCTAATGGAAGTGGTGGTGTAGTTTTGTTTACAGACACATAATCTCTAACGTAATAAGATATAGGCGGACGTTATATATTCTAAAAGATATCTTTCTTGATTTTTCTTCTTAAAAAGCTCGAGAATATGTCTTTATCGGGCATGTTTTTTTGTGTTTTCTTAAGATGTTCTCTTTGTTCCCCCACCCATCCCAGTCTTACATTGAGTCATTAACTCAATGACAAAGTCAAGGGTCATCGCTCTATCCATATCAATGTCACTGTTAATATTTATCTATCTATCTATCTATCTATCTATTATCTATTTATCTATCTATCTAAATATCTATCTATCCATCTAAATATCTATCTTAGTATCTATCTATCTATCTATCCATCTACCTAATCTATCTATCTATCTATCTATCTATCTATCTATCTAATCTATCTATCAAATATCTATCTCATTCTGTTTATATCTATCTATCTCATTCTGTTCATATCTATCTATCTATCTATCTATCTATCTATCTATTCTGTCATATCTATCTATCTATCTATCTATCTCATTCTGTTCATATCTATCTATCTATCTATCTATCTATCTATCTATCTCATTTCTGTTCATATCTATCTATCTATCTATCTATCTATCTATCTCATTCTTCATATCTATCTATCTATCTATCTATCTAAATATCTATCTATCTCATTCTGTTCATATCTATCTATCTATCTATCTCATTCTGTTCATATCTATCTATCTATCTATCTATCTATCTCATTCTCTCATATCTATCTATCTATCTATCTATCTATCTATCTATCTATCTCATTCTGTCTATATCTATCTATTCTATCTATCTATATCTATCTCATTCTGTTCATATCTATCTATCTATCTATCTCATTCTGTTCATATCTATCTATCTATCTATCTATCTATCTATCTATTTATTTATTTATCTAAGTCTGTTCATATCTATCTATCTATCTATCTCTCTCTCTCTCTCTCTCTCTCTATATATATATATATATATATATATATATATATATAAATGTGTGTGTATGTGTGTGTGTTGTGTGTGTGTGTGTGTGTGTGTGTCTATCCCAGTCTTTTCATATCTATCTATCTATCTATCTATCTATCTTTAAAATATGTGTTAATTGGTCATGTTTATAAAGAAATATTTTCTTTTGTTCCAGGTCTTCCATTGAGTCATTAACTAGTGATATCCAGACGCTCACCGGCAAAATTAAGGTGATCACGCTTCAAACAGACAACATGGATGACAATTTCAAAATGCAAATGGGAGATTTTCTTCAGGTGAGTAAAAAATATTAATTCACATATATATGAATAACTAAACACACGCACACACACACACACACACACACGCATATATATAAATGTACATACAGAGATCGACTTTTTCTCGATTTGTTTACGCCTTACATTTAAACCGATATGCACGCCTAATTCATTTAATTATAACTAATTAATTCTCAAATTAGGTATCACTTTAATTAAGCACATAATCTCCCCCCCCCCAAAAAAAAAATATATATATATATATGTTGAAAGGATAGATAAATAAAAGAAATAAATTTGGTGATCGTGCCGAAAGGGAAGGAATTCAGGGAACGAAAAGGAAAGAGACAAAGACAGAAGGTGGTTTTATGACTTAGGCTTTATTCACAGGTCATAGCCGCCTGTGGCAATGTAAGAGCGACTAGACCCAGTTAAGGCTTAAACTCGAATGGACGAGATATTTTCTTGGGGGTCGGAAGTCAGTCCTTTTTCTCGCACATGCGCGGAGGTTCTTTCGGTGAAGTCTCATGGGAGTTTGTTGTTTTTTTTAAATTTTTTTAATTTCAATTTCATTTTAGTTTTATTTAATCTCCACAAGACAGAAAACTGACTTTAGGTGGACAATCCCTACTTCACTCCGCCCTGTCGGCTGGGGCGTTAGAATGCACCGACTGCACCTCTGCAATGGGGCCACCTGTTGACCGTGGGTGGCGACCCGTGATGCTTAAGGAGAGCCCAGGTGGATGAGCAGTTCATGACTTGCAATACTCCACTTTGGCCCTATCTTGGGCTAGATGGGCGGTCGGAGAGACCCCCTCTGATCAATCGGCTGGTCACGTCAAGCCCTAGCACCTATATGAGTGCACCAACCCTATTGACCTTATGGCAAGCCCCAACCCCTTTTTATCATATGGGTGCTAGAAGGCGGTGTCTGCGGGTCTACATGTCCTGGGAATGACGTTAAACTCTATCTGATGGTGAGGTTCCAGTTTTGGAGGTTTGGGGAATGTGGAGCACCCCTTCATCACCATTGCTCCCTGGTCCACTCTGACCCGGAGTGGTAGTACCTGTTAGGGTCCCATCTATGGGTTAAATAGAAAAATGTATTTATAAAAAAATTGTATTATCCATTAAGAATTGATTCATTTCAAAACTTTATTGGCATTAAATGACCACTGAGGTTGATATGCCGTAAAACAAAACAAACCAAATCAATAAACTACTTCACTATTCACCTAATCACGATGTCAACAAGAAAAATGAATGCAGATTTCTTTTTTTATTAATAAATTTGTTGTATTTTTTATCTACGGAATGCACCTAAATTTTTGGGGAGCAATTTTCCGCGACCGCGGACAGAATTGCAGAATCCTTAACCTGAAACGGAATCTCGGATTTTTAATGTAATTTTCGTTAATATGTAAGAAATAAGCTAGGAGGTCCAGAAGAAAGCAGCAGCAACAAAGCACCGGCACATCAACATCTTCAGGGATAGCCTTCACATGAGACATCTGTGGTCGAGAATGTTTTTCTAACATTGGACTTTACAGTCACAGGAGGTGCTGTAACTTCAGGGACACAAAAACTATATGATAGTCTTCCGAGACTGCCAATGTAATAAATAAATCAATTAATTTTTCTTTCAAATTTTTTGTTTTAATTTTTTCAAAATTCAATAATCGATCTTACTATTAAACATTTAAATGAATAGAACATAATAATATAACCTAGTTATTTCGTTGAAATTTGATTTTACACATATTACTTACTTTTCCTTTTAAAACCCGGAAAAAAATTAAGAACATAAGTTTTACATAAAAAGGGAGTGTTGAAAATTTTCGCAGAAACTGTTTGACTCATCTATTGTTAAATACTTTAATTTTTTCTAAGAAACTGTAACGTAGCAAAAATAGAAATCGGAGACAGACA
>CM042179.1:24378170-24463170 GCA_023376005.1 Doryteuthis pealeii | reverse complement strand
ATGTAGAGGCCAATGCCTGTTGCAGTCTTCTCAAGGCTATTCAGCAGATATTTGGCTAGAGTAGGTGCAATTACAAGAAGCATAGTTCTTTAGCTTAGTTTGCACCAGTAGTAGGTATTATGAAGATTATATATATATATATATATATATATATATATATTATATATATATATATATATTAATTTCGCTAGGATGGTCAGCTGTGTACTGTGGCCGAGGCGATAAAAGTGTTTCACTAGTGTTTCACTGTGTCTGCTGAAGTCCCGGTTTCGATTTCTGTCGGAGGGAAATTGTTAGTATATACTGCTGATGAGACTTAATAAAGTCGAAACAGTCTGTACGGTATTCTACACACCGAGCCATCCTTTGCCGGGATTACACTTGTCAAAAAGTTCATTTTCTATAAGGAAAAGTATCGAATTTTATGCGATACATACGTTGTAAGTGCCTTCAAGTAAATTTTTATATATATATATATATATATATATATATATATATATATATATATATATATGTATATATATATAGTAATCCACAGACACTGTGTTTCAACGTATCCCATCTCTTCAATGTGGCTAGACATCTGTAAGCTACCTACAGCTGGGTAGAAACCCAATTGCTTCAGCATCAGTCGGACAGCTTAACCGCTTGGCGATCGTCACCTACAGAATGTGAAACGGATTTTAACTGTTTTAATACACACATCTGTATGTATGTAAAGGCCACCATAGAATGCTCCATCCCTTTTATAGGAGAGCATTGCTATATAGGAGAGTGTTACTAATATATATATATATATATATATATATATATATATATATATGTGTGTGTGTGTATATATTGAAAAATTTGAAAAAAACACAGGTTCAATAAAATGAGTGATATTTATTCAACCAACGCTGCAGTGTTTCAATCTGTCTAGTAGATCTTCTTCAGGGCTTTTGTTGATTTAAGGAAAAATAACATTTATCACAGATAATAAGGAGACTGTGAGAGGCTTTTGTTGATCAGTCTGTTTAAAAATGTTTGAATGAAAAATTAGCGCTCTTAGAATTGTTTGAAAATTATTAACACTGTGATAAACGGTTAATTTTCAAACAATTCTAAGGGCGCTAATTCTGTATTAAAAATTAAATCTGTATTAGAATCTGTATAACTGTTGGCAAGATGGATACTTATTACTCCGTTCTCATTTTTTTTTTTAGCACAAGAATCATTCATTTCGGATAACCCAGCAGAAGAACTTCCGAAGCAAGAGGGTTCGATGGTGGACATGCTCCTGGCTGATGTTCGGAGTGGTTTCGCCAATTGCAAATTCTGCGATAGCAATTTCTCCATCACAAAAGTCCAAAAAGTTCAACTTGATGGAATGCCAGGAAGTGTATCCAGTGAAAATGAAATGAGTAAACAGTCGGATGATTCCCGGTCTGAGTTCGTGAGACAGGGGTACGGACGGAAGAGCATGCGTATATCTAAACGTTCTGGAGACAGCCACCAGCTCGATACGGAAGGTAGCGTTAGCACTGACACTGATACGACAAACTCAGCTAGCGTTTCAAGTCGGAACACCTTGAGTGAGACTGATTTCACTGACACAGATAGTGTTTGCAGTAGTCTTGAGGACACCCCCACCTTCCGGCGTCCCCGTCAAAGATCCTCAGAAGACGACTGCCTCATGGACTATCTGGGTCACCAAATAGATGAAACGAGAAACAGTGACCCCTTTGATAAATGTGCTTCCCTGAAGCGACGTCGACGGGAAAGAAGGAGCGTCAGCGATGTAGACCTGCTTGGACGGGAACGGGCCTCATCGCCCAGCACTATGCAAGATGAGACAGTTTTAATGAGGAGGCGGGAAAAATGGCCCGTTTTGAATGGTCGGTGTAAGTCCGAGACTTTGCCCGGGTCGAAGGAATTCATTCACAAGTCGATCGGCGCTTTTGAAAAGAGGGTTGAGGTCGATCACTCAAGTGGGATGAAGCGGGGTCTGGAAAGAGAACTAATCAAAAAAAGCCTGCTTGCAGGAAATTCGTCTGAAATTGGAAAATCTGTGACAGGAAAATTGATTTCTTTGTATTCATCTACCAACAATTCTATTCAATCAGATGATTTAAGGTTACAGGGGACAGGCTCATCAAAAAGACGGAGCGGACATTTTACCGAAAGCACCCTGCAGACCATTGCCGAAAAAAATAAGCAAGCACCATTGCCTTCAAAAGTAAACAGCAAAACTAACAGTAATGGCACGAGCAACCTTAAGAACATCAGCAATCCTATAAACACTGGTAAAGCTGTTACCCCCGACACTGGTAATGTCCTCCAAGAAGTCTTGAAAGAAAACCAAGAAGAGAGCAATTATATCACCGATCGACTTCAGGATGTTAACCGCAAAGAAACCGTCAATGCAGCCCAACATCATGTGTCGGTATCGGTGCGATCTAAAATCAGTCGGCATTGGCAAAATAATTTAGGGCAAGCCAATATCGATGAGATTCTTAAGCAGATCGAAGATAATTCCGACAGCCTAGATTTTCCAAGACGAAAGGGCATTGGAAAAGATCCTGCCCCACTAGGACGGTCAAAATATCCAGATCTTGAAGATAAATCGCAAAGATTTTCCCTATCACATTCACCGGGTACTAATGAGAAGGACATCAAAAACAAGCGAGAAAAAAGAAAGGTGCGAGGGTCCTTATGCCCGGATGAGGTTACCGTTGCTCTGAAGACCTGCAAAGATGCAAGCCCTGGGGGCATCCCTAGCAGTGAATTTGAGCTGACAGAACCAAGCATGCCCGGGGAACGAACTCCTAGATCCAGATCCGTAAGTGACAGTAGTGTCGACAAGGAAAAGGTAATTTCTCGTAAGGATGAGGCCAGTACAAAACAGGCTAAGTTGACGGGCAAGAGGCGTTTCCGTGCCGAAAGGTTTGGTGGCAAGGAAAACGCATCCTCAGGCCGCTGCCGTAGCAACGTCGAAAAGGAATCGGTCGATCGCGCTCTCAGGAACCTCGTCTCCCACGGATCGATGAGCCGTTCAAAATCGTACGATGAATCAGTCGCTAGGAAACACGGCGCAGAATCCGGGATGCAGCGAGTGGACAGCGGGCACGTCTCATCTGATGCTCCTGGTCGTAAAAACGGCTTCCTGCATGGAAGCACGGGCCGACTGGGTGCGGCAGATACACGGAGGTATGGCTGCTATATCCCTAGCGATGATGACAGTGAGGATGAGCAACGAACAGCGGGCGATACACGGAGGTCATCAAAAAGCTCCAGCCGCCTCTCGATAAAATCAACGTCAACGTCCACCGAGACACTCCAGGCAGAGAATTGCAGTGATTCTGAATCTATACCTGATCATCAGACACCACAGCCGCAACCACAACAAAGGGTGCAAGAATCCAACAGAAAAAATGCTGGCATCATTAAGGGGTCTTCAAAAAGTTCCAGCCGTCCCTCGATAAAGTCGACGTCAACCGAAAAGCTTCAGGCAGAGAATTACAGTGATTCCGAATCTGTACCTGATCACCAGACCCCACAGCAGCAAACACAACAACAACAGCAACAACAAAAACAACAATCGCAGCAAAAGATGCAAGAAGCCAACAGAAGAAAGACTAGCATTATCCGATATTCAGTCAAAGAGGAAACAGCACCGATTCCCAAATCACCTTTACGGCCCGGCGGCCGAAAAATGAGAAGGGCATACACTACACTTGAACCGGCCGCTGTTGAATCGGCACTGGCAAGGTGTGAGGAAAATGTCCGCAACTCTGACGACATGGATCCGTCCCCGACAACCATCATGGCAAAATGGCGCCTGGATCGCGTGCGCAAACGGAAGAGCGATCACACCGATGCGCCCGATTTTCACCACCAAAAAACCCAAAGCCAGCACCAGCATCAACCAACAGACCCAACAGAAGCTGATCCTGAAGCCGGTTTTCACCATCAGAAGCCCCAAAACCGACAACAAGCACAACAGCAGCCAGACTTGACAAAGGTCGACCCGGAAGCCGCTTTTCGCAACGACCCTGGGTGCAGGAATAGTCTGACCTCCGTTTCTGACAAAGACGAAGGGTTCGAGACTATGAGCGAGACGATCTCACAGAGGACCTCGGTGAGCAGCAATCTTGATCTGGAATCCGGTTATTGTACACCGATAATGTCGTGGAGGTCAGATATCTTTAAAAACAGGAATGAGGTTGAGACACACCGGCCTGGTATCGAGGCCGAAAACCTCAAAAAGACCCATGGTACCAGTATCATAACTGTTAACTCTGGCTTTTCTGAGATTGACGTGAGGAAGCAGAGGACAGAGACCTGGACTGAATTGGCAGTTCGGGTACATGCACATACGCGAAAAAGGGACCCCAGTGATTCTAACCCATCATCCATTGATAGTGGGCACGGTACCTCCAAAGACGAGGTGTGGGGTGATCATTTTGATAAACCCAACAAGCTGGTCCTCACCGATTTAAAAATAAACACAAATACGAACACGTCAGCGACGCTCAGTCCTTCACCCACAACTCCTACCTCTACACCTACATCACCGGTGACAAGTTCCGCAACCTCCCCAAAGACAAACCCGAAATCTAGGGTTCCAGGGTACATGAAGAAAACATCCAGCAGTAGTATAAAAAGCCGAGGGGACCGGAAGGACTCTGTAAGTAAACCGGCCCAGTCAAACCGGATGTTGAATCGATCAGTTCCGGTGACCCCGTCGAGTTCAACCCCTTCTTTAAACCGCTCCAAATCGGGGTCAGTAGAAAGCATTGCTTCCTCTGTGAGTGAAAGAAAACACAAGCCCCAAGTCACCGGAGTAACCAATGGCCCTGCAAATTCAACACCGTCGACGTCTTCCAGTAGCAAGTCTTCCCTTACACGCACACAGTCACTCCGGTCGCCCAGCATCCGGCCTGTAAACGTCAGTTCTCCAAAAATCGCCATTGGTGAGAGAAGGTCGACGGGGTCCTTGACTCGGCACGTACCCCGGTCATCCAGTTTTATGTCCCCAACCACTTCTTCGAAAGCCAAAAAGGACCTGAAACCTAACGGAAGTTCGACCACTAACGTAAGTTCGACTCGGGTCGGTTCTGAACGTTCAAAACCACCAGCAGAAAAGTCAGTAGAGACGTCGAACCGAAGCAAGATCCTAGCCCCAACAGCTCCCTTCCGCTCAAAGGTGATGCCTCCCCCGACACCTGGCGGCGGGTCGGGAGTTAGTCCCAAGTCCCCACCGCCTAGGCAACCCTGCAAAAAAGGGCACACTGGATTCGATACTGTTGTCTTCGTCATCAAATCGGGGTGACAATGGGGATCCAGTTTCAGGGGCAAGTGAAGGTGCCTCAACTAGTACGAAGCTGAGGAGCCTGCGAAGGACCAAAAGCCTCGGAGCAAAGGACTACAAAGATGTGAGTACTGTCCGAACGTCCGAATACTTGTCTGAAAGGAAATCAGCCGAGCGAAAATTGGGCGCCATAACTTCCGGTCCTTCGTCGTCCACTTCCGGTTCCGAACGAAAGTTTGAACGCTTGTCCGACCGGAAATCAGCGGTCATAACAACAACATCCGGTTCCGAGCGAAAACTGAACACAGTTGATGAAGATGACAACGGTGGTTTCGAGGCGTGCGACACAAGCATGTACGCCGGAAGTGGTGCCAACAGCGCAAGCGTGACCGGAAATTCCGGTTCCTATAAAGACAGTGGGTCACTATTCAAGAGAATCTTTCCAAAATCAAAGGAACGAAATAAAATGGAATCCGCTGGCAAACTAGCGAAATCGGACGCTGAAAACATATCCCAAAAAGGTACCCCCACTAAAAAGGTACCCACCACAAAAAAAAGTAAAACAATTACAGCAAAATAACATTATATATATATATATATATATATATATATATATATATATATATATATATATATATTGCCATTGATAATATAGTTTGCTATATTTATAAATAAAGAATGCTCAATATCAGTGATTAGAGCATATATATATATATATATATCTTGACAATAACACAGACTCACAGACTTACAGACACATATATGACAACACACTTACACACATATATGAATATGATAACACATGCACACACATTAACAATAATACAGACTCTCACATGCGCACACACAACACACACACACACATATATATATGTGTGTGTGTGTGTGTATGTATATATATATATATGTATATATATATATATGTATATATATATATAGTTTGATATAATCATAAGAATGCTCAATATCATTGATAGAGCATATATATATATATATATATATATATATATATATATATATATATATAAGCTAGAGTAGTGTAGACATCAAGTCAAAGGCACTTGGTAATTTTCAGTTTCATGCCTATATGATTTTCAAACCAAATGAATTGTGTATGTGCGTGAGCCATTTTGGGAAGGGCTTTTTAGTGTATATTGTATTTATTTAGTGATATTATTGTAATTATTATTATTATTACTACTACTACTATTATTATTATTATTATTATTATTATTATTATTACTACTACTACTAGTATTATTATTATTATTATTACTATTACTACTATTATTATTATTATTACTACTACTATTATTATTATTATTATTACTATTACTACTACTACTAGTACTATTATTATTATTATTACTACTACTACTACTATTACTACTACTACTACTACTACTACTGTTATTATTATTATTATTATTATTATTATTATTATTTCCAATATATTTATTTATGTAGTTGTTTTATAAATAATTTTAAAAAATAAATAAGAATAATAATTAGAAATAAAAATTATAAACAAAAATAGATAAATTAATAGACAAAAAATATAAAAACAACAAAAAGGAATTTTTTAATAAAAAACAAATAATAATAATAATAATAATAATAGATATCAGAGGAAGAATTAAGACTATCCCGACAACAGTATTGTTAAGATCGGCTAGAATACTCAGAAGAGTACTGGAGACTTGTTGTCACCCAGACTCTAGTGAAAGACCACCAGCCAATGCTGGTGTGAAAAAATTGCATAATAACACTAGTATGAATTGAATGTAATAAAAGAAATAAAGTAAAATATCACAAAAGGAATACAATATAAACTAGAATGCCCTTCCCCAAATGTCCCACAAACTAAACCAACCTTCCCATCAAAAAAAAAATGAAAAATAAAAAATAAAAATATAACCACCACACCACTGTATATAATGAGAAAAAAATATGCACATACAGAAATTATGTGGTTTGAAAATCACATAGGTGTGAAACTGATAGTCACCAAGCACCGTTGACTTTATGTCTGCGATACCCTAACATATATCTATATATATGCACGGATCATTCAATAAATAAGCGGGGTGGGGGTGGGGTTGTTTTTTTTACAAAAACACAAGATAAATACATTTCTTTTTCAGATTTTTTGTTTCCAAAAATTTTAAACTCTGCATTTGGTTTGGTTTATAGAAAAGAAAAAAACAACAAAAAAACAAAAACAAAAATATTTGTTTTAAGACTATTCAAAATGGCGGAAAATAAATCAAAACAGAGTGTCTCCCGACTTGAACAAGTTTGTTATATCTTTCTCAGCTGAGAAGTTTGAATTGTGTGAAATTTAGAAGAAGTGTGTGTGTGTGTGTGTACAGAAGCTTGTAAATGGTCTAAATGGTTTATGAGAAGGTTGGAATAATATTCAAGACACTGACAGGCCACAATTGTGAACTCACCTGAAAAGGTGAATTCAATTAATGCGTTCTTTATTTTGGCTGTAATTGCATTTTTTTCAATAGTATTACACAGTGTGTACTGAAATAACCTACTCGTGTTTCACAATAAGGATCTTCAGTGTTAATTCAACTGAATTAATCAAGATATTGATTAAATACAGTTAATTGCGGAAGTCAAAACTGCAATATTGACTTCCGCAATTAACTGTATTTAATCAATATCTTGATTAATTCAGTTGAATTAACACTGAAGATCCTTATTGTGAAACACGAGTAGGTTATTTCTGTACACACTGTAATTCTATATATATATATATATATATATATATATACATATTAACTCACACACACACACACATATATATATGTGTGAATGCATGTATGTGTGCATGTGTGCTTGTGCTTGTGTGTTCAATTGCCGCTTTAACCTCACTGTTGCACTGACATTAGTGCTTTACCCAAGAATGCTCAATATATCCTAGACATAGATCTGTAATAATTGTAGAAAGAATTATGGGTCTACCCCAGTTTTGATCTATACCAATGGTTCTCAACTTTCTTTTTACCTATGGACCCCTTTTAATCCTATTTTACTCTGGTACCCATTCAATGTTTAAAAATCCCATTGTAATTTTATAGTTAAATGCATTTTGCTTGCCTGGGTCCCAAAAAATATTTTATGGTCTCCAGGGGTCCACATGGACCCCAGTTGAGAATAACTGATCTATATGATCTGTTCAGGTCCCTACCTTATATTTGACTGTTGAAGTTATTACTCAGTTGAACTGATCTATACAATCTGTTCAGGTCCCTACCTTATATTTGACTAAGTTCAAGTTATTACTCCTCAGTTGAACTGACATAAACGTATTTTCCAACAGTAATGGTAGAACGCTACATCAGTTTGTATGCTTTCTTTTATAATTTTAATTTTATTGCCGTGTTCGACTTATCCAATTTGTTTATTTATTTTCCAGTTCTCATCTCTACTGTTTTTCAACTTAATTCTAATTACCAATAATCGCTAGTTTAAACAGTTAAAATTTAAGAGTATAATTCTATGGTTAAATTGATCTGTTTGAAAATCATTAGTAATTGATAGGAATACTTGAAACCAAATAAATATGTTTAAAAAATATTATTTTCACTCCTTTAGGGTTTTTCACATCAGCGTTAACTGATGGTGTTCCAATGCTTTGTTGCCGCTGTTTTCTTCTGGACCTCTTAGCTTCATGGTGTTGTGTCAGGGTGACTTCTGTTAAATATCTGGCCGCCATCCTTGGCCAGTTGTAAAGAACTTAAAGCAAATAAGTAAGTAAGTCCTGACTTATAGAATCCTTTGGTAAGTGAATAAGTCCTTTACTATAGAATCCTTTGGTAAGTGAATAAGTCCTAAGTTTTGGAATCCTACGTAGTGTCAAAAAGGTCCAGCGATCCGTCGTCCATTAAGATCAAACTGGTTGTGAGTAGCTAAGATTAGAATCAGCCAGTATAAATAATAATATCAGCAGCAGACCACTGCCAGTGATTGGACAATAGTGGTCACGTGCTTATCGGCGAGTCTATAAGTAGAAATGACCATTTACCACACGTCTTATATATTAAAAACGCCAACAACTTCTGACATGAACAGTCCTCTACAACGGAATATCAACATCTTCAGGGACAGCCTACAAAGAAGGCGCTGTAACTTCAGGGGCACATAAAAACTTTATCATAGTCTTCCAAGACTGAAATGCCGCAAATAACTGATGGTATTTCACTGGAGTCTGAGTGACAACAAGTCTCTTCATGTCTGTTCTTTGGGTGGTCTCAATTCTTTCCCTAATTTCTTATCCCTCTAGTATATTTTCTAAGCTTTTGGGGACTGTTCCAAGTGCACTAATTACAATTGGTATCACTTTCACCCCCTTCTTTTATATATTATATTGTATTTATTTATTTACTTTATTTATTACTTTTAGGAATATTACTAATCTATTTCACTATTCTTATCTCTGTATCTCTCCTTAAAATGAATAAATATTCCAAAAGATAGCAAGTGCATCTGGTTAAAATGTAATAGTGTAATCGAAATTATATTCTAGTGACTGGCTCTGTCTAACACCACAGTTGCCTATTGATTCAATTCTATCATTCAATAATTTTTCCTATCTGGAATCAGATTATTGCAAATTTTTTGTGTAGACATAGGAAACATAGTTCATTCAAAGCTCGGCGCACATTTGATTTCCTTAAGATATCCCATTTAATAATTGGTGTTTTATTTTGATCCTTTAAATCCCAAATATAACTAGATAGACTTATTACATTTGATTTCCTTAAGATATCCCATTTAATAATTGGCGTTTTATTTTGATCCTTTAAATCCCAAATATAACTAGATAGACTTATTACATTTGATTTCCTTAAGATATCCCATTTAATAATTGGCGTTTTATTTTGATCCTTTAAATCCCAAATATAACTAGATAGACTTATTACATTTGATTTCCTTAAGATATCCCATTTAATAATTGGTGTTTTATTTTGATCCTTTAAATCCCAAATATAACTAGATAGACTTATTACATTTGATTTCCTTAAGATATCCCATTTAATAATTGGTGTTTTATTTTGATCCTTTAAATCCCAAATATAACTAGATAGACTTATTACATTTGATTTCCTTAAGATATCCCATTTAATAATTGGTGTTTTATTTGATCCTTTAAACCAAATATAACTAGATAGACTTATTACATTTGATTTCCTTAAGATATCCCATTTAATAATTGGTGTTTTATTTTGATCCTTTAAATCCCAAATATAACTAGATAGACTTATTACATTTGATTTCCTTAAGATATCCATTTAATAATTGGTGTTTTATTTTGATCCTTTAAATCCAAATATAACTAGATAGACTTATTACATTTGATTTCCTTAAGATATCCCATTTAATAATTGGTGTTTTATTTTGATCCTTTAAATCCCAAATATAACTAGATAGACTTATTACATTTGATTTCCTTAAGATATCCCATTTAATAATTGGTGTTTTATTTTGATCCTTTAAATCCCAAATATAACTAGATAGACTTATTACATTTGATTTCCTTAAGATATCCCATTTAATAATTGGTGTTTTATTTTGATCCTTTAAATCCAAATATAACTAGATAGACTTATTACATTTGATTTCCTTAAGATATCCCATTTAATAATTGGTGTTTTATTTTGATCCTTTAAATCCCAAATATAACTAGATAGACTTATTACATTTGATTTCCTTAAGATATCCCATTTAATAATTGGTGTTTTATTTTGATCCTTTAAATCCCAATATAACTAGATAGACTTATTACATTTGATTTCCTTAAGATATCCATTTAATAATTGGTGTTTTATTTTGATCCTTTAAATCCAAATAACTAGATAGACTTATTACATTTGATTTCCTTAAGATATCCCATTTAATAATTGGTGTTTTATTTTGATCCTTTAAATCCAAATATAACTAGATAGACTTATTACATTTGATTTCCTTAAGATATCCCATTTAATAATTGGTGTTTTATTTTGATCCTTTAAATCCCAAATATAACTAGATAGACTTATTACATTTGATTTCCTTAAGATATCCATTTAATAATTGGTGTTTTATTTTGATCCTTTAAATCCAAATATAACTAGATAGACTTATTACATTTGATTTCCTTAAGATATCCCATTTAATAATTGGTGTTTTATTTTGATCCTTTAAATCCAAATATAACTAGATAGACTTATTACATTTGATTTCCTTAAGATATCCCATTTAATAATTGGTGTTTTATTTTGATCCTTTAAATCCCAAATATAACTAGATAGACTTATTACATTTGATTTCCTTAAGATATCCCATTTAATAATTGGTGTTTTATTTTGATCCTTTAAATCCCAAATATAACTAGATAGACTTATTACATTTGATTTCCTTAAGATATCCCATTTAATAATTGGTGTTTTATTTTGATCCTTTAAATCCCAAATATAACTAGATAGACTTATTACATTTGATTTCCTTAAGATATCCCATTTAATAATTGGTGTTTTATTTTGATCCTTTAAATCCCAAATATAACTAGATAGACTTATTACATTTGATTTCCTTAAGATATCCCATTTAATAATTGGTGTTTTATTTTGATCCTTTAAATCCCAATATAACTAGATAGACTTATTACATTTGATTTCCTTAAGATATCCCATTTAATAATTGGTGTTTTATTTTGATCCTTTAAATCCCAAATATAACTAGATAGACTTATTACATTTGATTTCCTTAAGATATCCCATTTAATAATTGGTGTTTTATTTTGATCCTTTAAATCCCAAATATAACTAGATAGACTTATTACATTTGATTTCCTTAAGATATCCCATTTAATAATTGGTGTTTTATTTTGATCCTTTAAATCCCAAATATAACTAGATAGACTTATTACATTTGATTTCTTAAGATATCCCATTTAATAATTGTGTTTTATTTTGATCCTTTAAATCCCAAATATAACTAGATAGACTTATTACATTTGATTTCCTTAAGATATCCCATTTAATAATTGGTGTTTTATTTTGATCCTTTAAATCCCAAATATAACTAGATAGACTTATTACATTTGATTTCCTTAAGATATCCCATTTAATAATTGGTGTTTTATTTTGATCCTTTAAATCCCAAATATAACTAGATAGACTTATTACATTTGATTTCCTTAAGATATCCCATTTAATAATTGGTGTTTTATTTTGATCCTTTAAATCCCAAATATAACTAGATAGACTTATTACATTTGATTTCCTTAAGATATCCCATTTAATAATTGGTGTTTTATTTTGATCCTTTAAATCCCAATTATAACTAGATAGACTTATTACATTTGATTTCCTTAAGATATCCCATTTAATAATTGGTGTTTTATTTTGATCCTTTAAATCCCAAATATAACTAGATAGACTTATTACATTTGATTTCCTTAAGATATCCCATTTAATAATTGGTGTTTTATTTTGATCCTTTAAATCCCAATATAACTAGATAGACTTATTACATTTGATTTCCTTAAGATATCCCATTTAATAATTGGTGTTTTATTTTGATCCTTTAAATCCCAATATAACTAGATAGACTTATTACATTTGATTTCCTTAAGATATCCCATTTAATAATTGGTGTTTTATTTTGATCCTTTAAATCCCAATATAACTAGATAGACTTATTACATTTGATTTCCTTAAGATATCCCATTTAATAATTGGTGTTTTATTTTGATCCTTTAAATCCCAATATAACTAGATAGACTTATTACATTTGATTTCCTTAAGATATCCCATTTAATAATTGGTGTTTTATTTTGATCCTTTAAATCCCAAATATAACTAGATAGACTTATTACATTTGATTTCCTTAAGATATCCCATTTAATAATTGGTGTTTTATTTTGATCCTTTAAATCCAAATATAACTAGATAGACTTATTACATTTGATTTCCTTAAGATATCCCATTTAATAATTGGTGTTTTATTTTGATCCTTTAAATCCCAAATATAACTAGATAGACTTATTACATTTGATTTCCTTAAGATATCCCATTTAATAATTGGTGTTTTATTTTGATCCTTTAAATCCCAAATATAACTAGATAGACTTATTACATTTGATTTCCTTAAGATATCCCATTTAATAATTGGTGTTTTATTTTGATCCTTTAAATCCCAAATATAACTAGATAGACTTATTACATTTGATTTCCTTAAGATATCCCATTTAATAATTGGTGTTTTATTTTGATCCTTTAAATCCCAAATATAACTAGATAGACTTATTACATTTGATTTCCTTAAGATATCCCATTTAATAATTGGTGTTTTATTTTGATCCTTTAAATCCCAAATATAACTAGATAGACTTATTACATTTGATTTCCTTAAGATATCCCATTTAATAATTGGTGTTTTATTTTGATCCTTTAAATCCCAAATATAACTAGATAGACTTATTACATTTGATTTCCTTAAGATATCCCATTTAATAATTGGTGTTTTATTTTGATCCTTTAAATCCCAAATATAACTAGATAGACTTATTACATTTGATTTCCTTAAGATATCCCATTTAATAATTGGTGTTTTATTTTGATCCTTTAAATCCCAAATATAACTAGATAGACTTATTACATTTGATTTCCTTAAGATATCCCATTTAATAATTGGTGTTTTATTTTGATCCTTTAAATCCCAATATAACTAGATAGACTTATTACATTTGATTTCCTTAAGATATCCCATTTAATAATTGGTGTTTTATTTTGATCCTTTAAATCCCAATATAACTAGATAGACTTATTACATTTGATTTCCTTAAGATATCCCATTTAATAATTGGTGTTTTATTTTGATCCTTTAAATCCCAAATATAACTAGATAGACTTATTACATTTGATTTCCTTAAGATATCCCATTTAATAATTGGTGTTTTATTTTGATCCTTTAAATCCCAATATAACTAGATAGACTTATTACATTTGATTTCCTTAAGATATCCCATTTAATAATTGGTGTTTTATTTTGATCCTTTAAATCCCAATATAACTAGATAGACTTATTACATTTGATTTCCTTAAGATATCCATTTAATAATTGGTGTTTTATTTTGATCCTTTAAATCCCAAATATAACTAGATAGACTTATTACATTTGATTTCCTTAAGATATCCCATTTAATAATTGGTGTTTTATTTTGATCCTTTAAATCCCAAATATAACTAGATAGACTTATTACATTTGATTTCCTTAAGATATCCCATTTAATAATTGGTGTTTTATTTTGATCCTTTAAATCCCAATTATAACTAGATAGACTTATTACATTTGATTTCCTTAAGATATCCATTTAATAATTGGTGTTTTATTTTGATCCTTTAAATCCCAATTATAACTAGATAGACTTATTACATTTGATTTCCTTAAGATATCCCATTTAATAATTGGTGTTTTTATTTTGATCCTTTAAATCCCAATTATAACTAGATAGACTTATTACATTTGATTTCCTTAAGATATCCCATTTAATAATTGGTGTTTTATTTTGATCCTTTAAATCCCAAATATAACTAGATAGACTTATTACATTTGATTTCCTTAAGATATCCATTTAATAATTGGTGTTTTATTTTGATCCTTTAAATCCCAATTATAACTAGATAGACTTATTACATTTGATTTCCTTAAGATATCCCATTTAATAATTGGTGTTTTATTTTGATCCTTTAAATCCCAAATTATAACTAGATAGACTTATTACATTTGATTTCCTTAAGATATCCCATTTAATAATTGGTGTTTTATTTTGATCCTTTAAATCCAAATATAACTAGATAGACTTATTACATTTGATTTCCTTAAGATATCCCATTTAATAATTGGTGTTTTATTTTGATCCTTTAAATCCAAATATAACTAGATAGACTTATTACATTTGATTTCCTTAAGATATCCCATTTAATAATTGGTGTTTTATTTTGATCCCCCAAATATAACTAGATAGACTTATTACATTTGATTTCCTTAAGATATCCCATTTAATAATTGGTGTTTTATTTTGATCCTTTAAATCCCTAACTAGATAGACATTTCCTTAAGATATCCCATTTAATAATTGGTGTTTTATTTTGATCCTTTAAATCCCAATTATAACTAGATAGACTTATTACATTTGATTTCCTTAAGATATCCCATTTAATAATTGGTGTTTTATTTTGATCCTTTAAATCCCAATATAACTAGATAGACTTATTACATTTGATTTCCTTAAGATATCCCATTTAATAATTGGTGTTTTATTTTGATCCTTTAAATCCCAAATATAACTAGATAGACTTATTACATTTGATTTCCTTAAGATATCCCATTTAATAATTGGTGTTTTATTTTGATCCTTTAAATCCCAAATATAACTAGATAGACTTATTACATTTGATTTCCTTAAGATATCCCATTTAATAATTGGTGTTTTATTTTGATCCTTTAAATCCCAATATAACTAGATAGACTTATTACATTTGATTTCCTTAAGATATCCCATTTAATAATTGGTGTTTTATTTTGATCCTTTAAATCCCAAATATAACTAGATAGACTTATTACATTTGATTTCCTTAAGATATCCCATTTAATAATTGGTGTTTTATTTTGATCCTTTAAATCCCAATTATAACTAGATAGACTTATTACATTTGATTTCCTTAAGATATCCCATTTAATAATTGGTGTTTTATTTTGATCCTTTAAATCCCAATTATAACTAGATAGACTTATTACATTTGATTTCCTTAAGATATCCCATTTAATAATTGGTGTTTTATTTTGATCCTTTAAATCCCAATTATAACTAGATAGACTTATTACATTTGATTTCCTTAAGATATCCCATTTAATAATTGGTGTTTTATTTTGATCCTTTAAATCCCAAATATAACTAGATAGACTTATTACATTTGATTTCCTTAAGATATCCCATTTAATAATTGGTGTTTTATTTTGATCCTTTAAATCCCAAATATAACTAGATAGACTTATTACATTTGATTTCCTTAAGATATCCCATTTAATAATTGGTGTTTTATTTTGATCCTTTAAATCCCAATTATAACTAGATAGACTTATTACATTTGATTTCCTTAAGATATCCCATTTAATAATTGGTGTTTTATTTTGATCCTTTAAATCCCAATATAACTAGATAGACTTATTACATTTGATTTCCTTAAGATATCCCATTTAATAATTGGTGTTTTATTTTGATCCTTTAAATCCCAATTATAACTAGATAGACTTATTACATTTGATTTCCTTAAGATATCCCATTTAATAATTGGTGTTTTATTTTGATCCTTTAAATCCCAATTATAACTAGATAGACTTATTACATTTGATTTCCTTAAGATATCCCATTTAATAATTGGTGTTTTATTTTGATCCTTTAAATCCCAATTATAACTAGATAGACTTATTACATTTGATTTCCTTAAGATATCCCATTTAATAATTGGTGTTTTATTTTGATCCTTTAAATCCCAAATATAACTAGATAGACTTATTACATTTGATTTCCTTAAGATATCCCATTTAATAATTGGTGTTTTATTTTGATCCTTTAAATCCCAAATATAACTAGATAGACTTATTACATTTGATTTCCTTAAGATATCCCATTTAATAATTGGTGTTTTATTTTGATCCTTTAAATCCCAATATAACTAGATAGACTTATTACATTTGATTTCCTTAAGATATCCCATTTAATAATTGGTGTTTTATTTTGATCCTTTAAATCCCAAATATAACTAGATAGACTTATTACATTTGATTTCCTTAAGATATCCCATTTAATAATTGGTGTTTTATTTTGATCCTTTAAATCCCAATTATAACTAGATAGACTTATTACATTTGATTTCCTTAAGATATCCCATTTAATAATTGGTGTTTTATTTTGATCCTTTAAATCCCAATTATAACTAGATAGACTTATTACATTTGATTTCCTTAAGATATCCCATTTAATAATTGGTGTTTTATTTTGATCCTTTAAATCCCAAATATAACTAGATAGACTTATTACATTTGATTTCCTTAAGATATCCCATTTAATAATTGGTGTTTTATTTTGATCCTTTAAATCCCAATTATAACTAGATAGACTTATTACATTTGATTTCCTTAAGATATCCCATTTAATAATTGGTGTTTTATTTTGATCCTTTAAATCCCAAATATAACTAGATAGACTTATTACATTTGATTTCCTTAAGATATCCATTTAATAATTGGTGTTTTATTTTGATCCTTTAAATCCCAATTATAACTAGATAGACTTATTACATTTGATTTCCTTAAGATATCCCATTTAATAATTGGTGTTTTATTTTGATCCTTTAAATCCCAATTATAACTAGATAGACTTATTACATTTGATTTCCTTAAGATATCCCATTTAATAATTGGTGTTTTATTTTGATCCTTTAAATCCCAATATAACTAGATAGACTTATTACATTTGATTTCCTTAAGATATCCCATTTAATAATTGGTGTTTTATTTTGATCCTTTAAATCCCAAATATAACTAGATAGACTTATTACATTTGATTTCCTTAAGATATCCATTTAATAATTGGTGTTTTATTTTGATCCTTTAAATCCCAATTATAACTAGATAGACTTATTACATTTGATTTCCTTAAGATATCCCATTTAATAATTGGTGTTTTATTTTGATCCTTTAAATCCCAATTATAACTAGATAGACTTATTACATTTGATAAGAGATAGACTTATTACATTTGATTTCCTTAAGATATCCCATTTAATAATTGGTGTTTTATTTTGATCCTTTAAATCCCAATTATAACTAGATAGACTTATTACATTTGATTTCCTTAAGATATCCCATTTAATAATTGGTGTTTTATTTTGATCCTTTAAATCCCAAATATAACTAGATAGACTTATTACATTTGATTTCCTTAAGATATCCCATTTAATAATTGGTGTTTTATTTTGATCCTTTAAATCCCAATTATAACTAGATAGACTTATTACATTTGATTTCCTTAAGATATCCCATTTAATAATTGGTGTTTTATTTTGATCCTTTAAATCCCAATTATAACTAGATAGACTTATTACATTTGATTTCCTTAAGATATCCCATTTAATAATTGGTGTTTTATTTTGATCCTTTAAATCCCAAATATAACTAGATAGACTTATTACATTTGATTTCCTTAAGATATCCATTTAATAATTGGTGTTTTATTTTGATCCTTTAAATCCCAATTATAACTAGATAGACTTATTACATTTGATTTCCTTAAGATATCCCATTTAATAATTGGTGTTTTATTTTGATCCTTTAAATCCCAAATATAACTAGATAGACTTATTACATTTGATTTCCTTAAGATATCCATTTAATAATTGGTGTTTTATTTTGATCCTTTAAATCCAATTATAACTAGATAGACTTATTACATTTGATTTCCTTAAGATATCCATTTAATAATTGGTGTTTTATTTTGATCCTTTAAATCCCAATATAACTAGATAGACTTTGATTTCCTTAAGATATCCCATTTAATAATTGGTGTTTTATTTTGATCCTTTAAATCCCAATTATATATTGATAGAGTTGTTGCATTTCTTAGTTTATTAATCTAAGTAACGCAATATTTCTGTCATTAGAGAAGAGTGTTTATGATTTACAAATCTAGTTTTAATTTCTGAATTTTTCATCCCACATTGAATTTAGGTTTGGTTTTCATTTAGATGTCATTGACGACTGGGAAATAATACCTTTAGTCAAATCAAATTCTGGAAAAAGTTAACTACAAAATAAAAAAGAAAAGAAAGAGAAAAAGGAAAGAGAAAAAGGAACTGGAATAAAAAGAAGAAATAAAAAGAAGAAATAAAAAAAAGTGAAAATGAAAGAAAAAGAAAGAGAAAAAGAAAAGAAAGAGAAAAAGGAAAAGGAATAATGAAAAAAAAATGAAGAAAAAGAAAAAAATGAAGGAATCCATATCAATCAAAGAAAGTGAATGTATAAAGGAAGAAAGAAGAAAAGAAAGTCAATAATTAAAAACGGAAAAAAAGAAAAAAACTACAACTAATATATATATTTACCAACCCCTCTGCACGAGCAGGATGCGACGCAAATAAAATTCTGGAAAAAGTTAAGTACAAAATAATAAAAAATTGGCTAAATCGAAACCAATAAATTAACAAATCAATGGAAAATACGTTTATGTAAGTTCAACTGAGTAATGACTTCAACTCGGTCAAATATATATATTTACCAACCCCTCCGCACTAGCAGTATGCGACACAAGGTCAATTTCTTAAGTGGAATTTAATAGGTTTGAATTCAAATTTTATCTTCTCATAGATTGGTTAAAAAGTCCAGTCTGCCCTGCTATTTACCCATAGCTGGGGGGAGAATTGGATTCATAACTTTCCTAAGGGTATTAGCGATATGTGAAATCCCAACAGCTTCTTCCAGGAATTGAACTCGCGTTGACGAGTCCATTTCCTAGGACTCTAACCATTAGACCATGCGCCTCCATACAATTATATATATATGTGTGTGTGTGTGTGTGTGTGTGTGTGTATATGTGTTTGTGCATGTATGTGGGTGTGTGTATGTGCATATGTGCATGTGTGTGAGTGTGTGAGAACCATTGAATAAATAAGAAGGAATCGTTATTTCAAAATTGCAAGACATTTTCTTTTTCAGTATTTTTGTTTCCATAAATGTAACACCCTGCAATAGTTTTTCCATTGATTTATAGTAAAAATGAAGAAAAAAAAAGAAGGCTTTGAGGCTATTCAATATGGTGGAAAACTTGAACAGAGGCCTTATCATCAAATCTTTGCCCAACAAGAAGTGCAAACCTTGGGAAATTGCTCAGAAAAAGATGTGGAGACAAATGGACTAATGGTCAAATTAGTATTCATGATTGTCACCCACAGCGACAAGCTCACCTGAAATGGTGTATTCAGTAAATGAGCTCTTATTTTGCTGACTCAAGTGTTACAGTTGAGAATTTATGTGGGTATAGAGCATGAAGTTGTTTATAATTTAGCTAAATATGGGTTTGTCACTAAGACAGCATATATATATATACTGGCCAAGTGGTTGGTCGAATTATTAAATCCTGTTCTGAATTTTTATTCAGTTTATTGTGTTCCTCATTCCTTCAGTTTTGTTTCCTCTATTCGTCAACTGCCGTGTTGTAGAGAATCCCAGTTTAGGATTTCCTTTGACGTCACATCTTTATTTACAAATATACCATTAGACGAGACTATTGGTATCTGTGCAGACTTACTGTACCATAGCCATCTGGACACCCCACCCCCCAATTTTTCTGAGAATGTTTTCATTGAGTTGATGGGCTTGGCCACTAAATCTGTGTCCTTCAGCTTAATGACACTATGTACAGGTAGATTGATGGTATCTCGATGGGGAGTCCCCTTGGATCCCTAATGGCTAATGTGTTTGTGGGTTTCCTTGAAAAGATGTTGTTTGATAAGGTCCCCAAACCTTATTACTATGCTGGTTACGTGGATGACACTTTTGCTTGCTTTAGTTCACGTGATGAAGCTCTGAAATTCTTTCAGAGCCTTAATGATCTTCATCCCCTCTGGGGTTTACAATGGAGGAGGAGAAAAATAATAGTCTGCCCTTCCTAGACGTTTTAGTTCAAAAACGTTCCTCGTCCTTTGTGATGAGTATTTACCATAAGCCCACCTTTACTGGCCTCTACTTGAGTTGAGATGCGTTCGACCCCAAATCCAGAAAGGTAAACTTAATTAAATGTTTAACATTTAGAGCTCTTATGATATGTTCTGACTGCAAGATTAAAGATGAATCCAATACAATTAATAAGATCTTTGCCGACAATGGGTATCCCGAGGATCTGACTACGAAGGTGATCAACCAAACCATATCAAATTTTAACAGCAACAAAGAGTTTGGTCCACCTAAATGTCCTGTATATTTGTGATTGCCGTGGATAGAGAAAATAGAATATTGTTGTCTACGAAAAGTTTCACTGAAAATCCAGTTTGAAAATAATAATAGTATTTGGGGACAATTTTAAATTCAGTTTTTAATTGCTTGATAAGTTAGAAATACATTGTAATTTATTTATTTCAATTTTTTTGTACATGACAATTCAAATCCAGTTCTTAACGATGGAAAAGAAACTGAGAATCGAACATTCAAATTCTTCATATTGCAATATGCTTAAACTCCAGATAGTATTTTAAAAACATTGTATTAAAAAGTTTTTTCATTAGTTCTCTAAAAAATTAAAACATTTTTTACCATTAGTATTAATTACAAAACTTGTTTTATCATATTTTTAAATTTACATTTAATATATATATATACAACCCTATGCTGGTGAATATTTTAAAACATTTTCATATTTTTATTTACATTCAAAATCTTTTTTTTTTTTAAATGTAACTGTAAACTTGTGTTTTGAAACAATTAAAATTTTTCTACAATTTTTTGTGCATGACAACAATTTAATTTAAGTGTGTACAATTTAAGAATATGGACAAATATTTGATTTTACGTTAGTCTGAAATAAATACAAAGTATGATTTTACTTCGTAAATCAGCTCTCCAAAGCAAAATATTTTAACACACTGACAAAAGCAGCAGTCAGGCTTCTGCTGATACACCAAGCAGCAGGGGCAGCTTACGATACTTTCCGGGGATCATTTGATTTTTGTTTAATTAATTAATTATATCTCTTAATTCGTAAAAATCAATAACCAAATTTGGTGTGTTTCTTAGTTAGAAGGAAATCAGTATGTATGCAAGATTTCGAATCTGAGTGACCTCCCGTTTTGGAGTTATACGTCGACACGTACATACCAAAATATTCCCTTTATATATATATATATATATATATATATATATATATATATATCAATAAAGGAAGGAAGAACTCAATACAGTAATCCCATAATAAATTTATTTCGACGAAAATTGGGGCCCATATAAATCTAAGTTGATTTAAACCGGCTCCCCAAATTTACGTCTCATCAGATGGGTCTCAATTCACTTATGGACAAGCATATCACAAAAAAAACCCAAAGAGCTGAATATATATAAATTCAAACAAAAACAAAAAAAATAAAAAAATTATATATATTTTTAACAGTGTGGGATTGTAACCATAGAAACAGGAAGTGAATGAAAAAAAGAGATACATCTGGGAGCCGGTTTAAATCAACTTAGATTTATATGGGCCCCAATTTTCGTCGAAATAAATTTATTATGGGATTACTGTATTGAGTTCTTCCTTCCTTTATTGATAAATATTGCTCTGTATATAATCTAAAAGGTTATTTTAGATTGAGCTCTCTTTAGTGATTTATGATTCACTGTATTTATACATACTGGATCATCAATATTAGTACAGTGGATCTTAGAAATCACATATAGAATCATCCCTTACTACCAAGTTTTGGATAAATCTCTTTATATATATATATATATATATATATATATATATATATATATATATAGATAGATAGATAGATAGATAGATAGATTTTTGTTCGTTCTTTTTTATCTACTTTTGCCATTTCGTTCTTTTTTTCATTCTTTTTTTTTCTAATTTTTTTTCTTTCTTTCTTCTTATCTACTTTTTTCTTTCTATTTCTATATATTTTTCCTCTTATTTTCTTCTTTTTTTTCTTCTACTTTCTTTTTTTTTTCTCTCTGTTCTTTGTATCTACATTTTTCTTTCTGTTTATTTTTTTCCATTCTTTTTATCTAACTTTCTTTGTTTCTTTCTGATTTTGTATGTACTTACTTTCTGTCTTTTTTTTATCTACTTTCTTTTTCTTTCTTTCTTTCTGTCTTTTCTTCTCCTTTCCTTTCTCTCTTTCTTTCTTTCTCTCTCTCTCTTTCTTTCCTTCTCCCTTTCTTTCCTTCTCTCTTTCTTTCCTTCTCTCCGGATTTTTATCTTTTTTTCTTTCTTTAATTTTCTCATTCTTACTCTCTTTCATTCTTACTTTCTATCTTTCTGAATTCTTATCCATATTCTTTCTTTTGTCCTTCCTTCATTCTTTTAATCTGCTTGCTTTCTTTCTTTCTATCTTTCATTTTTTCTTTCTTTCTGTGTTTTTATCTTCTTTCTTTCTTTCCTTTTTTCTCAATTTTTCTTTCTTTATTTATTTATTTTTCTTTCTTTTTCTTTCTTTATTTCCTTGTTTTTATCTTGTTTCTTTTTTTAATTCTTTCTTGCTTATTATGTTTCATTCATTTTTCGTTCTTTTTTCTTTCTATGTAAATTCTTACTTTCTTATTGACTTTCATTCTTTTTATTTTCTTTCTTTCATTCTTTCCTTTTAAATCTTTCTTTATTTCTTTCATTCTTTCTTTATGTTTTTTCTGTACAATCTATATTTCTTTTTGTCTTTGTTTCATCCTTTCTATCAGCTTTCTTTCATTCATTTTTTTTCTTTTAGGGGATAGTACTGCCGTCCCTATGTATAGTTTTTTGAAAGAGGACATGGAGTAGAGGGAAAGAATGTGGGCGGAGAAATGAGGTTAGAAAATAATATATAAAAAATAAATGAAGTAATAGTAAGTAAAAATTAGGAGTGATCAACTACCGCGTTAAAAAAAAATAACTGTAACTTATTATTTTTCGTTCTGTCTTTCCCTTCTCTTATTCTTGTTTCTGGCTTTTTATCTTTCTTTCTTTTTTGCATTCTTTTTTTCTTTCTTCTTCCTTTTTCTTTCTTTCTTTCTTTCTTTTTTCTTTCTTTTCTTTCTTCATTTTTTTTCTCATTCATTTTTCTGGATTTTATCTTTCTTTTTTAAAATCTTTTTTTCTTTCTTTTTTTTTCTTTCTTTCTTTCTTTCTTTCTTCATTTCTTTTTCTCATTCATTTTTCTGGATTTTATCTTTCTTTTTAAAAATCTTTTTTTTTTCTTTTTTTTCTTTCTTTCTTTCTTTCTTTCTTTCTTCATTTCTTTTCTCATTCATTTTTCTGGATTTTATCTTTCTTTTTTTAAAAATCTTTTTCTTTCTTTTTTTATCTTCTTTCTTTCTTTCTTTCTTTCTTCATTTCTTTTCTCATTCATTTTTCTGGATTTTATCTTTCTTTTTTTAAAAATCTTTTTTCTTTCTTTTTTTATCTTTCTTTCTTTCTTTCTTTCTTTCTTCATTTCTTTTTCTCATTCATTTTTCTGGATTTTATCTTTCTTTTATCTTTCTTTCTTTTTATCTTTCTTCTTTCTTTTTTATCTTTCTTTCTTTCTTTCTTTCTTTTTTTTCATTTATTTTCTGGATTTTATCTTCTTTTTTATCTTTCTTTTTTATCTTTATATCTTTCTTTCTTTCTTTCTTTCTTCATTTCTTTCTTTCTTCATTTCTTTTCTCATTCATTTTTCTGGATTTTATCTTTCTTTTTATCTTTCTTTCTTTTTTATCTTTTTATCTTTCTTTCTTTCTTATCTTTTTATCTTTCTTTCTTTCTTTCTTTCTTTCTTTCTTTCTTTCTTCATTTCTTTTCTCATTCATTTTTCTGGATTTTATCTTTCTTTTTTTCTTTTTTTTGTTAGTTTCTTTTTTCTTCTTTCTTTCTTTTTTCTTTCTTTCTTTTTTTATCTTTCTTTCTTTCTTTTTTTTCTTTGTTTCTCTTTATCTTTGTTTCTTTTTATCTTTCTTTCTTTTTTGTTAGTTTCTTTTTTTTTTTTTTCGTTCTTTCTTAATTTCTTTTTCTCATTCATTTTTTTTGGTTTTATTCTTTCTTTTTTCTTTCTTTCCTGTTTTTGTTAGCTTCTTTCTATTTTCTTTCTTTCTTTCTTTCTTTTTATCTTTTAATCTTTCTTTCTTTCATTTTCATTCTTTCTTTATTTCTTTTCTCATTCGTTTTTTTTGATTTTATCTTCTTTTTTTCTTTCTTTCTTTCTTTTTTGTTTCTTTCTTTTGTGTTTTCTTTCTTTTCTTTTTTCTTTTTTCATTTATTTTCTGGATTTTATATTCTTTCTTTCTTCTTTCTTTCTTTCATTTATTTTTCTGGATTTATATTCTCTCTTTCTTTCATTTATTTCTGGATTTTATATTCTTTCTTTCTTTCTTTCTTTCTTTCTTCTTTCTTTCTTTCTTTCATTTATTTTTCTGGATTTTATATTCTTTCTTTCTTTCTTTCTTTCATTTATTTTTCTGGATTTTATAATCTTTCTTTCTTTCTTCTTTCTTTCATTTATTTTTCTGGATTTTTCTTTCTTCTTTCTTTCTTTCTTTCTTCTTTCTTTCTTTCTTTCTTTTCATTTATTTTTCTGGATTTTATCTTTTCTTTTTCTTTCTTTCTTTCTTTCTTTCTTTTTCTTTCATTTATTTTTCTGGATTTTATCTTCTTTTTTTCTTTCTTTCTTTCTCTCTTTCTTTCATTTATTTTTCTGGGTTTTATATTCTTTCTTTCTTTCTTTCTTTCTTTCATTCATTTTTCTAGATTTTATATTCTTTCTTTCTTTCTTTCTTTTTTCTTTCTTTCTTTTTGGGGATAGTACGTGCTATCCCTATGTGTAGTGCTTGGAAAGAGGGCGTGGAGTAGAGGGAAAGAATGTAGGCGGAGAAATGAGGTTAGAAAATAATATATAAGTAACGCTAGGTAAATCAAACCAAAGGGGGTGAGCAATTACCGCAGTAAAAAAAATACATTATAGTAAGAGAGAGAGAGAGAGAGAGAGAGAGAGAGAGAGAGAGAGAGAGAGAGAGAGAGAGAGAGAGAGAGAGAGGGGGGTGCTTGAGGAATGGGCATAGGAGTGTAGGGATGGAGAAGGAGGTGGATGGGAAAAAGAAGGGAAAGCAAGGTAGCATTAGTCGACTTGATTGACAAGATGAGAGAAAGAACGAAATAAAAAAAATAAAGAAAATTAAATAAATACATAAATAAATACAGTATGAAAGAAAGAAGATAAAAATTAGAAAGAAAGAAAAAAGAAAGTAGGAAAGAATCAAAGAAATAAAGAAAGAGAGAAAAAATGAATGAATGAAAGAAAGAAAGAAAGAAAGAAAGAAAGAAAAAAGAAAGAAAGGGTGAATGGAAGAAAGATATAGAGAAAGAATGAAAGAAAGAAGACAAAAAGAAAAGAAAAAAAGAAAGAATGAAATAATGAAATAATTTTGTTTGTTTTTTGATGTTGTTGCTGTTGTTAAAACTGTCAGACTTTTCCTTCCTTCTTTCTTTCTTTCTTCTTTCTTTCTTTCTTTCTTTCTTTCTCTATCTATCTATCTATCTATCTATCTCTCAGTTTATTCATATCTATCTATCTCAGCTTATTCATATCTATCTATCTATCTATCTATCTCAGCTTATTCATATCTATCTATCTATCTATCTATTTCAGCTTATTTATATCTATATATCTATCTATGTATCTATATATATATCTACCTCAGCTTATTCATATCTATCTATCTGACAATATATGTTTTGAAATGAAATGAAATTCATTGTGTACATTGGTCAGGTGCACCACAACTTATCAAAGTCTCATATCTAGTACATGGGGGTATCAGGTATAGTGTTGGCAGATTACAGGAAGCATGGAGGCTTTGAAAGATGCAGTGTTTCGGCAGCCTACAACGGATGCAAGCAGTTTATTCCATGCCTCAGAAACTCTGAGCGTGAAAAAATGTTTCTGAAAGTCATGTGAGCTATGCTGTTTTAAAAACTTTGTAGGCATGTCCACATGTGTTAGAAACATGGAGATCAAAAAGGTGCTCAAGATTGCTGTTTGTAACATGGTTAATGTTTTTGACAGATGCCGGAGTTTCAACGAATCCATTTCCAGGGCAGCAAGATGTTCAGAATATGGCAGATGCCTGGTGGCGGGTATTTGTTTGGTTGCACGTCTCTTTACAGTTTCTATGAGGTTAATGTTCTGAGCGAGGTAGGGTGACGCAAATTCCAAGTGTGCGTAGCTTTATACAGCTTTAAATAAATAGCCAGGGAGTGGCTGATAATGGTCTTGCTGAGTGACACCAAGACATCCTCAGCCTTCTTGACAATTTTAGACATGTACTTCATCCAACGTAAATTACTGCTGACAGTAATGCCCAGGTTGCATTCACAAGGAGACTTCTTGATATTAGTGTTGTGGAGGGAGTATGTGTATGTGTATGATGGGTTTTTTCCTCCCAAAATGCATGGTGGTGCATTTGTCCACAGCCAGCTTCAGTTGCCAGTCAGTGATCCATTGCTGCACTGAGTCCAGGTCTGACTGCAAGAAAGATCTGCAGCGTTCAGGATCTGTCTTTTTCATCTCAAGATACAGCTTGATGTCATTGGCATATTCCAGTACTTTGGTATTCCTTATGTTATTAATATACGTAACAAACAAAAGGGGGCCTAGAACAGATCCCTGTGGTACCCCAGATTAAATCTCATATGGTGAGGAGTGTTGCCCAATAACTGTAACTACCTCTCTCCGGTTGAGAATGAAGGACTTCAACCAGTTAAAAAGATCATCCTTCACACCCATTGCAGAGAGTTTTGCCATAAGTCTTTTGTGTGGCACAGAATTGAAGGCCTTAAAGTCAAAGTAGACAATATCTAACCATGAGCCACTATCAACGATCCGGGTGATTTCTTCTAGAAACTCAATAAGTTGATCAAAACAGCTAGAGTTTGTGATAAATCGAAACTGGAAGGGTCGAATAAGACTTTGAGAGTTCAAGAAATTCCAAAGTCTTTCTCTGATACAGGATTCCACCTGGATTCCACCAGCTTGGCAATGCAACTGAAGATTCATTTTTAGGCCGGGTTAGCTCAGTCGGTAGAGCGTTTGGCTAGAAACCACATGGTTCCTAGTTCGATACCGGTCCTCGCCAACTCAGCGTATGAGTAGCACAGGGATCGGTGCGGCAAAGTAAGGAGCTGATGGTAGGTGTGGCGCTCCACCTCAGACGCCAAAACAATCTCCTTGGTCTAGCACTATTGAAAAGGGGATAGACTCCCTGGCTGATACCGACTTTAGGCCGCCCCGACGACTTTACTTACTTTACAGATGTCTTAGAATTTAGAGAAAGATTTCTTTCCAGGTGTTTACTTCCTACTACACTATAAGTAGTTGCATCAAGGGCAAAGTCTTGATGCCTCCAGCAATAGCCAAAGGAACAGAGCAAGTGCTCCAAGCCATAGAGGTAAATCCAGTGAGTAGCACTCTGAGAGTATCAGGCAAGTTTGGCATCTCACAGTGCAGTGTGGTTTATCACCTTGTGTAATCTGATCTATGCAGTAAAGCATTTGGGAACAGATGGTAGTTCTGGTACTCCACCTCATCAACACAATCTCCCTGGTCTAGCACTAGCAAAAAAGGGATAGACTCCCTTACTGTTTGGCTGATACCAACAATAGTCTACTCTGCAGATTTATCACTTTATACATAACTATATGGAGGCGCGTGGGCTAGTGGTTAGAGTTGTGGAAAATGGACTCGTCGATTCGAGTTCAATTCCTAGACGAAGCTGTTGGCATTTCACATAGCACTAATAAACCTTCAGGACATTAAATCTGACAGTTTTACTGAGAGGTCGGCATTCTCCCATGGTAACAACATCACCAATCTGAACATCCCTGAAACAGGGGCTCATGTGCACAGACATGTTTTTATGCCTTTTTTCAAATCTGTTGTAGTAAGGTTGACTGGATGATAGTTGACAGGTGATGTGCAGTCGACCTTTTTGAACAGAGGAATTACACTGGCAGTTTTCCGCCCTGTCGGCTAGGGCGTTAGAATGCACCGACTGCACCTCTGCAGAGGAGTAAGACTCCTCCAATGGGGTCACCTGTTGGCTGTGGGTAGCGACCCGTGATGCTTAAGGATAGAGCCCAGGTGGATGAGCAGTTCATGACATGCAATACTCCACTTTGACCCTATCTTGGGCTAGACGGGTGGTCGGAGAGGCCCCCTCCGATCAATCGGCTGGTCACGTCAAGCCCTAACACCTATGATTTTCCCAACCCTATTGCCCTTATGGCAAGACCCAACCCCTTTTTATCATATGGGTGCTAGAAGGTGGTGGCTGTGGGTCTACATGTCCTGGGAATGACGTTAAACTCTATCTGATGGTGAGGTTCCAGTTTTGGAGGTTTGGGGAATGTGGAGCACCCCATTCATCACCATTGCTCCCTGGTCCACTCTGACCCGGAGTGGTAGTACCTGTTAGGGTCCCATCTATGGGTTAAATAGAAAAATGTATTTATAAAAAAATTGTATTATCCATTAAGAATTGATTTATTTCACAACTTTATCGGCATTAAATGACCCACTGAGGTTGATATGCCGTAAAACAAAACAAACCAAACAAACCAACTGTCAGTTTTCCACTGTTCTGGGGTAGCACCAATGTTCATACAGAATTGAAAAAAGAGAGATCCATTGTGCAGAAGGAAATATCCACCACATTTGAGAAGCAGATACTTCACACCATCAAGACCAGGGAGGATATGTTTGTGTTTACTCTTGAGGTGACGTCGCAGCATTGCACGTGTGAATTCTATAGTGGTTATAGAAGCTGATGTCAGAGGTGGAGGAGATGGTACATTTTGGTCCTTGACAGTGAAAATGTCTGCATAGCATTCAGCAATGAGTTCTGCGCATTCTTTGGGTGTCATTGGTAATCTTGCTTGTATGAGGATTGCAAAGAGGACCAACTGGGGAGTGAGGTCTCTGTTTCGAATGTACATATTTCCAGAACTTCTTACTGTCAGGGCTGGTCACTATGCACTGTTCAATTTCACGTATTACTTCTCTGGGACAAGATCTATAAAGACTTACATGTGCAAAATTTCATCTACCAAAGTTACACTGCATAGCCGAAAAATGTAAGAGAAAATAACCACACAAGAAGATGTGTACTGAAACAGTTGTTGCTGTCCTCAGAGTAAAAATCCAGGTTTTCAAAGTAAAAAGGGGAATAACTTATAGCACTATAGATCATCCATAAACGAAGAAGAACAATCGTTTGTAATGATTTTTAAATATATAAAAATCTCGGGAATTGGTTGTGCAAAATTGTACATTTTTAATCATGCATTTTTAGATAGACTGAATAATTTTTCTTGTTTCCTCACAAAAATATTGTGTTCAACATGCCACCTTATACAGATTCACAATTAAATTCTTAAGTGAATAAAAAGAGGCTATTTTAATCAGAGTAAATACTTTTTTGTATCAATTACATAGAAATATTGGTTATTTCCTATAAGTCCAACATAAACAAAGGGGAACCAATCTTTATTATTTATTTATTTTCCCATTAAACTAACCCTAAACCCTAACCCTAAACCTTAACCCTAACCCCGTCTTCTTTTTTCCTAGTAGATCAATAAATAAATAATTTATCAGTCAAGAGTGGTTCCCCTTTGTTCATGTTGGTTTTATAGGAAATAATCGAAATATTAACAAAATCAAGGAGACTTTATTGTTAATCAAATATTCATAAACTGGAAGAAATAATTTTTGTTAGATTTTTCATTGTAACAACAAATATGTAGGAATATTTTTCATTAACTTCATGTATATCAATAAATTAGGAGAAATAATTTCACGTATATTATTAATAACTGGTGAGTAACCCTCAGCCACTATTGCACAAATGTGATAAAAAGAGTTGGGGTTTTCTTTACCAAAAGATACATTTTTAAAAATACGGTCGGGATATTAATAAAGATGCTTGACACGATCATCCGATTTGAATCCATTCTACTAAAGCAATGTAACCCATATGCATATTCCAATTGAGGCCTTATAAATGTTTTCTCCAGCGACAAGAATCTTATTCAAGAAGTAAATATTTTCATAAAAAAATGAATACAGGGGAAATAACTCTAATAAAGTGTAACTGTGATTATCTCCCTTGGATTTAAATTAAATTTTCAAGTTTAAGTGTCTTCTCCAGCGACAAAAACTTTTCCTTATTCAAGAAGTAAAATGTTTTCATGAAAAAATGAATACAGGGGAAATAACTCTAATAAAGTGTAACTATGATTATTCCCTTGAATTTGAATTACATTTTTAAGTTCAAGTGTTTTCTCCAGCGACAAGAACTTTTCCTTATTCAAGAAGTAAAGTGTTTTCATGAAAATCCATACAGGGAAAATAACTCTAGTAAAGTGTGATTATTTCCCTTGGATTTAAATTAATTTTTAAGACTATCTTCTTAACATTTTGAAATTATTGGATTTGTGTTCATATTTATCTATCTCTATCTACATATCCATTTTAGTCTGTATATATCTATGATTTAGTCTCTCCATATCAATTTTTTATGTACGGATATCTTATATTTCTTTAGATGAAATAAAATCATTGCTACATAATAAAACAAACACAACAAATACCTATGTCCAAATTCTTAAGAAAACCAAGATAGAACTATCTCAGTCAATTCATATCTATTTATATATCAATCTATCTCAGTGTGTTTCTATATATTTATCTATCTCATATCTCTATCTATCTCAGTCGGTTTCTATCTATCTATATATCTATTCTATCTATCTATTATCTATCTATCTATCTCAGTTTGTTTCTATCTATCTATCTATACCTATCTCAATCTGTTTCTATCTATCCATCTATACCTATTTCAATCTGTTTCTATCTATCCATCTATACCTATTTCAATCTGTTTCTATCTATCCATCTATACCTATTTCAATCTGTTTCTATCTATCTATCTATCTATCTATCTATCTCAGTCTGTTTCTATCTATCTATATCTATCTCAATCTGTTTCTATCTTTCTGTCTATATCTATCTCAATCTGTTTCTATCTATCTATCTATCTATATCTATCTCAATCTGTTTCTATCTATCTATCTATCTTAGTCTGTTTCTATCTATCTATCTCAGTTTGTTTCTATCTATCTATATCTATCTCAATCTGTTTCTATCTATCTATCTATCTATTTATCTATCTATCTATCTATCTATCTCAGTCTGTTTCTATCTATCTATCTATCTATCTATCTATCTATCTATCTATCTATCTATCTCAGTCTGTTTCTATCTATCTATCTTAACATGTAAATACTTTGTACTTAGTTGCAAGAATAATGATAGCAAACTTAATCAATATATTGACTCTTAAAACATTGACGTTGCGACTATATAGAAAGTATTCTTAATCGTTTAAAATGACCGTGGAAATAGATTTTTGCATGTATATAATTAGAGAGCATAATTATTAAACTGAATTCGGAATTAAATAACCCAACAAGGGCTGACATACCATGAAGGCCAAACGAAATAATTCCTTCTATTCTCTAACGTTTTCAGATTTAGCTTCTTCCCTCTGTCTGAGTACGAAAGATCTCTTAATTATAGAATAAGTGTTTTCTACAGGAACAGGAATTATCCCCAATTCAGGAAGTAGATTTTCATTAAAAAAACAAAATAATATAAGGGAAATAACTCTAATAAAGTTATACATTAATTATCTCCCTTGGACTGCGATTCATTTTCCAAAGCTGTAATATTACTGTGCATCATAAAGTGCTTTTAGCTCAGTCGGTAGAGTGTTCGGCTAGAAACCGCAAGGTTCTTAGTTCGATAGCGGCCCTCACCAACTCAGCGTATGAATAGCACAGGGATCTGTGCCGTAAAGTAAGGAGCTGATGGTAGGTGTGGCGCTCCACCTCAGATGCAAAAACAATCTTCAAGGTCTAGCGCTAGTGAAAAGGGGATAGACTCCCTCGCTGATTGGCTGATACCGACATTAGGCTGCCCCGACGACTTTACTTTACTTACAGTTATAGGAATTATCCCCAATTCAAGAAGTAGTCAGTCTTTCATTTAAAATTTAAGTAAATAAATAAATAAATATATAAGGGAAATAACTCTAAAAAATTATACGTTGATTATCTCCCTTGGACTGCGATAAATTTTCCAAGTTCATTTTTCTAATGTAATCTGGTTGTAAAATATTTTCCAATGAATTCTTATAATGAAATATTTTCCAATGCATACTTTTAAAATATTTTCTGTATTCCCTGCAGAAGGATAAGACCACCTCTAAAAAAAGATTGAAAATAAACTATAATAAAATAAACTATGAAATAAAATATCTCTTTCTTTTCTAGTTTGGTGAATAGGGCGTGTTAGCTCAGTCGGTAGAGCGTTCGGCTAGAAACCAGAAGGTTTCTTATGAGTAGCACAGGGATCTGTGCGGTAAAGTGAGGAGCTGATAGTAGGTGCGGCGCTCCACCTCAGAGGCAAAACAATCTCCTTGGTCTAGTGCTAGTGAAAAGGGGATAGACTCCCTCGCAGATTAGCTGATACCGACTTTAGGCCGCCCTGACGATTTGTTACCAGCAGAGTCCTGTCCTGTTGGCTGTGTCTGTATAATATGATGTCTGCACCTCTGCAGAGGCCATGTTGGCCATAGGAAGGGGTGACAAGTAATGCCAGAAGACAGGATTGCGGTAGATAAGTGGTTTGTGAACTATGTTTTAACTGGCTCCATGATATGCAACACTCCACTTTGGCCCTTACTAGGGATAGACCGGTGGTCAGAGAGGCCCTATCTGATCAATTAGCTGGTCAGGTCAAATCCTAGCACCTATATGTTTATCCTGACAGTATTCTTCAAATTGCTCTTAAGGCAAACATCCAACCCTTTTTATCATATAATTATTGACTAAGCTTAGCATAGATGTGGCACAAGGCCAGGAGTATGGGGTGCCCAGTGAGAATCAAACTCACTAACAATAGTCTGTGAATCTAGCTTGCTAACCATTGCACCACTTCTGGGGTATTCGCTTGTAGTTTTTAAATAAATCTCTCATGTTATTTTTGTTGTAAAAACGTTGTCTAATAACAGCAAAATCACTACATTCTATTAGAATATGTTTAATATTATAGGGTGTTTGACATGCTCTGCATTCTGGCTGGTTTGCTTGTTTAAGTAAAACCTTAATGTGAGACCTATATGTAATTAGGATATATTTGCACATGTCTAGATGCAATTTTGCATAGGCTTATAGGTGGGAATGTAGAAGCACGTGGTCTAACGGTTAGAGTCATAGGAGATGGACTTGTCGACCTGAGTTCAATTCCTGGGCAAAGCTGTTGGCATTTCACATAGTGCTAATATCCTTGAGAAAGGTATGAATCCAATTCTCCCTCCAGCTATGGGTAAATAGCAGGGTAGACTGGGCTCTTTAACCGTGGCTAGGTAACTGGTCTAGGAGAAGGAAAACTCTGAATTCAAACCTGATAAACTCCGCTTAAGAAATTGACCTTGTGTCATATCCTGCATGTGCAGAGGGGTTGGTAAATATATATAGGTGTGAATGTGTCTATATGTGTGTGTATGACTGATTGATTTAATAGTATGTCAACCCATAAATATTGTTATCTAATAACAGCAAAATCGCCACATACTATTAGAATGGGGTTAACAGTATAGGGTGTTTGATAATCAAGGCATTCTGGCTTGTTTTCTTAGTTATGTAAAAAGGTGCATGTTAGTTGTGTGTTACCTACACATAGTCAGGATATAGTGATCATACTATATAATACATATATTATTATATTTATATTATATATATTATTATATTATTATTATATTATATTATTATTATATTATTATTATATTATTTTCATTTATTATTGTCTTATTTTCTTATTATGTCATTATTATATTATTATATTACTATATTATTATTATTATATTATTATTATAATACATTTATTATTACTAAATTATTATTATAATATAATAATAATAATAATAATTATAATAATAATATAGTCAAAATAATAATATAATAATAATAATTATAATAATAATTTATATTATTATATAAATCATTATCATTATTATTATTACTAGCAAATATATGCACCCTCCGGGTGCAAGTATTTAAGTTTTGATATAATAAAATATCATATTAAATTAGAAAGGCTAATGAAACTGACTAAGAATGCAGATAAAAAGATCTGCAACAGAGGGGGTATAATCGAAAAATAGAACAACTTTGAAACTAACTATTCCATCATTTTCCATTACTTCCCTCTTTCATTGGTAAATTTTCCTAATTTAACTATTTAGTTAAAATAGGAAGTAAAGGATAATATTACAGTTATTTCTTCTTGTAAATAAATTTCTTTTAAGATTTATCCACGAGATTTTTGTTCATATTTCTTAAGATAAAACCAAACAATTAGAAATCAATAATACCAAGTACATATTTATTAAAATAAAATTTTAAATATCAATATGCAAATTAGCCTTCTTGTTCAAACTGTAAACTGCTATTTTGTTGTATATATAAATATAATTGCATGTTATTAGTACGTAGATATGGTCAACAGTATTAATAATGTAAAACAATTTTTATTAATAACTGAAGGTTTAAAAAAATGAAATCATGGAGAATTTGACGTAAATAATTAAGGGAATTGTGACTTGAGTAATAATATAGTTTCGGTTACAGACAGAAAAACATACAATCTCCATTATAATAAGATATTATCATTATATTATATTATTATATTATATTATTATTATTATTATATATTTTCTTATATTATTTTCATTTATCATTGTCTTATTTTCTTATATTATTATTATATCATTATTATTATAATACATTTATTATTACTAAAATTATTATAATATATTATTATTATAATACATATCATAATAGATATTTATTTTACATAGTGATCATATATATATATATATATATGTAATATATCAAGAAAATTGAAAAAACACAGGTTTAAATGGGTTAAGTGGTGAGTTTATTGGCCGACGCTGCAGTGTTTCAATCTATTAAATAGATCATCTTCAGGGCATAAGATAAGAAATTATATATCACAGAAAGATGAGAAAAAGTGAGTGGTAATCCTTCTTATTCAGTCTGTTTAAAAAATTTTCTGAAGTTTGAAAAAAAAAGGAGACGGTTTTGAAATATGACATCAAATATTCTATTTTAAGGTGTGAGTATGTAACGCTGTTAGTGTGTGTATTGAAGGAAAACATTGTGCATTTTTTAGGTATGTGGTTGTGTGTGTGTATAAATTTTTTCTGTAGCGATAAACGACAGGAAGTGAAAGCTCAAGGTTGTGTGTGTGTGTGTGTGTGTGTGTGTGTGTGTGTGCGTGTGTGTGTGTGTGTATATATATATATATATATCATAAAAAAATCTACAGCTCCTTGGAGAAATTGATATTCATTTGGGAGAAATATGAAAACTAGAAGAAAACATAACTAATAGATGAAAAAATTCAAATGTTGGTATCCTCTGAATGTTTGTCACACACACACACACACACAACACACACACACACACACACAGCTATAGGGTTCAAGTGAAATTGGAGTGGTGGAAGGAGGTATTAAATGTAAGAGGTGCTTGTCCAGATAAGTTCAAATAAAGTAACCACCTGAAAGTTTATTCTCTATGTTCTCTCCCAAAAGATTTGGCCCTGATCACAAATTAAAACATGAACAGGAATTTGACTTACTTTGGAAATTTTAAAGGAATTGAAATATTTTGTTAATGTTTTTATAGAAAGGATTTAATTGGAAACTAGAAAACACTTCAAAGCCATCAATTTTAAAGTACAAAAATGCTATAAACAGGTTATAAAGTTTTATAAAGAATAGCTTTTATTTAGGTAGTCTAAATAAGTAAGTAAAGTAAAGTCGTTGGGGTGGCCTAAAGTCGGTATCAGCCAATCAGCGAGGGAGTCTATCCCCTTTTCACTAGTGCTAGACCAAGGAGATTGTTTTTGCGTCTGAGGTGGAGCACCACACCTACCATCAGCTCCTCACGTTACCGCACAGATCCCTGTGCTACTCATACGCTGAGTTGGCGAGGGCCGGTATTGAACTAGGTGTCTTGTGGTTTCTAGCCGAATGCTCTACTGACTGAGCTAACCCGGCCCCAACCTGAAACACCCAAATAAAGTTTTTTTTTCCCCATCAAGTTATATATTTCATATCGTGTTGACCAGGGTTGGCGCTACCATTTTATAATTGGTTTCTATGACCAAGATATTGGTGTGGTCAATTGACCCGTTTATATTTGGTGATGTGACCAACGATTGATCCGGCAAGATTATAATAGAATTTAATGACCTGTGTTTAAATTATCGACAAACTGTTTGCATTTCACTTTGTGCTAATGCTTTTCAGAAAGACATGAACTTATTTCTCTGAATGTTTGAGATGAGGCTTGATGATTAGTATTATCTGCATTATTCGGACTATTGTCCTCATCTTCATTGTTATCTGTACTATTTCTCTGAATGTTTGAGATGAGGCTTGATGATTAGTATTATCTGCATTATTCGGACTATTGTCCTCATCTTCATTGTTATCTGTACTATTTCTCTGAATGTTTGAGATGAGGCTTGATGATTAGTATTATCTGCATTATTCGGACTATTGTCCTCATCTTCATTGTTATCTGTACTATTTCTCTGAATGTTTGAGATGAGGCTTGATGATTAGTATTATCTGCATTATTCGGACTATTGTCCTCATCTTCATTGTTATCTGTACTATTTCTCTGAATGTTTGAGATGAGGCTTGATGATTAGTATTATGCCCTCTGATGTTGAGATCGTATTATCTGCATTATTCGGACTATTGTCCTCATCTTCATTGTTATCTGTACTATTTCTCTGAATGTTTGAGATGAGGCTTGATGATTAGTATTATCTGCATTATTCGGACTATTGTCCTCATCTTCATTGTTATCTGTACTATTTCTCTGAATGTTTGAGATGAGGCTTGATGATTAGTATTATCTGCATTATTCGGACTATTGTCCTCATCTTCATTGTTATCTGTACTATTTCTCTGAATGTTTGAGATGAGGCTTGATGATTAGTATTATCTGCATTATTCGGACTATTGTCCTCATCTTCATTGTTATCTGTACTATTTCTCTGAATGTTTGAGATGAGGCTTGATGATTAGTATTATCTGCATTATTCGGACTATTGTCCTCATCTTCATTGTTATCTGTACTATTTCTCTGAATGTTTGAGATGAGGCTTGATGATTAGTATTATCTGCGTTATTCGGACTATTGTCCTCATCTTCATTGTTATCTGTACTATTTCTCTGAATGTTTGAGATGAGGCTTGATGATTAGTATTATCTGCGTTATTCGGACTATTGTCCTCATCTTCATTGTTATCTGTACTATTTCTCTGAATGTTTGAGATGAGGCTTGATGATTAGTATTATCTGCATTATTCGGACTATTGTCCTCATCTTCATTGTTATCTGTACTATTTCTCTGAATGTTTGAGATGAGGCTTGATGATTAGTATTATCTGCGTTATTCGGACTATTGTCCTCATCTTCATTGTTATCTGTACTATTTCTCTGAATGTTTGAGATGAGGCTTGATGATTAGTATTATCTGCGTTATTCGGACTATTGTCCTCATCTTCATTGTTATCTGTACTATTTCTCTGAATGTTTGAGATGAGGCTTGATGATTAGTATTATCTGCATTATTCGGACTATTGTCCTCATCTTCATTGTTATCTGTACTATTTCTCTGAATGTTTGAGATGAGGCTTGATGATTAGTATTATCTGCGTTATTCGGACTATTGTCCTCATCTTCATTGTTATCTGTACTATTTCTCTGAATGTTTGAGATGAGGCTTGATGATTAGTATTATCTGCGTTATTCGGACTATTGTCCTCATCTTCATTGTTATCTGTACTATTTCTCTGAATGTTTGAGATGAGGCTTGATGATTAGTATTATCTGCGTTATTCGGACTATTGTCCTCATCTTCATTGTTATCTGTACTATTTCTCTGAATGTTTGAGATGAGGCTTGATGATTAGTATTATCTGCGTTATTCGGACTATTGTCCTCATCTTCATTGTTATCTGTACTATTTCTCTGAATGTTTGAGATGAGGCTTGATGATTAGTATTATCTGCATTATTCGGACTATTGTCCTCATCTTCATTGTTATCTGTACTATTTCTCTGAATGTTTGAGATGAGGCTTGATGATTAGTATTATCTGCGTTATTCGGACTATTGTCCTCATCTTCATTGTTATCTGTACTATTTCTCTGAATGTTTGAGATGAGGCTTGATGATTAGTATTATCTGCATTATTCGGACTATTGTCCTCATCTTCATTGTTATCTGTACTATTTCTCTGAATGTTTGAGATGAGGCTTGATGATTAGTATTATCTGCGTTATTCGGACTATTGTCCTCATCTTCATTGTTATCTGTACTATTTCTCTGAATGTTTGAGATGAGGCTTGATGATTAGTATTATCTGCATTATTCGGACTATTGTCCTCATCTTCATTGTTATCTGTACTATTTCTCTGAATGTTTGAGATGAGGCTTGATGATTAGTATTATCTGCATTATTCGGACTATTGTCCTCATCTTCATTGTTATCTGTACTATTTCTCTGAATGTTTGAGATGAGGCTTGATGATTAGTATTATCTGCATTATTCGGACTATTGTCCTCATCTTCATTGTTATCTGTACTATTTCTCTGAATGTTTGAGATGAGGCTTGATGATTAGTATTATCTGCATTATTCGGACTATTGTCCTCATCTTCATTGTTATCTGTACTATTTCTCTGAATGTTTGAGATGAGGCTTGATGATTAGTATTATCTGCGTTATTCGGACTATTGTCCTCATCTTCATTGTTATCTGTACTATTTCTCTGAATGTTTGAGATGAGGCTTGATGATTAGTATTATCTGCATTATTCGGACTATTGTCCTCATCTTCATTGTTATCTGTACTATTTCTCTGAATGTTTGAGATGAGGCTTGATGATTAGTATTATCTGCATTATTCGGACTATTGTCCTCATCTTCATTGTTATCTGTACTATTTCTCTGAATGTTTGAGATGAGGCTTGATGATTAGTATTATCTGCATTATTCGGACTATTGTCCTCATCTTCATTGTTATCTGTACTATTTCTCTGAATGTTTGAGATGAGGCTTGATGATTAGTATTATCTGCGTTATTCGGACTATTGTCCTCATCTTCATTGTTATCTGTACTATTTCTCTGAATGTTTGAGATGAGGCTTGATGATTAGTATTATCTGCGTTATTCGGACTATTGTCCTCATCTTCATTGTTATCTGTACTATTTCTCTGAATGTTTGAGATGAGGCTTGATGATTAGTATTATCTGCATTATTCGGACTATTGTCCTCATCTTCATTGTTATCTGTACTATTTCTCTGAATGTTTGAGATGAGGCTTGATGATTAGTATTATCTGCATTATTCGGACTATTGTCCTCATCTTCATTGTTATCTGTACTATTTCTCTGAATGTTTGAGATGAGGCTTGATGATTAGTATTATCTGCGTTATTCGGACTATTGTCCTCATCTTCATTGTTATCTGTACTATTTCTCTGAATGTTTGAGATGAGGCTTGATGATTAGTATTATCTGCATTATTCGGACTATTGTCCTCATCTTCATTGTTATCTGTACTATTTCTCTGAATGTTTGAGATGAGGCTTGATGATTAGTATTATCTGCATTATTCGGACTATTGTCCTCATCTTCATTGTTATCTGTACTATTTCTCTGAATGTTTGAGATGAGGCTTGATGATTAGTATTATCTGCATTATTCGGACTATTGTCCTCATCTTCATTGTTATCTGTACTATTTCTCTGAATGTTTGAGATGAGGCTTGATGATTAGTATTATCTGCGTTATTCGGACTATTGTCCTCATCTTCATTGTTATCTGTACTATTTCTCTGAATGTTTGAGATGAGGCTTGATGATTAGTATTATCTGCGTTATTCGGACTATTGTCCTCATCTTCATTGTTATCTGTACTATTTCTCTGAATGTTTGAGATGAGGCTTGATGATTAGTATTATCTGCATTATTCGGACTATTGTCCTCATCTTCATTGTTATCTGTACTATTTCTCTGAATGTTTGAGATGAGGCTTGATGATTAGTATTATCTGCGTTATTCGGACTATTGTCCTCATCTTCATTGTTATCTGTACTATTTCTCTGAATGTTTGAGATGAGGCTTGATGATTAGTATTATCTGCGTTATTCGGACTATTGTCCTCATCTTCATTGTTATCTGTACTATTTCTCTGAATGTTTGAGATGAGGCTTGATGATTAGTATTATCTGCGTTATTCGGACTATTGTCCTCATCTTCATTGTTATCTGTACTATTTCTCTGAATGTTTGAGATGAGGCTTGATGATTAGTATTATCTGCGTTATTCGGACTATTGTCCTCATCTTCATTGTTATCTGTACTATTTCTCTGAATGTTTGAGATGAGGCTTGATGATTAGTATTATCTGCGTTATTCGGACTATTGTCCTCATCTTCATTGTTATCTGTACTATTTCTCTGAATGTTTGAGATGAGGCTTGATGATTAGTATTATCTGCGTTATTCGGACTATTGTCCTCATCTTCATTGTTATCTGTACTATTTCTCTGAATGTTTGAGATGAGGCTTGATGATTAGTATTATCTGCGTTATTCGGACTATTGTCCTCATCTTCATTGTTATCTGTACTATTTCTCTGAATGTTTGAGATGAGGCTTGATGATTAGTATTATCTGCGTTATTCGGACTATTGTCCTCATCTTCATTGTTATCTGTACTATTTCTCTGAATGTTTGAGATGAGGCTTGATGATTAGTATTATCTGCGTTATTCGGACTATTGTCCTCATCTTCATTGTTATCTGTACTATTTTCTGAATGTTTGAGATGAGGCTTGATGATTAGTATTATCTGCGTTATTCGGACTATTGTCCTCATCTTCATTGTTATCTGTACTATTTCTCTGAATGTTTGAGATGAGGCTTGATGATTAGTATTATCTGCGTTATTCGGACTATTGTCCTCATCTTCATTGTTATCTGTACTATTTCTCTGAATGTTTGAGATGAGGCTTGATGATTAGTATTATCTGCGTTATTCGGACTATTGTCCTCATCTTCATTGTTATCTGTACTATTTCTCTGAATGTTTGAGATGAGGCTTGATGATTAGTATTATCTGCATTATTCGGACTATTGTCCTCATCTTCATTGTTATCTGTACTATTTCTCTGAATGTTTGAGATGAGGCTTGATGATTAGTATTATCTGCATTATTCGGACTATTGTCCTCATCTTCATTGTTATCTGTACTATTTCTCTGAATGTTTGAGATGAGGCTTGATGATTAGTATTATCTGCATTATTCGGACTATTGTCCTCATCTTCATTGTTATCTTGTACTTTGTACTATTTCTCTGAATGTTTGAGATGAGGCTTGATGATTAGTATTATCTGCATTATTCGGACTATTGTCCTCATCTTCATTGTTATCTGTACTATTCTCTGAATGTTTGAGATGAGGCTTGATGATTAGTATTATCTGCATTATTCGGACTATTGTCCTCATCTTCATTGTTATCTGTACTATTTCTCTGAATGTTTGAGATGAGGCTTGATGATTAGTATTATCTGCATTATTCGGACTATTGTCCTCATCTTCATTGTTATCTGTACTATTTCTCTGAATGTTTGAGATGAGGCTTGATAATTAGTATTATCTGCATTATCGGACTATTGTCCTCATCTTCATTGTTATCTGTACTATTTCTCTGAATGTTTGGAGATGAGGCTTGATGATTAGTATTATCTGCATTATTCGGACTATTGTCCTCATCTTCATTGTTATTGTACTATTTCTCTGAATGTTTGAGATGAGGCTTGTGATTAGTATTATCTGCATTATTCGGACTATTGTCCTCATCTTCATTGTTATCTGTACTATTTCTCTGAATTGTTGATGAAGGCTTGATGATTAGTATTATCTGCATTATTCGGACTATTGTCCTCATCTTCATTGTTATCTGTACTATTTCTCTGAATGTTTGAGATGAGGCTTGATGATTAGTATTATCTGCATTATTCGGACTATTGTCCTCATCTTCATTGTTATCTGTACTATTTCTCTGAATGTTTGAGATGAGGCTTGATGATTAGTATTATCTGCATTATTCGGACTATTGTCCTCATCTTCATTGTTATCTGTACTATTTCTCTGAATGTTTGAGATGAGGCTTGATGATTAGTATTATCTGCATTATTCGGACTATTGTCCTCATCTTCATTGTTATCTGTACTATTTCTCTGAATGTTTGAGATGAGGCTTGATGATTAGTATTATCTGCTTATTCGGACTATTGTCCTCATCTTCATTGTTATCTGTACTATTTCTCTGAATGTTGAGATGAGGCTTGATGATTAGTATTATCTGCATTATTCGGACTATTGTCCTCATCTTCATTGTTATCTGTACTATTTCTCTGAATGTTTGAGATGAGGCTTGATGATTAGTATTATCTGCATTATTCGGACTATTGTCCTCATCTTCATTGTTATCTGTACTATTTCTCTGAATGTTTGAGATGAGGCTTGATGATTAGTATTATCTGCATTATTCGGACTATTGTCTCATCTTCATTGTTATCTGTACTATTTCTCTGAATGTTTGAGATGAGGCTTGATGATTAGTATTATCTGCATTATTCGGACTATTGTCCTCATCTTCATTGTTATCTGTACTATTTCTCTGAATGTTTGAGATGAGGCTTGATGATAGTTAATTACTGCATTATTCGGACTATTGTCCTCATCTTCATTGTTATCTGTACTATTTCTCTGAATGTTTGAGATGAGGCTTGATGATTAGTATATATCTGCATTATTTCGGACTATTGTCCTCATCTTCATTGTTATCTGTACTATTTCTCTGAATGTTTGAGATGAGGCTTGATGATTAGTATTATCTGCATTATTCGGACTATTGTCCTCATCTTCATTGTTATCTGTACTATTTCTCTGAATGTTTGAGATGAGGCTTGATGATTAGTATTATCTGCATTATTCGGACTATTGTCCTCATCTTCATTGTTACTGTACTATTTCTCTGAATGTTTGAGATGGAGCTTGATGATTAGTATTATCTGCATTATTCGGACTATTTCCTCATCTTCATTGTTATCTGTACTATTTCTCTGAATGTTTGAGATGAGGCTTGATGATTAGTATTATCTGCATTATTCGGACTATTGTCCTCATCTTCATTGTTATCTGTACTATTTCTCTGAATGTTTGAGATGAGGCTTGAGATTAGTATTATCTGCATTATTCGGACTATTGTCCTCATCTTCATTGTTATCTGTACTATTTCTCTGAATGTTTGAGATGAGGCTTGATGATTAGTATTATCTGCATTATTCGGACTATTGTCCATCTTCATTTTATCTGTACTATTTCTCTGAATGTTTGAGATGAGGCTTGATGATTTAGTATTATCTGCATTATTCGGACATATTGTCCTCATCTTCATTGTTATCTGTACTATTTCTCTGAATGTTTGAGATGAGGCTTGATGATTAGTATTATCTGCATTATTCGGACTATTGTCCTCATCTTTATGTTATCTGTACTATTTCTCTGAATGTTTGAGATGAGGCTTGATGATTATAGATATCTGCATTATTCGACATTGTCCTCATCTTCATTGTTATCTGTACTATTTCTTTGAATGTTTGAGATGAGGCTTGATGATTAGTATTATCTGATATTCGGGACTATTGTCCTCATCTTCATTGTTATCTGTACTATTTCTCTGAATGTTTGAGATGAGGCTTGATGATTAGTATTATCTGCATTATTCGGACTATTGTCCTCATCTTCATTGTTATCTGTATATTTTCTCTGAATGTTTGAGATGAGGCTTGATGATTAGTATTATCTGCATTATTCGGACTATTGTCCTCATCTTCATTGTTATCTGTACTATTTCTCTGAATGTTTGAGATGAGGCTTGATGATTAGTATTATCTGCATTATTCGGACACTTGTCCTCATCTTTCATTGTTATCTGTACTATTTCTCTGAATGTTTGAGATGAGGCTTGATGATTAGTATATACTGCATTATTCGGACTATTGTCTCATCTTCATTGTTATCTTGTACTATTTCTCTGAATGTTTGAGATGAGGCTTGATGATTAGTATTACTGCATTATTCGGACTATTGTCCTCATCTTTCATTGTTATCTGTACTATTTCTCTGAATGTTTGAGATGAGGCTTGATGAATTAGTATTATCTGCATTATTCGGACTATTGTCCTCATCTTCATTGTTATCTGTACTATTTCTTGAATGTTTGAGATGAGCTTGATGATTAGTATTATCTGCATTACTAGTGGATTAGGCAGTGGTTAAAAACAGTTCTAAGTGACAGTTATCTCTGGTACCCGAGTTCAATCCTGAGTGAAACAGTTAGAAAAATAATTAATTAACAAACTCCTACCCCAGTATGGTTAGCGGAATGAGAACAGGTATACCCCCATGGAAAATAAAGGTTAGGTTCAAAGTCTGTGATGGCTCCCGAATACGACAAGAAAGTTCCCGATTCAAAAAGAAGGTTCCTGAGTCCGACAAGAAATACCTGAAGAAGACCGGAGGGTATATTGAACAATGAAGATGGGACAATAGTCGAATAACGCAGATAATCCTAATGAACTTATTTGTTCTCCCACCTCCAAAGCTATGGGTAATAGTTGGCCAGGCTTGGGTTCTTTAGCGTTGGTAAGGCAACCAACTAAAAGTAGGAAAATTCTAATTAAAACTCTGTTAAAAAAAAATGACCTTCGTCTCACATACTTTTTATAAAAAGGTTTCACTCTAAAAAAGGCAAAAAAGCAGAAATATTCAACAGAAACATTAAAGATGTGGACACAGATGATCTAGTGCTTTATGGATCTTGGCCTTTATGAAAATGGTGTTCGTGTGCTTTAAGTTAGATAGAAATCATCTCCCTACCGGATGGCAAGCTCTGAAATTGGTATATCAGTTCACATACCTAGTAGTAATATCTCATCTACAGAAAGAGATGCCAATATATGCATAAGAAAGACATAGCTGCCGTGATAGATTAGAATCATACTGAAATCTGATCCCTATTTAAGATAAAACAAAAAATTCTCTCCACTGTGTCAATGGTACTACTGTATGGCTGCACCACTTGGACTTTAATGAAACACTTAGAGAAAAAGCTCAAATGGAAACTACACAAGGATGCTGGCATGCTGTCTTGAATAAATCTTGGAAGCAGAACCCCGCAAAAAAGGCTGTGTCAGTACTACTGTATGGCTCGCACCACTTGGACTTTAATGAAACACTTAGAGAAAAAAGCTCAATGGACTACACAAGGATGCTGCATGCTGTCTTGAAACAAATCTTGGAAGCAGAACCCCACAAAAAAGGCTGTGTCAGTACTACTGTATGGCTGCACCACTTGGACTTTAATGAAACACTTAGAGAAAAAAAAGCTCAATGGAAACTACACAAGGATGCTGCATGCTGTCTTGAACAAATCTTGGAAGCATTAACCCCCAAAAAAAGGCTGTGTCAGTACTACTGTATGGCTGCACTACTTGGACTTTAATGAACACTTAGAGAAAAAAAGCTCAATGGAAAACTACACAAGGATGCTGCATGCTGTCTTGAACAAATCTTGGAAGCAGAACCCCACAAAAAGGCTGTGTCAGTACTACTGTATGGCTGCACCACTTGGACTTTAATGAAACACTTAGAGAAAAAAGCTCAATGAAACTACACAAGGATGCTGCAAGCTGTCTTGAACAAATCTTGGAAGCAGAACCCCACAAAAAGGCTGTGTCAGTACTACTGTATGGCTGCACCACTTGGACTTTAATGAAACACTTAGAGAAAAAAAGCTCAATGGAAACTACACAAGGATGCTGCATGCTGTCTTGAACAAATCTTGGAAGCTAACCCCACAAAAGGCTGTGTCAGTACTACTGTATGGCTGCACCACTTGGACTTTAATGAAACACTTAGAGAAAAAGCTCAATGGAAACTACACAAGGATGCTGCATGCTGTCTTGAACAAATCTTGGAAGCAGAACCCACAAAAAAGGCTGTGTCAGTACTACTGTATGGCTGCACCACTTGGACTTTATGAAACACTTAGAGAAAAAAAGCTCAATGGAAACTACACAAGGATGCTGCATGCTGTCTTGAATAAATCTTGGAAGCAGAACCCACAAAAAAGGCTGTGTCAGTACTACTGTATGGCTGCACCACTTTGGACTTTAATGAAACACTTAGAAGAAAAAAGCTCAATGGAAACTACACAAGGATGCTGCATGCTGTCTTGAACAAATCTTGGAGCAGAACCCCACAAAAAAGCGCTGTGTCAGTACTACTGTATGGCTGCCACTTGGACTTTAATGAAACACTTAGAGAAAAAAAGCTCAATGGAAACTACACAAGGATGCTGCATGCTGTCTTGAACAAATCTTGGAAGCAGAACCCCACAAAAAGGCTGTGTCAGTACTACTGTATGGCTGCACCACTTGGACTTAATGAAACACTTAGAGAAAAAAAGCTCAATGGAAACTACACAAGGATGCTGCATGCTGTCTTGAACAAATCTTGGAAGCAGAACCCCACAAAAAAGGCTGTGTCAGTACTACTGTATGGCTGCACCACTTGGACTTTAATGAAACACTTAGAGAAAAAAAAGCTCAATGGAAACTACACAAGGATGCTGCATGCTGTCTTGAATAAATCTTGGAAGCAGAACCCCAAAAAAGGCTGTGTCAGTACTACTGTATGGCTGCACCACTTGGACTTTAATGAAACACTTAGAGAAAAAAGCTCAATGGAAACTACACAAGGATGCTGCATGCTGTCTTGAACAAATCTTGGAAGCAGAACCCCACAAAAAAGGCTGTGTCAGTACTTACTGTATGGCTGCACCACTTGGACTTTAATGAAACACTTAGAGAAAAAAGCTCAATGGAAACTACACAAGGATGCTGCATGCTGTCTTGAACAAATCTTGGAAGCAGAACCCCACAAAAAAGGCTGTGTCAGTACTACTGTATGGCTGCACCACTTGGCTTTAATGAAACACTTAGAGAAAAAAGCTCAATGGAAACTACACAAGGATGCTGCATGCTGTCTTGAACAAATTCTTTGGAAGCAGAACCCCACAAAAAGGCTGTGTCAGTACTACTGTATGGCTGCACCACTTGGACTTTAATGAAAACACTTAGAGAAAAAAGCTCAATGGAAACTACACAGAGGATGCTGCATGCTGTCTTGAACAAATCTTGGAAGCAGAACCCCACAAAAAAGGCTGTGTCAGTACTACTGTATGGCTGCACCACTTGGACTTTAATGAAACACTTAGAGAAAAAAAGCTCAATGGAAACTACACAAGGATGCTGCATGCTGTCTTGAACAAATCTTGGAAGCAGAACCCACAAAAAAGGCTGTGTCAGTACTACTGTATGGCTGCACCACTTGGACTTTAATGAAACACTTAGAGAAAAAAAGCTCAATGGAAACTACACAAGGATGCTGCATGCTGTCTTGAACAAATCTTGGAAGCAGAACCCCACAAAAAGGCTGTGTCAGTACTACTGTATGGCTGCACCACTTGGACTTTAATGAAACACTTAGAGAAAAAAGCTCAATGGAAACTACACAAGGATGCTGCATGCTGTCTTGAACAAATCTTGGAAGCAGAACCCCACAAAAAAGGCTGTGTCAGTACTACTGTATGGCTGCACCACTTGGACTTTAATGAAACACTTAGAGAAAAAAGCTCAATGGAAACTACACAAGGATGCTGCATGCTGTCTTGAACAAATCTTGGAAGCAGAACCCCACAGGCTGTGTCAGTACTACTGTATGGCTGCACCACTTGGACTTTAATGAAACACTTAGAGAAAAAAAGCTCAATGGAAACTACAAACAAGGATGCTCGCATGCTGTCTTGGAAGCAGAACCCCACAAAAAAGCAGCTATACAGCCACTTACATTCTATCATACAAACACATTCTCTAAAATTGTCAAGAAGGCGAGGGTGTCCTGGCATTGCCCAGCAAGACCTTTTTTTCTCTAAGTGTTTCACTTAAAGTCCAAGTGGTGCAGCCATACAGTATACTGACACAGCCTTTTTTGTGGGGGTTCTGCTTCCAGATTTGTTCAAGACAGCATGCAGCATCTTGTGTAGTTTCCTTGAGCTTTTTTCTCTAAGTGTTTATTAAAGTCCAAGTGGTGCAGCCATACAGTAGTTACTGACACAGCCTTTTTTGTGGGTTCTGCTTTCCAAGATTTTGTTCAAGACAGCATGCAGCATCTTGTTGTAGTTTCCATTGAGCTTTTCTTCTCTTAAAGTGTTTCAATAAAGTCCAAAGTGGTGCACCATAAGTATACTGCCAGCCTTTTTTGTGGGGTTCTGCTCAAGATGGGTTCAAGACAGCTGCAGATCGCTTGTGTAGTTTCAATTGAGCTTTTTTTCTTAAGTGTTTCATTAAGTCGCTAAGTGGTGGCAGCCATACAAGTCGTACTGACACAGCTTTTTTTTGGGTTCTGCTTTCCAAAGTTTGTTCAAGACAGCAATGGCAGCATCCTTGTGTAGTTTCCTTGGCCTTTTTTCTCTAAGTGTTTCCATTAAGTCCAAGTGGTGCAAGCCATAAGTAAGTACTGACACGCCCTGTTTTGTGGGGTTCTGCTTCCAAGACTTTGTTTCCAGACAGCATCAGCATCCTTGTGTAGTTTCCATTGAGCTTTTTTCTCTAAGTGTTTCATTAAAGTCGCCAAGTGGTGCAGCCATCACAGTATACTGACACAGCCCTTTTTTNAAGAGAGAGAATAAAAAAGCTCATGGAAACTACACAAGGATGCTGCATGCTGTCTTGAACAAATCTTGGAAGCAGAACCCCACAAAAAAGGCTGTGTCAGTACTACTGTATGGCTGCACCACTTGGACTTTAATGAAACACTTAGAGAAAAAAAGCTCAATGGAAACTACACAAGGATGCTGCATGCTGTCTTGAACAAATCTTGGAAGCAGAACCCCACAAAAAAGGCTGTGTCAGTACTACTGTATGGCTGCACCACTTGGACTTTAATGAAACACTTAGAGAAAAAAAGCTCAATGGAAACTACACAAGGATGCTGCATGCTGTCTTGAACAAATCTTGGAAGCAGAACCCCACAAAAAAGGCTGTGTCAGTACTACTGTATGGCTGCACCACTTGGACTTTAATGAAACACTTAGAGAAAAAAAGCTCAATGGAAACTACACAAGGATGCTGCATGCTGTCTTGAACAAATCTTGGAAGCAGAACCCCACAAAAAGGCTGTGTCAGTACTACTGTATGGCTGCACCACTTGGACTTTAATGAAACACTTAGAGAAAAAAGCTCAATGGAAACTACACAAGGATGCTGCATGCTGTCTTGAACAAATCTTGGAAGCAGAACCCCACAAAAAGGCTGTGTCAGTACTACTGTATGGCTGCACCACTTGGACTTTAATGAAACACTTAGAGAAAAAAAGCTCAATGGAAACTACACAAGGATGCTGCATGCTGTCTTGAACAAATCTTGGAAGCAGAACCCCACAAAAAAGGCTGTGTCAGTACTACTGTATGGCTGCACCACTTGGACTTTAATGAAACACTTAGAGAAAAAAGCTCAATGGAAACTACACAAGGATGCTGCATGCTGTCTTGAACAAATCTTGGAAGCAGAACCCCACAAAAAAGGCTGTGTCAGTACTACTGTATGGCTGCACCACTTGGACTTTAATGAAACACTTAGAGAAAAAAAGCTCAATGGAAACTACACAAGGATGCTGCATGCTGTCTTGAACAAATCTTGGAAGCAGAACCCCACAAAAAAGGCTGTGTCAGTACTACTGTATGGCTGCACCACTTGGACTTTAATGAAACACTTAGAGAAAAAAGCTCAATGGAAACTACACAAGGATGCTGCATGCTGTCTTGAACAAATCTTGGAAGCAGAACCCCACAAAAAGGCTGTGTCAGTACTACTGTATGGCTGCACCACTTGGACTTTAATGAAACACTTAGAGAAAAAAAGCTCAATGGAAACTACACAAGGATGCTGCATGCTGTCTTGAACAAATCTTGGAAGCAGAACCCCACAAAAAAGGCTGTGTCAGTACTACTGTATGGGCTGCACCACTTGGACTTTAATGAAACACTTAGAGAAAAAAAGCTCAATGGAAACTACACAAGGATGCTGCATGCTGTCTTGAACAAATCTTGGAAGCAGAACCCCACAAAAAAGGCTGTGTCAGTACTACTGTATGGCTGCACCACTTGGACTTTAATGAAACACTTAGAGAAAAAAAGCTCAATGGAAACTACACAAGGATGCTGCATGCTGTCTTGAACAAATCTTGGAAGCAGAACCCCACAAAAAAAAGCAGCTATACGGCCACTTACATTCTATCATACAAACACATCTCTAAAATTGTCAAGAAGGCCGAGGGTGTCCTGGCATTGCCCAACAAGACCTTTGTCAACCGCAGACCGGCTATCTATTTAAAGCTGTACAAAGCTATGGAGCGACCACACTTGGAATTTACATCACCAGTCTGGAACCCCTATCTCGCTCAGAACATTAACCTCCTAGAAACTGTACAGAGATGTACAACCAAACGAATACCCTCCATCAGGCATTTGCCATATTCTGAATGTCTTGCCCTGGGAATAGATCCGGCGCCCGGCAACTGACCTGGTAAATGCTCATAAGGTCATTAATCATCTTAACAACAGCAATCTTGAGCACCTTTTTGATCTCCAGGTTTTTAACACATGTGGTCATGCCTACAAAGTCAGAAAACAGCATAGCTCACATGACTTTCAGAAACATTTTTTCACACTCAGAGTTGCTGAGGCATGGAATAAGCTGCCTGCCAACACTATACCTGATACCCCCATCCACACACATATGCACCCATGTGCACACATACATGTATATTATTACTGTATTAACTGTCCTGTATGATGTTCCTGACACTAATACATTATTCTATGTACTATACATGAGACTTTGGTGAGTTGTGGTGCACCTGAGCACTGTACACAATAAATTTCATTATTATTTTAAGTAAGGCAAAAAAAGACATACTGACCATTTCTGAGGGAGAAGTAAGGATGAACTCATGTTACGTCTTCCTGTGGACACCTACACATGGACTTACCAGTGGGCCAGCCAGCAAAATCTTTCATTGATCAGCTCGGTATGGATACTGGATGCAGTGAAGAGGACATGCCAAAAGCGATGATTGATAGAGATGGGTGACAAGAGTGTCATGGAAATATATGCTGTTGACATGATGATGATGATGATGATGATACTAGACTAAAACTATTGAGAGAGAGAGAGAGAGGGGGGGAAATATTCGGATAGATAGGAGAATTTTAGGATGGATTATATATATATAGAGAGAGATAGATAGGAAAATATTAGCATCTGGATCTCTCTGGTGATTGTAAAATATATAAACAAATGTATGTATTTAATAATTTAAACCCCCCCCCTCTTACGGCAGCTGTCAAATAGCTGAAAAGGTTAATGAATTGGGCCGACAAAAAGTCAGTCGGATTTCGCTCCAGGTCAGAGTAGTTGTGTCTAGCTACACAGGCGTGAAACACTGAAACACAGTGTCTGTGGATGTGTATTTAATAGTTTAAAAACACCAGTCCCCGCATCAGCTGTCAGTGCGAGGGGATAAGATATCGACTACCATGCGGTCAGTCTGAGTTCGAACCTACCCAAGGATAGTTGTGTCTAGCCACACTGAAGAAGCATGATATGCTGAAACACGTGTCTGTGGATGACTTATTTATTAATTAATATATATATATATATATATATATATATAAGATGAGAAGAGAGGGGGGGATAGGCAAAAATGGAAAAAAACTCCAGTTTATAAAAGTAAAGTTATTACCCTTTTCTAAAATAATTTAATACAAAATTAGGTTATTTCCTATAAATCTAACATAAACAATGGGGAACCACTCTTGACTGATAAATTATTTATTGGTCTACTAGGAAAAAAGAAGTTAGGGTTAGGGTTAGGATTAGTTTAATGGAAAAATAAATAATTTATCAGTCAAGAGTGGTTCCCCTTTGTTTATGTTAGGCTTATAGGAAATAACCCAAAATTATTTACAATTTAGGTAAAATTATAGAAGCGTGAATGTGTTAACATTTTCTAAAAAAAAAAAAAAAAAAAAAAAAAAAAAAATTACACAGCGTGGCCAAAACATCTAAGAAAAAATAACAACACAACAAGGATACATGCACTGACCAGTTCACTCAAACCTCCAGACAAAAATCAGTATATTTTTAAAAAAAGGGGAATAATTTATGTCATTTTTAGTCTTCTGTACAGAAATTGAACTATCGTTAGTAATAATTTTTTGAATATATAAAAATCTCGGAAAATATGTTGCACATTTTTAAACTTATATTTTTAGATAGATAAATTAAAGCTTGTTCTCATGTTTAAATATTGTCTTCAACATGCATGCTTCCAGATGTTTAAAATTAACTATTAAATTTTTAAGTGAATAAAAATAGGCCCATTAATCAAACAATAATTTTTGAATAAATTTAAAGAAAAATATTGTTTTTAAAACTACGAAGAAAAAAAAAACAAACCAAAAATATGCTCCATAAATTATTTCTTGAGTTTTAAGAAAATAACTTAAATTTTCTAATCACTTTTTTTGGGTATTGAATTTTTATTTTTTCTATTTTTTTTTCTGTTCTTCAGGGTATGATCTTTCTAGAAATATAAAAATCAAGGACAGGAAATTTTTTTTCTTTAAATGAATAAATACCAACCCCTCTCTACATTCTGAATTGATAAAAAAAAAAGTTTTCAATTTTTTTTAATAAAATAAGCTATTCATTATAAAATTAAATCATTGAATAATTATTTGGAGAAAATTTAATTAAAATTGGACAATTCCCTGATTTTTGGTAATTGTTTTAAAATTAAGAAATAAAAAAAATTTGGTCATTTTTGCCTATATATATATATATATATATATATATATATGTTTTGTTAAACTCAATGGACAATTCTTGTCGGACGAGTTTTTGTTCGATCCTTTCTAACTATCTGGCCATCTTTTTAATATCTGGGTGGAATTGGTGCATGAATCCACCAAATTTGAGGACATGTTGACTGGTTTCAAAGTTTATCTGGTTTAAGGTGGGCTTTTTTTTTGTTTAATATATAAAGCTTCGAGTATTTGAAGTTTTCTTTTGTCCAACAAGAATTGTCTGTTGAGTTTAACAAAACATGTTTAAAAGAAAAAATGCTGACAAAATATACTTATATATATATATATATAATATATATATATATATATGTAGAGAGAGAGAGAGAGAGAGAAATAGATAGATAGATAGATAGATAGATAGATAGAGAGATAGATAGAGAGATAGGAAAATATTAAGATAGATTGTGCTAATAATCTAAGGGAAATGTATGAATCCATAATCTTCACAGTTATAGATAAATAGTAGGTCAGACTGGGTTGCTAAGGCAACTAGTTTAAGACAAGGAAAACTACATTCAAACCAGCTGTACTCTGCTTAAAGAAATTGACCTTGTGTCACATCCTGCCTGAGACAAAGGGGTTAGGTGAATACATAGATACACATATAGATAAAAAAATAAATTCAAAAAAGGCTTTATGAATGAAACAATTTTATTTCCAGAAAAAAAAAATTCTTTTTTTCATTTACTTTATTTCGATTTTAATTTTTTTAATTTTTTTATTTTAAATTTTTTTTTTTTTTAAAATGGAAGAGTTTAACCATCAATCTCCGTCCGATAAAAAAAAATAATTTCATTCATTCATTGATTTTTATTTATTTCTTTTTCCTTTCTTATGAAAAACAAAAAACAAAAAAAAAAAAAAAAAATTTGAAGAAATTCAAGAAATCATAACAGAATAAATGATAAAACCAAAAAAATTGAAAAAAAAAGAAAAGAAGAAAAACAGAAAAAAAAGAAAAACGAAAGATTTTTTAAAATTTGATAAAAATGACGAATAAAGAATAAATAAAAATAAAAAAAAAATAAACCAAAAATTTAAAAAAAAATTTATTAAAAAAAGTGAACGCTCCTCCCGTCTCTCTGTCGGTCTGCTTCATTCTAGCTTGCTCACTTGTTAGCAATTTGTCAGTTTAGAAATACCGACATAAAGTTTAGAATCATTGTTCACCACGTCCAAGTTATCCAAAAATGTAAGTGCAATATCTATCTCAATCCGTTCTTATCTATCTATTTCAACCTGTTCATATCTATCTATCTATCTATCTATCTTTCTATCTATCTCAATCTGTTCATATCTATCTATCTATCTTTCTATCTATCTTAATCTGTTCATATCTATCTGTCTATCTTTCTATCTATCTTAATCTGTTCATATTTATCTATTTATCTATCTATCTATTTGAATCTGTTCATATTTATCTATTTATCTATCTATCTATTTGAATCTGTTCATATCTATCTATCTATTTGAATCTGTTCATATCTATCTATCTATTTGAATCTGTTCATATCTATCTATCTATTTGAATCTGTTCATATCTATCTATCTATCTATCTATCTATTTGAATCTGTTCATATCTATCTATTTGAATCTGTTCATATCTATCTATTTGAATATGTTCATATCTATCTATTTATCTATCTATCTCTGTTCATATCTATCAATTCTTCTTACTAATTCTTTTTTATTTCGCCATTTATCTACTGGCCCCATTGACCATCTAACTTTCCATTTAAAAAGTTGAAGATTCAAAAACAAATTTGAAACAAAATTCATGAAAATATTAAAAGAAAATATTTTCAAAAAAAAAAAAAAAAATGGAAATAAAAAAATTAAACAAAAGGAAAGAAAAAGAAATAAATAAAACGATACCAAACAATTACAAAAGAAAAAAAAAAATGACAAAAAAATACGAACGAAAAAAAAAAAACAAGAAAAAAAAAAAATTTTTCGTTCCTTGGCAAGAATAAATTTTTTAGTAATTATTATTTTTTTCTTCCCTTCAATTCAATTATTTAAACAATTATATTTATTTTTTTGTTTGGCTTGATAATTATCAATTATCAACAGGAATTTTATTCTTATTCTCTTTTCTTTTTATTTTCAACAATCTTTCCCCACATTAAATGTCATTTGATTTCGGGAGAATTTTTTTTTTTTAACATATCGATGTGAAGGAGAAACAATGTTTGTGACTGCAACTGTGATATGGATGGATGTCTATTGGGTGATGTTTCCAAGTATATTCCTTAATGATTATCTCTTTGGGGAGTTGGGAGGTTACTTGGTGGTAGCCCAAGTAACATGTGACAGGTTGAACTGGGCTATATGGTACCAGCAGCAAGGAAAAATCCCTCACCTGACCTAAATGAGAATGTGTGTATATATATATATATATATATAATATATATATATTATATACACACACATATATGCATATATATACACATGTATATATATATATATATATATATATATATATATATACAGAAGTATATATTCATATATATATACAGAAGTATATATGCATATATATATATATATATATCATATATACCCTCATATATATATATATATATATATATACATACATAAGTATATATGCACACATATATACATATATATATCATATATACCCTCATATATATCATATATATATATATATATATATATATTATATAAATATTTATATATAGTAGTGCCTATAAATAAGTACATACCTACCAATTTTTTCTAAAAAATTTTTCTATAGGGTTAATTTTCTTCTAAATAAAAAAATACCAGGATTTTATTATTTCTAATTGAACATTCAACAATCAAAACAGATATTATTCATTACTAAACTCTTCAGCATTAAAACCACATAACCAAAGATATGAAAATGTAGCAGTCCAAAAATAAGTACACCTCATATATATATATATATCTATGTAATTTTATTTTTGGTTACAGATTTTTAATGCTGCAGAGTTTGGTAATACATGATATCTAATAATATCAGTTGTAATTGTATAATACTCGACTCAAAATGATAAAATCCAAGTATCTTTGGTTTAGAAGAAAATTAACTTTAGGAAACTGGTTTGTATGTATTTATGGGCTATATATATATATATATATATATATATATATATATATATATATATATATATATATATGTACATACACAGATATGCATTCTTTTATTTGGTAAAATAGATTTTATTTTAAAAAGAAAAATAATATTTAAAATGTATATAACATGTATTAAAGAGTAAATATTAAAAAAAATATTGATCTTAGTGACTTAAAAATATTTGTATATACTAATGGGTATTATATATATATATATATATATATATATATATATATATATATATAAACACACACATACACACACTCTTTTATATTGTTGTTAATATACATGTACAAGTATTTCAATATGATTATGTATATGTGCATTACAGGAAGAGAAATGGTATCACGTGTGTACATTTTTATGCATATAATGATTTTTTAAAAAAGAAAGAGAAACTGAATTCAACACCAGAGAAGTTCTGTTTTGGAGAATCTGTGTCACACTTTTATACCATTATTCTGTTTTCAGCTCCAGCCCCCCCGCCCCGAAAAAATGTGGGTGGTCCTACACAAACCTTCACCACTTCAGCTTAGTTAATGGTCATGAATGATGACGATGGATTAACATATTATGATTATTACTGTACTCTGCATATATATATATATATATATATATATATATAATATGGTCTGTGAAAGAATAGAGTCCAACCGAATTAAACATAAAAAATTGAAGCGGGCTATTAAAAAGGGTGATTTTCAGTCCAGCAACATTCAAAGTGGAGAAGTTCCAACATGTAGTTTATGGGGAAGAGTATGTCTTTCCAAGGCTGGCCCGGTGAGTCATCTGAGAAAATACAAGGATAGAGTGCCAAATGCTACTGGCACTTAAGTATGAAAAAAAAAAAAAAGAAAAAATAAAGAACAGGAAATGGTCTTACTTGTGCATGAGTTGACAGTCAACACACACACACATATATATATATATATATATGAGAAGTAAATGCACAAACGATGTGTTTATGATGTGGCTTTTTTTAGGCAACAATTTTTGGGAGAATATGTGCTTAATTGAAGTCGTACCTAATTTTGGAAGTTAATTAATTAATTAGGCGGGCATACCTATTCAAATGTAAGGCTAAACAAATCAAGAAAAATCAATCTCTGTATGTACATTTCGGCCTATTAGGCCTCATATATATATGAGGCTTTATTATCCCCCCCCTGCTAGTTATGGGTAAATAGTAGGGCAGACTGGGTTCTTTAGTCTTTGTTATGCAACCAGTCTAGTAGAAGGAAAAAACTCTGAATTCAACATCTGAGGAGAGATGTTCTGGAGAATGTGTGGCACACTGGTATACCATTATTCTGTTATCAACTCACCCCCAAAAGTGTGGCTGGTTCTACAGAAACCTTCGCCACTACAAACAAATCACCTGTGTAGTTCATTTACTAAACTTAGTAAATAATCATCATCAAATTAATGGGCAAACCTGATATACAATCATATAACATGGATAATAACTAAAAAGTATGACCCCCCCAAAAAAACCCCTCAAAACGAGCACATATAAAAATACTATTATCACATACACACACACAATTAACTATATCATGAAATATAGAAATATTTATATTACTTATATACATGTATATTTTTAAAAATGCAGAGATTTATACAGACATAAATGTATTTGTATGTGTGTATGTATATACATGTATATGCTAACATAAAGAAAAAAAAAAAACAAACAATAATCTTAAATTGGTCCCAGCTTTTATCAGCCTATTAAGACCTTCTGTAATAATTACTTATCTTAAGAGATTTTTTATTATATACTATACATCCATATACATTCAAAACTAAAATCACCTTGATATATATATTTGGCAGCAAATTATTATTTGGACATGTTTGGTCAAAGTAACTAACAAGAACACTAGAGAGAAAAAAAAAGATAATAAAAAAAGAGTTCTGTATAGTCTTCAACTAAACATACCTAATATATATATATATATATATATATATATATATATATATATATATATATATATATATATTGTCAGAAACATTGTAAATAAGTTTTAAAAACCACAGATAACATTTGTCTTAATAATTTTAGTGATTTTTTGGTTATTTCCTATAAGTCTAACATAAACAAAGGGGAACCACTCTTGACTGATAAATTATTTATTGATCTACTAGGAAAAAAGAAGACAGGCTTAGGGTTAGTTTAATGGGAAAATAAATAAATAATTTATCAGTCAAGAGTGGTTCCCCTTTGTTTATTTTAGATTTTTTTCCTCTCTTCAGGATCAAAATCCATACCACATATCACTTCGAAGACTGACATTGTTTTATATTTCCTAATGAACCTATTAATCACAGATTCAAAGGTAAAACTTTTCAGTTGTTTCCTATAACTCCAACATAAACAAAGGGGAACCACTCTGATTGACTTTATAATTACTTATTTATTTATTGATCTACTAGGAAAAAAGAATAGAGGGTTGGGGTTAGGGTTTTTGGGTTAGTTTAATGGGAAAATAATGGGTAGATTAATTAACAGATAAAATTAATTCAGAGTGGTTCCCCTTTTTTATGTTTGAGTCATAGGAAAGAACCAATTTTTCTATAACACCTGTCTCCCTCTAGCGGGGAAATTTGTGTTTTGAATAAATCTGACCTTCAGAATTTTCGGAAATTACTTCTTTTTTTTTTTTTTAGCTAACCCCTCACCCCAGCTGTAAGTATAGAGGGACCCTGATGAGAACCCTGACTTTTCGGGTGGGGGTACCACAGAATTCATAACTGTTTTGAAGTCGGATTCATTCAAAACCTTAACCCAAACAATATTCTCATTATTCTTGTAAAACTCAACAATACAGTGTTAATAATAGAAAGTAAACGTTTGACACAAAACCATTCCAGTACTCAAAGAGTTATATACCGCTCAGCAACACTGCACATGTCTACAGAGATTTTTATTGGAAAGAGACAACAGCAGAAAGTACTCAGCAAGAGATTTAAAAAAAAACAAAAAAACCCAAGAAAAATGAATATTTCCAAGAACAGTTCATTTGCGATGATTTGCGTATAGGAGAAAAGTTGGTTATTTCCTATAAGTCCAACATAAACAAAGGGGAACCACTCTTGACTGATAAATTATTTATTTATTTATTGATCTACTAGGAAAAAAGAAGACGGGGTTAGGGTTAGTTTAATGGGAAAATAAATAATTTATCAATCAAAGGTAAAAATTTTATGAGTGGTTCCCCTTTGTTTATGTTGGACTTATAGGAAATAACCAAAAAGTCTTAGAATATTGAGATCTACTTAAATAGCATAATAGTCAGGGATGAGGTGGGGGTAATAGTGAAGTGAAAGTGAAACTTGTGCGTGAGATATTTCAAGTGGAAAGAGGCTGCACAGACCCCAATCCACTATCTTGGCAGTCCTGCAGTTGGTCCAGTAGCAGGCCAAAGTCCGAGACGACTAGGCTGCCGAGCTGTTGCAGGGTGATGTCTCAGGTAGTATTGAGTCACTTCACAAGAGGCAAGCCTCCCCGGAATCCCCAGTGCTTGCACCCAAGAGCCAGGCTGTGTTGGGAATTTATGTGAGTAATAAGTACCCCAATCCTACTACTAGGGGTTGATGTTTCCGAACGCTGACAGTCGAAGTAAACAGATCGAAGATAAAGTTAGATATACAGCTCTAATGAATAAATGGTCGAAATAAAAAAGGGAGATAGGTGTAATAGTAAAATAATACCAATCTTGCTAATATGGCTAAGGAGGTTAATTAGTTTATATGGAGATGGAATTGAGTATTGAACCTGTGTTCTTATAGACCAGGCAAACAGGAAGACACTTCCAAGAGTTTGGAAAGGCAAAGAGTATGATTCATCCAGAGTTAAGTTAGAAGCAACATTTCTAGTAAAACAACTTTATTTTGTCTAAAGAAAATTTATATATAATTTATTTTATATATTTAATATTTAAAATATTTTATATATTTTAAATATATATTTAAATTAAATACTTAAATATGTTGATTAATTTTTATAAAATTCTTACTCTAGTAAAATTCTTACTCTAGTCAAATATATGGATTAATATGTTGATTAAACATTTGATTAAATATGTTGATTAAATATATATTTATATATTTAATATTTAAAATACATATTTATATATCATATTTATATTTAATTTATATATTTAAAAAGTAAACAGTATGATTCATTCAGAGTGGAGTTAGAAGCAACATTTCTAGTAAAACAACTTTATTTTGTAAAAAGAAAATGCAATAATCTTATGACCAATAATAATGGTTAGTACTAGTGACTTTGTGTTTTTCAAAATTGTATCACCTGTAATAGATTGGTCTCTGTATTACACAACATATGATGGCAATGATTGCAGGTATTCAAGATGATTTTTATGAGATTGATTGTTACCTGTATACAGTGGCCTATCTACAATACTGAGGTAGGGTATGTGCCCTGGGTGCCACTGAAAGGCACTGGCAGCAGGAACATTCATCTGTATAAACTAGGGAGGTAGTCTAGAATTATTCTTTCAGATAATGCTAACCATCGCAGTTTCCCTTGCTAGCTGTGAGAGATCATTCAGCAAGTTAAAACTAATATTTGTCCATTTGAGAACCTCCATGGGTCAAGCCAGACTTTGTGATCTTGCTCTTATGAGTGTAGAAAGAGAAGAAGAAAAAAAAAACAGACTTTGATCTCATCATAGACCAATTTTCATCAGTGAAAGCAGGGAAAGCGCAATTGTAATTTTCAGTAGTACTATAATTTGTTAATTAAAAGATAAACAAAATTAACTTGTATTTCTGAGATGATCTTAAGGTAAAGTTATCTAAACAAATGGGTGTCAGATATTTAAACAGGGGCACAATTCCAGTGCTTGGCATAGGTGCTATTTTCCATAGATACACCACTGCATGCAGGTACTAGTGATTTAAAAAAAAAACTTAATATTCGCCTATTTGAGAACCTCCGTGAGTTAAAGCAGACTTTGTGATCTTGCTCTTCTGAGTATAGAAAGAGAAGAAACTTAAAAAAAAGAAGACTTTGATCTCATCATAGACCAATTTTCATCAGTGAAAGAAGGGAAGGTGCAATTGTAATTTTCAGTAGTACTATAGATTGTTAATTAAAAGATAAACAAAATTAACTTGTATTTTTGAGATGATTTTATGGTAAAGTTATCTAAACAAATGGATAATAGATGCTTAGATGTGATTCCAGTGCTTACCATAGGCACTTTTTTCTGTAGATATGTATATATGCTTGTATATGAAAATAAGTATATTTTGGCAACATTTTTTTCCTTTATACATGTTTGGTTGAAGACAACAGACAATTCCTGTCTGACGAGTTTCTTTTTGATCTTTTCCAACAGCCTGGCCATCTTTTTTATGTGTGGTTGGAATTGGTGAATGAATCCACCAAAGGTGCTTTCACTAGTACTTTCTGCACTACTCAGTGCCATCGTCAGGTGTAGAGTAATAAGATGTTTCCAGGGTTCTTTTTAAACAAACAGAGTAGCAGTAGGAGTAAGTAGGAGGAGGGACACACAGATTTATAAGAAATGTTATGGGGGATAGGGGGAGGAGAATTGGCGGGAAATTATAGGCATTTGAAAATGTGGTTGCTATTGAAGTTGATCTTGTTTAAGGTGCTTTTTTTGTTTAATGTATAGGGCTTTGAGTATTTGAAGTTTTTTTTTTCTTAATGCAGTATGTGTGTTTTCAGTTAGAATTTTCTGGTAATTAGAGGAGGGGGGGTGGCATGAAGGTGATTTTAACATATATGGAGAAATGTCTGCATATGCAAATTTAAATTTGTTAAAAGAAGATTTTGGTTTTGTGATTGTATCCATTCTTTTAAATTTTTCTTTCTTTTCACTGAAGGTTGAATAAACACACACACACACACACACACACACACCTCCTTTTTTGTTAAACTCTTAATGTCCTATATCGCCTCGTTCCACCCGGCCGGAAGTCACATTTGTTTTCCTAATCCACCCAAAATGATAGCCATTGTTTAAATGTAATATTAAACATATTTAGAGGTCTTTGATTTAAGGGAAATAACAGGTAACTTTAAATGAATAGGCCATTTTTAACCATTTTTTGATAAACCCTAATAGGAATGGGGATCTGGACTTAGAAAATTCTCAACAGGATGTTAATAAGAGTTAAACATAAAAAACACCATATCAAAAATGCCAAATACATTCAAGTCTCTCAGATTTTAAAATAAAATGGTATTTCAACTGGAAAATGACCAATATTGAAAGAGCTAGAGAAAAATTATTTGAGCAATAATTATACACACATGCTTGGACCAAACACTCACAGTGTTGTGTAAAATAGGGCTGTGGAGTTGGAGTCGGATTTGAAGCAATTTTGTGACAGTGGAGTTGGAGTTGATCTTTTTCTTACAGACTACCAACTTCATAAAAAAAATGAAAATATAATTAATATTAAAACAAAAATATAATAATTAACTTTAAAAAATTTATTTGGTGAAATAAACACTTATATTTATTTTTATAATTATCTATTGTGTAAATTTGCATTTTTTCTAACTTTTTGTTAATTTTTAAAAATTTCTTGTACACTTCTAATTTTACAGTCTTAAAAAAGATTTTAAATTTTTAAAATTTTTTTTCTTCTTTACAGTGGAATTTGTTATACCTCTAATTTCATCCATAGAAAAATAAATTTTATGCAACAATTCTAACAAATCAATTTTATAGCCTATATAAGTAAGTAAAGTCGACGGGGCGGCCTAAAGTCGGTATCAGCCAGTCAGCGAGGGAGTCTATCCCCTTTTCAATAGCGCTAGACCAAGGAGATTGTTTTTAGCATCTGAGGTGGAGCGCCACACCTACCATCAGCTCCTTACTTTACCGCACAGATCCCTGTGCTACTCATACGATGAGTTGGCGGGGACTGGTATTGAACTAGGAACCTTGTGGTTTCTAGGCGAACGCTCTACCGACTGAGCTAACCCGGCCCCTTATAGACTATATACTATGATCTAATGAAGGAAAAAGGTTTCACAATAATAAAAATTTTAAAAAGTGCAGGAAGCAAATGATATCCTGCAGAAACTATAACATATGCAAACTACGCAGATGATCTAGTACTTATCACAAATATACCTGCACAAGCCAAATCACAGTTGCATAGTCTAGAGAAGGTAGCAAGAAGAATTGGCCTCCGTGTGAATTCAGATAAAACTGAGTTTATGTGTATTAAACAAGTTGGAGATATTAGTAAACTAGTTTACATAACTAGGTAGCAATATCTCATCTACGGAAAGTGATGTCAATCATTGCATGGGAAAAGCATTGACTGCTATAGACAGATTATTGATTAGATGGAAATCTGATCTCTCTGATAAGATAGAGTGAGAATTCTTCCTATCTGTAGAAATTTGGGTAATCCGTAACTATTTCCCCGTAAATTCCTACCATAAAATAAATTGAACCCTCATTTTATGTCCGTGTTTTTGCAATAAATGTTTTATTTTTCTTGCGCCCGTTATTTTACAATACTAAATATATTTTCTTTATTTATTTTAATATTCACTTCAATGTGTATATTATAAAAGTTTTATTTTGTGAAATGTTAGTTTTAAAGTGGGGCTCCTTTTGTTATTTCTTTTCTTTTTTTCTTGGCTTTGGTACTCTAAAATAAAAATGTCAGATTTTAATCATCGTCGACGAAAAAACAATTACAGTCATAAAAGGAGGACCCAATTTATGCCTAAATTGTAAAACGAGCCCCCACTTTAAAACTAAACATTTTCACAAAATAAAAACTTTTAGAATATACACATTGAAGTGAATATTAAAATAAATAAATAAATTTAGTATTGTAAAATAACGGGTGCAAGAAAAATAAAACATTTATTGCAAAGACACAGACATAAAATGAGGGTTCAGTTTATTCTATGGTAGGAATTTACGAGCAAATAGTTACGGATTACCGAAATTTGTTCCAAAAATATATTACTCTATTAGTTAACAGATTTAGTTTTTGAAATCTGTCTAGACAGTAAATTTCCTGTTTAAGGAGAAATATCAAAAGAATGTCTACCATATTTAGTAATTCCATTTATTATTTTCAAAATTTCAATTAGATCACCTTTCTTTATTTCTAGTAAAGTGTTTCATTCTAATTTCTCTAATCTCTCCCTGTAACTGTAATCTTTTACTCTTTTTATTAGTTTTGTCACTCTTCTTTGTATGCCCTTCAATCTCAATATCACACTCCAATTTCCATGTCCAGACACTGGCAGCCAAGTTTGGTTACAATATTCTATATAACATCTTAATAGAGTTTTGTATATTTTTAAAACAATATTTACCTCCCTTCATATAAAAAATTTCTAACCATCCAGTCAATCATTCCATTTGCTCTCGATATAACAGATAAAATATGTTTAAATATGTAACATCAAAGCCAACCCCTAGATTACATCCCCCATTTTCTTTTTTGATTTCTCTGTTGCTTAATTCATATTCAACTTTTAATGTTTTTGGATCAAATCCAATATTATAATTGGATGTTGTGTTTTTTTTTCTATTAATGTGAGTTATTTAAAATGATTATTACATATAATGGAATTGGAATTGGGGTCATTTACACCAAAAATCCCGGGGGTCGGAGTCAATTGCACCAATAATTGGGGAGTCAGAGTTGAAGTCAGTCTTTTTCCTCTGCAGCCCTGATGTGAAAACAGGAAAAAAATTGGAACCTCCCCCCCCCAAAAAAAAACTAAAACAAATCTTGTCTGTGGCCTTATATATATATATATATATATATATATACATACATACACATTGTACATATACGCATACATTAAAAAAATATAGATTTACATATACACGCATCACATATCTATATCATTGTTTCTTCTTCACTTGTGAAAGTCACTTTTTAGACAATTTTATATATATACATATATATACCTACACACTTACATGCATGTGTGTGTACATGCATATGTGCATGCATACATGTATATATATATATATATATACATATGATTAGTAAGTGGAAAATTGTTTTCATTTTAAGAGAATAAAATTTTGGCAAATGTTGGGCAATAATATTTTTCATACACATATATACATACAGAAAGTTAAACATATATATTTTGTATGTATATTAGTTTTTACTTTCAACGCCTACATTGTATACAATGTGTGTGTGTGTGTGTGTGTGTGTGCATGTTTTTGTGTGTGCACATATATATATATATATATATATATATATATATATATATTATATATTCAAACAAAGACACCCAATCATTTACATATATGTATATATAAATGGAAAATAAGTCTATATATGGTTATGTTTTCACACAGACGTTTGGGTAAGACACATTTGACACATACGTATGGGGAAACAATATATTGATTTACATATAAGAAAGGGTATATGTGTTTGCCTGCGTGCACGCATATATATATATATATATATATATATATGCATGTATATACAATTCTTAAATGTGTAACTGAACTTTGGATAAAACACATATCATATATTTATTAAATTTACAAATTTTTACAAAAATCACCTGTTGTACTAAAAATTGTATAGGTAATTTTGTTGACATTGAAGTATATCAGTATATGTACATACACTTGAAATTTATATGGATATATAGATTTCATGTAAGATGTACTTACAAGTTTATGATGTTTTTATATACATACATATATATCAAGACAGTAATGTTTTTATATATACACATGTAGACATAATTTTTCCATCATATATATATATATATATATATATATATATATATATATATATATATATATATACCCACATAGTATATATAAAGTTTGAGAATATCATGGCTGATGTTACATTTGAATGTATAATGAAATTAGCCATTGTTTCATAAACCAGATATATATATATATATATATATATATATATATATATATATATATATATTATATTATATATTAGATATATATGTATTATATTTATCAAAATGGATATACACACACACAAACACACACAACCCTGTTAGAAGATTCATATACTAATAAATGAAAGATTTTAAAATTTAACTATATATATATATATATATATATATATATATATATATATATGCATGCATATATAAAATATATATATATACATGCATATATATCTCAACATATATACACATGCATATATAAAATATATATACACATGCATATATATTTCAACATATATACACATGCACATATATACATATATGATGCACACATATTACTCCTGCACACAGCCAGCATATATCACTCTTTACTTGTCTTTGCCCCTCCCCCAGATTTACCCTTTGTCAAATGACTGACCCCCTTTTCCCCCCAACTTTACAAAACCTCTCAAGACACTCCTCTAACAGAGTAACGTTTGGCTTTATTTTGTTTGTATGGGTGTCGTTGTCCGAAGCAAAAAAAATTTTTTAAACACATCATATATAATCACTGGTGGTTTTTTTTCCTTCCTCCCATCATGAGGTCAATTTCACAGCACCTGAAAAATTTAAAGTTATAAATGTAAACATTTTATCATGAACGAAAAATAAGAAAATGTAAAGAAAGAAAGAAGGAAAAAAAGAAAGAAAAAATAGGCTTTGATAAAAACAATGGAATAGAAAGAAAGAAAGAGAGAAAGAGAGAAAGAGAGAAAGAGAGAAAGAAAGAAGAGAAAGAAAGAAAGAAAAGTGACTAGAAAGAAAAAGAAATGATTAAAAGAAAATAATTCATCTTTTCTTCCACTTTCTTTTGAAAGAAAAATGAGAAAATGTAAAGAAAGAAAGAAGGAAAAAAAGAAAGAAAAAATAGGCTTTGATAAAAACAATGGAATAGAAAGAAAGAAAGAGAGAAAGAGAGAAAGAAAGAAAGAGAGAAAGAAAGAAAGAAAAGCGACTAGAAAGAAAAAGAAATGATTAAAAGAAAATAATTCATCTTTTCTTCCACTTTCTTTTGAAAGAAAAATGAAAAATGTAAAGAAAGAAAGAAGGAAAAAAAGAAAGAAAAAATAGGCTTTGATAAAAACAATGGAATAGAAAGAAAGAACAAAAGAAAGAAAGAACGAAGAAAGAACGAAAGAAAGGTGACTAGAAAGAAAAAAATGATTAAAAGAAAATAATTAATCTTTTCTTCCATTTTCTTTCGAAAGAAAAATGAGAAAATGTAAAGAGATAAAAGAAAGTTAAAGAACAGAAATTGAAAGAATGGAAGAAAGAAAGAAAAAAGAAAGAAAAGAATGTGAATCATAAAGGTGAAAAATAAATACATTAAAAGTAATCATAAGACAATGAAAAAGAAGAAAGATAAATGATAAACAATGTAAAAACTGATGGGTGTATCATATTACTATAGGGTGTATATATATATATATATATATATATATATATATGAGAGTAAACAAACAGTTTGTTTGAGATGGTGAGAGCTGACAGTTTTTGGGAGAATATGTGCTTAATTTAAGTCATACCTAATTTGAAAATTGATTAGTTGATAATTAATGAATTAGGCGAATATATCTGTTCAAATGTAAGGCGTAAGCAAATCGAGAAAAAGTCAATCTCTGTATGTACATTTTGGCATATTATGCCTCATCAGCAGAGTTATAGACAGGAAGTCACTTTGTGTTAGGGTTTGAATGACACACAAAGTGGCTTCCTGTCTATAACTCTGCATAATATGCTGAAATGTACATACAGAGATTCACTTTTTCTCGATTTGTTTAAATCTTACATTTGAACAGATATATTCGCCTAATTCATTAATTATCACCTAATTAATTTTCAAATTAGGTATGACTTCAATTAAGCACATATTCTCCCATATATATATATATATATATATATATATATATATATATATATATATATATATATATGGGCAATTCCAATTTCAAATCAGCAAAAAAAAGTAAAATTGTCACCTACCCCCTTCAATTTTCTGAAAATTTTGTACATGTGTGGACTGTGTTAAAACTAGACATTCCCTAAAATTTGAGCTTCTAATTCCAAAAATCGGCAAAATTATGTCAATTTTTAGCTCTCCAAATTTGGTGGGGTTGGCAAAAAATAGCAACTTTTTGTAATCTATTTTTGTCTGTAAAATGATTTCTAGAGCTTCCCTACTCCTAGAAATTGGTTTATAAATGCATTTTACCCCCCAAAATTCTTGCTATCAGAAAAGTCTGTAATATATATAGAATTGAAAGCTCAAATTTTGAGGATCATCTAACTTTAACATAATCCACACCTGTACTAAATTTCAGAAAAATTGAAGGGGGTGGGTGACATGGCCTGGATGATTTGACATGAAATTAGCCTATAGCATTTATTTTAAGGCTAACAACAACAACAAATAAATGACTTAAAACTTAGTTCAATTCCTAACATCTACTATACAACAAAATAATGAATAACAAGGTATTGTAATGGAATATTTCACACTCTCTCACCCATATGGTCTGACTATATATATAGTGAGCACAGCATTATGCTGGGCTGGCTTTGAGTAGCATACCTCACTATTCCTTGTCTGTCTTATTGTATCTCTCTGCAATAAAACCCTCTATCTTAAATCTGCAAGCATGTTGACTGGTTCTTCTACCTGACTACAACCTTGTCTGATTGTATCACTTTTAAGGACACAACACAATGTAAATGTGTTTCCTATATACAGAGTCAAGTTTGAGAGACCTACCAGCCTGATGGAGAGGGAAATTAAGGATATCTGGTATATTCTATTTGAGTCAATCCCCTCAGAGATAAATTATGTTTGAGTTGTTATGTAACTGGTCCATAGGATTCTGTTGAATATGGGCACCAAAACTACTAGGTATGTCATGTCATTTTTATGTCCAATCATGAATAACAATAACACAGCTCCTACCCCAGCTATGGTTAGCAGAATGAGAACAGGATACCCCCCGTGGACTAAATAAAGGGTTAGGTTCAAAGTTCTGTGATGGCTCCCGATTACGACAAGAAGGTTCCTGACTACGACAAGAAAGTTCCCAAGTTCAAAAAGAAGGTTTCCCGAGTCTGAGAAGGTTCCCGAGTCTGACAAGAAATACCTGAAGAACGACAGAGGGCATATCAGCCAAAACGTTGTACAGATAACAATGAAAATGAGGACAATAGTCTGAATAACGCAGATAATACTAATGAATAACAATGTATTGTAATGGAATATTCCACACTCTCACTTTCCCTTACTTAACTCCATAGACAGAAGTACACATATTTTACTAAACCAATAGATAGATTGATGGTTTTACAGCATATCAACTCTTATTAGGTAATTTAAAACCAAAATAGCTTTGTTTAATTCTAAGTTGAGGTGTATGCAAAATTGGATAGCAAGTTTTAATTGCATATTAACCTTTATTAGGTCATTTGTCAATTTTAATCTATTGAATGTTGCTCAAAATATCAATACCAGGGGTCATAAATTAAAACTTGCAAAAAATTTTGCAAAACATGAGCAAGGCAAAATCATTTTAGTAACAGAGTGGTGAATACATGGAAAAAACTACCATCATCAATAGAGAATGCCCCATCTATAAACTCCTTTTGGAAGCGTGTGGTGTAATGGTTAAAGTCATGGGAAATGGACTTGTCGCCCCAAGTTCAAATCCTGGCTGTGGTAATTGCATTTCACTTAGCGCTAATATCCTTAGGAAAGGTATGAATCCTACTCTCCCCTCCAGCTATGGATAAATAGTAGGGTAGACTGGGCTCTTTAACCTTGGTATGGTAACTGGTCTAGGAGAAGGAAAACTCTGAATTCAAACCTGTTGAACTCTGCTTAAGAAATTGACCTTGTGTCGCATCCTGCTCGTATGGAGGGGTAGGTAAATATATATATAAACTCCTTTAAGGCAATATTAGATAATCTGTGGAAAGATTATAAATATTGTGTGGAATTAAGATGAATGTTTATAAGGAACAGCTGACAGGTCTCAGACCTTATATACTAGCTGAAAGGATATTATTATCATTATCATTTTCATTATTATTATTATTATTATTTTTGAGTAACAAACATGCAAACAAGTAACAACAGTCTCAAAGAAATCACAATAAAAACCTTTGGTCTTCAAGTGGAAGAAACCATATAGAAATCAAAAATACCCATCCAAAAACTGTATTATCCTCATAAGAAAGGGACATAGCGAATAGAGTTCAAATCCTGTATGTGACTGTTTGCATTTCACATAGCACTAATACACTTGGGAAAAATATGCATCAACTATTCTCCCTAGAATAGTAGGACAGAATTGGCTTTTTAACCTTGGTATGGCAAGTGGCCTAGAAGAAGGAAAACTCTGAATTCAAACCTGTTAAACTTTGCTTAAGAATTGACCTTGTTTTCCATCATATATATATATATATATATATATATATATATATATATATATATATATATATGCAACTATATTTGTGTGTATCTGTCTGCCTATTTATATGTTTTCCTTTATAACTTTATTGTTGTGACCTTGTATGGCAACTGGTCTAGGAGAAGGACAACTCTGAATTCAAACCTGTTAAACTTGCTTAAGAATTGACCTTGTTTTCCATCCTATATATATATATAATATATATATATATATATATATATATATATATACACATATATGCAACTATGTTTGTGTGTATCTGTCTGCCTATACATATGTTTTCCTTTATAACTTTTATTGTTGTAACCTTGGTATGGCAACTGGTCTAGGAGAAGGACAACTCTGAATTCAAACCTGTTACACAATGTGACAGGGGATCACCTTTAGACACCATGACAGTAGTGGTGTAATGGTTTTGTCCTAAGAAATGGACAAGTCAAACTGAGTTCAAATCTTTGACAAGGCTGTTTGCTTTTTACATAGTGTTAATACACTTGGGAAAATTATGCATCCAACTACTTTCTCTCCAGTTATGAGAAAATAGTAGGGCAGACTGGGATCTTTAACCTTGGTATAGAAAGACAACTCTGAATTCAAACCTGTTAAACTTTGTTTAAAAATTGACCGTGTGTTGCATCCTACTTGTGCAGAGGAGTTGGGTAAATCCATAAATACATATATATATATATATACATATAAAAGCTTCCTTACATGTAATTTAATGACGTTCATGTGCAAGGACAGGTGATCTGATCTGGAAAAGCTCGTTCGCACACTTGACATTTGAAGGGTTTATCACCTGTGTGTTTTCGGTGGTAATGGCGTGTCAACTCGTCAGATCGGGCAAAGCGCCAGGTGCAACCTTCCCAGTTGCATACGTAGGGTTTTTCACCTGTAAAAAGAATCAAACATTTTTTTAATATATAGGCATTCATTTATGCATATTTTTCTGAAAATTTTGTACATGTGTGGACTGTGTTAAAACTAGACATTCCCTAAAATTTGAGCTTCTAATTCCAAAAATCGGCAAAATTATGTCAATTTTTAGCTCTCCAAATTTGGTGGGGTTGGCAAAAAATAGCAACTTTTTGTAATCTATTTTTGTCTGTAAAATGATTTCTAGAGCTTCCCTACTCCTAGAAATTGGTTTATAAATGCATTTTACCCCCCAAAATTCTTGCTATCAGAAAAGTCTGTAATATATATAGAATTGAAAGCTCAAATTTTGAGGATCATCTAACTTTAACATAATCCACACCTGTACTAAATTTCAGAAAAATTGAAGGGGGTGGGTGACATGGCCTGGATGATTTGACATGAAATTAGCCTATAGCATTTATTTTAAGGCTAACAACAACAACAAATAAATGACTTAAAACTTAGTTCAATTCCTAACATCTACTATACAACAAAATAATGAATAACAAGGTATTGTAATGGAATATTTCACACTCTCTCACCCATATGGTCTGACTATATATATAGTGAGCACAGCATTATGCTGGGCTGGCTTTGAGGATTAGTAGCATACCTCACTATTCCTTGTCTGTCTTATTGTATCTCTCTGCAATAAAACCCTCTATCTTAAATCTGCAAGCATGTTGACTGGTTCTTCTACCTGACTACAACCTTGTCTGATTGTATCACTTTTAAGGACACAACACAATGTAAATGTGTTTCCTATATACAGAGTCAAGTTTGAGAGACCTACCAGCCTGATGGAGAGGGAAATTAAGGATATCTGGTATATTCTATTTGAGTCAATCCCCTCAGAGATAAATTATGTTTGAGTTGTTATGTAACTGGTCCATAGGATTCTGTTGAATATGGGCACCAAAACTACTAGGTATGTCATGTCATTTTTATGTCCAATCATGAATAACAATAACACAGCTCCTACCCCAGCTATGGTTAGCAGAATGAGAACAGGATACCCCCCGTGGACTAAATAAAGGGTTAGGTTCAAAGTTCTGTGATGGCTCCCGATTACGACAAGAAGGTTCCTGACTACGACAAGAAAGTTCCCAAGTTCAAAAAGAAGGTTTCCCGAGTCTGAGAAGGTTCCCGAGTCTGACAAGAAATACCTGAAGAACGACAGAGGGCATATCAGCCAAAACGTTGTACAGATAACAATGAAAATGAGGACAATAGTCTGAATAACGCAGATAATACTAATGAATAACAATGTATTGTAATGGAATATTCCACACTCTCACTTTCCCTTACTTAACTCCATAGACAGAAGTACACATATTTTACTAAACCAATAGATAGATTGATGGTTTTACAGCATATCAACTCTTATTAGGTAATTTAAAACCAAAATAGCTTTGTTTAATTCTAAGTTGAGGTGTATGCAAAATTGGATAGCAAGTTTTAATTGCATATTAACCTTTATTAGGTCATTTGTCAATTTTAATCTATTGAATGTTGCTCAAAATATCAATACCAGGGGTCATAAATTAAAACTTGCAAAAAATTTTGCAAAACATGAGCAAGGCAAAATCATTTTAGTAACAGAGTGGTGAATACATGGAAAAAACTACCATCATCAATAGAGAATGCCCCATCTATAAACTCCTTTTGGAAGCGTGTGGTGTAATGGTTAAAGTCATGGGAAATGGACTTGTCGCCCCAAGTTCAAATCCTGGCTGTGGTAATTGCATTTCACTTAGCGCTAATATCCTTAGGAAAGGTATGAATCCTACTCTCCCCTCCAGCTATGGATAAATAGTAGGGTAGACTGGGCTCTTTAACCTTGGTATGGTAACTGGTCTAGGAGAAGGAAAACTCTGAATTCAAACCTGTTGAACTCTGCTTAAGAAATTGACCTTGTGTCGCATCCTGCTCGTATGGAGGGGTAGGTAAATATATATATAAACTCCTTTAAGGCAATATTAGATAATCTGTGGAAAGATTATAAAATATTGTGTGGAATTAAGATGAATGTTTATAAGGAACAGCTGACAGGTCTCAGACCTTATATACTAGCTGAAAGGATATTATTATCATTATCATTATCATTTTCATTATTATTATTATTATTATTTTTGAGTAACAAACATGCAAACAAGTAACAACAGTCTCAAAGAAATCACAATAAAAACCTTTGGTCTTCAAGTGGAAGAAACCATATAGAAATCAAAAATACCCATCCAAAAACTGTATTATCCTCATAAGAAAGGGACATAGCGAATAGAGTTCAAATCCTGTATGTGACTGTTTGCATTTCACATAGCACTAATACACTTGGGAAAAATATGCATCAACTATTCTCCCTAGAATAGTAGGACAGAATTGGCTTTTTAACCTTGGTATGGCAAGTGGCCTAGAAGAAGGAAAACTCTGAATTCAAACCTGTTAAACTTTGCTTAAGAATTGACCTTGTTTTCCATCATATATATATATATATATATATATATATATATATATATATATATATGCAACTATATTTGTGTGTATCTGTCTGCCTATTTATATGTTTTCCTTTATAACTTTTATTGTTGTGACCTGGTATGGCAACTGGTCTAGGAGAAGGACAACTCTGAATTCAAACCTGTTAAACTTTGCTTAAGAATTGACCTTGTTTTCCATCCTATATATATATATATATATATATATATATATATATATATATATACACATATATGCAACTATGTTTGTGTGTATCTGTCTGCCTATACATATGTTTTCCTTTATAACTTTTATTGTTGTAACCTTGGTATGGCAACTGGTCTAGGAGAAGGACAACTCTGAATTCAAACCTGTTACACAATGTGACAGGGGATCACCTTTAGACACCATGACAGTAGTGGTGTAATGGTTTTGTCCTAAGAAATGGACAAGTCAAACTGAGTTCAAATCTTTGACAAGGCTGTTTGCTTTTTACATAGTGTTAATACACTTGGGAAAATTATGCATCCAACTACTTTCTCTCCAGTTATGAGAAAATAGTAGGGCAGACTGGGATCTTTAACCTTGGTATAGAAAGACAACTCTGAATTCAAACCTGTTAAACTTTGTTTAAAAATTGACCGTGTGTTGCATCCTACTTGTGCAGAGGAGTTGGGTAAATCCATAAATACATATATATATATATATACATATAAAAGCTTCCTTACATGTAATTAATGACGTTTCATGTGCAAGGACAGGTGATCTGATCTGGAAAAAGCTCGTTCGCACACTTGACATTTGAAGGGTTTATCACCTGTGTGTTTTCGGTAATGGCGTGTCAACTCGTCAGATCGGGCAAAGCGCCAGGTGCAACCTTCCCAGTTGCATACGTAGGGTTTTTCACCTGTAAAAAGAATCAAACATTTTTTTAATATATAGGCATTCATTTATGCATATTTTCATATATCTCATACATACACAACACACACACACACATTAAAACACAAAAAAAAACAAAAAAAAAAACACACACAATATGAGTCTAGGTAAAAAATCATACATAAGTAAAATAGGTAGATATTCTAGCCAAATCAAGACATTAGGTTTATAAGTTCCCAAAATTCATACTCAATTGTCCAATTGGATACATGGCCGAGCTGATTAGGCAGTTAAGTTAAAACAGTTCTAAGTGACAGTTATCTCTGGTACTCGAGTTCAATCCTGAGTGAAAGCAGTTAGAAAAATAATTAATTAACACAACTCCTACCCCAGCTATGGTTAGCGGAATGAGAACAGGATACCCCTGTTAGGTTCAAAGTTCCGTGATGGCTCCCGAATACGACAAGAAAGTTCCCGAGTTCGAAAAGAAGGTTCCCGAGTCTGACAAGAAATACCTGAAGAAGGCCGGAGGGCATATCGGCCGAAACGTTGTACAAATAACGATGAAGATGGGGACAATAGTCCGAATAACGCAGCCTCATCTCAAACATTCAGAGAAATAACAAATACACATGTAGAGTAGTATATAAGGTTTTAAATACATTTTAATTATGATTACCGTATTTGACGGCATATAAAACGCACGGGCATATAAGATGCACCCCCATTTCAGCAGGTCAGAATCAAGAAAAAAGTTTTTAATGTATTTAAGCATATATTGCCACCATATGCTCCTGTTAACCTTGATTATAACTAACAATACCAGCAATAAAATAAGGATACATGGGGTTTAAGGTAGGTAAAAGTACTGAGCGTAAGCGGGGTTAGTGAGCATCATAGAAAAGATTAGCCTAGGCCTACGGGAGGTCTCAAACTTCACTTACAATGTATAAGACACAGGGCAAATTTTTGAGCCAAAATTTTGGAAAAAAATGGCGTCCTATATGTCGTCAACTACGGTAATCACTGGAATAGTTTGTGAGATGGGTGGTAAGTGGTTGTGCAAACTGTTGTTTTTTAGGGTGCTACATCAAGGATTTGTTCAAAAGCATGCATCATTATTGTATGGTGCTCATGACGCTTTTTCTTTGGGTGTTTCATAAAAGACATCTTTGTAGAAGAACGGTAAAAAAATAAAAGTAAAGTCATCAGGGTGGCCTAAAGTCGATATCAGCCAATCAGCGAGGGAGTCTATCTCCTTTTCAATAGCACTAGACCAAGAAGATTGTTTCTGCATCTGAGGTGAGGCACCACACCTACCATCAGCTCCTTACTTTACCACACAGATACCTGTGCTACTCATATACTGAGTTGGCGAGGGCCGGTATCGAACTAGGAACCTTGTGGTTTCTATTCGAATGCTCTACCAACTGAGCTACCTATAGAAGAACGGTAGTCGTACTAGTTATCCCATAGTTAGGGGGATGAGGGGGTTCATACCTTTCCCAAGGGTATTAGCCGAAAGATAATTTAAATTTACTTACTATGATGTCACAGTCCACCCAAGTCACTCTAGTATGGATTTTTCACTTTATGAATTCATATGAATACATGATAAAGAAATATTGAAAAATTAATTCATTGCATTGGTTAGACCTCATTTGAAATTTGCTAATGTGGTTTGGAGTCCAAGATTAATCAAGGACATAAAACTCATTGAGGGAGTTAAAGGAAAACTACTAAAATAATAAATGATTTAAAAAACCTTTCGTATGAAGCTAATGTGGTTTGGAGTCCAAGATTAATCAAGGACATAAAACTCATTGAGGGAGTTTAAAGGAAAACTACTAAAATAATAAATGATTTAAAAAACCTTTCGTATGAAGCTAATGTGGTTTGGAGTCCAAGATTAATCAAGGACATAAAACTCATTGAGGGAGTTTAAAGGAAAACTACTAAAATAATAAATGATTTAAAAACCTTTCGTATGAAGCTAATGTGGTTTGGAGTCCAAGATTAATCAAGGACATAAAACTCATTGAGGGAGTTTAAAGGAAAACTACTAAAATAATAAATGATTTAAAAAACCTTTCGTATGAAGAAAGACTTAGGAAGATTGACTTATCGACTTACAAGAGGGGATATGATTGAAGTCTACAAATATACACATGGTTTTTATTCAATGAACTTTGACCTACTAAACATTGCCCAAAATATCAATACCAGGGGTCATAAATTAAAACTCTTTAAAAAATTTTGTAAAGCAAATGCAAGACAAAATTATTTTAGTAACAGAGTGGTGAATACATGGAATAAACTACCATCATCAATAGTGAATGCCCCATCTCTAAACTCCTTTAAGGCAATGTTAGATAATCTGTGTAATGATTATACATATTCTGTGGATTTAAGATGAATGTTTATAAGAAATAGCTGACAGGTCTCAGACCTAATATACTAGCTGAAAAAGATATTATTATCATTACTATGTATCATTATTACATGTGCCTGATTAAGATACGCCGGATAAAATCAGCTGGGTAGCGTTGTCAGTTATGTTATTAATTGGTTTCATGGGGGGGGGGGGTTCGGGTCTTCCAACATAAGACCCCCCTCGCCCGTGTACCATTATCACATGTGCCTTATTATACCTGTTGGAAATTTAAGCAGGATAAATCAAGTGGGAAAATATCAAAGAAAGGCTGTTGTATATATTATTTCCTTCATTTGGAATTTATTTAATTATTACCTCCCTTAGAACTCAGCTTTGTATATGTTTCCTCTTTTTGTTTTAATAATGAAATTTACTGTGTACAATGCTCAGGTGCACCACAACTCATCAAAGTCTCATGTCTAGTACATAGAATAATGTATTAGTGTCAGGAACATGAATAGCATAGAGTAATAATATACATGTATGTGTACAGTACTCAGGTGCACCACAACTCATCAAAGTCTCATGTCTAGTACACTAGAATAATGTATGCAAACCATAATAATATATACATGTGTACAGTGCTCAGGTGCACCACAACTCATCAAAGTCTCATGGTACATAGAATAATGTATTAGTATCAGGAACATGAATAGTATACAGTAATAATATACATATACTAGCTAAAGTACCCGGTCCATGACCGGACTAAAGAAAAAATAGGAACACCAAAGAGTGAGTGGCGAGAAAATAAGAGATAGGTATACCCAATTTCGGTTCATTTTTAAAAAAATATCTTTTAATATTTTTAAATAGGGGATGGGGGTAGACCTCGTAAAAAAATATTTCCCCTAATATATTTTCGTGAAAATCGTCCCATTAATTGATTTCTCATAGTATATTTTAAAAATCCTATTTTCCATATGTGTGTGCGTGTGTGCATATGTGTGTGGAGAGGGGTATCAGGTATAGTGTTGGCGGACTACAGGAAGCATGGAGGCTTTGAAAGATGCAGCGTTTCGCCCTGTTGTAGGTCACTTTGTTTATTAAAGCCTTCTTCAATGTTTATTCTAGTCTGGTTGTTAATTAGAATTTAAAAAACAAAGTGAATTGAAGGATAATGCACAAAATTTAGAAATCCAAGTGATTGAATATCTGGTTTAATGGCTTTTTCTTTTATATATCTGCCCGTCGTATCATACTTACCTGTATGTGTTCTTCGATGAGCTTTTAAATGTGAACTTTTCGTATAAACTTTATTACAGCCTTCAAAATCGCATCGATGTACTCTTCTTTTTTTGGAACTGTCGGGAAATGTGTCGCATGTAACTGCTGTCACAAATTGTGCTTTTGATGTTGTTGTTACAACAGGGAGTGACAGGGATGTATCCATTGTTTTGTTATAATGTCTGTAACAGAAACAAAAAATGAAAATTTAGAAAAAATATACATATGATATATAATAATCTTCTTATTATAATGGAGATTGTGGTTTTTTTCTGTCTGTAACCGAAACTATATTACCATTCAAGTCACAATTCCATTTGTTATTTACGTCACATTCACCATAATTTTATTTATATTTAAACATCAATTATTAATAAAATTGTTTTACATCATTAAAACTGTTGACTATATCTACATTCTAATAACATGCAATTGTATTTATATATACAACAAAATAGCAGTTTACAGTGTGAATGAGAAGGCTAATTTGCATATTGATTTTTAAAATTTGATTTTAATAAATATATGCTTAGTATTATTGATTTCTAATTGTTTGATTTTATCTTATTGAATATGAGCAAAAATCTCGGGGATAAATCTTAAAAGAAATCGATTAACAAGAAGAAATATCTGTAATTTTATTCTTTACTTTCTATTTTAACTAAATAGTTAAATTAAGAAAATTTATCAATGAAAGACGGGAGTAAGGGAAAATGATGGAAGAGTTAGTTTCAAAGTTGTTCTATTTTTCAATCATACCCCCTCTGTTCCAAATCTTTTTATCTGCATTCTTGTTCAGTTTCATTAGCCTTTCTAATTTAATATAATATTTTATTATAATAAAACTTAAATACTTGCACCCGGAGGATGCATATATTTGCTAGTAATAATAATAATAATAAGTATACATATAAAATATGTATACATCTATCTATTAATAATGGAGATTCGCCTCCGGTTTTTGTCTGTAACAAAAATTACCTCACTGCTTACGTCACATTACCCAAAATCGTCATAACATAGAATAAATACACTCAAAATTTGAACATGCAACTTTAGAAAGTTTTAATAAATACATGAATGGTATTATATATCTATATATAGTTTGTTTTATTTTAATACATATTTAAAGTTTACATTTCAAATTGTTTTATTTTTTAATCCTTTAATGAATTTGATGATTTTACTTACTTAGGGTACAAACTCACTGACATTGAATTTTTTACTCCCACCCCTCAGGCAATATGTTTCAAAAATATATTTTTACATCACCCGTGATGTAAGCAGTGACATAGTTTTTATTACAGACAAAAACCGGAAGCGAATCATCATTATTAATAGATTTTAACTTCTAGATATCTTCGTAAATATAAATAAAATCTTCGTAATTTTTGCATAAAAATCAAGAACCGGTGATATGTGTATATATACCTACTTTTTTAAATTAATTATCGTATTTTCCTAGTACATATAATAATAATAATAATAATAATAAGTATATTAATAAAATATGTATACATATATACATATGAAAGTAAACAAACAAACAATGTGTTTGATATGGCCTTAGCTGACAATTTTTGGGAGAATATATGCTTAATTGAAGTCATACCTAATTGGAGAATTAATTAATAGGCCGAAATGTACATACAGAGATTGACTTTTTCTCGATTTGTTTACGCTTTACATTTGAACAGATATATTTGCCTAATTCATTAATTATCAACTAATTAATCCTCAAATTAGGTATGACTTCAATTAAGCACATATTCTCCCAAAAATATATACATGTGTATTTGGGCAGCATTCTTTCATTTATGCATGTTGAATTAAACAAAAGGCATGTCTCCTGTTTAACAATTTTATTGATGATCTTTTCAAGTTTTCTGGCCAACTTTTTTATATTTGGGTGGAATTCTTGGGATATGAACTTTGGTGGAATAATCCACAAATTCCATCCAAATATAAAAAAGTTGGCCAGAAAACTTGAAAAGATCATCAATAAAATCGTTAAACAGGAGATGTGCCTTTTGTTTAATTCAACATGCATAAATATATACATACATATACATACATACATACATACATATATATATATATATATATATATACACAGAGATTCTGATAGGTATGTGTCCTGCGTCCCTGACTAAAACAAATCTAAAAGGATGCAGTAAAATCATATCCATGTGTCCCATTCATTCTAACTGTAAATACATTCCGATATTTTCTTAGAAACGAATTACCCAGGAATAGGTTACAAGGTAGGAGTTTGACGGCTTTAATTGGGACCGATAAATTTTCCCAAGGACTCATTCAAAACAAATATGTGCATCCCAGGATGCACTAAATCAAAAAGCTATCAGCATCACTGCATATATATATATATATAGTGCGACAGGATAATGATTTATAATGCCGCCTAAAATGTATATAAAATAATATATATATATATATATATATATATATATATATAAAGTTTGTAGAAAAAACAATAAAAGTTGTTAAAAGTTTTGATGACAGAAATCTGTTTCGATCATATAAAGAGGTCATTATCAAAGCAACATTGTAAACGGAAAGACGAAATAAATATATCATTAATCACGAGGCATATATATATATATATATATCAATAAAGGAAGGAAGAACTCAACACCGTAATTCCATAATAAATTTATTTCGACCAAAATTGGGGCCTATATAAATCTAAGTTGATTTAATACAGCTCCCCAAATTTTCGTCTCATCAGATGGGTCTCAATTCACTTATGGACAAGCACATCACAAAAAAACCCAAAAAGCTTTGCTCTGTATATAATCTAAAAAGTTTATTATACATTGAGCTCTCTTCAGTAATTTAAAGATTCGCTGTATCTATACATACTGGATCATCAATATTAATGCAGTGGATCTTAGAAATCACATATAGAATCATCCCTCACTACCAAGTTTTGGATAAATCTCTTAAGGAATTAGCCTTCTGATTTGCTCTCTAAAGTTTTATAATTTTTCCCCACTTCCTAATTTCTTTGACTTAGAGCTGCATTTACTGGACAACTGACCCTTTTGCGCCACCCCCCACCCCATCCAACCCCATCTCTCCTAAATTATTTTTGTCTTGGTCACTCAATTGTTGGCTATCTATATTTGTGGCTAATTGCAAATACTTTTACTCAATTATTCCCAATTTCTATTAATACAAACGTTTGTTTGTATTAATAGAAATTACATTAGTTTAGTAGCTAGTTGTAAAGAAATTACATTTGTTGTATAAAAATGCTATTGGGATAAAAAAAAAAAAAAAAGAATTAAAAAAACAACATTTATTGTCCTACTTGCCACAAGGCTTTGAAGTTATTGGGAAATAAATATAACTTTGTCAAGAAAAATATATTTTATGTGCAAAAGATATATTTCAACAAGCTTTATTCAATGATATAATGGGTTTAAACTAGCAGTAAAACTTATTGAGTAAAACACAAAATAGGTCTCAATAGTGTTGTGGACTGTTGATAATAATTTGCTAACAATTATATTCAATTGACTATTCAATTTAATTTTTTTAAAATTTTGAAAAAATTGAAAAATTTTTATGGTGGCTTTTCTATGAGAAAATAAGTACCGAAAATCGAAAAAATAAAATGTAAAAAAATAATGAATAATTAATTTTTGGGAGATTTTTTTACTCATTTCAATAATTATTTAATTGGCTATTATTTTATAAAAGAAAAAAATTATACATTGATATTTTTTCTGCTTAAAAAGCGGGGGAGTACATTTTCAATAGAGTTTTTCTTCAAAACATACTTTTTAAAAAAATAAAAAAAAAGGTTTGCATTAAGTAGATATTTATTTCTAGAATCTAAAAATATAACATTTTAAACTTAACATCAGGCTTTTCACATTTTAAATGAATTTTATATATTAATTTTTCATAGCAAAAATACTAAATTAAAGTTTTGAAATAAAATAACTGATGCATTATAAAATCGGATAATTACCTGATTTTTGATAATTTTTTTTTTCCATCCCAAATGTTATTTTAAAATTGTAAACAAGCGCCTAAAACCATTGAAAAAGAGGCAGAATGGCGGATCGCGTCGAAATTGACCAAAACAAATTGTTTTAAATCTATCAAAAATAAACTGCATATGTAATGATATTTTTCTTTTTTTAATGATCGTCATTACTTATCATTCAATTTAATTGACTATTCCTGTAAAAATGTACAAGCCTTTTTATTTATGTTTTACAGCAATATTATTTCTGCTGATTATTGATTATATTTTAAACCTTCTGATGAGGATGCCCACTTTTCCCAATGAAGAAAAAAAAAATTGTTTGTTGGGCTATTCTGGATAAGCACCAGATTCTTATTATATTTATCAATAACCACAATGCAGAGAAAGATTAAAGAATCCTGCGTCTTATTTTTTTTTCATGACAATGGGTCAGATAATAATGATGAGTTTTACTTCCAACCCAAAGTAAAAAAATTTTTTATAGAAATCAATCCACAACTTCTCAGATTCTGACTATTCATCAAATTTTAGAAGGAGTACAAGCAAAAAATCTCAAGGCAACACTATACACAGAGGAAAATGAAGCAAACACTACTAGCATATAGTCTCCCAAAAGATTTGGCCCTGATCACAAATTAAAACATGAACAGGAATTTGACTTACTTTGGAAATTTTAAAGGAATTGAAATATTTTGTTAATGTTTTTATAGAAAGGATTTAATTGGAAACTAGAAAACACTTCAAAGCCATCAATTTTAAAGTACAAAAATGCTATAAACAGGTTATAAAGTTTTATAAAGAATAGCTTTTATTTAGGTAGTCTAAATAAGTAAGTAAAGTAAAGTCGTTGGGGTGGCCTAAAGTCGGTATCAGCCAATCAGCGAGGGAGTCTATCCCCTTTTCACTAGTGCTAGACCAAGGAGATTGCTTTTGAGTCTGAGGTGGAGCACCACACCTACCATCAGCTCCTTACTTTACCACACAGATCCCTGTGCTACTCATACGCTGAGTTGGCGAGGGCCGGTATTGAACTAGGAACCTTGTGGTTTCTATTCGAATGCTCTACCGACTGAGCTAACCCAGCCCTACACAAAACAATGGTTAATTCACCAGATTGTGACTTAGATTTCTTAGACACTGGAGTCCTACA
>CM042179.1:24338170-24370670 GCA_023376005.1 Doryteuthis pealeii | reverse complement strand
GATGGGAAGTTAATTTTTCAAGAAATATAAGAATTTAAGAATTGTATAGCATTATTATGTCTACCCATGACCATATTAATAATAGTGATTTTATGGGGAGGGGGGGTAACAGAAATCTGTCTCTGGTAATGTAACCTATGACTGAGCCATATAGGAAGGTGGCAAGGACTATGGCTGTATACAAACAGATTTCTGTGCTCTTCTTCAGGTGTCTATTGTATCACTTGCTCTGCCAAAAAGGGTTATTTCCTATAACTCCAACATAAACAAAGGGGAACCACTCTGACTGATGAATTATTTATATATTTATTGATCTACTAGGAAAAAAGACAGGGTTAGGGTTAGGGCTAGGGTTTAGGAGTGAGGGTTAGTTTAATGGGAAAATAAATAAATAATTTATCAGTCAAGAGTGGTTCCCCTTTGTTTATTTTAGATTTTTTTCCTCTCTTCAGGATCAAAATCCATATCACATATCACTTCGAAGACTGACATTGTTTTATATTTCCTAATGAACCTATTAATCACAGATTCAAAGGTAAAAAATTTCGGTTGTTTCCTATAACTCCAACATAAACAAAGGGGAACCACTCTGATTGACTTTATAATTATTTATTTATTGATCTACTAGGAAAAAAGAATAGAGGGTTGGGGTTAGGGGTAGGGTTTAGGGTTAGTTTAATGGGAAAATAATGGATAGATTAATTAACAGATAAAATTAACTTAGAGTGGTTCCCCTTTTTTATATTGGAGTTATAGGAAATAACCGGCAAAAGTATTACTTTCTTTTGTCAGCCTTTTTATTTCCTTGTCATTCCTGGCATTTGACATGATAGTGCACCTGACGTAAGTAAACTGATAAACTACCTTCAATTCACTCATGTATATAATGCACCAGTTATTTTATTTAAAAACTTTTACATTTTTCCAGGTCAATTAACTTTGAACCAAGTTCAATTCAAACTTAATGGACCTAAATTCCACCATCGTATGTCACCCCACCGAAAGAAAAAAATACTAAAAATCAAGGAGTTAACCGAATTTAATTAAATTTTCAGTGTTGATACATTAATGAGAGTAAAAGATATAATTCACCAGTTATTTATTTAAAAACTTTTACATTTTTTCAGGTCAATTAACTTTGAACCACGTATGTTTGTGAATTTGCGTTACACCTCAAAGATACATGGTTCAAAGTTAACTGAAATGAAAAAAATGTAAGAGTTTTCAAATAAAATAACTGGTGCATTATATCTTTTACTCATTAATATATCAACACTGAAAATTCATTAAATCCAGTTAATTCCTTGATTTTTAGTATTTATTTTCTTTCATCAGGGTGACATAAATGGTGGAATTTATGTCCATTTAGTAGGATTTAACCAAATCTCTTTTTACAAATTTATTCTCTGTGTTACCTTCCAACAGTTTGTGATAAAAAGCAATGAAAATTGGGATGATGAAGAAAAGTACTAATCAAAATTAGTGATGATAATGATGACAAATGTAAATATTTACAAGAAAAAAAAAACGCCCCCCAGGCGATGTAAAAATAGATTTTTGAAACATATTTCCTGAGGGGTGGGAGTAAAAATTCAATGTCAGCGAGTTTGTACATTAAGTAAGTAAAATCATCAAATTCATTAATGGATTAAAAAATAAAACAATTTGAAATGTAAACTTTAAATATGTATTAAAATAAAACAAACTATATATAGATATATAATACCAGTCATGTATTTATTAAAACTTGTTTTAAAAAAACAATGAGGACTGTCTAATGTTGCATGTTTGAGTGTATTTATTCTATATTATGATGATTTTGGGTAAAAAAAAACCGGAAGCGAATCTCCATTATTAATAGATGTAAATCTTAACTCTGTATGAGTGTGTAGGTGTGTGTGTGTGTGTGTGTGTGTGTGTGTGTGTACTTCACAGTGCTGGTTTGTGCTCTCCACAAACCCTGACAGGGAGGAGCCTAAGCTTGCTTGGTGGTCCCAGAAAGGTGGATTTAGGCTGTTCTGTGTGCAGAACTTGAGATTAATCAGGTCCCAGGGATAATAGAATATTGATAGGGGACACCAAGCAAAAATATTGGAGTATCACTTGTCAGCAAAAGGGAAGTCCTCATTAGTATTTCTTAGTTGGTCTTTGCTACTAAAACTATCTGAGAATAGTAAATATCAGCCCAATAGCAGCAATTAAAGTTGTCTTTATAATCAGAAACTGGAAGCATGGATTTACCATGACTTTCTTTCATCACCCGTCCCTTTAGGTCGGTCCTTGCTCTTTGGTTCTGCAAAGATGCGTCAGTCACTATATATATATATATATATATATATAAGTAAACAAACAGACGATGTTTGTGATATGGCTATTTTCAGCCGACAATATTTGGGAGAATATGTGCTTAATTGAAGTCTAACCTAATTTTGAAAGTTAATAATTAATTAATTAGGCGGGATTACCTATTTAAATGTAAGGCTAAACAAATCGAGAAAAATCAATCTCTGTATAGGCCGAAATGTACATACAGAGATTGATTTTTCTCGATTTCTTACATTTAAATAGGTAATCACGCCTGATTAATTAATAGTGTGAGTGATACTGCAGTAAATATATATATATATATATATATATATATATATATATATATACATATATACTCATTATTTTTATTGCGTCGATGTAATTTTTAAAAAAGATAATGGGTTTTTATTGGAAGATGGTTTTGCATATCATCATCATCATCATCATCATCATCGAGTAGCGCTGGAAGCATGGATTACCATGACTCTCTTTCATCACCCGTCCCTTTAGGTTGGTCCTCGATCTTAGCAAGTCTTCTGCACGGCATTCAGTATTAGTACAGAGCTGATTGATGTATTTTTTTTTAGTCAACCAACACTGGTATGTTCATGTTTAGGTGTCCACAGATGAACATCACTTATGAGTAAGCAGTGTCCAGCACGTCTTTTTCATCTTACTTGGATGGTTTGTGTGATAGGAAGTAAGTGGCCTTACAGCTACCCTTTTCTATTTCTATATTACTTTTAATTCGCTGTGACTTGTATAGTCTCCTTTGTGATAAAAAAAATGGGACACCCTAACTTGTGGTTTTCTCACCCCAGAAGATTTGGACCTGGTTCCCGGCAATGCCGTGTCTGTGCTAATACTCATGGTGTAATCAGAAAATACAGTCTCTTCATGTGCAGAAGATGTTTTAGAGATTACTCCAATGACATTGGATTCAAGAAGTTGGATTAAAATGTTGGATTCCTTGAAGATTCCAGAGATGCTGAAACATCTTTCATCTCATTTATTCCACTTCATAATGGAAATTCAATAAATTAATTCAATTCATCTGGAAAAAAATATCATGCTGATCTTAAAAATTGCAGCAAAATAAATGTTGGTGTATTTAAGGCAAAAAGGTCCATTATGGCATGTCTGTAAATTGTATTCAGATAAAGTAAAATCATCGGGGAGGTCCCCACACATCATCCAGAATCTGCACAGAGCTGGTTGATTTAGGTCTTTGCTGGTCAGCCTCTACTGCTTTCTTGAGGAGTACTGCTTCCAAGGTTTGTTCAAGACATCATGCAGAATACTTGTTTAGCTCCCATCTAGCTTTTTCTCTAAGCATTTCGTTAGAGTCCAAGTGGTACATTTCTACAGTAGCACTGTTACAGCTATGGCTTGGAACAATTTTTGCCTAATAGGCCGAAATGTACATACAGAGATTGATTTTTCTCGATTTGTTTAGCCTTATATTTAAATAGGTATGCCCGCCTAATTAATTAATTATTAATTAATTAACTTTCAAAATTAGGTACGACTTCAATTAAGCACATATTCTCCCCAAAATATATATGTATGTATGCATGTTTGGTTAAGAAGAATGGACAATGAAAATGTATGAATTTTTCAAAACCTTTAATGAAAATTAACCTTGTTTAAATCTTATATAAACAAATTGTACCATTCTTGAAAATGACACAGCTGAAAGCACTTGAAATTTTGAACTTTTACTGTCATTCGATCTGGATTTACGCTCTCCTGTTTATAAGCAAGAAAAACTTTTTAAAAAAAAATTCATACATTCTTCTTTGTCCATTCTTTTTAGCCTAACATACATTAATGAAAAACTGCTGCTGAAATATATATATATGTTACGTAGCAAAGACGTAAAAGTTAACAGTGCATGCTAACTGTCAGTTTCTCGCCGATGTGATTTAAAAACAAAGTGAATCGTGTTCGTATTTTTCTTTATATACTGTTTTGGGGTATATTATGGGAAGGATAGTTTAGTATGTGAAGCATGATGGGAAGGATAGTTTAGTATGTGAAGCATGATGGGAAGGATAGTTTAGTATGTGAAGCATGATGGGAAGGCTAGTTTAATTTGTGTGGCATTCTGGAAAGGGTATTCTAGTCTAATACTGCATCAATTTTGTGATTTTTTACTGTTTTTTCTATTTATTATTATTATTTTTATATATTATTATTATTATTATTATTATTACTAGCAGGAATCATGGATATGTCCTGGTGTGATCATTTGACTATTACAACATTTGATGTTTAACGCAAATTCACAAACATACGTGGTTCAAAGTTAATTGTCCTGAAAAAATGTAAAAGTTTTTTTTTTAACTCCCACCCCTCAGGCAATATGTTTCAAAAATCTATTTTTACATTGCCCGGAGGGTGTTTTTTTTATTTTGCTAGTAGAATTAATAAATTAGTGGTTGACTCTCAACCATTGCCTTCTAACATCTAGGGTTGAGTGTTTGCCATATAAATTTGAAAAGTACAGTTGGGATAATCATATAGTACAGTAGGGATAATCATATAGTACAGTTGGGATAATCATATAGTACAGTTGGGATAATCATATAGTACAGTTGGGATAATCATATAATCATATAGTACAGTTGAGATAATCATATAGTACAGTAGGGATAATCATATAGTACAGTAGGGATAATCATATAGTACAGTTGGGATTATCATGCTAGGGTTTGACATTGCCAGCTGATTAATCAAATGGGGGCCTCTTTGACCACCTCTCTAGATCAAACAAGGGCTGGTGGAGTGTTGCATATCATGGGATCACTTATAACCCGGGTCACAGACTGCTCAACCACCACACTTGTCCACAGGCATTATAGGTTGTCAGCCACGGCCAATAGGTGGTACCATTGGGAAGAGATATTACCCTCAGCAGGGGTGTAAGCATGCATATTTTACTACCCCAGCTGGCAGGATATATATATGTGTGAGCATTTGTATTTAGCAAAGAAAAAAGGTTTAAAAATCAGTCATAGATCTATTTCTACTCACAGGTATCTGTGTGTAATAATATCCTTGCTGGTCACGCGGCACCAAATGTAATACGATGTTGGTCGGGGTGCTAAATGTAATACTATGGTGGTTGTGGCAACAAATGTAATACTATGCTGGTCGGGGTGCCAAATGTAATACTATGATCTGGTCACGGGACCAAATGTAACACTATGCTGTTGCGGCGCCAAATCTAATACGATGGGTGTTATTTGACCCACAGGAAAGTTGAAGTGCTTGCTCCGGGCTGTACCTGAAAGTGACCAAATTCACCAATGTTGTTCCACAATTAATACGAACGCGTTTTTTAACAATGAAACGACCTTTATTAATTATACAGTGAGAAAAAATCATGTACAACCACAAAGGAGTATCGGAGCTGGAGTTGAGTCGGAATTTTGTGGACTGACTGGCGATATATGTTGGGTTCTGATTCAAATTCAGGACTTTGAGTAACAAGATGACAAAGCAAAGATGGTGACAAGGGCTATGAGACGGAGCTATCAATCTGCTATGGAAGCAGTTGTCCGATCTGGTCAAGGACCAGCTCTCCAATCTGCCGGGAACCCTTTTGGGTCCTCTTTTATGGGTTCCAAACCCCTGAATTCAGGGCTCTGATTGGCCAGCCAATAGAAATGCTGGACCAATGGCCCTACAGTGTAAACATCAGGAGGTGTACAAAAACCCACCCATGCAGTCGCATTTGAATGGACGGCCAATCGAAATCATGGCCTTGGGTTACACATCTTGGAGGGGGGTTCAACAAGTCTCCACCCCAGTTTCCTGATTGGTGAGGCACCTGATAATATTTTTGTTATTGTATAAATGGTCTTGTGCCAGACTTATCTGTCACTTGCTATGATAATTCACAGAAATTGGCCTAAGACCACCCAGCCGAATTGTTATTCTTAACTGATCAACATTTTTAAGATTTAATCTTTAAACTGTTTTTGCAAAATAAATTTCCTTATCCTATGCAGTCCTCACTAGAATGACAATAGATATGAAGATGTCAGCAGTTATATAAACCAGTCATTTGTTTTTTATTCAACCACTTTTAGCCTGGGTAAATTGCTTCTTATCTCTTGCAGTCTTCATGTAAATGACAATATGATAACATTTGTATAAAAGCCATTCTTTATATCAACCGACTTTTTAGCGTTTAAAATCTCCCCTGTTCGAGTAATAAACTGTTCTTATCTAGTGTTGACTTTACCCCACCACTGACTTGTACTCTGATCTAAGTCGCTTGTACGACTCTAAAAACAATTGTTATTTTTATATCCAACACTGTTTTTTTTCAACTATCTAATGATATATCGCCAGTCACTCCTTAACACCACTCTGGTGTTATATGTGTATACCTATAAGTTTCATCAGACTGCTAACTTTATTGAAACTCATAAGTATACAGAGATACCTGTGGGTAGGAATAGATCTATAACCGCAAAATCAGTGATTTTTTTAGCCTTTTCTTTTTACCAATTATATTGCTCTGTTTAATAATATTGAACATTGAGCTCTCAACTGGGACCTGAACAACTATAACATTCTGCAGTTGGAAGAAAGGTCCAACTTTGAATCATCCTAATACCAACTTATTTGTTAACCCGGATATATATATATATATATATATATATATATATATATATATATATATATATATATGTGTGTGTGTGTGTGTGTGTGTGTGTGTGTAAGAAATGTGTACTTACTCAGAAGCTTCTTTGATTCTTTGTAATGGAAGCAATGTTGGAGAATTTATTTTATTCATGGTTTCCATGGCATTGGTAGACTGTTCGTCAGATTCTGGGTGTAAAATAAAAAAAAAATGAAAATAAAATAAAAATGAAATACAAAAGTTTGTTAACAGTAGACATATTCAAACACAAAATTTGTTATAGTTTTTCTGTTGGGATTATTTGGATATAGGATGTTCTCTAAATACCCACCTCTATTGATAGACTAACCAAGGTCACGTGATTGACTCTTGTAACCAATCACTAGCAATACTACTGGCCTGATAGAATACTTAAAACCCCCACATTGGTCATAATTAAAACTGCACTCTTTGAGGACAGACACACATAGGATCGCCGGATCTGTACCAATACTCTTGAAGGACTTATACTTTATACCAGTAACTGAGAACATTTTAGTAACCAAAGGATTCACATTATCGACGGACCCTTTATCAAGGATCCAATTCCACCAGATAAACACTTCTGCTATAAGGCCAAAGAATGGCCCTTAAAAATGTACCAATACTCTCGAAGGACTTATACTTTATACCAGTAACTGAGAACAATTTAGTAAACAAAGGATTCACATTGTCGATGGACCCTTTATCAAGGATTCCACCAGATAAGCGCTTTTGCTATAAGGCAAAGGAATGGCCCTTAAATCTGTACCAATACTCTCGAAGGACTTATACTTTATACCAGTAACTGAGAACACTTTAGTAACCAAAGGATTCACATTATCGACGGACCCTTTATCAAGGATCCAATTCCACCAGATAAGCGCTTCTGCTATAAGGCCAAAGAATGGCCCTTAAAAATGTAATATAAATCTAACATAACTCTTTGGTAGTTCATAGATGGGGAAGGGATTAGTCCATCCGATAATTTATATGTCATGTTGGTGGAGCCGACAATACATCAACTGCATCTCCGGTAGATAATTAAGAACTCAAAAAAAAAAAAAGAAAAAGAAAAAATAGGTATGCTGGGTAGGACACGAATTTGCATTCAGGGGTGAGACTCCAGGTTTTGGGAAGTGAGGAATCATCCCTTTTGGGACTCCCAGGACTCCTCTGATCAAGAATGGCAGTAACTGTCGCATTTATGGGTCAAAAAGATCTGTTTGAGATAATGAAGTCCTTACCTGTTTAAATGGTAGATTGATTTCAAAGGCATGTCAAATCGTTTGGGGTTATTTTATGTCTAGTTGTTATTAGGGAATCACATTAATTAATTGTTCATATCTACATGTTTTGTTTAGTTGTTTTTTAAGCAGGGTTTTTTTTTCTCACATAAAATACAAATAACTTTTAAATAAAGATGACCCTAATAGGTACTACCACTCTAAAACAGAGTGGACTTGAGTTACCTTTTTAATGTGATTATGAAAATAAATCTTTGTACCATATAGAATTAGAGACTATAATTGTCAAATTTAATTAGGCATAAATAAAAAGTAAAGTTGGCGGAATGGCCTATTGTTGGTAACAGCCAGACAGCAAGGTGGTCTATACCCTTATCGTTAGTGCTAGACCAGTAGATTTTTTTTTAAATTTTGATTTTTTAATTTTTTAAATTTTTTTAATTTTAAAATTTTTTTAATTTAAAAAATTTTTTTAATTTTTAAATTTAAAAAAAAAAAAAATCTGATTTAAAATTTGATTTAAAATTCATTCGATTTAAAAAATTAAAACAAAAATTTTTTAAAAATTGATTTAAAAAATTTTTTTAAATTTTAAAATTTTCGATTTTTTACAAATTTTTAAATAAAAAGTAAAGTTGGGGAATGGCCTATTGTTGGTAACAGACAGACAGCGAGGGGGAGGTCTATACCCTTATCGTTAGCGCTAATCAAAAGTTTATATTCCCAGAAAATGACCAGCCATAACTCAACTTGAATAGTTTCTGAGATGGGTGGTAAATGCCCATACAGCTGCTTTTTTGTGGGGTGCTGCTTCCAGGATTTGTTTAAAAGTGCATGAAGCATCTTTGTGTATTTCCTATTTAGCTTTTTATCCAAGTGTTTTGTTAAAGTCTAAGTAGTGCAACCATACAATAGTACTAACATGGCTACAGCTTAGAAGAATTCCTTTTTTTATTTCATTAGAGATATCAGATTTCCTATTTATCCAAGTGTTTTGTTAAAGTCCAAGTAGTGCAACCATACAATAGTACTGACACGGCTACAGCTTGGAAGAATGCCTGTTTTATTTTATCAGAGATATCAGATTTCCTTTTTATCCAAGTGTTTTGTTAAAGTCTAAGTAGTGCAACCATACAATAGTACTAACATGGCTACAGCTTAGAAGAATTCCTTTTTTATTTCATTAGAGATATCAGATTTCCTATTTATCCAAGTTTTGTTAAAGTCCAAGTAGTGCAACCATACAATAGTACTGACACGGCTACAGCTTGAAGAATGCCTGTTTTATTTTATCAGAGATATCAGATTTCCTTTTATCCAAGTGTTTTGTTAAAGTCTAAGTAGTGCAACCATACAATAGTACTAACATGGCTACAGCTTAGAAGAATTCCTTTTTTTATTTCATTAGAGATATCAGACCTATTTATCCAAGTGTTTTGTTAAAGTCCAAGTAGTGCAACCATACAATAGTACTGACACGGCTACAGCTTGGAAGAATGCCTGTTTTATTTTATCAGAGATATCAGATTTCCTTTTTATCCAAGTGTTTTGTTAAAGTCTAAGTAGTGCAACCATACAATAGTACTAACATGGCTACAGCTTAGAAGAATTCCTTTTTTATTTCATTAGAGATATCAGATTTCCTATTTATCCAAGTGTTTTGTTAAAGTCCAAGTAGTGCAACCATACAATAGTACTGACACGGCTACAGCTTGGAAGAATGCCTGTTTTATTTTATCAGAGATATCAGATTTCCTTTTTATCCAAGTGTTTTGTTAAAGTCTAAGTAGTGCAACCATACAATAGTACTAACATGGCTACAGCTTAGAAGAATTCCTTTTTTTATTTCATTAGAGATATCAGATTTCCTATTTATCCAAGTGTTTTGTTAAAGTCCAAGTAGTGCAACCATACAATAGTACTGACACGGCTACAGCTTGGAAGAATGCCTGTTTTATTTTATCAGAGATATCAGATTTCCTTTTTATCCAAGTGTTTTGTTAAAGTCTAAGTAGTGCAACCATACAATAGTACTAACATGGCTACAGCTTAGAAGAATTCCTTTTTTTATTTCATTAGAGATATCAGATTTCCTATTTATCCAAGTGTTTTGTTAAAGTCCAAGTAGTGCAACCATACAATAGTACTGACACGGCTACAGCTTGGAAGAATGCCTGTTTTATTTTATCAGAGATATCAGATTTCCTTTTTATCCAAGTGTTTTGTTAAAGTCTAAGTAGTGCAACCATACAATAGTACTAACATGGCTACAGCTTAGAAGAATTCCTTTTTTATTTCATTAGAGATATCAGATTTCCTATTTATCCAAGTGTTTTGTTAAAGTCCAAGTAGTGCAACCATACAATAGTACTGACACGGCTACAGCTTGGAAGAATGCCTGTTTTATTTTATCAGAGATATCAGATTTCCTTTTATCCAAGTGTTTTGTTAAAGTCCAAGTAGTGCAACCATACAATAGTACTGACACGGCTACAGCTTGGAAGAATGCCTGTTTTATTTTATCAGAGATATCAGATTTCCTTTTTATCCAAGTGTTTTGTTAAAGTCCAAGTAGTGCAACCATACAATAGTACTGACACGGCTACAGCTTGGAAGAATGCCTGTTTTATTTTATCAGAGATATCAGATTTCCTTTTTATCCAAGTGTTTTGTTAAAGTCCAAGTAGTGCAACCATACAATAGTACTGACACGGCTACAGCTTGAAGAATGCCTGTTTATTTTATCAGAGATATCAGATTTCCTTTTTACCAAGTGTTTTGTTAAAGTCCAAGTAGTGCAACCATACAATAGTACTGACACGGCTACAGCTTGGAAGAATGCCTGTTTTATTTATCAGAGATATCAGATTTCCTTTTTATCCAAGTGTTTTGTTAAAGTCCAAGTAGTGCAACCATACAATAGTACTGACACGGCTACAGCTTGGAAGAATGCCTGTTTTATTTTATCAGAAATATCAGATTTCCGTATGGTTATTAACCTACCAATAGAGTAGTCCATGCTTTAACTATGCATATATTGACATTGCTTTCAGTAGATAAGATATTGCTACCAAGGTATATGAACTGGTCTCCAAGTTTTCAGAACCTTGCCATTCAACATTTCAGCATGCTGGCAAAAACATTAGAATGCACTCATTAATAAGAAACTTCAAAACATTAAACCTACCATTGAAGAATGGAACTTGAAATACAACAAATATAAAAGAGAACAGGTTGTGCTGACCTGCCTTCACATAGGCCACACCTACATCACCCATCATCATTTACTAGAGGGCAAAGAATCCCCAATATGCACTACATACCAAGAGATTTAGTGAAACATATACTGATAGAGTGTGTAGACTTTGGTCTAGTGTGAATAAAATACTACCAAGCAAGTAATTAAAAAAAAATTTTTCATGGAAATAAGATAGGATTTTACCTTTTCTAAAAGAAGTAGGATTGTACTCAAAAATATGAGCAATCAAATAGTTCAAATATATACATATATACATTTGTTTTCTACCAAACTATCACTATGAACCCAAAATTTAGTTGGTATTAAATGACCCACCGAGGTTGATATGGAGTAAAACAAAACAAAACAAACAAGCACACTACACTTTCTCTAGAATTGTTTCCCTTGTCACTGTATTTAATTGAGAGAGAAAAAACACGAGCAAATTCTGTATTAAAATTTCTATAACTTAATTTGTATTTTGTGTACAGATTTTTTTTTGTATACTAATAAAAGAATGCAGAAGTAATAAGTACAAGTAAAGTTGGCCTGTTGTCGGTATCAGCTGAACAGCGAGGGAGTCTATCTCCTCTTCACTAGCGCTAGACCAGGGAGATTGTTTCTGTGTCTGAGATGGGGCTCCACACCTACCATCAGCTCCCTATATTACTGCACAGGACCAAGCTGTGATACTCATGTGCTGATTTATTGAGGGCAAGTATCGAACCAGGATCTTGTGTTTCCTAGGTGGATGCTTGACTGACTGAGCTAAACCCCTTTATTTCTATGTATTTGTATTTATTTAAAAAAAAACAAAAAAAAAACAAAAAAAAAACAACTTAAAAACGTTGTGTAGAAAGATTGAATTTGTAATTGTTAGCAAGCATATGAAGGTGCCTGGTTAGAATTGAAAACAAATTTGTGGACATCAAAATTTAATGAAAACTGTTGTGGGGTTTTAAGGGGTCAAATAAGAACAAAACGACAGGTAACAAATGTAGGAAAATGTATTAACAAAAGAGTAGACAATTACAGTACAGAGAAGTGGGGTAATACGTCCGACAATAGAGTTATGAGCTGACTCGCATTGGCTTACTCTACAAGCCATAATTGTCCCTGTTACTTATAGTAACAGTCTGCACATTCCATTGGTCTATAGGGTATATCACATATAACAAAAATACATCAAAATCAACCTGTTTTTACTTTGTTTTAGTGCTTATATAAGTAAAAAAAAAAGTCGTCTGGGTGGCCTAATATTGGTATTAGCCAGACAGCAAGGGAATCTATCCCCTTTTCACTAGTGCTAGACCAAGGAGATTATCTCGGCGTCTGAAGTGGAGCACCACACCTACCATCAGCTCCTCACTTTACGACATGGATCCCTGCGCTACTCATACGCTGAGTTGGTGAGGACCAGTATCGAACAAGGAACCTTGTGGTTCCTAGTCGAATGCTCTCCCTACTGAGCTAAGCCGGCCCTATGTGCTTATTAAAACAAAAACAAAAAAACTTGTGTAGAAACATTTCAAAATAGTAAAATAACATTGAATTTATCATTTTTAGCAAGTCTATAATGCGGTTATTTCCTATAAGTCCAACATAAACAAAGGGGAACCACTCTTGACTGATATATTATTTATTTATTTATTGATCTACTAGGAAAAAAGAAGACAGGGTTAGGGTTTATGTTAGTTTAATGGGAAAATAAATAAATAATTTATCAGTCAAGAGTGGTTCCCCTTTGTTTATGTTGGACTTATAGGAAATAACCTATAAGGGAGTCTATTATTTTCATGTAATGCATTGTGTTCTGTTTTTTTGACATTGAAAAAACAACAACATAAAAACAAAAAACACAAATGTATTGACATACTTTTACCATTCTCTATCACTGTCTATGGAGTTCTGGGGCAGGGGGAGTGCAGTCTAGCTTGTCTGAAAGATGGAAAAAGAACAGAATTAAGAAATCTGTCTCTTGCCATGATGGGTCTAAAGCCTGGACAGCTCAATAAATTCATCAGTGGACCAATACAAGGGAAAAAGGTTTACATTTCTGATATGCACCTCTGAAGATGAAGTTTATGCTTTCGAAATCGATAAGACAAAAATAACATCTTTTTGTTTTTATTTTTCATACGCATTGTAATTGCCTTTAAATTATTTATATATATATATATATATATATATATATATATATATATATATTTACCAACCCCTCCGCATGAGCAGGATGTGACACAAGATCAATTTCTTAAGCGGAGTTTAACAGGTTTGAATTCAGAGTTTTCCTTCTCCTAGACTGGTTACCTAGCCAAGGTTAAAGAGCCCAGTCTGCCCTACTATTTACCCATAGCTGGAGGGAGAGTAGGTTTCATACCTTTCTCAAGGGTATTAGCGCTAAGTGAAATGCAATCGTCCAGGATTTGAACTTGGGGCAACGAGTCCATTTCCCATGACTTTAACCATTACACCACGTGCTTCTTGATTAGCATATATATGTGTGAATGTCATATAGTACTTAAATAATGAGAATAGAATTGTCTGTTTTTACTATAAATAATGTCTGATGAAACTTTGGAGGAGAAGAACAAGATCTCACGGAACATGTTAATTCAACTTAGCAATTGCTAATTACTATGTTCACCTTGTATTTTTGCTTAGTAAACCTTTTTCCCTATCCTTAATACTCATTACGCTTTTTCCTATTATTTCTCTGTTAACTCTGACACTTGAGTTACAACAGCTTGTTAATTCAACCTAGCAATTACTAATTACTCTGATCACCTTGTATCTTTGCTTAGTAAACCTTTTTCCCTATCCTTAATACTCATGATGTTTTTTCCTATTATTTCTCTGTTAACTCTGATATTAATGTTACAACAATTTGTCAATGAAACAAATGATATATATAAGTTACTATTTTGTAGTTTATGAATAAATGAAAGAGTTGCCCTCAGAAATGCCCAGGTGCTTCTTTTAGGCCAGTAATTAAAAAAAAATGAGTCAGCCAGGGATGATAGTAGTTGTTCAGTACACCATTCTCGCTATCACTACTGTCAACATCAACTCTGACCACTTCACCATTGACAGCTGCTTAAGTAAATCCCTCAAACTCATTTTCTGAGTCTGATCGAAAAAAGATTTCCCTAAGAAAAACCTTCATTAAATATGGCCATTTTCTTTAAATTAAAAAAAAACAAAAAATACAAAATCGAAAAATATCTATATTCAATTAAAAATTTTTGTACCTCGTTGTGCAAAGAAAAATGATAATAGCATTGGAAAATTGAAGTTTAGCCTCATTCTGAAGTATGCCGTTTACAGATTAACTCTTAACATCCTATACCGCATCATTCCGCCCGGCCAGAAGTCATGTTCATTTTTCTAATCTACCCCAAACGATAGCCTTTGTTTAAATATAATATTAAACATATTTAGAGGTCTTTATTTTAAAGGAAATAACAGGTAACTTTAAATGAAAAGGTCATTTTTAGGCATTTTTTATAAATCCTTAGAGGAATGGAGCTCTGGACTTAGAAAATTCTCAACAGGATGTTAAGAGTTAAATGTGGCCATTCTCTTAAAAAATATCTACATTCAATTTAAAAAATCTGTACCTGATGTTGTGCAAAGAAAAATGACAATGGCATTGGAAAATGGAAGTTTAGCCTCATTCTGAACATTTACAGATTAAATGGAGGTCATATGAATACATTAATAAAGAAATGCTGAAAAATTTATTCATTTAACCCTAACCCTAACCCCGTCTTCTTTTTTCCTAGTAGATCAATAAATAAATAAATAATTTATCAGTCAAGAGTGGTTCCCCTTTGTTTATGTTGGACTTATAGGAAATAACTGATTCATGTTTTTCACAAAGGCCTGAGCACTAAGAGAAATGCAACCTCATTTGGGCTTGGAACTAGAGTCACAACTTCCATTTCCTATTACTTGTCTGAATTTTTGAGATAATTGATAATTTTAATCATTTGTATTTTTCAGACCGTTGTCCTTATCTTTATGGTTATATACACGTTTCGGCTGATGAGACCTCCACTCCAGCCTTCTTCAGTCCAGTTGGACACATGGTGCAATGGGTATAGGGATTGTGTTAATACAGTTTTAAGTGACTAACATCTGTAGGTTGCAAGTTCAACCGTGACCATGGGTGATAATAACAAAACTTAACACTTGTACCAGGTCATGGTTAACAGAATTAGAACAGAAAGAATGCCACAGGGAAAAAAAAAAGGAACAGATTATCTACAATCTATTGGTTACAGAGGTTAGAATTAGGCGCAAAAAAAATCGCAATGGCATGAATCGACTGCGAAAAGGCCCATGATATGGTCCCGTAAACTTGGATTATAGAATGCTTAAAAATGTATACAAATATCCAATAAGGTCGTAAATTTCACCAAAAAGCTATGAAAAACTGGAAAAGTACAATTAACAGCAGGAGGACAGAAGTAATAAGGAGGCATATTCCAAGGGGGCTCACTATCACCACTACTATTTCTTATAGCAATGATGCCATTCAACTATATACTTAGAAAATGTACAGGAGGCTACAAATTCCTAACACAATAAAAAAAAATGTACATTGATGATATCAAGATTTATGCAAAAAAGTAAAAAAGGACTGAAAACCTTTGTACAAACCATAAGAATATACAGTCGAGGTATAGCGATGGAATTTGGAATCGGAAAATGGGCCATACTAGTGGTATAATAAGGGAAAAGAGAACCATAGATGGAATACAACTACAAAATCAGGAAAATATAAGAACTCTTGGATAGAAGGAGAATTACAAAGACTTAGGAATTTTAGAAGCAAACACCATCAAGCAAACAGAGATGAAAGAACAGTCTACCCCAGTGTATTGAATAAAGCATTCAGTTCGAAGTTCCATGAAGGTTCCCAGTTATGACAAGAAGGCTCCTGAGTTCTAAGAGAAGGTTCCAGGGTTTACAAAAAACACCTAAAGAAGGCCAGAGGATACATTGGCCAATATGTTGTGTATATAACAATATATTTTTTTTTGGTTTGTTTTAGGTAATATCAACCTCAGTGGGTCATTTAATGCCGACAAAGTTTTGAAATGAATTCATTCTTAAATGGATACACAATGTTTTTTATAAACACATTTTTCTATTTAATCCATAAATGGAACCCTAACAGGTACTACCACTCCGGGTCAGAGTGAACCAGGGAGCAATGGTGATGAAGGGGTGCTCCACATTCCCCTGACCTCCAAAACTGGAACCTCACCATCAGATAGAGTTTAACGTCATTCCCAGGACATGAAGACCCTCAACTACTGCCTTCTAGCATCCGTATGATAAAAAGGGTTGAGGCTTGCCATAAGGGCAATAGGGTTGGGATAATCATATAGGTGCTAGGGCTTGACATGAGCAACCGATTGATCGGAGGGGGTATCTCCGACCGCCCATCTAACCTAAGTAAGGGCCAAAGTGGAGTGTTGCATGTCATGGACTGCTCATCCAAGACTCCATCCTTAAGCATCACGGGTTGCTACCCACAGCCAACAGGTAGCCCCATTGGGAGGTTCTTACCCCTCTGCAGAGGTGCAGTCAGTGTATGCTAAATTTATTTTTAATTACTCACCTGCTGCTTTCCGGGCCACACGTAAATCCAACCCTTGATGGAGGTCTGTGAAACTTGAAGGACTTTTCTGTTTATTCACTGACAAATCAACAGGTTCTGTCTGTACAGGCTGGAAAGAAAACAGAAGAAAACAAAATTTAAAACAATATAAAAAATTTAAAAAGTTATTGACTATTTACAACTTTAGTAATTATGAGAGTCATTCAATAGATATAAGTGTCCATCACCCCATAAAAACGCAGTTGTATGGTCACTTGCCTCCTATCACACAAACCATCCATGTAAGATGAACAGAGATATTGAAAACTGCTATAGAAGTATGTTTTTTTTTATTTGGTTTGGTTTTGTTTTACAGCATATCAACCTCAGTGGGTCATTTAATGCCGATAAAGTTTTGAAATAAATCAATTCTTAATGGATAATACAATTTTTTTATAAACACATTTTTCTATTTAACCCATAGATGGGACCCTAACAGGTACTACCACTCCGAGTCAGAGTGGACCAGGGAGCAATGGTGATGAAAAGGTGCTCCACATTCCCCAAACCTCCAAAACTGGAACCTCACCATCAGATAGAGTTTAATGTCATTCCCAGGACATGTAGACCCTCAGTCATCACCTTCTAGCACCCATATGATAAAAAGGGTTGAGGCTTGCGATAAGGGCAATAGGGTTGGGTAATCATATAGGTGCTAGGGCTTGACGTGACCAGCCAATTGATCGGAGGGGGCCTCTCCGACCGCCTGTCTAGCCCAAGATAGGGCCAAAGTGGAGTATTGCAAGTCATGGACTGCTCATCCACCTGGGTTCTATTCTTAAGCATTATGGGTCACCACCCACGACCAACAGGTGGCCCCATTGGGGGAGTCTTACCCCTCTGCAGAGGTGCAGTCGGTGCATTCTAACGCCCCACCGATAGGGCGGATAGAAGTATGGACGAATATTCTTTTGAAGAGACCTACACATAGCATTCCAAGTTGACTTTTTTTTCCTACTTTAGGTTATTGTTATTTAATCACACCTATCTATACATAAGGACATTTGTGTGTATCTATATGTCCAGAGAAAACTTCGAAAATAAAACAATTAATGACAAAGTAAATATATATACACATTAGATATCCCCAGATCTTGATTTTTGAACAAAAATAATTAAAATTTGATTTATATCCGTGAAGATAATTAAAAAAAATTGAAATTGAAATGATAACATGGTTTTTTTTTGTTTTTTTTGCATTTAGTATTTTAAATAGGAGACATTAATTTTTCTTTTCAGAGTGGCTGGATCAAGGCAACATCTTTTTTACATAGGGATTTTAATGGGGCCTCCTGCGAGGATCCAACCCGTAATTCAACAATAATGGATCAACTAGACTACCTTTTTAACCCCATCCACTACCTAGGCGACACCAGGTAGCTGCTTCTAGTTAGTTATAGAGAGCTCTGTAAATGGAGTTCAAAACTGTTTGAATTATGCAAATATCCCCAGTGGTTCAAACGTTTAGAGAATTTAAAGCCCTGAAATTGTAAGTTCAAAAGTGAGGATGGTTTTGTTTAAAAAATGTTAAATCACGGACCAATTCAGAACAAGAAATTCAGTAATTTTGTCACTATTTCTTTATTTTAGGAGCAAATTTGATAAAACTTTGCATTCTTATGTAAAATTGTATGTTCTTTCTGATTCTTGTATTTATTTCCATGCTCTAATCCATTACTTAGAGAATAAAAGGTATGGGTATCAGCATTTTTTGTGTTTTTTTTATTTATGTTTACCTCAAGATTATTCAACATTTTCATTTTAATACTGCATGTATACACATATATAGTATTAATTTAAATAAAAAACATCACTTTGAACTTAAAGACATTTTTAAATACTTGCAATGTTGTATTACATACAAGATATAGTATACCTCTTTATTTATTTTTATTTTTTTTCACACGATGAAACATAGGCAAATAAGCTAGCAAAACTAGATAAAACTTGTTTTATTTTACTTTATTGTGTTTTCATTGTTTTAATTTATGAAATTTCATGTGTATATCTCAAATAAGCGTCAACAATTTTAAAGTAAATTCTTCCATAAACTTTTTGGAATGCATGTTTACAAATTTTGCATATTCGAAATTTTCAAATGTAAATTGTTTTTTGTTTGGTTTTTGTTCAGCTAGTTTTTCATAATGTCTATATTTCAATATACACCAATATTTTTAAAAGAACAATTGTATATATAATAATAGAAATTACTCAAAGAATTACCCCTGACAATACAGTCCCACCACCATCAAATAATTTGGAACCTCATTTAAAGAAATACTATTTTTCAAAATAAAAGTCAGACAAAATTCTTTTTAAAATGGAAAGTTATTTATAACAATTTAACGTTTTTAAAACCATTTAACATGAAATTGTTCTAAATATTTATGCAGAGTGTGAAAATAGAATGCAGCAAATAATCTGATGTTTTTTTAGTAGAATTTTCGTTTTTTTTCCAAAATCGAAAGTTTCACAAAAAGACTGACGTTAAAAGCTCACCAAAATTTCACACATTCATCTATACATATATAAAGGGCAGTTGTGTGTATGTATATCCGGATGAAACTACGAAAAATAAAACAATTAGTGACAAAATAAATACATACTTCCATTCACTTATCACTAGAGCTTGGTTTTTGTGCAAAAATAATAGAGATTTTATTTATATTTGGAAAAAAAAATTCTGACGTCCTACCAGATCTTTTCTACGTGGGGATTTTTGTGGAGCATCCAGCGAGGATCTCACTCGCGATTATTAGTAATATAATGGATCTGCGAGACTAATTTTTTATCACCCCCTCTACCCAGTCGATGACGGGTAGCCGCTTCTAGTACATATATAAAGGGCAGTTGTAGATAGATAGATATTAACAGGTTGTGATGGATAGATAGATAGATATTAATAGACTGGGATAGATAGATAGATATTAATAGACTGGGATAGGTAGATAGATATTAATAGACTGGGATAGATAGATAGATAGATAGATAATAGATATTAACAGACTGGGATAGATAGGTAGATAAATAGATAGATAGATATTAACAGACTTGCAAGATACATATGAACAGTCTGGGATAAACAGATATGAACAGACTGGGATAAATAGATAGATGGATAGATATGAAAAGACTGGGATAGATAGATAGATGGATAGATATGATAGATATGAAAAGACTGGGATAGATAGATATGAACAGACTGGGATAGATAGATATGAAAGACTGGGATAGATCAATTGATAGATAGATAGATATGAACAGACTGAGATAGAGAGAGCATTTTATATACCTTAAGGAATTTGGAAGGAGTAATCTTCAACGGAAGAAGCAAAGTTGACAAAGTGATGTCGTCAGGTAATATTTACTCAGGTGTGTTTACTCACCTTTACAGATGAAATTTAAGGGTTTGTTTCCAAAGGTGTCACTTCTATATACATTCACACACATATATTGATATGTATGTGCCTAAATATTTAAGAATGTAGTTCTTTTCAGAAACCTGTATATATATAATCCTAATTATACATATTTAAACATATACTTACACAGACACACACATAAAATATATATATATATATATATATATATATATATATATATATGAGATGCACTTAATCTCTTAGTACAAATACAGTGACACACCTATATCTAAGTGTATGTGTGTGTGTGTGTGTGTGTGTACGCGCACATGTCTGAGACATCAATCAAATATATTTCATCCATGATACTAAGTGAGTCAAAAGTTTTGCAAAACTTTGGTATGTGCTAGTTTGTGGTGTATATATCACATGACTGAAGCAGTTCATGGTTCCCATCATGGTTGGTAGTATCAGGGTAGTTGGTGTGCTGACACATTGTGCATTGCTTCACTCCGTGTCTTATCTGATAGCTGCACAGATGAACATGCAAAATAGTCTAATTCAGGAACTTATACTTAATATGTCTTAAGGAAGTGCGTGGTGTAATGGTTAAAGTCATGGGAAATGGACTCGTCGCCCCGAGTTCAAATCCTGGACGGTAATTGCATTTCATTTAGTGTTAATATCCTTGGGAAAGGTATGAATCCTACTCTCCCTCCAGCTATGGATAAGTAGTAGGGCAGACTGGGCTCTTTAACCTTGGTTAGGCAACCGGTCTAGGAGAAGGAAAACTCTGAATTCAAACCTGCTAAACTCCGCTTAAGAAATTGACCTGGTGTCGCATCCTGCTTGTGCGGAGGGGTTGGTAAATATATATACTTAATATGTCTTAACTAGGCCGTAACACCACAGAAGCAATCAAAAACACTTATGCAAAAAGTTGGTTGGTTTATTGATTTTAACGGCGTATCAACCTGTCTGGGTTTATGTCATGCCTAACGGTTAGGAAGTAATATATGTTGTGTATTTATATTTATACTTTTTAATAATTGGTCTTTAACAATGTGTTAACACCATTAGGGATCTTGTTGTATGGTATTGATTAAGTTCATGTCTATATTCTATGGTATAATTTTATTTCCCTCAAAAAGGAGAGAATATCCTCCATGTTGACATTTTCAAATAGATCTTTCATATTGTTTGGATTAAAATAATCTTTTCTGATGTGAGCAAAAAACCTGCATTTCATGAATAAGTGTTTAACAGTCAAAGGTGTTTGACATGTTTCACATTGTGGTTGTTGTTCTTGTTTGAGTATATAGGAGTGTGTTAGTCTTGTGTGACCAATGCAAAATCGACTTGTTCCTTTCTAGACTTTCTTAAAGCTGGTCTCCAGCCTCCCAAAGTAGTTTTGATTAGAAATAGTTTATTGTGGATGTTGTTATTCCAGTGTTGTTGCCATTTTGTATGAAGGAATCTATTAATTTTAGGTTTCAAGTCAGTATATGGAATCTTGAACTTGTCGGGGATCAAATCTAGAGCTGATTTAGCTGCATAGTCAGCTCTTTCATTCCCCCTCACTCTATATGACTTCGGATCCAGCATATCATAATCTCCTTAGACATTGAGTCTAATCTATTTTACTATAAAAATGCATTGGACAATGATTTTTACTATAAAAATGCATTGGAAATGATTTTTACTATGAAAATGCATTGGACAATGATTTTTACTATAAAAATGCATTGGAAATGATTTTTACTATGAAAATGCATTGGACAATGATTTTTACTATAAAAATGCATTGGAAATGATTTTTACTATGAAAATGCATTGGACAATGATTTTTACTATAAAAATGCATTGTAAATGAAAGTGCAATGAATCCCAAAAAGTGAAGTTTATCATAATACAGTAACCAGATGGTTGAAGAAATTTTGCTTGGGTTGCAAGAACCTGATAGCTTTGGCAATGTCAACCATAATAATAATAATAATAATAATAATAATAATGGAACAAGGGGAACAAATTATCTGCTCTATATAAATATGCACATTCTCAAAGAGTTTAAAGCAAGGCGATGGCATGGATTGATTACAGAAAGGCATATGACATGGTTCCGCAAACCTGTATTCTTGAATGTTTGAAGATGTACAAAATATCCAACAAAGTAATAAAATTTCTCTGAATGTTTGAGATGAGGCTTGAAGATTAGTATTATAAAAAAAACAAAAAAACAAAAAACACAATATGAGTCTAGGTAAAAAATCATACATAAGTAAATAGGTAGATATTCTAGCCAAATCTAGACATTAGGCTTATAAGTTCCCAAAATTCACACTCAATTGTCCAATTGGACACATGGCCGAGTGGATGAGGTAGTTAGGTTAAGACAGTTTTAAGTGACAGTTATCTCTGGTTCCCGAGTTCAATCCTGAAAGCAGTTAGAAAAATAATTAATTAACACAACTCCTACCCCAGCTATGGTTAGCGGAATGAGAACAGGATACCCCCGTGGACTAAATAAAGGGTTAGGTTCAAAGTTCTGTGATGGCTCCGAATACGACAAGAAAGTTCCCGAGTTCGAAAAGAAGGTTCCCGAGTCCTACAAGAAATACCTGAAGAAGGCTGGAGGGTATATCGGCCAAAACGTTGTACAAATAACAATGAAGATGGGGACAATAGTCCGAATAATGCAGTAAAGTAATAAGATTTATCACTAATGTCATGAGAAAGTGGTGTTAACAGCAGGTGGATAGACCTTAGCAGAGGTGGAAATACAAAGAAGCATCTTCCAGGGAGACTGACTATCACCATTGCTATTTGTTATAGCAATGATTCCTCTTAATTATATACTTAAAATTCTGAGGTCATGCTGCAAGTCATAGAGGCAAATCTGGTGAGTAGTTCCCAGAGAGTATCAGGTGAGTTTGGCATCTCACAGTCTAGTCTGATTTGCTGAATTGTGCCAAAACTTTTGACTCACCTTAGTTTTGTTTCGTGGCATATCAACCATGGTGGGTTATTTAGTGCCGGCAAAGTTTTGAAAGATTCATAGCACTAGTTTGGAAGAACTTTTAAAACTCAATTTTTTATTTGTAAATAAATTTTCGGACCAAGTATCCAATAGGAACCCCAAATCATCAACTTAATGAAAGGTTCACATTTTAACTTATCACCGGTAACTTCCGCTTCCAAATTTGTTGAACTTACGATAAATTAAATAAATAGATGATTGGTACACATAATCAAATTAAAATTCAATAGCAAAATCTTTTTTTAAATAAATTCTTTTTAATCAGAAGTTTATGAGTATTTTTCAACACTTATGATAAATTAAAAGATGAAAGACGTTTTTATACTAAAATAGTTTTTACTTAATCAGAAGAGAAATGCAATTATGTTTATTTAAATAAAAATAGTTTTTATTTGCAAAATATTTTTTAATGTTTATTCAAATAAAAGGATGCTGTTCAGAAACAGTATCACAAAATTTGTAAAATTTGTTTTTGTCGGATACAATATAAGTTCAAAAAATCATCTGTTCGTTTATTTTCAAATATTTGAAAGTCAAAGTTATCAGTAATGAATTAAAATATGAACCTTTCATTAAGTTGATGATTTGGTGTGCCTATTGGGTATTTGGTCCAATTTTTTTATTTAATCCATAGATGGGACCGTAACAGGTACTACCACTCCAGGTCAGAGTGGACCTGGAAGCAATTCTCCAGAGCTCCAGAAGTGGAACCTCACCATCAGTTAGATTTTAACGTCATACCCAGGACATGAAGATCCACCACCTTCTAGCACCCATATAATAAAAAGGGTTGGGGTTTGCCATAAGGGCAATAGGGTTGGGAAAATAATATAGGAGCTAGGGCTTGACGTAACCAGCCAATTCATCGGAAGGGGCCTCTCTGACTGCCCATCTAGCCTACGTAAGGGCCAAAGTGGGGTGTTGCATTTCATGGACTTCTCATCCACCAGGATTCAATCCTTAAGCATCACAGGTCGCCATGCGTTTATATCTATCTATCTATCCCAGTGCGTATATATCTATCTACTATACCAGGGCATTCATATCTATCTATCAATCTATCCCATTCTATTTATATCTATCAATCTATCCCAGTCTATTTATATATATCAATCTATCCCAGTCTATTCATATATATCAATCTATCCCAGTCTATTCATATATATCAATCTATCCCAGTCTATTCATATATATCAATCTATCCCAGTCTATTCATATCTATCTATCTATCTTGTTGAGTTTTTTAGTATATAAGGTGTGTGCTAGATCCTCATCTATACTTATAGACTAGGCCAGAATCATATGATCTAACTCTTGGCCAATCACTGGCAGTACTCTGAGGTTGATACAATACTTAATTGACCCTACTGGTCATAATTACACTGGCATTCTTTGACGACGGACAAAGGATTAAATCACTGGACCTTTACCTAAGCTATTCACATCTATCTATCCCAATCTGGTTTTTACCAAAGATAGTCCAACATATAGATCAATTTTTACTTACCTTTGTGAAGTCACCGTCTGTCTTATTCTTTGGACTTAACCACGTATCGAGGTCACCATTTTGAGGGTCACCTTTCAGCTTCTTGAGTGCTAACATCTGTCGTATCGGCAATGGTGCCAATCTGGCTGTGTTGCGGTTATATGCCGATTTTATCTGACTAAGTTTTATTAATGGTACCTTTGATTCTACTATTGATCGTTTGGGTCTGTTTCTTGAGTGCAGTTCTGCGTTCAACTCGCCGGAGTTCAAGCTCCCATGAACCTGCGGGAATGGGATCTGGTAGTTCTCGTCGTTATCAGGTTCCTGCTTGATATTTATATCTGAAGGCACATAAGTGCCGTCGTGGAAGTCTTCGATCCTAGGCGTATTTGGTGTGGCAGTGTCGTGTGTTTGATTGCAGGTCGGTGTTAATACAAGTGACGAACCTTCCGTCATCTTTTTTTAGACCCTGTATCAAGAAAAAATGAATTATCATTATACATATATAAAGGGTAGTTGTATGTATGTATGTACGGGGTAATCTATACATATATAAAGGGCAGTTGTGTGTATATGTATGTCCGGAGGAATCTTCGAAAATAAAACAAGTAACGACAAAGTAAATATATATACACATTAAATATCATCAGTGCTTGGTTTTTGAGCAAAAATAATAGAGATTTGATTTATATTCGTGAAGATAATTAAAAAATAAAATTTAAATGATAACCGCATGGATTTTTTTTCATTTAATATTTTAGATAGTAGACATTAATATTTCTTTTCAGAGTAGCTGGATTAATACAAGGTTTTTTTTTCATGGGGATTTAAATGGGGCATCCCACGAGGATTCAACTCACGATTCAGTAATAATGAATCTGCAGGACTAACTTAAAATATCCCCCTCAACCCAGTCGACACCGGGTAGCTGCCGCTAATATATATATCTACGCTTCCTGCTTTTTGGGGCAAAAATTATGAAGATTTGATTTATATTCGAAGATAATTAACTAGGCGTATTTGGTGTGGCAGTGTCGTGTGTTTGATTGCTTGTCGGTGTTAATACAAGTGACAAACCTTCCGTCATCTTTTTTTAGACCCTGTATCAAGAAAAAATTAAATTATCATTAAGATAATTTTATAGCATAATAAGTTACAATTAGTAATTGTATTGGGCCGGGTTAGCTCAGTCGGTAGAGCGTTCGGCTAGAAACCACAAGGTTCCTAGTTCGATACCGGTCCTCACCAACTCAGCGTATGAGTAGCACAGGGATCTGTGCGGTAAAGTAAAGAGCTGGTGGTAGGTGTGGCGCTCCACCTCAGATGTTAAATACAATCTTCTTGGTCTAGCGTTATTGAAAAGGGGATAGACTCCCTTGCTGACTGGCTGATACTGACTTTAGGCCGCCCCGACGAATTTACTTACTTTTTACTTTATTCCCCCCTCTTGAAATTTAAAAAAAGAAAAAGCAAATTAATTTACAAATGGCCCCCTTACACAAAAAAAAAAACAAATCAAAAAACCCAGTAACAACAACAAAAATCATGAAGCAGCAAAACCTAATTGAAAGTTGTCATATTCAAGTCGTTGTGGTGGCCTAAAATCAGTATCAGCCAATCAGCGAGTGAGTCTATCCCCTTTTCACTAGTGCTAGGCCAAGGAGATTATGTTAGCCTCTGAAGTGGAGCACCACACTTACCATCAGCTCCTTACTTTACTGCACAGATCCCTGTGCTACCCATACGCTTATTTGGCCAGGGCCAGTATCAAATTAGGAACCTTGTTGTTTCTAGTCGAACACTCTACTGACTGAGCTAACCCAGCCCTTGGTATGTGCAGAAATTTAAAATGGATGTAATAATAAATGAAAATTTTCACATTCAAATGGCCAACTAAATTAATTCCGATTTGTTTTTCCTTTGACAATAACAATTTGAACTTTACATATATTTATCAACCCCTCCACACGAGTAGGATGTGACACAAGGTCAGTCTCTTAAAGGGAGTTAAACGGGTTTGAGTTCAGAGTTTTCCTTCTGCCAGGCAGGTTGCCTAACCAAGTTTAAAGAGTCCAGTCTGCCCTACTACTTACCCATAGCTAGAAGAATAGTTGGATACATACCTTTCCAAAGGGTATGTGAAATACAAACAGCCTCATCCAGGATTTGAACTCATGTTGCCTTGTCCATTTCTTATGATAATAACCATTACACCAAACACCTCCAACTTTAGCAAAATAGTTGGTGTTTTTAGAGGCAAAATTCCAGTCCAATCTTTTTTGGTTTTGGTTTTGGTTTGTTTTGTTTTGCGGCATATCAACCCCAGTGGGTCATTTAATGCCGATAAAGTTTTGAAATAAATCAATTCTTAACGGATAATACAATTTTTTTATAAATACATTTTTTCTATTTAACCCATAGATGGGAGTCCAATCTTTAATCTTCTAGTACCCTCCACCCCCACCCCCCAAAAAACAACAACTTTAGTGGCAGATAACACCCATTTTGGCACTGCCTCTCCAAAGTTGAAAGCACATACATTGGTCACATAACGATTTGATTTCGTTGTTCCTTTTGCATTTGTTTTCCTGAGTTCAAAACTAAATGATCATGGTTGATATAATTCTCATTGAAATAATTCTCTTATCTGAAATTGTATTATCTACCCTATCACTTGCTCCTGTGTAATGTTGTAGGTATGTCATTGTTATATAAGTTTGAGCTGAAAATATCATAAAGTAAAAGTAAAGTCATCGGGGTGGCCTAAAGTTGGTATCAGCCAGACAGCAAAGGAGTCTATCCCCTTTTCACTAGCGCTAGACCAAGGAGATTATTTTAGCATCTGAGGTGGAGTGCCACACCTACCATCAGCTTCTCACTTTACTGCACAGATACCTGTGCTTCTCATACACTGAGTTAGCGAGGGCCTTGTGATTCCTAGCCCAACACTCTACCGACTGAGCTAAACCGACCCTAAACATCATAAAAGCCTCTAAAATTATCAAATATGTTGAGGTAAATATCATATATACTTGTGGATATGTCACACTTTTTTAACCAAAAATTCCTCCAAAATCAGTTGCGACCTTTCTATTCAACATAAATGTAAAACAGCACTACTTTAGTTTCTATTTGTCATTAAGTTGCGAAAATCAGCGATTCCAATGATACGAAATGTGTACAATATGCATTTTAAAGCTTTTTAAGCCTTTTGTATACACAAAATGGTTATTTTCTATAAGTCCAACATAAACAAAGGGGAACCACTCTTGACTGATAAATTATTTATTTATTGATCTACTAGGAAAAAAGAAGACAGGGTTAGGCTTTAGGGTTAATTTAATGGGAAAATAAATAAATAATTTATCAGTCAAGAGTGGTTCCCCTTTGTTTATGTTGGAGTTATAGGAAATAACCCACAAAATATATATATCAAAGATTCCTACTTTTTTAAAAAAGTCTTCTATACTTTTTGTAACTGTTGAGTAGATAATTATTGATTTTTTTTTATTATTGACTGTTATGCTTTTTTACCCAGGTTCATTTACAATTTTAGTATTATGAAACGCAACCCTTATTTCTATATGTTTGCATTATGCATCACAGTCTATGGCAAAGTATTCAATATCTAATATTTGTAAGCCAAGACTTGAAACAAAGACTTGTGGTTATCAAAGGTGGGTATTTGCAGTTGACCCACAGATATGTCACATTATAATCTGGCTAGTTACATGACCTATTCTAACATAAAACTTATCAAATATTCACCTTTTGTTTCAAGACTTTGTTTACAAATAATGGATTTAGAATACTTTGTCAGACTGTGATGCATAATGCAAACATATAGAAATAAGGGTTATGTTTCTTAGTACTATAATCATAAATGAGCCTAGGTAAAAAAGCGTAACAGTCAGCAGCATCAGGTCAGTTTATAGCAATGAGTCAATAGGAATCTTTGATATATATATATATATATATATATATATATATATTGCATATATGAAAGCCTTTGAAAACTTTCAAATGCATCTTGTACACACTTCACGTCATTGCAATTGCTGATTGTTGCAATTGTTGGAAACTATAAAAATAAAACAATTAATGAAAAAGTAAATGTATATACACATTAAATATTACCGGTTCCTGGTTTTTGTGCAAAAATTATGAAGATTTGATTTATATTCGAAGATATTTAAAAACTAAAATATACATAGAAATAGCATTGACATTCTACTTAAAAATGTCCAGCATTTTGTCATACCCCTAATTTGTGGTTATCAAAGTGGGTATTTGAAGTTGACCCACAGATAGGTTGCATTATAATCTGGCTAGTTACACAACCTATTCTAACATAAAACTTATCAAATATTCGCCTTATGTTTCAAGACTTTGCTTAGGACACTTTGCCATAGACTGTGATGCATAATGCAAACATATAGAAATAAGGGTTATGTTTCTTAGTACTATCATGATAAATGAGTCTGGGTAAAAAGTGTAACAGTTAGCAGCATCTGGTCAGTTTATAGCAATGAGTCAGTAGGAATCTTTGAGATATATATATATATATATATATATATATATATATATATATAATATACCAAGCGTGTTGGTAGATCCTTGCGGAGAGAAAAAACCCAGCAGAGAGTTTGATTGTAAAAATATACTACCAAACATCAACCAGGAAGAAAAAAATTTTTGAAAAAAAGAAAAGACCAAGATATTCGTACCAACAAAAAATAATCTATTGGTATAGTATTTGGCCAAAAGAAAAAACAATTTATATGTATATATATGTATATAAGATATATATATATTCATATAACCGCTAGGAGAAGCTAATCTGTAAAAAGTGCTCGATACCTAAGTAGAGCCAAGTAATAAAGATAATCTACTGAGTCAGACGAACCTACTATTAGTTTCGCATAAAGCTCTTCAGGGCTAAAATCTGACTCAGATTTTAGCCCTGAAGAGCTTTATGCGAAACTAATAGTAGGTTCGTCTGACTCAGTAGATTATCTTTATTATATATATATATATATATATATATATATATATATATATATTGTGTATATGAAAAGCTTTAAAAGCTTTCAAATGTATATTGTACACATTTTGCATCATTGCAATCAGTGGTAGTTGCAATTTAATGATGAATAAAAATTAAAGTAGTGTTGTTGGTAATCCTTAACTATTTCTTCGTAAATTCCTACCATAAAATAAACTGAACCCTCATTTTATGTCCGTGTTTTTGCAATAAATGTTTTATTTTTCTTGCACCCATTATTTTACAATACTAAATATATTTTCTTTATTTTAATATTCATTTAATATTTTTTATTGATTAAGTAAAGAAAAACAAATTAACTTTGACTGAATATAAGGAAAATATGATAATGAATAATAATGAAATTTATTGTGTACAGTGCTCAGGTGCACCACAACTCAAAGTCTCATGTCTAGTACATAGACTAACATATTAGTGTCAGGAACATGAACAGTATACAGTAATAATATATATGCATGTGTACAGTGCTCAGGTGCACCACAACTCATCAAAGTCTCATGTCTAGTACATAGAATAATGTATTAGTGTCAGGAACATGAATAGCATACAGTAATAATGTACATGTATGTGTACAGTGCTCAGGTGCACCACAACTCATCAAAGTCTCATGTCTAGTACACAGAATAATGTATTATTCAGGAACATGAACAGCGTATAGTAATAATATACATGTATGTGTGCGTGTGCATGCATATGTGTGTGGATGGGGGTATCTGGTATAGTGTTAGCGGACTACAGGAAGCATGGAGGCTTTGAAAGATGCAGTGTTTCAGTAGCCCACAACGGATACAGGCAGCTTATTCCATGCCTCTGAGCGTGAAAAAATGTTTCCAAAAGTCATCTGAGCGATATAAAGAATAAATAAACTTTTTAAAATTTTCTTTTTGTTTCTTTTTCATAATTATCCATCCATGTGCTCATACTTTTATTTTGGACAACATGTATAACCCGTCGGTCCTCCCGAGCTAAAGGGCTCACAGAATCTCCGAAATTGGCCGTCAAGATCGGATTTTCTGCATCAACCACGGATTGCAGGGTCTCTATATTTGCTGGAAGTCTAGCCGAATGTCCCACGTTGTGCTAAGATCTCAAACGACTAGAAATCTGCTATAGAAACTGATTTCCGAGATTAATGGCGTCCGATTGGTCACATGAAAAAAAATAACGAATCTTTTCTTTTTAAAAAAATCAACAACATTTATATTCGAAAATATAAGAATACAAATAATTACTTCTCAAGGTTTGTGGGAGTGATGTGCCCGTAATTAAATACTTCTGGTCTTCTGCAAAGTATTGTGCAAAACAGTTCGTAAGTTGACTAAGTTTTCAAAATGGTCTTAGCTGAAGTCAGTTACTCTCGGCTCTCAGTATTGCGTTAATCTTGTCAGCTAGTCCGATTCTCAAGCGATCACAACTTCATCTGCCCGTTTGGCCTCATCTGCCCATTCGGCCTCTTCTGCTACTCAAGCCAAAAACGTCTGAGTTAAATAATACTCCGACCGGAACAATTTTATTTCCGGTCGGCATGAAAACATTGGGAATTTTTCTGCTCCACCCACCCAAGAAGGGTAACCGCCTTCCTCTTGTTCAACGAGCCAATCAAATTTACTTCCGCTCACCAATCTGGGTACCATCTCTTCCGGCCACTTGAATGTGTTTTTTAAATACATTCGACCCTTTTTTTAATGTCGATTTCCAACAAGAGTTTATCTCCATTCTCCAGCCATAGGGAAACATAAAAACAATAGATTCTCTTTAATCCTGGTTTCTTCATGTTCCGGTAATCTATAAAACAAGATTTATCTTTTCCCCGCGACTAAAAGTCTGGATACATCAAAGACTCGTCTAAGAACGGCTTCCCTCACTTCTGGGAGTTCCGACCTACTTGAGATTTTACTACCGGCCACTATCGCCTCGACCCCCCGGTCGAGGTCATTTTCGGATCGCCCATCTGTTTTGGATCTACGGCTGAAGTCGGCCAGCGAGTTATATTTCCGTTTATTAATTCTTTCTTTCTTCTAATTTCAAAACCTAGATCAGGTCATATTTCGATCGCGGCCCTGTAATTCTGACCCAAACGATCGGAAGATTTTAACTTCCGATTTTTTCTTTCTTTCTTTTTCTATCTTCCAAACCTGAATCAGGTCACACATGAACATATGTCATTTTTTTATTTCTCTGAATGCTTGAGATGAGGCTTGATGATTAGTATTATCTGCGTTATTCGGACTATTGTCCTCATCTTCATTGTTATCTGTACAACATTTCGGTCGATGTGCCCTCCAGCCTTCTTTAGGTATTTCTTGTCGAACTCGGGAACCTTCTTTTCAGACATGGGAACTTTCTTGTCGTAATTGGGAACCTTCTTGTCATAATTGGGAGCCATCACAGAACTTTGAACCTAACCCGTTA
>CM042179.1:24300670-24330670 GCA_023376005.1 Doryteuthis pealeii | reverse complement strand
GACATTAAATAACCCATGAATGTTGATATGCCATTAAACAAATCAACCAAACCTAATAAGCAAACTTTTGTTCATGGTTCTCATAACATGAGTTGGAATTACAAATTTCGAACCATATGACCTTTAGGCATCCCTTTTACGATTTCGATTCGTGGGGACATTTTTTCCATTTACACCGTCAAAATCCAGTGAATTGTTAACAGATGATTTTTAGAATTTAAAAAAAATATTATAAAACTAACCCCTAACCCCTAACAAACAACTGGATTTTTATGGTGTAAATGAGAAAAGTGTCCCCATGAGTTGAAATCGTAAAAGGCCTTAAGGTCATATGGTCCCAAATTTCTGCCTAAACTATTAAGAATAATATTTAAAATATTTAATGGTTTTAATCATATTATTTTTCAAGGTATAAAGCTCAGATACAACTTCACGACTTAAAATATTGACTTACATAAATTTTACACTTCATGAAAATATTATATGAAGAAAATTTAATGACACTAATTCAGGCTGATTGAATTTAGCCCAACCCATTGAAACAAACAAACAGTAACACAAAGTCTGAACAGTAAACACCATTTAGTAAACACCATTTAATAAACAGCTGTAAATGGAAACAATTGTATTTAGTCAATCGGTGACAGATTTTGTGTGAATAAGAATAGTGTAAAAGTCATCGGGGTGGCCTAAATTCGGTATCAGCCAATCAGTGAGGGAGTCTATCCCCTTTTCACTAGACCAAGGAGGTTATTTTAGCGTCTGAGGTGGAGCACCACATCTACCATCAGCTCCTTACTTTACCGCACAGATCCCTGTGGTACTCATACGATGAGTTGGTGAGGGCCAGTATCGAACTAGGAACCTCGTGGTTTCTAGCCGAACAACTGAGCTAACCTGGCCCTGTAAGAATAGTGTAACACTTTTAAAATTTTCCCCTCTAATTTATAAAAAAATAAATAAATTAAAAAATAAATTAAAAAAAAAAATAAATAAAAAAAATAAATAAAGATAAATAAAAAAAAAAAAAAAAAATACTTTTCACTTAACCACATGATAATATATTAATAATATTTTGATAACATTTACTTGGCTTAGTTTGGTTTCTTTGTTTAATGGCATATCAACCTTTGTGAGTTATTTAATGCCAAAGCCATCCTTGTAGAAGAACAGTAGTAGCACTTTTTAGCCCATAGCTAGGGGGATGAGAGGGGTTCATACCTTTCCCAAGAGTATTAGTCTGAAAGGGAATGTAATAGTGTGACTGGAGTTCAAACGTTAACCACTATAACCAAGGGACTCCTCCAAATACACAATGAATGTGATTTCCTAACCTCTAGGCATAAAATAACCCTAGACAAGCTGACATGCCATTAAAAAATCAATCAGTCAGAAAACAACCCAAACTCAGAACCAAGGTGACAGTTGCCATGCAAAAGTAAAATCTGCAGAGTGACCTCTTGTCGGTATCAACCAAACAATGCTAGACCAGGAAGATTGTTTTTGCTGAGATGGTGCACCACATCTACCGTTGGTTCTAAGGTGCTTTACTGCATAGATCAGACTATGGATGTAATGAAAATAACATACCTCGAAACTCAAAGCGTGTGCGGACCTGTCTGGCTTGCAGGGTCATCGCAGGAAAGAAATATGGCTGCTTTAAGCACTATATTTAACAATGGGCGATCTCGAACCAGCAAGAATGGGATTGCACGTATGCAAATTCTCTCGAGATCGGGCGTGCATATAAGCATACGGCGACGGCCAGTTGGCAAAGTCAAGCAATTACATACAACGACTACGACTGTCTGATAACCTGAAGGAAGCAGTTTGATAGACAGACTACACTAGCAGTCCTACACATGTGCTGAGTTGGCAAGAACTGGTATTGAACCTGAAACCTTGCAATTCCTAGGTGAATGCTTTGGGTCATTCCATGTCAAAACATCAGTAAAAAGTTGAAATCTGCACCCACCGACACCGAATTACTTGAAACTTGGCACAAATGTTCCCCTTGTTAGGAAAGTGGGCCAAATTATTTTGTCTTAAACCTTACCATTCCGATTTTAGAGGGGGTGGGGATATTATTTTCCTATTTTGCCTCAAAATTAAGGCCGTGCGGTGTCGCAAAATCTTAGTGTTTTTTTTTTAATTTAAAAAAAATACTTTCATACATTTAATATTTCTGAAATATGAAACTGAGCTAAACCAATTAAAATTTAAATCAATCAGTCATCGAAAAATTGTTCAATTTAAATTCCTAAATGAATTCAGATTGATATTCACAAAACTAAACGAAACTCAAGAGGAGGAATGTCATGTAAAATTCACTTTTTAATCAGTAATCATCTATTAATAATGGAGATTCGCTTCCGGGTTTTTGTCTGTAACAAAAACGACATCACTGATTATGTAACACTACCTAAAACATCATAACGCAGAATAAATACACTCAGAATTTGAGCATGCAATGTTAGACAGTCCTCATTGGGTTTGTGATTAATTGTTTTATTTTCATAGTTTCATCCGGACATACATACATACATACATACACACCAACTGCCCTTTATATCTATTAATAATGGAGATTTGCTCTTTATTTGTCTGTAACAAAAACTACGTCACTGCTTACGTCACATGATACAAAATCGTCATAACATAGAATAAATACACTCAAAATCTGAGCATGCAACATTAGATGATCCTCATTATTGTTTTTTTTAAACAAGTTTTGATAAATACATACCTGGTATTATCTATTGATATATAGTTTGTTTTATTTTAATATATATATAAAGTTATCAGAACTAAGTTTTCATTTCAATTTTTCATATTTTTTACTCCTTTAATAAGTTTATTTTATTTTTTACTCCTTTAATGAATTTGATGATTTTACTTTAATTATGATACAAACTCTCTGATATTAAATTTTCAACTCCCATCCCCTCAGGCAATATTTATTTTATGTCGCTCAGAGGCCTTTTTTTTTATTTTGCTAGTTTATGTAATTACAAGTTATATTTCTGTATTTTGCAAAGGAACAGAATTTAAGAGGCGATCAAAAAATATACTACATCTCTGTGATTGTCGTGAGCAAGATACGCGACATCACGCACGAAAACGTCCACGATTTGCATGCGCGTGCTGTGGAGCAGTTTGGAAGCGTGCTGGGCTGAGGTGCGCTGATGTAAATCTGAAACTCTGCAGATTAACCAATCGGCCGCCTCGCTGTAGCCTATAAAATGAAGGTGTCAGAGGCTTGGGCAGTTGATCGTGAACCGTCTTGGAAGTCTGTTTGAGAAGTTTTTACTGCCCTATCCGTGCAAAGGTTCCAGTCTTGGAAGTCTGTTCGAGAAGTTTTTACTGCCCTGTCCGTGCAAAGGTTCCAGTCTTGGAAGTCTGTTCGAGAAGTTTTTACTGCCCTGTCCGTGCAAAGGTTCCAGTCTTGGAAGTCTGTTCGAGAAGTTTTTACTGCCCTGTCCGTGCAAAGGTTCCAGTCTTGGAAGTCTGTTCGAGAAGTTTTACTGCCCTGTCCGTGCAAAAGTCTGTTCGAGAAGTTTTACTGCCTGTCCGTGCAAAGGTTCCAGTCTTGGAAGTCTGTTCGAGAAGTTTTTACTGCCCTGTCCGTGCAAAGGTTCCAGTCTTGGAAGTCTGTTCGAGAAGTTTTACTGCCCTGTCCGTGCAAAGGTTCCAGTCTTGGAAGTCTGTTCGAGAAGTTTTTACTGCCCTGTCCGTGCAAAGGTTTCAGTCTCAACTATATTTATTCAAGCACTGAAAGTATGAAAATACAATATATCTTTCCAACCCCTCCGGCACAAACAGAAAGCGACACAAGGTCAATTTTTAAAGTGGAGCAAAACTGGTTTGAATTCAGTTCTTCTTTTCCTACTGGTTGCCGTAACAGGAATAAAGAGCCCAGCTAAAGGATGGTATCGAGTTTTTCTAAAGGGTATTAATTCGAAGTGAAACGCAAATAATCTTGTCCAAGATTAGTATTCAATAAGAATATTTAAAATAATATAACAGCATGCAAATTATTTATAGTAAGAATACTTACAAAACATTATTAGTACTAGTACAAAATAAAAAAAACACCATCCGGGTGATGTAAAGATATATTTTTGAAACATATTGCCTGAGGGGTGGGAGTAAAAAATTCAATGTCAGCGAGTTTGTACCCTAAGTAAGTAAAATCATCAAATTCATTAAAGGATTAAGAAATAAAACAATTTGAAATGTAAACTTTAAATATGTATTAAAATAAAACAAACTATATATAAATATATAATACCAGATGTATTTATTAAAACTTGTTTTAAAAAACAATGAGGACTGTCTAATGTTGCATGTTCAAATTTTGAGTGTATTTATTTTATGTTATGATGATTTTGGGTAATGTGACGTAAGCAGTGACGTAATTTTTGTTACAGACAAAAAACAGAAGCGAATCTCCATTATTATTAGCATTAGTTACTTGAAACCATACATTTAATTTTTAAAAACTAACTTTGGCATTAAATAACCCATTTGGTATGTCATAAAAGCAAACAGAGTTACTTAAGTCCATGAAATATATATGCAAATGGTACAGCCATTGTGGAAATGGAAAGAGGTAATAATTTATTGTTAAAATGAAACTAAACTTTGATAGATTTCTGTTGTGATGTTAATCCAACAGTAAAAAAAGAAGTCAAGTCGAGGTAGGGTAAAATAAGACAAGTGTATTTACAATAATGGTACAGGAACGGCTAGCTTGCCATTAAACGGTAACAGTACAACCTTTTCACTCGGTGTCTCACTATTTATAGTGAGAACCGGTGTATATTCTCCATTGTAGGAACGGCCGGTACAACAATTTCAAATATATGTTATGAACTAATTAATAAAGAAGACGAGTGGTGTAAACTAACATTTCTTTATAGAAAATAATAACATCCTACAGAAAACTAGTTTTATCAATTACATTTCCATTTCCACTTGTCATAATCTGTCTGAATTTTTTTTTTTTTTATAATCCAACTGTTCACTTTAACAGGTATTGCTCAAAAGGAAAAGGGGGAAAAAAGGAAAGGGGAAAAAATGAAATCATGACAGGTGCTACAGACCCACTTCCGGAAGAAATGAAAAAAAAAAACAATGTAATACAAAAAAGGGCTAATGAAATATTTTTTTGACCAACTGACATCAATTACACACGTGTTGTATGGCCGGTTTAGCTCAGTCAGTAGAGCGTTCAGCTAGGAATCACAAGGTTCCTGGTTCAACACCAGCATACAATAGCATTTCAAAAAAGCCATTTGCTGATGGTAGGTGGGTTGCTCCACCTCAGACACTAAAACAATCTACTTGGTCTAGCACTAGTGAAAAGGGGATAGACTTCCTCGCTGATTGGCTGATACCGACTTTAGGCCACCCCGACGACTTTACTTTACTTTATATATATATATATGATTTTTCTCGATTTGTTTAGCCATACATTTTTCTCGATTTGTTTAGCCATACATTTAATAGGTATTCCCGCCTAATTCATTATTAATTAATTAATTTTCAAAATTACGACTCCAATTAAACACTTATTCTCCAAAAAATATCGGCAAAAAGCCATTCTAAACAAACCTTGTTTACAACTTACCACATCGTCGTGTAATAAAAGTCACTAGAAGAGGAATGTTAACCTACTCTAAACAAATCATAAAAATCTAAGAAGTTCGTTTGGTGTTGTTATGGGATCGCCTGTCAGCTTGGCAGTCCGGTTTCAAATCACGCACAGGGCGGTCTTCCGATCTATAGCTCTGCTGATGAGGCCTAATAGGCCGAAATGTACATACAGAGATTGATTTTCTCGATTTGTTTAGCCATACATTTAATAGGTATTCCGCCTAATTCATTATTAATTAATTAATTTTCAAAAATTAGGTACGACTCCAATTAAACACTTATTCTCCAAAAATTATCGGCAAAAGCCATTCTAACAAACCTTGTTTACAACTTACCACATCGTCGTGTAATAAAAGTCACTAGAAGAGGAATGTTAACCTACTCTAAACAATCATAAAATCTAAGAAGTTCGTTTGGTGTTGGGGTTATGGGATCGCCTGTCAGCTTGGCAGTCCGGTTTCAAATCACGCACAGGCGGTCTTCCGATCTATAGCTCTGCTGATGAGGCCTAATAGGCCGATATGTACATACAGAGATTGATTTTTCTCGATTTGTTTAGCCATACATTTAATAGGTATTCCCGCCTAATTCATTATTAATTATTAATTTCAAAATTAGGTACGACTCCAATTAAACACTTATTCTCCAAAAAATTATCGGCAAAACCATTCTAAACAAACCTTGTTTACAACTTACCACATCGTCGTGTAATAAAAGTCACTAGAAGAGGAATGTTAACCTACTCTAAACAAATCATAAAAATCTAAGAAGTTCGTTTGGTGTTGGGTTATGGGATCGGCCTGTCAGCTTGGCAGTCCGGTTTCAAATCCGCACAGGGCGGTCTTCCGATCTATAGCTCTGCTGATGAGGCCTAATAGGCCGAAATGTACATACAGAGATTGATTTTCTCGATTTGTTTAGCCATACATTTAATAGGTATTCCGCCTAATTCATTATTAATTAATTAATTTTCAAAATTAGTACGACTCCAATTAAACACTTATTCTCCAAAAATTATCGGCAAAAAGCCATTCTAAACAAACCTTATATATATATATATATATATATATATATATGAGAGAGATGGGTCTTCTCATCTTGGGACTAGAATGATGTCTCAGAAAGCCATCCCTCCAAGTAGCACCCACTCCAATTGTCAAAAAGGGTTTTATTGCCTGAGGCGACTGTATAAGGTGGAGGGGGGGGGAGAGTCACCTATTAAGCAGGGTTTTAAAGCAAACCCTGTCCCCTTGATGGTTAGAAGTAAATAATTCATAGACTTTATAAAAAATCTTTTGTCTAAAAAAAAAAAAAAAAAATATTTCCCATATTTTAAAAAATGAAATACACTGAAAATTTAATTGAAATCTGAAAATTATTGCAATCTAAAACAATCTACTTGGTCTAGCGCTAGTGAAAAGGGGATAGACTTCCTTGCTGATTGGCTGATACCGACTTTAGACCACCCCAATAACTTTACTTACTTACTTACACAGATTTCAAGCAAGCTAATTTCTGAGCCCATTGAAGCCAACCCTTCTGTATATAAAGAGCTTGAAGTTCATCCAGCAGTCAAAAATGATTTTGCCTCTGATAGTGACATATCAAAGAGACTCAGTTGGTTGAGACAAATCACCAGTAGCATATAAGCTGGATGTGATAACCTTAACAACAACTAGTAAGGTATTTCTCTGAATTTTTGAGATTAGGCTTTATGATTAGTATTATTTGTATTATTTGGACTATTGTCCTCATCTTCATTGTTATCTGTACAATCCTGGTTAAGAGCAGTAGTAACATAGAATTATAATTAACACAGCTTAACACCTCTACCCCAGCTATGGTTATTGGAATGAGAACAGGATACCCCCAACGGCTGAATAAAGGGTTAGGTTCAAAGTTCGCTGATGGCTCCCAATTACGACAAAAACGTTCCCGATTACAACAAAAAGGTTCAAAGTTCCGTGATGGCTCCTGATTATGTCAAGAAGGTTCCTGAGTCCGAGAAGGTTCCCAAGTCCGACAAAACATACCTGAAGAAGGCTGGAGGGCACATCGGCCGAAACGTTGTACAGATAACAATTAAGATGAGGACAATAGTCCGAAGAATACAAATAATACTAACCAGTAAGGTCTCAGTAAATGTTTAAGCAGCAACAGCACTTTGAAGAAACCCAGAACCGTCACTAAACAGGAGCAGCAAAACCTCAGTGATGGCTAAACAGCAGCACTTTGGAGAAATTCTGTATAGTCACTAAGAAGTAGCCACATCAATTTCAATAAAAGACACAACAACCAAATGATATTGTTTCTTTGAATTTTTGAGATGAGGCTTGATGATTAGTATTGGACTGAATAAAGGGTTAGGTTCAAAGTTCTGTGATGGCTCCCAATTACGTTGAGAAGGTTCCCGTCTGAGAAGGTTCCCGAGTCTGAGAAGGTTCCCGAGTCTGACAAAAAATACCTGAAGAAGGCCGGAGGGCACATCAGCCGAAAAGTTGTACAGATAACAATGAAGATGAGGACAATAGTCCGAAAAATACAAATAATATTATACGATGACAGCTAATACCTGTGCATCAAATTATAATAAAGTCTTTGCTTTATTTACCTGATAAAAGTTTCATCTTCCCTATTACCTCTCACTCTTTGCCCATTAGTGTGAGTTATTGTATCCAAAGATGACAAATGTACTAGGCCATTATCAGTAATCAGTAAAAGGAAAAGGACATTTTCAAAATAATCTTGTTGAAGGAACAAGTGATCAAAATAGCTAGAAATTTCCAGAGGAAGAGCCTTAATTATTTAAGTTTAAAAAAAAAAAAAGAAATAGTACATTCAATTTTAATTGGTTCAGTATATATTTATACGTACTAGCAAAATAAAAAAACACCCTCCGGGCGATGTAAAAATTAATTTTTGAAAGATATTGCCTGAGGGTGTGGGATTTAAAAATTCATTGTCAGAGAGTTTGTACTCTAAGTAAGTAAAATTATCAAATTCATTAAAGGAGTAAAAAATAAAACAATTTAAAATGTAAACTTTGTTCTGATAACTTTAAATATATATTAAAATAAAACAAACTATATATATAAATATATAATACTGGGCATGTATTTATTAAAACTTGTTTAAAAAAACAACAATGAGGATCGTCTAATGTTGTATGCTCAAATTTTGAGTGTATTTATTCTATGTTATGACGATTTTGTATCATGTGACGTAAGCAGTGACGTAGCAAATCTCCATTATTAATAGATATAAAGGGCAGTTGGTGTGTATGTATGTATGTATGTTCGGATGAAACTATGAAAATAAAACAATTAATGACAAAGTAAATATATATACACATTAGATATAAACGGTTCTTGCTTTTTGTGTAAAAATTATGAAGATTTGATTTATATTCAAAGATATTTGAAAATTAAAATATACATAGAAATAGCATTGAAATTCTATTTAAGATGTCCAGCATTTGTAAATCTCAAAAGTAAACAAAGCAATACACTGGTGTTCCCTCCCTCAACTCAGCCAATGCTGAGGGCAGTTGTGTGTATGTGTATGTTCGGAGGGAACTTTGAAAGTAAATCAATTAACGACAAAGTAAATATATATACACATTAAATATCACCAGCAAAAATAATAAAGATTTGATTTATATTTGTGAAAAGGATTAAAAAATAAAATTTAAATGATAACAGAATGGAATATTTTTTTGCATTTAATATTTTGAATAGTAGACATTAACGTTTATTTTCAGAGAGGCTAGATCAATGCAAGGTCTTTTTTTACATGGGGATTTTAATGGGGCATCTGACGAGGATCCAACTCCCAATTGAGTAATAATGGATCCACGGGACAAACTTAAAAAAAATCTCCCCTCTACCCTGGCGATGCCAGGTGGCCGCTTCTAGTTATATATAAAGGTAATCTTTCTATTCATAATTTGCCTAGATTTCATACTACCATAATTTGCCTAGATTTCACACTATCAAAATTTGCCTAGTTTTCATATTACCAATGTCAATAAATATAATGGAAAAAAATGGTTTCACACTAGAAAAAGACAACAGATGATATCTGACAAACTAATATATATATATATATATATATATATAATATATATATATATACACACACACACACACACAACTTGTGTTTTGTTTAGTGATGCCCACAGGATTGGTTCAAAACAAAACACAGTATTCTTATGTAGTTCCCATCATTTTAGATTTTTGGACGCAGGATGCATACCTATCACCATCTATGTGTGTGTGTGTGTGTGTGTGTGTATGTACACACACACACACATGCCGATAGGTATGCATCCTGCTTCCCTGACACACAAAAATCTAAAATGATGGGAACTACACAAGAATACTATGTGTTGTGTGTGTGGGTATGTACTCACACACACACACACTGATAGGTATGCGCCCTGCATCCCTGATGCACAAAAATCTAAAAAGATGCAGTAAACTTATATCCATGTGTCCCAGTGTTTTTTGTTTTTGTAACAAATTACACAGGATAGGTTACAAGGTAAGAGTTAAACAGTTTTAGTTGGGACTCATAAATTTTCACGGGGATTCATTCAAAGTAAATATATGCATCCCAGGACGCACTATATCAAAAAAACCTATCAGCATCACTATATATATATATATATATATATATATATATATATATATATATATATATACACAGACACATTCACCCACAGTCACATACACCACTTGGACTTTAATGAAATACCTGGAGAAAAAGCTAAGGTTGTCGGAATGGCCTAAAGTCAGTATCAGCCAATCAGCGAGGGAGTCTATCCCCTTTTCACTGAGTCTGTGGTGGAGCGCCACATTTACCATCAGCTCCTTACTTAACCACACAGATCCCTGTACTACTAATACGCTGAGTTGGTGAGGGCCGGTATTGAACTAGGAACTGTGGTTTCTAGCCGATTGTTCTACCGACTGAGCTAACCCGGCCCTACACAAGAATACTGTGTGTTGTTTTGAACTAATCCTGTAGGCATCACTACACTGTGTTTCAAATTATTAAAGAAGTGACACTTTTCCCTCCTATCCACAAACTACTAATTGGAATTTAACAAAATTATCAGAGAGTAATGACAACCTGTATATACACCTACTCTGTAAAAATTGTAAGGTTCTATCCTGGGATGATAAAAGCAGCGATTTGAGCTAGAGTGGGGGAGTCTTAGGACAACGTTATTACAAGAGGATTGAAGACGATGGAAGAGGAGCAAGTTGCAGTTTCGGAAAGTTAAAAGCGGTGTAAGATTTGAACGTGTCCCGGGTGAAGAATAGAAGGGGAAGATTCTACAGAGAATGAGCGGACTGAATCCCTGAGTTCAGTTGATTCACACAATGGATGCCAACTACAGGACTTGCCAAGAGTGATGGCTGATAGGGGTGGATGTCGAGAGAGAGTCAAGGGAATCAAAGCTGTCAGCATACCTTAATGGTGATTATATAGAACATTATCTTATTAAAATTTTGTACACCAACTTTGTACATGAACTATATGGAAATTTTAAGAAAGACAGCAATTAATAAAGTTAATAGGGAATAAAAAGAGAGAATATAAGAAGTTAAGAAAAAAGAATGAATATGTATGAAAAAGAGAATTAAAATATGAAGGAAAAGGAGGGAATGAAAGAAGTAAAAGAAATGGAAGGAATGGGTATGGTTGATTAAGAAAAAATAGAGGACAAGAAAGAAAAAGAAAAAGAAAAAAGAAAAATAAGAGAAAGAAAGATAAAAGAAAGAACAATAAAAGAAAGAAAATTTGAAGAAAGAAAGATAAAAGAGAAAAATAAGAGGAAAACAATAGAAAGAAAGATGAAAGAAAGATAAAAGAAAGAAAAATTGAAGAAAGAAAAATTGAAGAAAGAAAGATAAAAGAGAGGAAAATAAGAGAAGAAAAATAGAAAGAAAAAGAAAGAAAGATGAAAGAAAGAAAGATAAATGAAAGAAAAATTGAAGAAAGAAAGAAAGAAAGAAAAAATTGAAGAATAAAGAAAGAAAGATGAAAGAAAAAAAGAGAAAGAAATAGAAAGAAAGAAAGAAAGAAAGATAAATGAAAAAAAGAAAGAAAGAAAGAAGAAAGAAAAGAAAGAAAGGAAGATAAATGAAAGAAAAATTGAAAGAAAGAAAGAAGAAAGATAAAAAAAAGAAAGAAAGAAAAATGAAGAAGGAAGTAAATGAAAGAAAAATTGAAGAAAGGAAGATAATGAAGAAAAATTGAAGAAAGGAAGATAAATGAAAGAAAAATTGAAGAAGAAGATAAAAGAGAGGAAAATAAGAGAAAGAAAAAAAGAAGAAAGATAAAAGAAAGAAAGATAAAAAAGAAAGAAAAGAAAGAAAAAAAATGTAGAAAGAAAGATAAGAAAGAAAGATAAATGAAAGAAAATTGAAGAAAGAAAGAATAAAAGAGAGAAATAAGAGAAAGAAAAATAGAAAGAAAGATAAAGAAAAAAAATAAATGAAAGAAAAATTGAAGAAAGAAGAAAGTAAAAGAAAGAAAAATTGAAGAAAGGAAGATAAATGAAAGAAAAATTGAAGAAAGAAAGAAAAAGAGAGGAAAATAAGAGAAAGAAAAAATAGAAAGAAAGATAAAGAAAGAAAGATAAAAGAAAGAAAATAGAAAGAAAGATAAAAGAAAGAAAGATAAAAGAAAATTGAAGAAGAAGAAAGAAAGAAAAAAAGAAAGAAAGAGATAAATGAAAGAAAAATTGAAGAAAGAAAGATAAAAGAGAGAAAATAAGAGAAAGAAAAATAGAAAAGAAAAAAATAGAAAGAAAGAAAGATAAATGAAAGAAAAATTGAAGAAAGAAAGAAAAGATTAAAGAAAGAAAATTGAAGAAAGGAAGATAAATGAAAGAAAAAAATTGAGAAAGAAAGATAAAAGAGAGGAAAATAAGAGAAAGAAAAAAGAAAGAAAGATAAGAATAAAAGAAAGAAAAAGAAAGAAAGATAAAGAAAGAAAGAAAGATGAAAAAAGAAGAAGAAAGAAGATAAAATGAAAGAAAGAAAGATAAAAGAAAGAAAGATAATGAAAGAAATTGAAGAAAGAAAGATAAAAGAGAGGAAAATAAGAGAAAGAAAAATAGAAAGAAAGAAAAGAAAGAAAGATAAATGAATAAAAAATTGAAGAAAGAAAGAAAGATAAAAGAAAGAAAAAATTGAAGAAAGGAAGATAAATGAAAGAAAAATTGAAGAAAGAAGAAAGATAAAAGAGAGGAAAATAAGAGAAAGAAAAATAGAAAGAAAGATAAAAGAAAGAAAGAAAGAAAAATTGTAGAAAGAAAGATAAAAGAAAGAAAGATAAATGAAAGAAAAATTGAAGAAAGAAAGATAAAAGAAGGAATAAAGAAGAAAAATAGAAAGAAAATAGAAGAAAGATAAAGAAAGAAAAAGAAAGAAAGAAAAAAGAAGAAAAATTGAAGAAAGAAAGAAAAAGAAAGAAAAATTGAAGAAAGAAAGATAAATGAAAGAAATAAAAGAAAGATAAATGAAAGAAAAAAAAGAAAGAAAGATAAGAGAAAGAAAAAATAGAAAGAAAGATAAAGAAAGAAAGAAAGAAAGAAAGAAAGAAAGATTGAAGAAAGAAAGATAAAGAAAGATTACATCCAATCAGTTAATTCTAATCTGACATCATTGAATGGAATGTTGAGCAACAAAAGATGAGATGTGAAGACTACATCTTCATACAACATTCACTAATATAAAAAAAAAAAAGGAACAAGAAAGTTTGTTGGTCTTGTAAAATACTGTTGGTATTGCTCTTAGTAGTAATGATTCCTGAATCCAAAGTAGTATCGGATGAAGGCTTTGATGGTCACACAATGTTTTTTTTTGCAGCATGAGTATATATATATATATATATTATATATATATATATATATATATATATATAAGTGTAGGGTAGAGTCAAAAGTGCTTGGTAACTGTCAGTTTCTCACTTATGTAATTTTCAAGCTTAGTTTTCCTATCGTAACTTAATTATACATCCTCTATCAATAGTATTGAGTCCTCTTTACTTATAAATATACCAAACTATATTATCACCACACACACACACATATATAACATATAACACACAATTATACATGCACATGCATAGACACATGCACATACATATATACATGCACATGCATATACACAACAATACATGCACATGCATATATATACATGCACATGCATACACACACAATTATACATGCACATGCATAGACACATGCACATACATATACATGCACATGCATATACACACACAATCATACATGCACATGCATATACACCCAAATATACATGCACATGCATACACACACAATTATACATGCACATGCATACACACATACACAATTATACATGCACATACACACCCAATTATACATGCACATGCATGAACATACATATATGCATACACACAATTATACATTCACATGCATATATACACACACACATACACAATGATACATGCATGCACACATACACAATAATACATGCATACACACACAATTATAGATGCACATGCATACACACACCCAATTATACATGCGCATGCTCATATAGATATAAAAAAACAGAAATATATACATATATATTAATGAATTCATGTAGAATAGATATGCACATATATCAATATAAAAGTTGCTGAAAGTTTAGGTTTTTAGAATACAAAATGGAATCAATAAACAGAATTTGAATTTAAAGAAAATCTTGTGAAAGACACAAGACCGGCAGGATTTCCAAAGGGAAAGATAACTTAACCAAACAAGAACAAAAATTGACTTCTTGTCACTGGCATGTAACAATATTTGACAGAGAAGATAAAAGTTTGAATATTTAGGCAATTGTTTCAACCTTAATTACATCACCAACACAAAGAGAGACGTAGGAAAAAAAGCTGTTACCTTTAGAATAAAACCATTATTAGGTGCCCAATAAATCAATATAAACTCACCCCACACACACATGTGGTGTGTGTGGGGGGGGGGTGTTGGAAAATGTGACAAATCAAACAGAAATACAGAGAATAAACTTGTAAAAGATGGTTTTAGTTTCAGTTACCGTATTTGATGGCATATAAGACACACGGGCATATAAGACGCACCCCCATTTCAGCAGGTCAGATTCAGGGGAAAAATGTTTTTAGTGTATTTAATCATATATTGTTGAAAACAGTCAAGCTGTGCATTACACAAGCATTATTTGTTAACCTTGGCATTTCAGTCTCGGAAGACTATAATATAGTTTTTGTGCCCCTGAAGTTACAGTGCCTCCTGTGACTGTAAAGTCCAATGGGATTCTTATCATTGGTTTCACTTCACCTACGATGTATAAGACGCAGGGCAATTTTTTTAGCCAAAATTTTGGAAAAAAAAGTGCATCCTATATGCCGACAAATACGGTAACTCACAAATGATTGGTATCAAGTCCTGGGACAATTAAGTATATGGTGGGAATAATTTGATCAAAATTTTAATAAATAATTATTTTTATTGTTACTGATTTCTAATACGATCATGTTATTTTCAAACATATAATGCAATCCTTTATATAATCTTATATAGACATCAATTAAAATAACATTGAAATAACTAAAACTTTTATATTAGTTTTTACTTTCATTAGTCTTTCTAATTTAATTATATATATTCTTTTCTTTCTTTCTTTTCAAAGATGTCGCAGACGATGATGACATCACTCCATGTCTTAATTTGTGGACCCTATGGTGGCTCATTAGTCCAATTCTGGACTTGCAGATGTGGTCACACACATTTTCAGGGGAAATTTATCTAACTATCTAACTTTATCTTCAATCTGTTTACTTCGACTGTCAGCGTTCAGAAACATCAACCCTTAGTTGTAGGATTGGAGTACTTACTACTCATATAAATTCCCAACACAACCTGGCACTTAGGTGCAAGCACTGGGGCTTCCGGGTAGGCTTGCCTTTTGCGAAGTGACTCAATACTACCGGAGACAGCATCCTGCAACAGCTCGGCAGCCCAGTCGCCTCAGACTTTCCCCTACCACTGGACTAACTGTGGGTTTCACATAGCAGTACCTAGCATGATTTACAATAGAGTAATTTGACCGTACCATACTTTCTCTCTCTCTCTCTGAAAAAGAACCATGAGCCTAGAAATATATAAACAGCCCCTTGTGACTATACAACTTGTGTGTGTTGTTTCTGAACTAACAACGACTACTACTACTAAACGACTACTACTATGACTTGAATTTGGCCCTATGCAACAGTGTGTGTTTACTAGGGTTACTCTGCGAAAAGCCACATATATACATGCATTTTCTCTGTATCTATTTTCCCCCCACCCAACAGACGCAAAATATGACACATTGTTAATTTAATATGAAGTCTTGTACACTTTTGCATGTCGGCATTTGCCCAGTTCCACTGGCTTTTGCAGCAGGCCTCAAGGCATATCCCTGACCTTATTCTATTAGTGCAATGAGAAGGTGCGGCTGGGGAAACAGGTCTTCAGGATCTAGGCTTTTTACTTATTACAGGTTTTCTGGCTATCAGAAACCCCAACCAATACCAGAAAAGTATGCATTCTCAATCTCTCTCTACACACACACACACACACACACACACATATATATATATATATGAATTTAAATATATATGAGAGTCATTCAATAAATAAGGTGAATTTTGCAATACAACAACTCACATTTCACCCAAGAAAGAAATTTTTGTTTTATTTTTCAATGAAATTTCTATTCTTTAACTCTTAACATCCTGTTGAGAATTTTCTAAGTCCAGATCCCCATTCCTATAAGGATTTATCAATAAATGGCCAAAAATGTCCTTTTCATTTAAAGTTACTTGTTATTTCCTTTAAATCAAAGACTTCTAAATATGTTTAATATTACATTTAAACAAAGTCCAGATCCCCATTCCTATAAGGATTTATCAATAAATGGCTAAAATGGCCTTTTCATTTAAAGTTACCTGTTATTTCCTTTAAATCAAAGACTTCTAAATATGTTTAATATTACATTTAAACAAAGTCCAGATCCCCATTCCTATAAGGATTTATTTTAAAAAATGGCTAAAAATGGCCTTTTCATTTAAAGTTACCTGTTATTTCCCTTAAATCAAAGACTTCTAAATATGTTTAATATTACATTTAAACAAAGGCTATCGTTTGGGGTGGATTAGGAAAACAAATGTGACTTCGGTATAGGCGGTATAGGACACCTTTTACCGATTGAAAAACAAGATTTTGTATTTCTTCAAGATATAAATCTTTGGACTGATTTTTTCAACCATTTGCTCACAGTGTTCTTCAATTGATCATTGCTAGAAAACTTTGTTCCATGCAGGAATTCTTTGAGGGGGGTAAACAAGTGGAAATCATAGGGGTGGGGCAGAAGGAAAATATGGCAAATGGACTCATAGTTTCCACTGTTCTTGCTATGGTATGGGGTCTTGCATTGTCCTGGTGAAATCCAACTAAACTGACCTGTCCGGCTGTCTCTACCTACCTATATATATATATATTGAAAAACCCAATTTTTAAGCTTTTGTCTGTACTAAATATATATATATATATATATATATATATATATAATATATATATATATGAGAAGTAAACAAACAAACAATGTGTTTCATATGGCTTTTTTAGCCGACAGTTTTTTGGGAGAATATGTGCTTAATTGAAGTCATACCTAATTTTTGAAAATTAATTAATTGATAATTAATGAATTAGGCGGGCATACCCGTTCAAATGTAAAGCTAAACAAATCGAGAAAAAGTCAATCTCTGTATGTACATTTCAGCCCATTAGGCCTCATCAGCAGAGCTATAGACAGGAAGACTGCTTTGTGTGTGTGTATATATATATATATATATATATATATATATATTATGGACTCTCTCGTCGATTTTTCGATGCATGAGAGTTCATACAATGAACATCCACACAGTGATTTGTTTATAGTGGTGAAGGCTTGGGTTGGACCATCCACACTTTTTAGCACAGTCGATAGCAAAGAATTGGTGCACGAATGCCACAAACCCATATATTGAGCACTCTATACTCAATTATTAATATATATATATATATATATATATATATATAAGTAAGAAAGTAAAGTCGATGGGGCGGCCTAAAGTCGGTATCAGCCAGTCAGCGAGGGAGTCTATCCCCTTTTCAATAGTGCTAGACCAAGGAGATTGTTTTTTAGCATCTGAGGTGGAGCGCCACACCTACCATCAGCTCCTTACTTTAGCGCACAGATCCCTGTGCTACTCATACGCTGAGTTGGCGAGGACCGGTATCAAACTAGAAACCTTGTGGTTTCTAGCTGAACGCTCTACCGACTGAGCTAACCCGGCCCTATATATATATATATGAAGAGAAAATGGAAGTGAATCCAACAATAAGTAATATAGTGAAAATTTGAAAAAACACAAGTTTATAAAACGAGTGATGTTTATTTCGCCAACGCTGCAGTGTTTCTTTCTGTTTCAATAGATCTTCATCTTTTGTTAATTTGAGGAAAAATAAATTTATCACAGAGAATAAGAAGACTGTGGGAGTCTTTTGCTTTGTCAGTCAATCTATTTAAAAAATATATATTAAATTTTTACTTGAAGGCACTTACAACGCATGTATCGCATAAAATTCGATACTTTTTCTTATAGAAAATAAACTTGACAAGTGTAATCCCGGCAAAGGATGGCTCGATGTGTAGAATACCGTACAGACTGTTTCGACTTTATTAAGTCTCAGTATATATACCGCTGATGAGACTTAATAAAGTCGAAACAGTCTGTACGGTATTCTACACATCGAGCCATCCTTTGCCGGGATTACACTTGTCAAGTTTATTTTCTATAAGAAAAAGTATCAAATTTTATGCGATACATGCGTTGTAAGTGCCTTCAAGTAAAAATTTAATATATACTTTATTCAGCAACGTTTCTAAATAAACAAACATCCAAAAATCTTATTTAAAAAATGTTAATTGAAAAACTTAGAGTTCTTTGGATGTTTGAAATTATGACGAATGCTAAGGCAACCGTTGTTAAGTGACATAAATCCTCTCTTACGTTGCGCGCGTGTGTGTATAAAAATGTAAATAGACGATTGCTTTCGCTGGTTGTGTGAGTGTTTATGTGAGTTTGTGTGTGTGTGTGTGTGTGTGTGTGTGTGTGTAAACATGAGTATGTATCAAAATAAAACATAATTAATGAAAATATATATATATCCTATTTATTAAAAGAAACAGCTTCTTCTGTGTTGAGTAGAACAAATATGTATGGATTTTATTTGGTGTCTATTTTGAATTTTTAAATTAAAATTTTGTTTTATTAATGTAATGTTTTTATAGCATTTTATATATGTGATGAGTGTATTTTTATAGTATCTTAAATACATGATGAGTGGGTGTGTGTGTATGTATATATATATATATATATATATATATATCACATACCGACCTCTCTGCACAAGCGGGATGCGACACGAGGTCAATTTCTTAAGCCTTAAGCGGAGTTTAACAGGTTTCAATTCAGAGTTTTCCTTCTCCTAGACAGGTTGCCTACCAAGGTTGAATAGCCCACTCTGCCCTACTATTTACCCATAGCTGGAAGGAGTATAGATGGATTTATACCTTCCCCAATTAGCACTATGTGAAATGCAACCAGTTTCATCGAGTACTTAATAAATATTAATAAGTATTAATATACTTTGAAAGAAAACTGGAACACATCACCCCTGATGATGGCACTTTGAAGTGGACTAATATGAACTTTGGTGGACTAATCCACAAATTCCATCCAAATATAAAAAAGTTGGCCAGAAACTTGAAAAGATCACCAATAAAATCATTAAACAGGTTACCTGCCTTTTGTTTTTCCACATTATATATATATATATATATATATATATATATATATATATATACACACACACACACACATATATAATATAATGGAGAATGAATGTGAAAAGTATTAGCATATGAAGGCACTCAATGCTATAATAGCAGAGCAGATTTAAAATCAAAGGTTAAATATTATGGGCATAATATCCTGTAACTACAGTTTCATGCATACTTGCAATCATCAGATTGTCAAAATGTTAAAATTAAATAAATCCTAACATTTTGACTGTCTGATGATTGCAAGTATGCATGAAATTGTAGTTACGGGGAATTATATCCATAATATTTAACCTTTGATTTTATATATATATATATATATATATATATATGAATTGAACATTTTTTCGAAAAAACAAATGATCTTATTAAAAATGATGTTATTTCTAAAAATTTTCAATTCATACTGTCGGATTCACTTACATTTACTTCATATATATATATATATTTCATTTTTACGCTTACAATGTTGCTTTGATAAAGACATATTCATAATGTCGAAACAGATTTTTGTCAGTAAAACTTTTAACATCTTGTTTTTTCTACAAAACTTTCTACATTATATATATATATATATATATATATATATATATATATATATATATATACATACACACACACAATTTTTAGAACAAAAACAAAAAACACAGACACAAAAAAAAACACAGACACAAAAAAACACAAAATGTTTAGAAAAACAATGATGTAAAATATTATGTTATTTCTATTCATACTGTCGGATTCACTTCCATATACGTCATATATATGTATATACACACACACACACACACACCACAAAATATATCTTACCTGCCAATTTTTGTCTTTCACCTGTAATTTGTAATCTTCAATTTATTCGAAATCTTCAAATCCACTGCAAAAAAATAAATAAATAAAAAAAATAAATAAATAATGGTATAGTGAATTAGAATTTTCCTACAATTTTTAAATGCTTGAATATGTTTCAATTTACTAGGGTGAGTCAAAAGTTTTGCAACATTTTTGTAATGTGAGGTACAATTCTACAAAGTTGAGTTGGATTAACTTCTTGGTATAAACCATAAACAACTTCATGTCTTTTAATATATATAGTTGGATATATAGTCACCAGTTAAGGGCTGGCTTAGCTCAGTCGGTAGAGTGTTTGACTAGGAACCACAAGGTTCCGGGTTCGATAATGAAACGCTATTGAAAATGGGATAGATTCCCTCACTGTCTGGCTGATACCAACTTTAGGCCTCTCTAACGACTTTACTTCTATTTATTATCAGATATTCTTAATTTTTTTTTTTTTTTTTGATTATTCAAAAGTTACTTAATTTTCTCAATATCGATCCCTTACAATTTTAAGAGTCATTATCATTTCAAGTAGCGGTATAGCTCAGTTATTAGAGCGTCGGACTAGGAACCACAAGGTTCCTGGTTCATACCTGTATGTATATACAGTAACGTCCTCGCCAACTCAGCATATTAGTAGAACAGGGATCTGTGCGGTAAAGTTGGGAGCTGATAGTAGTGGTGGCGCTCCACTCAGATACAGAAACAATCTCCTTGGTCTATCGCTAGTGAAAAGGGGATAGACTCCCTCACTGTCTGATACCGACTTTAGGCCACCCTGTCGATTTTACTTTACTTTATATAGTCACTGACGTTGCATTTTCGGAAAAAATCTTACTTATTACTGTAAAATGCCTAACCCACGAAAGCCACTTAATTTGAAGTTTGCTTGCGAGAAAGGACCCATCTTTCCAATTCTGGGTTTAATGCTGAAACTGTGTTTGAAAAATCTTTAACTCAGGACTTGATTCAAATCATTTGTGAATTTACAAGCTTTATTCTCTGTATTGCTATTCAATATGTCAAACACAATGAAGTACACTGGACTGAAAAGCTCAGCTCTCCTGATACTCATTTACTTGGTAATCTGAACATTAGCTACATAAATGAGAGTAACTTCCCCTTTCACTTTGAGGAAGCCGTGTGTTTTGTTTTGTAAAAACATGGATCCGTGTTTTTACAAAACAAAACAAACTTCCTTAAAGTGAAAAAAACAAGGGGAGGTTGCTCTCATTTATGTAGCTAATGTTCAGATTACCATTTACTTTATGTCTTCACTACCCATTGTTAGATATATATGCAATGATATTGAGCACTCTATACTATATTAATATATATATTAATGCTGAAACTGTGTTTGAAAAATCTTTACTCAGGACTTGATACAAACCATTTCTGAATTTACAAGCATTATTCTCTGTATTGGTTTTTCTATGCAATATGTCAAACAGCAATGAAGCACACTGGACTGAAAAGCTCAGCTCTCCTGATACTCTATGAGTGCTACTCACTGGATTTGAGAACAGCCTCAGAATCCAGTTTTAGGCCTACCTGACCTGACCTTGGATACATACCTTTCCCAAGGGTATTAATGCTACATGAAATGTAAATGACCTCAAGCAGGATTTAAATTAGTCTCGCCGTGTCCATTTACTATGATGGTAACCCTTACGCCACGTGCCTCCAGTCCTGTGATATAGGTGCCACAAACTAGCACATACCAAAATACTACAAAACTTTTGACTCATCCAAGTAATTTAAATTTCTGCTGACATCAAAGATGAAGTATTTTCAAAGCAGAAGTTTATTAATTCTTAAATACATTTAAAAAAAAAAAAAAAAAAAAAAGAAAAAAAAAAAAAAAAAGATTCTGTACAGCTCTCATTTTATTTATTTATTTACTTTAATCATAGGAACTTCAAAGACGTAAGTCTATTTGCAAAGCCAACATGATACAGAATATGGGTGTTGTCAACAAAGATGTGTCATCCAGTTTGCATTCACCAATGTGGACACAGATCACATTTTGACCAGGTAAGTTAGGGAGATGAAGTGAGAGACAAAATATGGTGAATGTTCAGGTGTTAAAGCTAAATTATTGAAAAAGGGAAATTCTATTCGGAAGATTGAATTGAGTTAATGAATGAGACCAAAAAAAAAAAAACATTTTTCTTTTCTTTTTTTTTTTAAAGAAAAAAAGTAACTTTGAATTTTATCATTTTCTCTGTGCTTATTAGCTTAATCTGTTCCGCATAGCCTGGAGTAAGGCAAGCAAGTGGCATTGGTCTATACGTGAACTAAAAAAATTAAAAAAACAGAGTTCACGTGCTTAATCAAGATGATAGAATCTTCTCATTAAATATTGGGACCATATGACCTATAGGTACCCCTTTTGCGATCTCGATTCAAAGGACGCTTTTCATTTACACCGTCAATATCCGGTTGTTTGATATCAGATGATTTTTAGAGTTTTTAAAAAAAAAATTATAAAAATAACTCTAACCCTAATCCCTGACCCTAACCCCTAACAAACAACCAGATATTGATGGTGTAAATGAAAAACATGTCCTTCTGAATCGAGATCAAAAAGGTCATAGGGTCCAAATATTGTTCCAACCCTGTTGCCTTTATAGGCTAACAAATCATTTATAGAGAGTTTGATTCTCACTTGGTTCCTTATATTTTTGGCCTTGTGTCAAACTAGACTGTTCAGTAAAGGATAACAGAATATCCTTCATGGTGGAGTGGTTTGTAATATAGGTTAACAGATCATTCCTAGGGAGTTTGATTCTCACCGGGTGCCTCATACCTCTTTTATTCTGTATTTATAGTATAGCTTTTTAGCAATTCTTTATATCTATAACTCTGACACCTGTTCAAGCCAAATTTTGTTGTATAGTCAGGAGCAGGCAGCAAGAGGCATGGGACTTTGTTTATCACATTAAAGAGAGTTCATCTGTTTTAATCAATATCTTCTCATCAAATAGCAAGTATCTTAAATTAGTAGACCAGTTCACATATCTCAGTAGCAATATCTCATCTACTGAAAGGGATGTCAATAAATGAATATGAAAGGCATAGACTGCTATTGACATATGAAAATCTGATCTTTCTGATAATTAGGAGACCAGTTCACATACCTCAGTAGCAATATCTCATCTACTGAAATAGATGTCAATAAATGAATATGAAAGGCATAGGCTGCTATTGACATATGAAAATCTAATTTTTCTGATAATTAGTAGACCAGTTCACATACCTTAGTAGCAATATCTCATCTATTGAAAGGATGTCAATAAATGAATATGAAAGGCATAGATTGCTATTGACAGTGTAAAAACCATATGAAAATCTCATCTTTCTGATAAAATGAAACTGAAATTTTCCAAGCTGTAGCCATGTCAGTACTACTGTATGGCTGCACCATTTGGACTATAACAAAATGATTGGAGAATAAACTAGATAGGAAATATACAAGCATGCTGTTTTCAATAAATACTCAAAACTGCCTCCTACAAAACAGCAACTGTATAGACACTTACCTCCCATTACATAAAAAAATCAGGTAAGATGAATGAGACGTGCTGAGCACTGCTAGGTAAATAACTTATAAGCAATATTCTCCTATGGACTCCTATATGATTATGTGAAGGTGTGTGGTGCAACTTGTCAACTGGAGTTCAAATCCTGGACGAAGCTATTTCTCTGAATGTTTGAGATGAGGCTTGATGATTAGTATTATCTGTGTTATTCGGACTATTGTCTTCATTGTTACTTGTATAACGTTTCGGCCGATATGCCCTCCGGTCTTCTTCAGGTATTTCTTGTTGGACTCGGGAACCTTCTTTTCAAACTCGGGAACTTTATTGAACATAACCCTAGGGTTAGGTTCAAAGTTCCATGATGGCTCCTGATTACGACAAGAAAGTTCCTAAGTTCGAAAAGAAGGTTCCCGAGTACAAATAACAATAAATATGAGGACAATAGTCTGAATAATGCAGATAATACTGGACGAAGCTGTTGGAATTTCACATAGCACTCATACACTTGGGAAAGTATGTATCCAACTACCCACCATGGTAAATAGTAGGGCAGATTGGGCTCTTGAACCATTACAAAGTAACCAGTCTAGGAGAAGGAAAACTCCTAATTCAAACCTGTTAAACTCGGTGAAATAAATTGACTTTGTGTCACATCCTGCTCATGTGGAGGGGTTGGTAAATATATATGATTATTAGCCATTATGAAAATATTGTCATTATATCAGAAATAAATATATGTTAAATGTCAAGTGGTGGCAACATGTTTCAAACAGCACCATCCTGAAGAGAACTGGACTCCCTGGCATGCATGAAATACTTGTCCAACACAACCTGAGATGGGCTGGCCACTTTAGCAGACTTGGGGATGATAGACTGCCAAAGCAGATTTTGTACTCTCAACTGAGAGAGGAATCACGTGGAATTGGTAGACCAAAGCTCAGGTACAAACACAACATCAAGAGACACCTGAAGGACTCGAACGTCTCCATAGGCAGTTGGCAAGAAGCAACCAGAGACTGAATGAATTGGAGGACAATGATTCGCGTGGTGTCAACATCGGATACGATGGACAGCAATTGATTGATTGATATCAGAAACAAATAATAGATTAGGGGATATTTTCTTAGGGTTGTATTTTTTAAACTGATCTTGTGGAATTGTTAAACATTAAGTCAAACTAAGATTATTTGTACAGGGTGTCATAAGTTCTCTTGAAAAAGACAGGTGAGATAGGCATGTTGGTAATCTGAACATTAGCTAATAAATGAGAATAAATGAGAGTAACCTCCCCTTGTTTATTTCACTTTGAGGAAGTCATATGTTTTGGTCGGCCTTTTTCATTTCATCCATAAATCTACACTGAAATTACTAATTGTTTTGAATCAATACAACTGCATGTTTTAACACAAGAATATCATAAAATGTGTTCTTAATTGTTCTTGTGCATTATTTGAAATGAACTTAATTGTTATTAAGAACACGTTCTTTACTAATTTATACAGGTGAATAGCCTTACTGCAGTACCCCCAGTCGCACTGCTTTAAAGTGATGCTTACCTGCCATAGCATAGATATGCCTTGTGCTATTCTATAAAGTATATACTATTTTTGATAAATACAAATCTATACATATATAAAGGGCAGTTGTGTGTATGTCTGGAGGAAACTTCGAAAATAAAACAATTAACAACAAAGTAAATATATATACACATTACATATCACCAGGGCTTGGTTTTTCAGCAAAAATAATAGAGGTTTGATTTATATTCATGAAGATAATTAAAAAATAAAATTTAAATGATAACAGCATGGAATTTTTTTTTCATTTAATATTTTAGATAGTAGACATTAACATTTCTTTTCAGAGTAGCTGGATCAATGCAAGGTCTATTTTTTTTTTTTTTTTACATAGGGATTTAAATGGGGCATCCCACGAGGATTCAACTCACGATTCAGTAATAATGGATCTGCAGGAGTAACTTTTAAAAATCCCTCTCTACCCATACAACGCCGGGTAGCCGCTGCTAGTAAAAAATAAGATTTTTGCTATATTGTATTTTTCAGATCTTTTTTTTTTATTGAGAAGGAAAACTCACATGGTCAAAACACTTGAAGCATAGTTATGGAGATGAATGACTCTGAGACAATAAAATGATGGCCACCTGTCGTACAGCAACAATAAAACAGGTGGCTTCCATAATCATTAAATCATCTTGCCTGGCTTATCACTTGATATCATATTCTGGGGGAGGAGCGAGTGTTATACAAATAGTACAAGCATGTAGCATTGGAAACCATAGGATACAGCATAGTGGATGTAAAACAAAGTGGATAAATTCAAAAGTGTGTCAATGCTGCACTTCACCTGATGCTGGGTGAAGGGACCTCATAGGTCAATGGCTAGAATCAAATAGTTCAGTCAGAAAAGTACTGCAACCCATCTTTAAGGGTACTAACATGTATCATTGGAAACCATGGGATGCAGCATTGTGGATGTAAAACAAGGTCGATAAATTGTGTCAGTGCTGCACTTCACCTGATGTTGGGTAAAGGGACCTCATAGGTCAATGGCCAGAATCAAATAGTTCAGTCAGAAAAGTACTGCAACCCATCTTTAAGGGTACTAACATGTATCATTGGAAACCATGGGATGCAGCATTGTGGATGTAAAACAAAGGGGATAAATTCAAAAGTATGTCAATGCCACACTTCACCTGATGCTGGGTGGAGGGACATCATAGGTCAATGGCCAGCAAACTTCTGTTACTCATCTATAAGGATAGCATTGGAGGTGTGTGATGTAATTGTTAAAGTCAGGGGAAATGGACTCGTCGCCCCAAGTTCAAATCCTGGATATGGTAATTGCATTTCACTTAGTGCTAATATCCTTGGGAAAGGTATGAATCCTATTCTTCCTCCAGCTATGGATAAATAGTAGGGCAGACTGGGCACTTTAACCTTGGTTAGGCAACCAGTCTAGGAGAAGTCAACAAGGCTTGCATTCTGTTCAGGTAGAAGCTCTGGCTCCAGTGTTTGAAAAATCAGCTACAGAGCTCAAACCAAACTCAGATGCAAAAAATGAGCGAGATATGCTGGGCACTGATGGTGAAGCAAGGATGAACTCATAAGCGACATTCTCTTATGGACTCCTACACATGGACACATCAGTGTTGGCTGATGAGCAAAGGCTTACATTCATCATCTCTGTGCAGACACCGGATACCAATGGACCCAGGAACCCTTTCTATTTCACTGTCTAACTCATGGGCCGCTATATAAATGTAAAATGAAATTTATCAAAAATATTTTATGAAAATTATATCCAATATTTCCACTGAAGAAATTAAAGTCCTAAGGGAGTTTTGAGATATATATATATATATATATATATATTATATAAAATGGATAAAAGTAACCTACTCGCTTGTTTATGTTTTCAAAACTCCTCTTTCGAAAGGAGTTTTGAAAACATAAACAAGCGTTCTTCTATAAAAAAATAAGACCCATTTCAATGGTCATACATGGTACCAACTGACATTAATCGAAAACTCAATTAATTCAGCAGATGTAACCCAGACGATGAAACTCGAGTAGGTTACTTTTATCCATTTTATAAATAAATTTTGCTCTGCATTGTATTGAGCACTTTGTATTTGTTTTTTCTCGGTCTTAACCCCTGGATACTGTGAGTTTCCAATGATCGTATTCGCACCCACCGGTAAGCCACTACTCATACATTAACGCATATATATATATATATATATATATATAAAAGAAAGTTTGGTATGTACGTGTCGACTTATAACTCAGAAATGAAATATTATTCAGATTTGAAATCTTGCATACACCTTGACATCCTTATAACTAAGAAACACACAAAATTTGGTTATTGATTTTTACTGATTAATGGATATGAATAATTAATTAAACCAAAATCAAACAATTTTAATTTTAAAAAAATAATATCTTAGATGTAAACCAAAAGAAAAGAAAAACTCCTTAAATAAACAAACATTCTACTATACAAATTCTTGGAGATTTTTTTTTTAATTTGATAAATCATGTTCCTCTTATTTTCTCCCTTACTCCTGTTTTCTCCTCACTCACTCTTTGGTATTCCTATTTTCTTTTATAGTCCGGTCATGGATGGGTACTTTTGCTAGTAAATATATATATATGACATTTAGTGAAAGGGATGTTGTTGCCTTGCTTTGCAGAAATTGTCAATTCTTGGTGATATTTTTGACAAAGACACATGCAATTCATTTTGCACAAGTCAAGATCTGTAATTTGACATCATATTGGTAAGTGCTGAAAATGCTGTTTCATATAGATATGTTGTTACAAAAAGGTACCAGCATTTTCAGACAACAATAGCTACTTAGAAGCCATGCTAAGCAACATTTTGGGAGTGGTGCTGTTTAAACTGAATTTTCATAGGTGTGTACCTAGAAATATTAATTTTTTATTCTATCACTGATCGGACAATTTAAATTATTCAAGACACCTTACAGCTTGGACAAACTCCTGCCGTTGACATTGCAAACCCCTGTGGTCCCTGGATAACACAGTTTGCAAAACCACTGGAATAGAGAACTTACCAAGAGAGGTGGCTGATAGGGATAGATGGTGAGAGAGAAACAAGAGAATCCGTACTGTTGACGTGCCTTGATGATATAGTTGTGGGGACTTGGGAAATTAAAGTCCTAAAGGGGCTTTGAGATAGTAGGTTTATATATATATATATATATATATATATATATATATGGTGTTGATTGGGAGTCTATATATACTTCTAGTGAGTATATATATTTGAGATAAATTTTTGTATCTGTATCAGTTTTTCAGAAGTACATATATCAGGTTTGGACATTAGTGTGAAGCATTAAAGTGCTATATTATAATAATGTAGTTATCATAATATATTTATCTGGGAATAAATATCAGAAAACTCAGTTGTTTTTTTGTTTTTTTGAGTTTCTTTTATTTAGTAGCAGTGGTGAATTTTCGGGATTATGATGAACTCCCTTCTTCAAGACCATGGACAGTAGTAATTTCCTGGCTGCTTGCTGCTCCTTTTAATGATGAGGAGATGCTGGTTGCTGATTGGTTAGTTGGTTATAATATAGCACTTTAATGCTTCACACTAATGCCCAAACCTGATATATGTACTTCTGAAAAACGGATACAGATACAAATATATATCTAATATATATATATATATATATATATATATATATATATGCTTTATATATAGACATATCAACAAACAAATGGATACAGAACATTATATATATATATATATATAATATATATATATATATATATATATATAGTTGAATGAAGTGACAAAAAAGTTTTAGCTTTTATTCATTTATTTGGGAACGATATTACTATCAATGGTTTCCTGCTAAAAGCATTCATCAGGTAAACGAAATAGTTTTAAAAAAATGACAGAAATGGTGTAAATGGTCAAATGTGTGCGATTTTTAACTGTATTCTCGTGTTGCATGTTTGCGTGATGTCGAATGCTCTTTTTGTTTGTACGTGTGCGTATTTTTGTTTGTGCACATGTGTATGATGTCATGCGCATGCGCGTGGAAATGCATGGAGGCTGTGATGATATGATTGTGTCCACGCGCATGTATGTATGTATGTATGTACTAATATATTTCATGCACATGCTACAAAAAAATAGATAAATAAAGATAAAACATAACAGCTGTACCAAATACAAAACATTCATAAAATGATTGCGGTCAAGCATGGTTTCAGTAGCATAGCCCAGTGAGCCCCAGCAGTATGATATAATACGACTAAATTTTGTTGCTTTTCCATTGCATCGTGTGTGTAATAATCATAAAAAAACATTTTTTTTAAAAATAATCTTCATACAATGACTGCTATTTACACAGTAGCATTGCAACCAACAAAGCCTTCATCAGATGATGACTGCTATTTACACAGTAGCATTGCATTGCAACCAACAAAGCCTTCATCAGATGATGACTGCTA